>OY728136.1:1284959648-1285697148 GCA_963277665.1 Viscum album | reverse complement strand
ATTTTTTAAAGGTAGTTCATTGGGAATAGATGTCGGGCTAGCCTAATGAGTTTTAATAGTCACGCCTATAGTTCTTTTCTATTTTTAGTGGTTATGCAGGCTACAGCTTGAGTGTGCTCGCCTTGGGTAACACTTGATCGTTGAGTCGGAGAGTGACCCGCGAGGTCGCACGAAGTTAGTTAGGACGTTGTGTTTGGTTAGTTTTATTTTTTTTCTTTGTTCATGTTTGGTCATTTTGTTCAGTTTACTTATTCTGCATTGCTCTATATTATTTCTACTTCTTTATTTATTTATATTGGGAGAAATTGTTCCCACAGCCTCTGTTGATGCCCTGGCGCTTTTCGCCATCCCGGGAGGATCGGGAACGCCTCTCGGGCCATGTTGCGGATCGGCTCGGGTGACCGGTTCAGGGTCGACCCAGGTTAGTTCGTGACAAAATGGTATCAGAGGAGGTCAGCATTTAGCGGACCTCTCTTTTCAAAGTGCCCTTTATTATTTTGGACGTCAAGGTAGATGGAGTAGGATTTTCGGGACTCGAGGGGTAGGTGCAGGAAGAGCGTCACGAAATCTTGCCCGTACTGATCCCTGGTGTTCCATGGGAATTCCGGTTGAATTTTTTTATTTAGGTTTTTATGGAAAAAATGTTTTGCGATTTTGATACGACAAAGGGAGTTGAACTAATAGTCCTAAGCCGCATGGCCTAGCAAGCAATACTGAGCTTGGGGCATGGTCCAAAAAGACTCTTCATGTCAGTGATGTGATTGACATATGGCTGCCAACCATATGGTCAAGTCGACCACCAACACGAGTTCCCTATTTGAGATGTTTTGGGTCTCCAGTGACTTCTAAGAGTGGTTCTAATTTGAAAAAAAAGTGGTTTTGAAAAAAATGGTTGTTTGAAATGACATGTTTAATTTGTGGACTGTTTAAAATAAGTGGTATGAATGATTTGTTTTTAGAAAATGAAGTTACTTTGTTTTGGACTTGGTGTTCTGATGAGTGATCACATGCATAGTGGTATGTTGGAAATGTGGATGGATTTTTGGTATGGTAGATTGATGCTCGGGGTGGTACAAATACATGCATGTGAGTGAGACTCTAAATAATACCAATGACAAGGGTTTATCCCACCAAGCTTGTTTTAAATTAAATATGTTTTCAAAGAGAAAATTTTTGATGATATGATAACTTGTTTTCTCGTGTTTTGAGCTTGTCACCTGTGCGGTGTTTGATTTTTAGGTTTTTTTGTTCATTCATTGAGTGGTATTGATTGGGTTTTTTACTTTTCTTGTCCAGCGGTTATCCCTTTGAAGCTTCTATGGGTGATTGTATTACGGTTGATCAACCTAATGATTTTATGCTTGAGTTTTGGAAGCTGGATCCACCTCTCTTTTATGGTCAAGCAGACCCTTCCGTACTAGAGGAGTGGATGAAGAAGATTGAAGGGGACATTAATCTCATTGAGTTTCTCGAGTTTTCGAAGGTCAAGTTTGCAACCTTCATGCTTGAGGGTTCACCGTCGATGTGGTGGAAGTCGGTGTCTCAGAACAAGCCCCATAAAGAGCTTACTTGGGAGTTGTTCAAGGCTTCATTCATTCGTCAGTATTTCTCTGAAGAACAAAGGGTGAGCTAGAGGATTGAGATGTGTTGTTTGCAGCCAGGCGACAGATCCATGTTGGAATATTTCCAACGATTTTTGGATCTAGTACCTTGTGATTCAGGGTATGACAAGAATGACCCCATGAAGGCTCGATGCTTAGAGGTGGGTCTTTGCCCTGATCTATAGTCGAAAGTGTCAGAGTCCAACCTAACTTCTTTTGGCGATTGGCAAGACAAGCTTTTCATGTTGAAGTTGTGATGGTAGGAGTGCTCAAAGTAGTCCTCCCTCCTTTGATCCTTATGAGTAGTGGTGAAGATTCTAGAGAGGAGATTAGTAAGCGATCGAAAGGTGATGGAGCAGGTCGTGGAATCAAAAGGCCTCAGGATCTATCATCAACCTCTTCAGAGTGAGAGATCCTTGTGTGTTATCAGTGTGGCAAGCTAGGTCAAAAGAAGTCGTCGTGCCCAAGCGCTCTGAATCCCTTCCAGGATTGTGGACTCCTAGGTCACTTGCGATGATTCTGTCGGGGTGTTTCTAGAAAGCATCATAGAGGAAGTTCTCAGAAGTGATTTGTTGTTGGGTTTTTGTTCAAATTTTTTGGTGTAAGTTTTCTTTCAGTGTAAGGGATCTTTTATCATTGCAGTTGTACTGATGGTGTTTTGGGTTTTGACATGTATGGGATGTCGTGAGTCTTTTGATGAACTCTGGTTTTCAATGTCAACGTGGTTTTCATTTCAAAACTCTATCTTTTCGTTTTTCAAATCAAAAGATGTAAGTTTCTTATTGGTATTATCAGAACCTGACTGCGAGGCAGAAGATGCTTCATCCATCAGAGCTCCAACCAAAAGGCCTCGGATTGAAGCCAGCGTGTAGTCAGGAAACCCCAGGGGAATTTTAAGGAGTCTGGTTAAAGTTGTGCCTCTATAGTGTGGTGAGACAGTTTTGGTGTTGCTTCTCTAGTTTCTCTGTCGTTGTAATTTTTCTATTGTCGCAAAGTGCGTGATGGACTTATCCCTCACTCAATGTCAGTAATTGTTCCTTTTGAATGCCAGTTGTTGGTCAATGACCTTGTGTGGGACACCCATGTGAATCAGTTGCAATTTTGGTTTGTGGTTATCTCGAAGTGATGGGTCGTGAGTAGTCATCCGCCATGGTTTCAGTGATCTAATCCTTGGGCCCTCCCTCCCAGCCCATGGGGTAAGGGTTTTTGGTTTGCACAGACTTTTCGAATCAACTCCTATCCCTTTCATATGGGAGTAAGTGGTTTAAATGTTTTTTTTCTGTACTTTTTTATAGCTTGATTAAGGCTCGGTTCTGGCCTAAGTTGTATTTCTGGTTAGTTGCTAATAGGTCAGTTCTTTATGGTGGGGAGACCCACCGTGAGTCTCCTTGAGTTTTCTTTTAAGTAGTAATCGAATGCTAGTTGAGTTCTTATGGTGGGGAGCCAGTACAGGCCTCCCCTCTAATGGTGATTTATTTCAGGCAATGAGGTTCAGCCCCATTGGTAGTCGGTGTGATGTCCTTGGGATAAGAGGGTGGATCATGTTGTGTGGAACCCTTAGGTGTTGATCGATCGGTTGGATAGTGTTGTGGCTTTCCAGGGGCGGAAAGCATTATGGTGGGCAGAATTGTCACACCCTGACCTACGCGTCTATTTTATTTTATTATTTATTTGGCCTTAAATATTATTGTTGGTGTTCGGGTTCATCCCCAAAATTATTTCTCTGGGTTATATTAATGTATGCCTTTCTCGTGTTGAGGTCGTCGGGCGTGCAGGCGGAGCACGAGTTTGGAAGCAACGTGGCTTTTCACTGGCAACGGTGCGACCGCATGTCCTCAGAGAATTAAAATAAATATATTTTTTTAATTAGAATGCACATTAATTATTGTGTTAAGAATTTTATTTTTATTGAAATAATATGACTAATTTTATTATTTTTAATTTTTATCTTAGTTTTATCATTAGTATATAGTAGAGTTATTGTTATTTATTATTACTATTATTTGTGTTTTTTTATTTCATATTATTATTATTATTATTATTATTTTCTATTCTTCTTTTCTATTTTTTCTAACCCTAGCACCCCACTCTTTTCTTTATTTTCTTCTCATCCGGCACATACAACGCCGCCACTCCCCCTTTATCCCCACAACGCTCGGACCTGCCTCCTACCATGCCCTCTTCTCCCGGACGACCATCCTTCAGCCTCGTCCACCTCAAGCTCGCCTCCCAGCCACAGTTTCTCTTCCCCTTCTCCCTATTGCAGCAGCGTAGTGCACCCTGGATCCCATTTCCAGAAGGTCGTCGCCCGACCTCCCTCCTCCTTCACGCGGCACCCTCTCTTTCCTCCGCCTTCCTCCAGCGCGCACGACTGCGGCACCCGACTCAAGCTCATCCTCCTCTCAGTCCACCGCAACAGCCCACCAGCACCCCAACTCTCCTCCTCCCTCCTGGTGCAGTGCGCAGCCCCCTCAGCCACCCTCCTATTTTCCGTTTCAGTGCACTCAGGCTCGACCTCCCCTGCCTTTTCCCTCTCCTTATCTTGCACACAGGAGCGGCTAGCCCCCTCCTTCAACACACCAATCTGGAACACCCCTTACTGCTCAGTGACACACCCTAGAGTGTCTCGGTGTGATGCATGTTTTTCTTTATATATATATATATATATGATTGGATGCTCGGTTGGCATCGGTTGGCTCACCCCCTTTCCAAACACTTGAGGCATGAGAATCTAGCAAATTGATAGAATATTCTAAGAATGATTTCTGCACTGGTAGGTTATGGTACTGACCAGTGGCCCATAGTAAGTGGATATATTGGGTTTATTACTATGGGATTTGCCCTCCTTCAGCCCACCAATCAGGCGCGCCCCTTCCTGCTCAGCGACACACCCATGGAGTGGATCGGTGTGATGCTTGTTTTGCTTTATATATATATATATATATATGATTGGATGATCGGTTGGCATCAGTTGGCTCACCCCCTTTCCAAACACTTGAGACATGGGAATCTGGCCTATTGAGAGAATATTCTAAGAATGATTGCTGCACTGGTAGGTTATGGTACTGACCAGTGGTCCATAGTAGGTGGATATATTGGGTTTATTACTATGGTATTTTCCCTCAACCTTCCTGAGAGAGGATGTATGAGCGTATTGTGCATTTTGATTTCATCGTGACATGTCAATAAGGATGATTTCTCATGTAGTGGTGTCTTCTGGTTTATTCTCAATATCCTTGGTTCACCCATGTCTGTGACTATTCAGTTACTTTCTGTGATGAATATGGTACTTGTATATATTTTCTTTTCATTTCCCTTACTGTGTAACTACTGTAGCATTTTCGTGTGTAGAGTTTTTACTAGGAAGTGATGTGTGGTTTTAAAGTGGTTTATGAAAACTTTTTTCAAAGAAAGGTGTTTTGTACTTTTGTGAAAATTGGAAATGTAAACATCACTTCCCCTTTGAAAAAAATGCTAATGTCTCCCTAAAATAATGACTTGGGTTTTTGAGAAATGAATAGGCGCAATGACTCATACTTTGTTTTTGAGTAACATGTACAAAACCATACTTTTATAAATTGTAATTCAAACTTGAAATGATGTTTCTTTTATTTTTTAAAGGTAGTGCATTGGGAATAGATATCAAGATAGCCTACTGAGTTTTAATACTCACGCCTATAGTTCTTTTTTATTTTTAGTGGTTGTGCAGGCTACAGCTTGAGTGTGCTCGCCTTGGGAGATGCTTGATCGTTGAGTTGGAGAGTGACTCACTAGGTCGCATAGAGTTAGTTTAGATGTCGTGTTTGGTTAGTTTTATTTTTTTTTTCTTTGTTCATGTTTGGTCATTTTGTTCAGTTTACTTATTCTACGTTGCTCTGTATTATTTCTGCTGATTTATTTATTTATATTGGGTAAAATCATTCCCATAGCCTCTGTTGATGCCCTAGCGCTTGTCGCCATCCCGGGAGGATTGGGAACGCCTCTCGGGCCATGTTGCGGACCTACTCCGGTGACCGGTTCAGGGTCGACCCGGGTTGGTTCGTGACAAAGAAAATGGTAGAAAATGTTAATAAGATTTTATCAATGTGCAAAAACTACATGGATGAAATTTTTATAAGGGGGTAGAATGTAACATTGAATATTTCCAATGAATATTTTTTATGAATTTTCATTCTTAACTTAAATAAGTAAATTTTAAATAAATTTCTTTACTTTTGTTTTTAATGATATTAACCAAAAAATTATATACATATTTATCACTTAAGTAGTTTCCTTTACATGTTTTTCTTAAAACTATTAATTCAAGTATAATGGAATTTTATGAATAATAATTATTTATAAAAATGGTTTTATAAAATCTATTATGTTATATTCATGATTCTTTTTACACATATAGTTTTTTCATAAATATATTAATTCTATTAATAGTTATACTTTCATATCATTATGGTATATAAGTCATTATAATATAATCATTAACAAAGTATGATATATGTTTTAATAGTAATAAAATTGTAACATATAACCATTCAAAGTAATCAAATGTCACATTATACATGAAAAATGAGATAAAATAAAAGGTTAAATAGAATTTTTTCATTAGAATTATATTTTATCATGAATTTTCATAATAGTTCAATTAATTTCTAAATTATTGTTATAATATTCTATGTATATGTTTTATTAATATGAAATTTTCCTTTAAAAACATTAAGTAACATGTTTTACAATAAAATTATGAATTATTTATTATATTTATTTAAAAATGAAATTCCTCATATGAATAATGTCTTATTATCACAAAATGGTTACTAAAAGTTGATAATTCAGTTGTTAGAAAGGTAAAATTATCATTTACATAGCTTTATAATTATATTTTTTTCAAACAAGATGTTGTTTATTGGAGATGTTGACAATAACTATTATATTAGTTGGCAATTAAATCAAGGTTGACTACATGCAAATAAAAATACCTCGAAGATTCTTGGATGAAAAAAGGATGGTTACTATACACATGGGAACCACATTTGGTGATTAATTCATGAAATATGTGAATGGATGTGAGTAATTATGAAAAATCTTTTGAGAAGGTATTAGAGCTACTATACTGCTATATGGAAAAAGTTGTACAGAAATGAAACTAACTTGATATTTCTATATATCAAGATTATAGAATGACATGATTATGATTTGGAGTATAATGATAAATCTAAAATTGGTGGATGGTTGATGTGATTAACATTTCTTATTCTAGTGTAATGAGGTATTAGAGGAATAATGATCATGAATTTAATAGATTGGAAGAGTCTATAATTCATTTGGTAAGGAAAGAAAATCACATTGCAATAGAAGTAACCATGTCACAATACAGTCTCATATGATATTAAAATAGAGTTTATGTAATTATAAATCAAGATCAAGTTGAATAGTTTTTTTATATAATATATTATCACAATGCAAGAGGTGTCATGTATGAATAATCTTAATATTATAGAATGCTAACCCAAGAGAATATTTAGAGGTTTCTCTATGAAGGAAGGCATCATGTTGTAAATATTCAGGTTTTAGAATAATATAGAAGTTCCAAATACATAGTTACACTATGAATCGGATGATCATGCCTCAACCGGTTCATATGTAAGAATGAGTTTCAATATTTGAAAGATATGTGAGATTAACTAGTGAGGTTCAAAGAAGTTGTATGAGAATTAAACCAAGAAGTATTTGGAAATGATGCACCATGAATCTGAAGATCATGCAACAATGAAACATATAGAAGAATTAAATTAATTATGAAGAGAGAGTTGTAGGATTAAAACATGCCATAGTGAGAAGATACGATATTAAAGTGCAATGTTTTTTATAAGATGAACGAATCATGTAATTGTTTATAAAATATTTTGAAATCATATAATAGAAAAGGAGTACCACACCATGACATATTGGATGCATTATAGAGGATATAAACATGAAAAAATGACTAAATTGCTGGATTGCTAAAGGATCGAGGGATTTGTGTCATGAGGGATTGTGTTACACCGTAATATATTTTCAGATCAAGAATATTTTGAGTATAATATTATGATCTTCAAATTAATTTTAAAAGATATTATATTAAATTTTGTGTAAATTGTATTTGATTGATCACAAAACCACAGTGAATAAGATTTCACCATTTAATGGATGAAATCTAGGAATGTCATTCTCTAGTGAAAAGAATCAAGTCGTGAACAAGTGATTTCTCTAATATATGGAAGATTCAGTTATAATTGAAAATTAGAAGATATAACATAAACTTTTAGGAGTTGAATCAGCCCAATTAGAATACATTGACCACAACTAAATATGTGGGACACATGGCATGATCATAGATAATTTAGGATAATTAAATTGATCCCAATCATTAGATCAAATAAGGAGGTTCTTGGTGATATTATAAAAACTTATTGTAGAAATTTTGGAAGATGATATATATTTTTATAATTTCATATATGTTTTATTTATGAGATAAGAATTAAGAAATAAGAATGAGTTCCATTTATATAACTAGCTATTAAAGAGAATAAAGTGCAACCATATTTTTCAAGTGTTAGATAATATTCATCTGGAAATGGTTAGACACTGTTGTAATCATTTGGTAGAAAATGAGTAAATTATAATAGTAATAGGATACTATCATATGGATTTAAAATAAAAAAATACAATTCACAGCTCTATATAAGGATTTGATCTCATCCTTTTTAAATAGGAGGAGTACAGTGAATGTGAATCTTAATGGGGAATCTACTTGGAGATAAGGATAAAAGGTGTCTTAACCTATACTAATCTAGAAGAGACCCTTATGTTTATAAACTAACTTTACCTTCACTAAAGCAGTGTGTAAAGGATAATAAGATGTAGTGACCCTAGGATTTATAGTTCATATTTCTTGAAACTTTCTAACAATTACAGCTAGTAGTGTTATCTCTAGGTATATTGATAAACCATCAGTGTATACTTCTTGGATTATCCCTTTGTGTTGAATCAAGTAAAATAGTTGTGTCTTACACATTCTTTACATTTCTTCATATGTGATGAATGATTCATTAAGAATCCTATTGAGAGGTTGAGAGATAACATATGTTTCTTCCAATAGGGGAACAATATCCACATGGGTAAGGGGACTAAATGAACATCAAAAAATCATCAATGTGCACACTGATTCACCCCACCCCCACCCACAGGGTGATTACATTCAACTTTATCCCAACAATAGTGTATTTTTTTATCATACCAAAAAAAATTCATGAAAAATTATTTAAAATAAATATTCTTCTTAATTAGAATATGAATGTTATGAAATTTATTTTTTTAAAATATATAAATACTTAATTATAAAAATATAATAATTAATATAATACAAACAAAAAACTAATCACTCATAGAAAAATAAATTATCTTTATTTGAGATATAATTTTTTTTCCATTTATTATATGATTTTATTTAAAAAATAATTCTAAAAATTTTAAAATTTGAATTTGATGAAATGTACTTAATTTTTTGAATCACAACATCAAAATTAAGATATTTAGCCTCATGATAACTTTTTATGATTTCATGATTTTACTAATTTAATCATTCTATTTCACTCATGATCATGTATCTTGCTTGTTTATATTCTATTGATAACTCTTATATGTATAAATGTTAAGGATTTATCCTTTATTGAACATTTGATCTCATTTATTTCATATGTATCTCCATTTCCACAGGTGATCATAGGTAATAAAGAGATTTTGATCGGTTTATAAGGGGCATATAATGAAGGATGTTCTTAAAACATATGGTATAGATATGATTTATTAAATACCTAGTTCCCAAAGACACCAAATTTTTTTATCTTGATAGTTGTTTGAATTTTATATGATGTATGAAAAATGTGTATGTTTTCCACCAGATCCTGACTTGTGTGCTTAGGGGCACTTCAATCGTAGAGGTCAGAATACCACCTGGAAGGCCTTACAAGTGATATAAAAACCTAGTTATCTCTCATGTATCTATTATATATTTTTAATTTAATGCAATATCAAGTGAAATTATGGAGAAAATATATTAGTTTCAGGTGTAATTGGTATTCATTTTTATATTTATATATGCATGAATTCATACATTAACATAATTGGTCAGTAGTGTTTCTCAAATATGAGTTTATGAACACTATTTTCTTATGAATTAAATTAATCACATTGTGTCAATGAAAGAATCTAGGTTTTATTAAGCTTTTTTATTATAAATATATCTTGTTAGAATTATCTATTATATTTAAGATATATTATACTACTGATGAGATTAAATCTATCAAAATTAAAAATGAAGTATAATTTTGGTAAACTCTCCACAATATATTCTAAAAAAGTTTTTAATAGAAATATGTAGGCTATGTATATCATTAAAATAAGAATTATAAAGATAGATTCTAAGAAGATGAAAAGGTAAATTTTCAAAGTTAAGTCTCATGATCACTCCTCAATCAATCATAGAGATAGCTTATTAAGTACTAAAAAGTTGTTATTTTCACAATAACGTTATTATAAACATATTATAACATGAAATTTCATATCTTTTTTAAATTAATAAAATATATAACTTACACTTAAAGTTTATAATTTAAATAATATGTTAGTTTTATAGTTTTTGATAAATAATCAACTTATAAAAAGGTTTGATCTAAAGATAAATATATTTTTTATCTTGAAGATAAATACTCTATAGTCACATAGGAGTTTTTGGGAAATAAACGCTAATTTATTGAATAATCTAAAATGGTTATCAATATGTAATAATAATTTAATGATATTAAGTTACAATTAGTTAAAACTCAACAATATATTTTACATTTATAGTCTTATAAATTGAAAGATAATAATATTAAAAAATTATTTTACACATAAATATTTAGAGGTTGAAGAATTGATCATTTGTGGAGGTATAAAATAAGTGTTCTATAAAATTTATAAGAATAAAAAAAATGTATATTCATATGATCAACCTATGTGATATAAAAGAGAATAAAATTTATTTATAAATAAATGTGACTTTAAAATTATTGATACCTTAAAATATGAAATCCCCATGTGAAAATGGTTTGAGAAGGATAAGAGTAATTCAAATTTGTACACTCTAAGTAATATGGATCCCAACTGATAATGGGATAAGAATAATGGTACACTATAGAGAAATAATTATTGATAAGACCTATTGATTCTTTCCATATACATCAAATAAATTAGACAGGTAAAAAAAATATTATTTAATCAAATAAGATCATGAAAGATTCTAGGGGGATCACCCATGAGAATAAGATGTTAAAAAATCACTTTTCAATGAAGATTAAATTTTATGTTGTTGATAAGAAAAAAAATTCATCAAACTTTGAAATAAAATTAGAAATTATGCTTCATATAAGAAAAAAAGACTCAAGGTTTTTGTAAGAAGTGTTTTTTATTATAGACATACATTGAGGAGTTTTTAGTAAAATACTCCATATTCAATTAAAAAGAAAAATAATTTTTATAATAAGAGAAAACCTATTCATATAAAAAAATAAAGAAGAAAATAAGTCCTAGCAAAGAAATAACAATGTATGGTGGACCCTGAGATAGAGAAGAAGTTATCCATGATGAGTGAATATGATACTTATAATATAATTCAAGAATATAAATCTAGTTTAAATAAATAATAAAAATATGTTGTAAGTGTAAGATTGTCTTTTAAATCCAAATAGAGTGATATATTTACTCCATACATGGAGAGATTCGAGAAAAACTATAATAAATTAAAGGGAATTTTAAAGATAAAATATGTGACTAGTATGAAAGTTGAAGGACATTGTCTTACTCTTTATGTGCCTAAAAATATGAATTTATGCTTGAATATAATTTTGAATAGAAATTATTGTATTGAATACATAACAAAAAATTTTGATGTAATATCAAACCAAGGTTGTAATAAAAAATTATATCCATCTATAAAAACTTATATTATGAGTTCAAGGTCCCTTTTTCATTTTCATATGCCAAAATTATTTATTAAGCATCAATTGGTTTTAGTTTTGATATAAAATTTAGTCATCCATTTATAATAAAATGGGGGGTATTGAAATGTTTATATAAAAAGGTACCAAATATATAAAAATTAATTCTTATGATCATGTTTAATTAATAATTTATATTGATTGACATCACATGGTATCAGTTATTTCATTCAATTAGTGTATAACTGAACAATTTTCTATAAAATATTATTTTATATCACTTCTATGGATCATTAGTGATTCATAATGAGAATCATTTTTAGGCTAAAAATAAGTGTTCATTGATTACTCTTGTTTCCTATAAGAAGTTTTTTAAAATTTCTTTGTGGCAATATTTGATGCTTTTATTTTCAAGTATAAAAATAAAAAATTATTTAAGTTATCTTATGAATAATAATTTGTAGAAATAAGGTAAAGGTAAATCAAGAGTGATTTGAAATAATATTCCTCAAAACTAAGATTAATATTGATTTCTTCCCTCTAATGTATATTGTCTTCAATTCATAAAATAGGGAAAGAATTATTGAATGGGGAAGAAATTTTAAAGTAATGTAAATATAAATATTCTTAAGAAAAATAATCTCTCCTAATTCATTGTAGGGATATATAAAACTCATAAAGGGTTATAAAATGAGACTAAACCACATTTTCTTTACTCTCTCTTATTGTATTCGGATTATGTTGTTGAAAGTGGGAAGTAATATAAGTTAAAAGATAAAATTAGTTAATTAAAGGGTTGTTTTTTAGGAGAGTTGAGTGATTTGTGTTACTAATTTTGTTTCAAGTGATTTAATAATGTAATATAAAGTTATAAAAATATTTATGATGGCATTATATTAATAAAAAATTCAAAGGGGGAGATTTATAGTCTCATTCATTTCATGTTGGTTTTTTTGCCAATTTTAAAATGGTGATACAATATGATAATGGAAGATAAATAATGACATAATTAGTTTAAGAAGAATAATGGAATATAAATAATCCATTAGAATATGTGAATACTCAATGAGAATATAGTTTATGGATACACATCATGGAATATTTAGTATCATATATGAGATAAATATGGAATATTGAAGAATACAAGTTATATATGAGTCAATAGAGATGATAGAGTTAGTAATATTCCTAGATCATAAAGTATAAGATTCCTTATATTTAATTTTGATATATTTAATATATAGTACAGAAATAAATTTTGATATAATGACTAAATGATAAGGTGAAAGGAGTTTTCATTGGACACCAAAAATGCTTGCTTATAAAAGGGTAAATATTCCCCAAAAAATCATCCAATATGATGATGTTTTGGTATAAATATACTTATAGGAATTGGATATGGATTTTTTCTATGATAATAAGTACATAACATAGTGTTTTTATCATATACATATATATTATGGTTGTATATTTTAGGTACTATTTAAAATATATCCTAGTTTTTTAATATGGTGATTGTACTATCACATGAAAATTATTCATGTGTGATAAATAAGAATTATTCACACTATAAATTTTGATCATGAGATGATTTAGAGTCATCTTGATGAGTTAATGTAATTTTAAGGTCACTTAAGGAGAAATAATTTATAAATTCATTCACTTCATATATAATTAAAATAATAACCATCTATTAGAAACCATTTCATGGTTATCAATGATAAATTATTTGGTTTAATACTTAATAAAAAAATTACATTTCACACCATAGTCTAAGGAAATCCAAGATTAAAAGATGATTTTTTAACTTAGTACTAAACATGGTAAGCAGGGTCACACCGTGTTATGAATCATGGTTTATTTTGTGATAAAATTGCTATAGAAAAATTATGCATTTTTTTAGAATAACAATCTAGGAGAATTAACTATCTAACATAGGTTTGTAAAAAATCAAGAAAATATCAAACGTGTCATTGTGTAAAATAAAAAAAATTTGGTTTTGATGGAATGGTTTAAAGATATGTTTAATCCATATATTTTCCAAAACATGGAATATTTCCATGACATGTTATGTGTTTTGGTGTGATTAACTAAGAATTTTAATTCTGTAAGTGTCCAATACTGGTCAAAATGATATAAGTAACAAGACTTGGTTACCCACCATGGTTTTGTGAAAAAAGGTAAATATTTCATGGTAAATTTAAACACATCAGGGTTAATATATCTAGATTATTTTTTTAAATAAAGAAATAGAGTGGGTTTAAGGATATAATATGTTGAATAACTATGGTATTAATATATCACTCTAATCAATGATAAAATTTCATGGTAAAGATATAAACACTTTTTTCATTATTTATACATAAGTGAACTACTATAGAATTATGTGTGGAGGTATGTTTAAGAGTTTTGTCTTGGGTGGAAACAAACTATGTTTATTTTATCTAAGTGTATCACAATAGTTGACCTAGTTTGATCTCTTAAGGATGAAGAACATTAATCAAGATGATAAAAGTTTTAAGAAATAATAAAAATATTAAAATAAAAAACAATGGTTGTGGGTTTATTTAAAGGTGATTTTATGAGAAGAACTCTGTATGAAAAAGGTTTTTTTATTTTTATTTTTTTGATAAAGTTTAAATGATATAACCCACCATATTAATTAATTATTTATCATTATCATTGAAATTATTATTTCATTTAATTAATATCCCCTAATTTTTTAACTCCTAAACCCTAAGGTTGTTAACATGACCATAAATATTGAAAACATGTAAATCCTAGGTTAACTCCACTATGAGAAATTATAACACCTAACTTTGATTGTTTTTAAAAAAATGAACTTATGGTATGTGGTCAATAAAGAAAGAATATACCCATTGGAAATGAGAATTATTTAAATTTTTTTATTAAATTTGAACTCTAAAAATTGATCCCAATTTGTTTTATTTTACTAATTAAGATTGTGCTCTCACAACTCACACATTACTCGACCTTTCATGTTATGTGATAATTGTTTTATTTCTCAATCAATTGAAAAATAAAATAACTTATCCAAAATAAAATTAATAATATGTATTTATGCTTCTATATTTAAAATAATCAAAAAATATGGTGTAAATTGGATGAATTACTATATAACTATGATTTCATGGGTGGATGGGTCATCATAGAGATTTTTTTAAAGTGTAATGGTGTGAAAAAGAACAAACCAATTATATTTATACTCTTAGATTACATCACCGAATAATTTAAGGATATAAGAATAAAAATTAAATAAAATAAGTAAAATAGAAGATAAATAGGGAAGTTATTATAGGAAATGAAAAAATTAAAACATAGAAGAGGAAAATAAGAGTGTTATTGATGATATTCTATCATGAGAGTTTCACTCCACAAATGGTGTTGATAAATGATAAGAAATAAATCCTCCTATTCTAAAAAACCTCTAATATATATCCAACACCTTTAAAATTAAAAACATTCACATTGATAGAGTGGAGGGGAGGATAGGGTTAAAAAATTCACAAGTGTAAATGGAAAATTCATCCAAATATTTTAACCCAAATTTTACCAAATTATTAACCTCAAAAATTCATGAACTAGTTGGCCTTATATAAAGATGATTTTTGAAGAATTGTATCCTCATACTACTTTCCAAATTTGAGCCAAATAAAATCCTGAATAAATAATATATAACTCAAAAAGGTGAAGTGGTTTCCATGTTGATGATTTCATTACATCTTTGAATTAATATCCCATTTTATCCCATAAAATTTGAGATACATAAAGGATTTTCCAAATGAAAATTTTATCTAATATATGGAAGAATAATTTTATAAGATTAAGTACAAATAATGACCATAAAAATTTTTATATCAAAAATTAAAGAGTTTACATTAAAACGTTAAAACAATAATTTTCATAAAATTTTAAAATGCATGATCCAATCCCATATTTTCCATAAATAAACATATTTAGAACAATATTGGGAAATATATCATTTATTATAAATAAATTATTAAATAAAAATTTGATTTATCAACTATCCCACACTTACCTTTTCTTACTTCTGGGAAAATTCACATGTCATGTGTTCAAATAAATTTTGATAAGATATGCATGTTGAAATTTCTTAACCCATAATAACAATATTTGAAAAAGAAAGAATAAAATAATAAGTAAATATCAATATATTTAAAATTAATTCTCTCATAAATTGTATCAAAACAAAATATAACAACATTAATGACACTAATCATGGTTAAATAATTTATGGGTCCAATATGCCACTAATTCTCTATGGGTGTGTGTGATAACCATTTCAAGATTCTTTTTCCATCATTTATTCAGTAAACTTCGGTCTAGTAAAACTTTTTTCTTAACTAGTTATTTTTTCATCAAACATGTTCTACATGTTTTATAATAAAATTTCAAAATTCACTCCCTTACGCATTCTTGACCCTAATCTCTTGACATAGATATCCCCATATATTGCACATTTCATCATTCCCCTCTTATTTTTTTATTTTTTTATTTTTCCTATTTGATTTTATTTTTTAAGGGTGTACAACAATTGAATATCAAGTACACACACATAGGTCAAATCAGTATAGTAATGAAATCAATTGGAAGAGAAACAAATGTATGTAAAAATCTTTTTTGTGAGCTAAAAAAAATTAATTCACATGACTATGCCTTTAATTGAATTGGAAAATTTTCACAATTCATGGTTGTGTGTGATTTTGTGTGAAGAAATAAAATAAAATAATTTATCATAAACCAATATAAAAATAATGGTATCAAAATATAAATTGTTTTATAATGATATAACTAATTATACCATTAAAAACTTCTATTACAAACAAAAATCGGCCATTAGGGAATAAATATTTCTCATTTTTAACATGATAACAATGTTATTAGAAAAATAAAGCATGGAATTTCTATAATTTTCACATAGAAATGAGTATCTGACATGATTTTGAAAAAAAATGACATAAAACACAAGAATAAAGAATCCAAAGTAAGCTACCCAGAATGTTATCCCCTACCCCATATTTAAGATATTATATTTTCTTTAATTTCTCCCTATGAAATAATATATTCTTAGGAAATATAAAATTTTGAATAGGAAAAATAACAAAAAATTGTGAGGTTTTGGGATAGCATGATTTTCTCAAGTGATGATGGGGTCCTACATTATGATGGAATTGACTTCATGTATAGTAAATCCTTTAAAGTATTTCTTTAACTACTTCCCTTTGACTGTAAACTTCCTTCATATGTATTCTTGTGTGATATCAATTACCCCATGAAGAAAGAAATGAGATATAATATAATCTATTAACCATATAGAGTGAAAATTATCAGGAATCGTCTTTAGTTGTAAACTATAGAGAAGTTCTTGGTCCCCCTCATGAAACTTTCTTTTCTAGATCATCTTTTCATGGGTTTCTTTTTATATCTTTATATAGAGTCTTGATTTATCATATGATGATGATTGAATTTTCTAAATCTACTGAACTTGAGACTTCCACTGATCTCTAACTCAGGTTAAATCCATAATATATTTATTTATTTCTCAAAAGGCATGAAGATGAACCTCCATAGAGAGATGGAATGCATTCCCAAAGACACTATGAAATAGGGAAATATTGATGGGAGTCTTGTACACCATCCTATAAACCCAAATCACATCATCCAAACACATAATATAATACTTTCAATTTTTCTTAGTATTTTTCTCAAATGTATTCTTCAATTCAATATTTGAAACATAATTTGTTGGTGGAAATAATTTAATGTCATGTGTGTAACACCATACTTTTAAAGAATGGAATCCAAATTTCAATTTAAAAAGTTTTACCATTGATCACTGATGATTGTCTTCAGTATTCCAAACCTTTAAAAAATATGACCCCTAAAAAAATCACTAGAACATTAGAGTCATCAGTCCCAGTGACCGTAGCATCCACCCATTTCCTAAAATAATCAGAAAAATCCAAAAATGTACAATAAACTGAATGTTCTAGGAAAAAGACTCCTAAAATAAATTCCACATACATCAAAAAATTTATAGAATAATATGGATTTTTTTTCATCTCAAGTCACCTAGAAAAGTTTCTAGTGTGTTGGTAATGTGAGAATGACTTAAAAACATGGGAATCATAGAAAAATATAGGAAAATATAATTGTAACACTTCAATATGAATCACTGTGTCTAAGAAAAAAATCCCACATGACCTCAAGTGTTCCTCCCTATATTCTAGAGGCTACTGACTAGAAGTGAGAGTCTCAAGTTCAACCATGCAGATACTATACCATTGATCAGAGTGAAAAATAAAAATAAATAACAGAATATGTAAATAGTAAACAATTAGAGTAAGAAAAAACCAATAACAATCAAGTTGTATAAATGTATATAGAAGTATTAAACTCGATCTAAGTACAGGTAACTGATCACTAACTGGGATGATAAGTACAAGGCCTTGATTTCCCATTTTTGGGAGATTAGTTCGTTGTACTTAGTGAGTTATCCCACATCTCATCCTAGTATCCATACCCATAGTGATCTATCCCACTATATAATATACATAGGACTCATCCTAACCTATACCTATAATAAGTGAGTGATGCTTGGGTACCCAAGTTCCATGTCCACCTAAGAAATGTGTGAGTACAACTCAGTAGGACACCACCAACATGGCCCAGAACCCAACCAGAAATATGTAGTGTATGTGAATGTGATAAGATTAAAAGAAAGTAAATAGGATATATATAACTTCACAACATATCATAATATCACCAAGAACACACAACCAATAATAATCATGTTTAGAGTATTCATGTGTTTACCAAGCCTCCATGAACCATCAGTTGTACCTATTTCAAATCCATGATGGAATATAGTCATAATGGAAGTTGAAAGTAAACAAGATCAAGTCACAAGGCTAAGCCACCATGCCCCTCATCTCTCTCATTAACATTATAGGCTCTAATCCTCTAGGTTATGCCTCAATAGGACATCATTCCCCCATATCCCTCTATATAAACATAGTCTCTAGGCCTCTAGGTCAAACCAAACTAGTCCATCATCCCTTATTTCTATCTATTGGGTCAGATCACATAGAACATCATACCCCACTATCACCTCTTGGGTCCAAT
This sequence comes from Viscum album, assembly GCA_963277665.1. Lineage (NCBI taxonomy): Eukaryota > Viridiplantae > Streptophyta > Magnoliopsida > Santalales > Viscaceae > Viscum > Viscum album. The sequence goes on along the minus strand of OY728136.1, from coordinate 1,285,678,367 downwards.
CACATGTTTCCATCATTTCCCTAGGTCAGGGTACACCATTCAATCATGCCCCATCATCTATGTCAGTCATTTTATCACATCACATACAGAATCTAAACATGATCCCCCTCTAGGGATACTAATCCATGATGGTTCTACCTATCTATTAGGCACCATGCACAAAACAAAAACAACACATCATATACTAGACATATCATAAGAATATATTGGAATCATATTAGTTACATGTATCTAGTGTCATAAAAACAAATATGATTTTCACACATAGGTATAAAATATTACACAATGGGTCTCTATACTATGCTTTCATACATTCATGTGATCACTATCAAGCATGGTAAAAAATATATTCCAACATAGGTATCACATCAAGGAAACATGGGAATACATATAAATTGATTAGGACATATCATCAATAGTCATATCAATTACACATGAAATCAAACATCAAACATGGTCTTATGGTATCTAGGTATCAAGTATCACAACAAAACACCTCAAGGTTTCCAAACATAAAACATGTGATCCAATGGCTAAACACACACACACACCATGTGATCAATCATCAAACATAGGTATCATGGGTTACACAATCAATCAATCCTAATCCATTGATGTCCAAGCAACAGTCCAGCACACATGGTCCAATGTGTCCCTTAGCACCTTTTAAATTTATTAGGCATTATTCCTAAAATTAATTTAGATTCAATACTCATTAACTAATTAATCATTATTATTATTCATGACATGATATGAATTAATATTCATTCACCCAAAGTAGTGAACCTCATATATCATACCAATAAGCATGTATAAATATCAAAGGGTAGAGTATATGGAACAACCTACCTCAAGGTTATCAATAAAAACCTCCAAGGTTCTCCATATAATCACCTCCTAAAACACATCCATGTATTCATCGACTCAATATTACCACCAAGGATTCCGAAAACCGAATCCAACTATTTTATTTCCAAAATAAATAAAATATCCCATGTGATAACAACTCTATCTCTCCTAGATAAATTCTAAATTATCCATTTTAACCATATCATGTGTTTATAAGATTATTTATTAAAGAAGAGTTACATTTTCACATGTGGTGATAAAAACTATCTCTATAATAATCTAACATAAATAAGAATAATCCTTATTATTCTTTTCCATAATACTAGGTTATTACCATTCTGAGAGTTCTTTATCATTTTTTTAAAAAACTTTTGATTGATAAATTCAAAAATCACTCGTGAAAAGATACCTAAAATTTGTTCTCTTAATAAGATTCACCCAATAATGGAAGAGGGGGAGATAACTCCTCCATTCCTAGAAACCAAAGGACAACCTAGTTAGTTTGAATAATATTTATCATGTTTTATTCAATGGAATTTTCTGGCTACTCAAACACAAGGGACAATAAAAAAAATGATCGAATAAGGGTTTGAATATCTTTAGAAGGGGAAAATGAATACTGGTTTACAGTAATGACAATCACGAATTAAATAAACCATTAAATTTTTCATTTACTTGAATATTGGATGTAGAGTATTGAAATATCCATAAATATTCTATTTAACGTAACAATGAGTCAAAAGTATTTAATTACCATGATTTTAGGCATTTAAAATCATCAAAGTTGGTTACATATGAGAAAAGTAAATAAGAGAAAGAAATCCTAAAAATAGGGTAAAAATCATTACCCTTACATGAGAGTATACTACTCTATAAGGTGATCTTTTTTCCCTTACATGGTGATAGAAATCTCATAACCTTACATAAAATACCCTTAAATGATTCTTTTACCCTTATGCAGTATAGATAGTTACCCTTAAGAATCCAATAAAAATCCTAGTTTAGCATAAGGTGGAACCCTTACATGAGCGAACTACACTTAAATGGAACACCAGTACCCTTACATGAGTTAGTACCCTTATGCAGTGCTCTGAGTACCCTAATGTAGTGCTTCTTTACCCTCATGTAATTCATGTATACCCTTACAAAATAAGATTTTCCCATAAAAAAATCTTATATTTAAGTGTTTTTCTTTATAAAAGATCTCAAAAACCATCATAACCTTACATAACAATAAAAAAATGTGTAAGGGTAATATTTATTATAAAAATATATATATATATATATTTAAACAAGAATACATAAAAATTATGAACAAAAGATGGTTTTAAAAATGAGGATGTTAGAATTATCCCCATATAAATTCTTCTCTTCCTTGATAAGTATCTTCAATGGTCATTCTTAACACCTCAGTCATACCTGATATGACAACATTGACATGATTCCAACCCACTATATTCAGGTTCTCATGGAAACACCAGTAGGAAAATTTCCATTTGCCTTCCTCTAAAGGTAACCGACCTAAAAAACTAATACTCCACAAACTACCGAGATCAACACATGTCTCAAAACAAAAGCTTAATAATACCAAGAGGAAAACATATATTAAAACATATCTCTTAAACTTAAATAATATAATTTTATCACACACTATAGAAAAATATCCAAGAGATGATATTGAAACCTAAAGGAACAACACATCCAAAATGGCACAAGGATTTCAAAAAAGATACAATGATCTACAGATCCATCAATGATTCAACCATCCCAAATAAATGAATTGAACTGAAAATTATTTCTACCCTAGATAATTACTCAATGGTAACCTAGTATTTTTTTCCCAACATCGAGCCTCACCTATTGATGAACTCATCAAAATAACTACCAACGCTTCTGGGTGCCTGGTCCATCATGAATCCACATTTCCCTAGCTACCGAGTATATTTTTAATGCCTATCCAATTCCATCTAAAAATAGTCCAAACCAAAAAGGATGGTTCAAAAAGAATACACTACACTATCATGAAGGAGAACATCCATTACATTATAATTGATCTCTAACCATAAAGGAAAAAACAAGAAGATACCAAGAAATAAGAACCAATCCAGATGGTGTCCAGCACTAACCACAGGGATACACCCATGGAAGGAAGCATCATGAGGGATTTCAAAGAAAAAAAACCCCAAACATCTATATATTCTCAGAAAAATATTTCATTATATCTCTAGGATTATAATAAAACTCAAGGGCTTTGAGACCATTAATGATGAAAGATAACACCATTCAAGATAACACAACTACAAGGAGTAACAAGGAGATCTTAGGTGAAGGAAACTATCATCACGGTCAAAACCAAGGTCTATAAGATAAAATATATAAAGGAATAAAATTAATCCAAAATATATCCTAAATACCAAAATTTCTTAATAGAATTCATCGAAGTTTTTTGGGCTGGTTCACAAACTATATGCACCGTCCATAAGGCTCTTAACCGTGCATCAATGCACTAATGATCTAACTTTTCCTCTGCTTGAATCAATTTTTTTCTTGAGTCTAAAGTCCATATCTGATTCCCATAATGAAATATATCTAAAAAACATTATACATTCAATGTGAAACTAGATACTCTTAGGTTGACTACACATTGGTCACTTGAGTCACCATGGTCATCCAATAGTACATATTATATGATCCATGACCCTTCCATAAGAGAGGTAGTTTCACATGTTACTATGTTGATGCTCTCCATCATAGTATTATTTTCATCTCCTCATTCACAATGGTACCCCAATACAATGTCGATTTTGACATCATCCATAGAGATAAATTCATAATCATTAACCACTGGGCTCAAAACCCTCTGAGCTACATGAAAATTGGATTGGTTTATAACACTAAGGGTGGTCTTGAACCAAAAAATTTTTTTGATCTACCATAAATATCTATTGGGATCATACATAGAACTAGAAACATACTCAATGGTTATCTCACCACTATACTTCTAATGATTCAACTGACCTTGTGTGTATCCCATGCATGCATGTTCACACATTAAGTCTTTCCATAAAGGAAAAACAATGTCACTCATTAATACTAATAAATTGATTAACCATGAGTCATAGAATCTATGTCAGACTCAATTTCCTTTACATATATCCTCACTAAATATATAATAAGAGTTAGATTTTGAACTAACATGATAGAAATAACCAGATCCTACCCTATATGCAACAAGAAACCAAATGCTCTGGAACCCAACCGTGTATCATGAGTGATAACACTCTAGGTTCAGTATAATCTTGGGTTTAAACAAAATTTAAAAAACCTTACTTTAAACCTTTCATAGGTCACTTATTTTTACTGGGTATTTCCTTTAATGAAAACCATCCCTTGGTATTAACCTTGACTATTCCTCTATAAGGAATACCCATACTTAGGTTACTCCCAAGTAGCATGAGGTGCGGCTTGTCAGTAACCAGAGCCATATTTCAAATTCAACAAGGTCCTTCACACCACCCATAAAAGGTTTCACTAGGGTGTTACAACTCACAAAAATAATCTAGTAACATCTTTAAAGACACGCCATGATGGATTTTATCTTAGAATAACCATGTCAAGAGTCTATATGTACCGAGTTTGGTAAAATAGCATGCCACTAGGTGTTATATGCATAACTCCACATAGACTATAGTTGGAACCTTAACCAACTATATCTATCTATAGGTCACTTGAATGAGAGGTACTGCACCATAATCACTCTCATTGTTTCTATCATTGTAACCATCATCACTATTAACAAGGTTCACCACATTATATTCTCACTTGACCTTCTTATTAAGAATAGACATGCATGGGATTTTAGCTGAAATAATGTCATCAAGAACTCATATGTGCATCACATTACAAGTTTATAGAACCTAAATAGTTGAGTTATCCATATTCAATATAATCACACATAAGTATCATATATATCATGAGAAACCTATATGTTAAATATAATGCATCTGATTCCTATTGTTGTTATGGACAAGATTCAAATTGATATGAAATCAAAACCTCACAAATCAATCTGCATTATATGAAGTGAAAGAATATGATAATAATGAAAACCAAGAACATCAATTAAAAACCTTGGTAACCTATAATTCCATTGGAAACGGTGTATGTGATGCACCAGACTAAGTTTTATCACAAGCTACAACACATTCCAACATCGTTTGTCTAATAACTCCCAAAATAGGAAAACAGGATAGCCTATTCTCTAATACCATTTTATAATATCTCAACCCGAATCAATGTGTTCAAGATGGAATTCCACATGACCTCAGGCAAGCCTCCCCATATACTAGAGTCTTCCAAATTATAGTGAGTGTCTCGAGTGAAACCATAGGGAGACTATACCCTCGATCAGAGTGTGTAATAAAAATAAAAAATCCAATACATAAATAGTATAAAATCAGAGTAAGTGGAAACCAATAAATTGAAAATTTTATGAATTTATGTGTAAATAGTATACTTAACCTTTTTACGAGGCACTTATCACCCACCAGGATAATAATATATACAAATTAGAAAAGGAAAAATTACAAGGGGATTTAGTCCCACTCTAAGCCACATCTCATCCCTATCTCTAAACCCATAGCTATCTAACCTACTATATGATCAACTCAGGCCTTATCCTAACATTCACCTATAAGAAGTGAGGGATAATCGGGTACCCAAGTTTCATGGCCTCTTGATCAGGGTGTGAGTAAAAATCATTAGTACCACACTAACGTGGCCCAATACCCAACTAGTAAAATGAAATTTACATACATGTGATAAGCTTAGAAGAAATTAAACAATCGATACCTAACTATGTAACATAAAATAATATCACCAAGCACAAAGAAGTGATAAAAAACATGTGTCGATTGGTCAAGAACATAGAAATATTCCATGAGCCCTCGATCATACCTACTTCAGATCTATGCCAGAATATAGCTATAACAAAATTCATAAGTAAAAAATATAAAGTTACAAAGATAGGCCATAATTCCCTACCTATATCTCTTTAGTAGTACAAGAACTTGGCCTCTAGGTCATGCCTTATTGAGACATCATAACCCATATCACTCTATAGTAGTATAGGACCTAGACATCTAGGTATATCCACACTAGGACATTATCCATGATTGCTATCTCTCAAGTCAGATCATGTAGAACATCATGCCCCACTATTTTCACTTGAGTCTGATCTCATATCACTGTCATTCCCCCATTTCTTTCCATACTAGGCCATCATTCCCAATCATCTATCTCAGTCTGATCATCACGTCACATGCAGCATATGAACATTTTCTCCATCTAGGACTAACATACCATGATGGATCAACCTATATCTTAGTTACCATGCACAAAACAAAATCAACATAGAATATACTAAACATATCACAAGTTAACATTGTCATCATATCAGTCACACATATCCAGTTTCATAGAACAAAAAACATGGTTCTCATACATAGGAATACCATATCACATAATGGGTCTTTATACAACTCTTTTACAGACACATTTGATCCCTATCAAGCATGTTCAACAAGCTATGTTGATATAGGTATCACGTCAAGTAAACACAAGCATACATATAAATAGAGCATGGAATATCATCAAGATTCATAACAGTTACACATGTGTTCAAACATCAAACATGGTTTTATGGGGTCTAGGTTTCAAGTAGCATAATAACAAACCCCAAGGTGTCCAAATATCAAACATGGTATCCACCATCTACACACACACCATGTGATCAATCATAAAACATAGGTCTCACAAGTTTCACAACAAGTCAATCCTCATCCATTAGTGGTCAGGAAACAACAAAGAACACAAGGTCCAACGTGGCCCTTAGAACCTTTTAAATTTATTAGGAATGGTTCGTTTAATTAATTAAGACTCAAAAATCAATAATTAATTAAGAATTATAATTATTCATGACACAACATCAATTAATGGTCATTTTCCCAAAGTGGTTAACCTCATATATCATGAAAATGAACATGCATAAATACTAAAAGGTAGAGTACACAGAACCACCTGCCTCAAGGTTATTGATGAAAATATCTAATTTTTTTCATGGAATCATCACCCAAAACATGCGCTCATATTTTTCAACATAAGCCACACACCAAGTATTCCTAAAACTAAATCCAAATATTTTATTTCCAAAAGAAATAAAATATCACATGAGATGAAAGCTTTTTATCTCCTAGATGAAATATAAATTATCCATTCTTAATGTATCATGTGTTTAATAGATTATTTCTTAAATAATATTTACCATTCCACATGTGATGATAAAACCCTATCTTGAGAATAATCCAAGAGAAACAATAATAATCCTTATTATTAATTTTAGTAATTTTGGTTTATTTCCATTATAATATTTCTTTATAATTTTTTCATAAATATTACAAAGTATAAATTCAAGAATTTATCATTAAAATATACCTAGAATGTATTCCCTTAAAATGTCACACCCAATAATGGAATAGGGAGAGATAACTCAGCCATTCCTAGAAACCAAAGGATAACATGGTTCATTTGAATAATCCTTCTCATATTTTTCATAATGGAAATTTTGGTTTGCTCAAAAAAAAGTGATCAAACAAAAACCAAAGTTATAAGGGTATATATATCTCTATGAGGGGAAACTATGTACTAGTTTGTATTAATTATATCTACAAATTAAATCAACCATTTAATTTTTTGTTTACTCGAATCTTGAATGTGGAGCATTGAAATATCTATAAATATTTGACTTAAGGTATAAAAGAGTCAAAAGTAATTATTTTTCATGATTTTAGGCATTTAAAATCAACAAAGTGGGTTATAGGTGAGAATAGGAAATAATAGAAGGAAATCCTAGAATAAAGGTAAAAATCATTACCCTTACATGACAGTATAGTGCTGCGTAAGGGTAAAAATGTTTACCCTTAGGAAGTGGATAAAATCTTATAACCTTACATAAACTACCCTTACATGATCCTATTACCCTTATACAGTGTAGAGGGTTATCCTTACACAACCTATAGAAATACTTGTTTACCCTTACATGTAACCCTTATAAGAGTGATCCACCCTTACGCAGTGTATCAATACCCTTACACAGAACACTTACGTGAGCCGGAACCCTTACAAAACACTCCAAGTACCCTTAATCAGTGCTCATTTACCCTCATTCAATGCATGGATACCCTTAAGTATCAATAATTACCCTTAAAGAACTCTTATATTTATGTATTTACCCTTATATTACATCTTAAGAACCACCCTACCCTTATGTAACCCTAAAAACATGATTAAGGGTGATATTTATTATAAAAAAAGATTTTAAAACAATAATACTTATAAATTATATACAAAAGAGGGTTTAAAATGATTATTTTATAACAATATAGAGTATTAGACATTCATAGTTTTCCTTTGGGGGATAAAGTTTCCATCATAAGAATTGTATGAAAAAAATCAAAACAAACTCAAACTCGTGATTAGGAACACACCGCCTCATGACTTAGTCACTACACATACACCATGGTAGGGATCATCCCAAACATAAAACCTCAAATCACTCTTCAATTTTTCATCTTGGTGTTTCTTTAGATTTATAGGTATTTTTAAGGAGAAAATATATTTAACTAAATTAGTATACCAAGATGTAAACCTAAGAATTCATAAAAATGATAATTATGAAATATTTCTCAAAGTGGTACCTAGTCTAAGGTGAGTTTATATGGGGTGTGAGTGATTATACTCATGTGGTCTACCAGAATGTTCTCTAAACACTTATTATCCTTTATCTCAATATCAAACTCTTAAATAAGGAGCATCTAGCATATATGTTTGGGCTTTGAATTTCCATTCATTAAGAGGTACCTCAAAGCTATATGGTTAGAAAAAAAATAGATCCCAATATTTAAGAATGGAATTTATCTAAAGAAAAAATTACATCAAGAAACTATTTTTTTCATGGTTCTATAGTTTTTTTATAAATAAAATATCCTTAAACCATAATTAATCACATGTTGGAATCTATCCACCCTCTATAATAATATTTCTCTAATTGAAAAATTTAAAGCCTCACGCATAAGCTCAAATAGAATATCTCACTATGGGGTAGTATGATTAGTAGAGTGGTGAGATGCTTCCTTAGAACATCAAATGATACACTAAAACAATCATAAAAAATGAAGTAAATTTTTTTAAATAATTAGAGATAAAATTAGAGCAATCTTATTGAAATTTGTAATAAAGAATTGATAAAAAATAGCTTGTCAAGGAATGATTGAATATCATGAAAACATTTATGATATTAAATGGATTAAATAATGTCTATCCTAGATCTATCAACCCTAATGTCATTCTATGAGACTAAATGACCTATGAAAATTCCATTATCTACCATAAAATTATATTTCTAAAAATTTTAAAACCATGTTTTTCTCAATACATTGATGAAAAAAATTCCCAACAAAGATAGACACTAATAAAATAAATATTTATACATATTAAATTCATCTATAAATTCCTCCATGTAAATATCAAGTAAATCAGAAAATATGATCATCATGCATCTTTGGAAGGTATCTAGAGTGTTACAAAGTCCAAATTGAATACTTCGGTAAGAAAATGTACTGAATGGAAAAGTAAATTTTATCTTCTTCTAGTCCAATTATAAAATGGGAACATAATAATATCCATAGAAACCATCCAAGAAAAAATAATGTGTCCTAACTAAAATTCTCTCAAGAATATAGTCAGTGAAAGGAAAATGAAATGATCTTTATGATTGGATTGAATTATTTTCCTATAATCTATTCACACTCACCAATTTTTTCACACTCATGGTAATTAACTCATTATCTTCAATTTTTATAATAGTGAAACTAGTTTTCTTTAGCACTACCTTGAAAGGGATAACCCACTGAGAGTCAAAGATAGGATAAATGATATCTTCTTCAAGTAATTTGTTCACCTCATTTTTTAGAACTTCTAATATTGTGAGGCTTTGTCTCCTTTGTTTTTATCTAACTAGTTTAGCCCCATCCTCCAAAATAATCCTATATATGAAAATAGGGGCTAATATCCAGTATGTATATTAAGGTCAAAGTAATTTATCTAATATTCTATCTCAAAAATTTTGAAATTTTTATTTATTTTTCATGAAGTCTATTATTATCAATAATTTTATGTTATTTATCATCATTAAATAGGTATGAATTTACAAATTTGGGGTAAATTTCTTGAGTTTCAGTTTGGGTGGGTGTTGTATCAATGGAAATTCCATGGGAACTGAGATATGTGCATAATATATGTTTGGACCTAAATATACACCATCAAAATCCATGAATAATGCATCAAATACATTTGAAAAATCAATATACATATCATCAAAAAGAACATAATATGAATCCAAATATAAATCAGAACCAAGGGAGGTGTGGTTATGAAAAAATGGTGTAGAAATACTCTTAAACATCAAACTAGACTCAATAATCATAATCAACCTATGAATAGAATAATCAAAATCCATTGGGTTTTTATAATATTGGTCAAAATGAGAGATAAAAAAAGTAGAATAATCCTATGAGGGTTACATCATGAAGTATATAACATTAAATCTCACAACTTCATCCCCAAACTCTAGTAAAATCATACCCTCATAGACATTTATGATCATTTTTTAAATTTTGAGGAAGGTCCTACCAAATATAATGGGAATATGAGAATATAACTAATCACACTCTATGTTAAGAAAGTATAAATTTATAGGAAATAACATGTCTCTTAACTGAATAAGTACACCCTCAAGGACTCCCTATGGATATGTGGTAGCTCTATTTACCAATTACACCACTACTCTTATCAGATTCAACTCACCAATCTAAAAATAATAGAAAATAGAATTAGTCATTAAATTTATGGAGGCACCCAAATCATATAAAGCATCATAGAAATGAAACTCACATCTAGTTCATGGTATGGTGAATGTATTGGGGCCTTTCAGTTTGGGGAAATTTCCATGGTAGGTATGATGAGTATAGAGACGTTCCTAGAATTTTTTATCCTCTTATTTCCTTTTATCCCTCTTTTATTCATACATAGTTTTTTTAATAACTTTTTATACCTTATAATTTACTTTATTTCTTCAAGTATATGGATATTTATCTTGATTAATTTGAATTTATACAAAACCTTTTTTCCAATGCCTATTCATTCATCTTTTCGTTCTATACAACTCTATTTGGAAATAGAAGGGGATTACAAGAAAAATCATCAATCTTATACTTACATTTGTCTTTCTCTGTCAGCTACTCATCAATTGGTCTTGAATGGGGCATCTTCAAAGCTAAGGTGAATCTTAGTTGGTAGTTAAGATAATTTTAATGTGATGGAACTAATATTCCCCTTATCATTTGGAGTAGGTTGGGAAGGAAAATTTCTGGAGTTCTTTCTTTCAATTTATAGAGGGTAGTGGAAATCTAGCTCATTTTCATCTTTAACTCCCTCAACTACATACCCTAAATTTTTAACTCATTTGGTTTATTAAGAATTTTTTTTTCAAATTATCATCAGTATTAGAATCTACCTTTGGTAGAGATTACCCTTTTTATTTTTGTCTTGATGATGCTTAGGTGTCATATCTTTTCTAGAGTTGTTGAAAACCATATTGGTAAGGAGGGGTATGCTGGACATTTTATTGAAAATAGAGACTTTACTAATACTTAATACCATAACTAATAGATGTATGATATTTCTATATTTTATTTTATGTTATATTGAAGGGATAATACTTCTTATAGGGAGGTGGTTGCAGTTTTTTTGATATAGTCTCCCTAAGAAGACACTAGAACACTCATATTTCTCTTAAATATTGGGAAAATAATCGGTTGGGTGATATAGTTTAATGAATATACCACAAGGCCTCATAGTAGTGGTTGGTGATGTCTTTTGATACAATCCAATCTATCTCATCATAGTAGTTAATTTTTACAAATTACAATCATTTAAATGATTTTCAATAGTTGAGGGACATACCTGGTGTACTCTTCTCATAGATGGTATTCCTTGATCAATAAATTATTGATAGTTATGTTCCATCTTGTGAATCAATTCATGTGTATTTATCAGTGTTTAATCAACTAATGACCCTCTTATCACAGTATCCACCATGCTCCTCTCTATAGGTTTGAGTCCTTCATAGAAGTAATGGATGAAGAGTTTCCTACTAATTTAGTGATGTGGGTATCTGGTGTAAAACATCTTTAATTTCTCTTATCACTCATACATTAACTCATATTATGATTTCTTGATCCCTGATATCTCAGTTAACATTTCAGTGGTCTTTAATGATGTAAAAAATATCTATAATAAAATATGTTTCAGGTTATTCCAACATGTTACCTCTTGTGGTTGTAAATAATATATCCAATATTTTTTTGTCTAGTGAGAATGGGAATGTTCTAGGTTTGATTTGTTCTTAATATAAATTCCTTTGTTTCATGGTTGAATAAATGACATTGAATTCTGTAAGTTTTTTATTTGGATCTTCTCGAGAGAGTCTATAGAATTTTGGTAAAAGGTGTTTTAACATAGATTTTAACTCAAAGTATGATTCAAGAGTTAGATATTCAATTAATATTGGTTGATAATTAACATTATATACATCCAAATATTTAATGGTTCTATTAAGTTCATTATTATTATTAAGGTCCATTGATTCTAGTTATGTGTTAAACTTTGTAGCGTCCCATCCTAACTCACTCTCTGAATAGTAAATGGTACATTCCACCACATGATCTTCTTCACTTCTTCCCATATGCTAGATTATGTTGACTAGTGTTGGGGTCTAAGATGGTATTTTTGGGAGAATATATTTCATGTATTAGACTTCATAATAAAAAACAATAGGTAACCATATCTCATACATGACCATCAAATTAGATTGCATAGGAAAGTAAATAAACTAAAACATGATATACAAAGTAAAATGATGATATATAGCATACAAATATACCACTCACTAGATCAATAACACATATAGATAAAAAATAAAAAAAATTAAAACATTAAGGATCTACTTCCACACTAATCCATGACTCAACCCAAACTATTGACATCACCCAAGATGGCCCGCTCACCCATGAAAAATCTAAACTAGGGCCTCAGCCTAAACTTGTGCCTAAAATAACATATGGAAACTACTCAGGTACCCAAGTGAAATAGTGTCCCAATCATGGTGTGATTACTACTCAGTAGGCCACCACCAATAGAATCCATAAATAACTAGTCTATAAATAGTGCATGCAGAAGTGCTCTAAGATAAGTCGATACAAGTACAACCATTAAACATTTAAAACTACAATATAGACAAACATTGAACCCAAGGATTGGGTTCACCCTATGAATGGTACATACCTACTTAATCCAGTGTTGGGGTGTCACTGATCATGCTACAATGATTATTCTTACCATCTTATAACCAAGTTTAATATACCCATCCCTGGTCTAAAAAGGAACCCATGGGTAATATACCTGTCCCCATGGCCTTGCATCCACTCGAGGTCCATTTTCACCCTAGTTTTAATAATAATCACTATTTCCTTTAGGTTTCATCACCCTGGGTTAACTATAATCACCATGTCCCTTAGGGTTCATGTTCACCCTAGGTTAAACATCATAATCATAAAGAACAAAAATACATATATCCATCCATATCATATAGGAAATAAAATAAGGAACAGGGGGTGTTCAACCTTTTTCTTATCTAAAAACATTTCCAAAACCCATTCACCAAACTATTCCAAATAATAAATTTCATTCCACATATTAAAAAAATTACAACCTATTTCCAAAATACCATTTTAAGGACCAATCTAAATTCAATTTTAAATCCATTTAAAATGCCAAAACAAAACCCCTATCATAAATTAACTTCTTAAAACCAATACATTGAAAAAACTATGCTTTTAGTTTTCATTTTAGTCACATTAGGTTCATCTCAAATATAAGGGTAAAACCATCTCTAATTGTCTATGATTATGAAATTCTATTTCATAACCATAGATTTAACTAATTTACCTATGATGAGAAAAATATATGATTAGAAATTAACTAAAATCAAACATTTTAATTTTAAAATAGGTCAAGCATGGTGAAGCTATAATGAACACATAAAAAATGAACATGGATTATAAAAAGACTATGGGTCAATTCTAGGGACCACCTACCTCAATTTTGAAGATTTATAAATAAATTAATTAAAAATACATCTCTCACAAGGCATATTGTGGCCTATACAAGCTTATCTGAACCCATTCCAACCACCAAGGCTCCTATATCAAACCATAACACTCAAATTAACTAATTATAACATATGTAAATAATTAATTAAACTAAAACCAACCCAGTATAAAGACGGATAACTCACCAAGACTTAGTCATCTATATAAACCTCAATCCATGGGGTATCAGACACCCTTGGTGCACCTAAAAATCTATACTAAGACAAATCCCTAACTAACAACTCCAATTACACCAAAAATTTAATTGATAAAAAATTAAAAACCATAGAAAAACCAAAGCGATGACATACATTGTAAAATCATCGACCGACTGAGTTGGTGTCTAGGGATGCCCTCATCCTAGGGTTCAAAAAATTCTTTTGAGAATCGGTGAATTCCATCATGATCTAGTATAATCACCAATTAAAACCTAGGGTATAGAAACAAAAATTAAAAAAAGAGGGAGAGGAGAGAAATATAGGCTGACGGAGATGTAGACATACCTTAGGTCACCAAAAATCGATACCAAAAACATCCCAAAGAAACAGTAAAATAAGAAGGGGAGGGTGGAGAGACTTCATGGTCTATGTGACCAAAATAAGGAACAAAATAGGGGCTTACCCCTCAAAAACTGAGAGGTAAAAGGGTAAAATTACCCTTTAAAAGATCCACCGACCATCTGGTGGTATGCTGCATCCTTGTCTATACCAGCCACCCCAGACTTATCTGGGCTCTCTCGAGCCACCCACTTCATCTCATGAACCCTATTTTATGACAAAAACACCTACTTTGAGGTTTTTAATTGCTTTTAACCCTCTTCTAAACCTCGGTTCAAAATTTTACCCGACCACTAATTGAAAATTCTAATCTCTATTGAATTCCAAAGAATCTATCTGGTCATGAGGCATTACATATACAAAATTGAAACTAATTTCAATGTTCCTAGAATGTAATAATTCTCCCATTAGGTGAATTTTGACACTTTCTATATAACAATACTATCACATTAAATCCCTATGACTATGTTTAATCTCAATATCTAGATCAAATAGATCCTTAGAATGAGATCATGTAATAAATCAAAGAAGAAAAGAAAACAATTATACCATAATATAATGAGAAGAATTTTGAATTGATATTCTAAAATGAAAAAAATGTGATGGAGAAAATAATGAAGAATAATAATAGAAGAAAATAATAGAAAAAAAATAAAAAATACTTTTGATTGCTTAAATAAAATACTTGCCTCCCTGGTAACGGTGCCAATTTGAAGAGAATTGTCATGAGCACTCTAAAATGATGTGTATTTTATCTAAGTGTAACATAATAGATAACATAAGTAATTCTATTCAGGTTAGAGTAATTTAATCATGATACTCAAGGTTTGAAGAAATAATTAAAATATTAAAATTAAAAATAATGGTGAGGGTTGATTGAACTATTTTTTATGAGAATAACTCTCTATGGAAAATATTTTTTAAAAAAAATAAACAAAGAGTAACCAATATAACCTACCATATTAATTATTTATCTTAATTTAATTAATATCCCATAATTATTAATCTCTCAAAAAAATTTGATTTATCATGTGGGGAAAATATATCATTTATTATCAATAAAATATTCAAAAAATAAGGATTTATCATGTGTATGAATATAAAAAAGATAGATAGAGAAATAAAAAGGATAGATATCTATAGAATAAGAAAGGTATTCCATTAAAGAATCTTATGATCACACATATAGATATTTAATGAAGATATAAGGAATGATCTGGGGATGAAGGTGTGCATATATTCTTTATTTATATCAAGGAATGTTATAACAGATCTTGGCAGGTGATCCTTTTTTAGTATTATACACTCAAGGAAATCAATATACACTCATCAAGAATGAAATAAAAAGATCAAATTTTTTAGATTGATTTTTTATTATAGATCATATTCATATTTATTTTAATTAAAGATAAAATGTATGGTATGCATATGATATAATGGAAGAAATATTTTTAATGTTTTATGGCTATCCTCTTTCCCTATTGGTTATTTTATAGATAATAATTCAAAAACTATGATACATGAGATAACACCCATTACTCACTAAGTACTAACTCATATATTATGGATGAATATTATAAAATATGGTACTCATTTTCTTTTCTATTTTGATTCATAATGAGCATAGGGGATCAGGTTGATATCCAAGCACTAATTAGAAATGAGAGAACTTTTATTTGGAATTTAGAAAATGTTTTTTAATATGTAATTAAATAATTATTTACCTTTCCCCCTCTTAGTGTTCAACGTACCTCCCAGAGGGCCTTGTAGTGTTTAGACACTTACTTAAAAAAATCAAAATATTTTTCTTATCATGGATAATGGGATGATTTGGAATAATATATTATTGATTTTCAAATCAGTGGTGAATTTAATATTTAAAATAGAATTCTAGGAATTTTATTTGATCGTAGTTAAATATTCCCAATATTAAAAAAATAGTGTGGTAATGTTATTAATAAGATTTATCCAAAATGGTAAAGGTAAAGTAAAATAAATGTAATGGGTTAAATAAAGGATATGTGTTGAGAGTAATGGTTTACAAACAACCTTATATTAAATAGTGTCTTGTGATATAGTTCAAACAACTAGATGGTTAATTTTATATTACTATTTTAGGTTATTATTATGATATTTTTCTAACATTAAAATACAATACCAATGATGAAATTTTTATGATTTAAAATTATAGGTGTGTAAAACATTTTTTGAGTTATTTTTAATAGAATACTCCTTAAGAAAAATGAATCATGACAATACTCTATTAATTTATTAATTAATATTGGATGTATAAATTTTATTTTATTTATTATCATGGTTAAAACAAGTGTGTGCTTGGAATGGTTTCTTACTTTAAAATTTAGTGTTATTCGTGATGTATCATAGTATGTTCATTAATATTGAATTATTTCAAATATTTATAAATATTATGATCATAATTTTTTATCTTGTTGTGATTTAATCATAGAATAATTTGTGTTTAATGTACTTAGTTCCATTGAGTACCCATAAGATATAGGTTAAGGTAGGTAATCCTAGATGATACAAATTAGTTTTTTGTAGTGTGATACTTCTTAAAATAATATTGGGAACCAGTTCATCCCTTTTATGCACATGTTGTGGGTGTAACAAATGATCTTACAAATCTTTTTTTTATATTATAGGTATTTATTTTGAATATTTATTATGATAGGTAATCCTTGTAGAGTGATATTGTGAGTGTAGGTGATTAAGTGTATTCCCATCCTTTTCATACATGTGTTTTCCCATTTTATATGTGTTTCTTACTTATATATAATTTTTCATGTATTATTTTTAGTGAAAGTCATGTGCATTATTTGAACCCTTATTAAGTTCCATGCTTATATTGGAAATATTCATTATGGTTGGGTAGTATATTCTCCAAAAAAACTTTATTCATCTATCATATAAGACTATTTATAATAATGTTATGTTATTTATAAAACCTTGTAGATTTTATGATTCTCATCATAAAACCATGAAAATAATAAAGGATTTATCAAGTAATAGTTTTTAATGACCAAGATAAGAATTTATGATTAAGAATGTGTTTGATGATAATTATAAAATTAATTATTATTATTGAAAATGGTGTATTTACTTTGAAATTTTAATCTATTGTTATTATGAATCCATGAATCATCTCATAGGTATATTAGTTATAATAATAAAAATAGTATCATTTTAATTAACCTTAATAATAATTTTTACTTTTATTAAAAGAGAACATTGTTCAAATTTATTGTATAGAGTCATATTTTAACCCAAAAAATTCTAAAAAGGGATCCTGATATATTAGGTAACTCCCAGGAAAGTGGGTGGTTGTGGAACTCTCATTAAGTCTATAAATAAAATACTTCACATATAGTTAGTTCTAGTTAAATATGGATAAAAACTAATTATTGGTTTTATTCTTCCCACACTAGGAAAATGGTTATGGTTGATTTTGATTTTAACTCTGATTAAAAAATATTTATTAATATTAATATTAAGTAAGGTAAATATATATATCGTTAAATAAATAATAAGGAATCTATAATTTTTATCCATAGTATACCTTATCATAATAGAATTAAGGCTTTTCCATAATGGTTATAAATATAAAAGCTCAAATTTCACATATTTTTTAGGTGTAAAAAGTAATAGAGAAATTTAAAATTTTAATTCACACCGTTTTCAAAATAAAATTCATTTTAATTTATATAAATATTTTTTTATTTATGTTTGTTAAAATATTTTTTTTTTGGTCTAGTTTTATTATATTTGTATTGTGTGTGGTTGGTTATGTTCTCTTATTCAATATTTCCTTATTTGATCCTACTAATATTTTAAGGTTTTTTTGTAGACCTTGATTTTCTTCATTCTATGTATGGTACTCTCTCTTGATGTTTTTCTTCTTATATTTCCTCTCTGATAAAAATTCTCTTGATTAGTGACCCCTTCTTGCTTCAAAATCGCAAACCCCACATGTGTCCCTATTTATGCCCATCATCTTTCTTTGTGATTATTTAATTTGATCATTTACATCCATGTGTTTTTTATGATCCTTGTCTATTATAATTGATCAAAATTATTTGACTTAAACCTTTTTCTCCTCAAGATTTAGAGAGACAGACTATTTTTTAGGAGATATTCTTCCTTGTTTATATGTATAGTAATAGAGATGGGATGGGATACTTATTATTTTTTTCATATCTTTAAGGTATTTAGAGTTATTTTAATGGATATGGATATGATATTCAACATAGTGTTTTGAAAGCTTTAACATGTTTGATCTAGGAGAAATTTCATATGCCAAAAGTACATATGATTAGCTCATAGCCTGTGAACTGAAGGAATATAGGATTCTCAATTCAATCACTAGCATAATCCTAGGGTTTCTTGGATAGACTCATCCTTCAATGATATGATTGAATTCTTAGATAAGGTAACTTGTCACTATAATCAATTTTCTTTCTTATTATTTTGTTTTCATAGTAAATATTTTATACAAATTATCCAGTGTCATGTGTGTGAGTGATTCAATACGAATTATTATAATATGTTTCATTCTTGAGGTTGATTTAATTTTGAGTTATTAGTGAAAAAAATCAATATCAGATAGTTTTCTTGTTCCTTTCTTTATTCCTTTTGATCTCTTTTATACTTCTATTTTTTCTTTAATATTAAAACCTTGATGTCTTTTACCAAAGCACATAGGACAATTTAACTTAATCACATAAATAATTTTTTCCTATTTACTATTTTCATTTATGTTCCTTAAAATTACATGATAAATTCACACTTATGTCTCCATATTATGATCTATAATTGTAGCGACCCTGTTTTTTATTGTTTGAACATTTAGAATATTTTAAATAATATTTTTGAGGTAATCTCAAAGTGTTTTCTGATTTTTTTATGAATTTTGGATTTAGAAATAATATATATGATATATTAATAATTTAAGTAAAGGATATTACACATAATGGCCTTTGGTGTCGCAATGTGAAGGGTTGGGCCATGATGTAGTCCTTGTGTTGCAATGTGGGGCGTAAGTTGTGAGAGATTGGATATATGCTATTTTGAGGAGGAATTGTAGTCACAACATAAAGAGTGTTGGTCACAGAGTGTGGGTTTCCATCATGTCATGGCCATAGCTATCATAGCATGACACCCTGGAGAGGGTTGATTATGTGGTCATACACTTTCATGGTTTCATTTATTGAATTAATTAATATATTTTATATCATATAACCCTAATAACCTAGTATTTAAACCTCCTTTTGGACTTGGATTAGGGTTGGGAATAAGTAATAATTATAAAGGGAATGGGAGGGCATGATTGGAAGATCTGGGATCCATTAGACATAAACTATGTAGAGGATTGTAATTAGACCTGTATAATCAACATAGTCTTCATCATAGATCGATCCAAGCACAAGGTAATGATTTATTAATTTAATATTTTATCATTATCCATTATTTAAAAAATGGAATTTCATTCATCGAATATTTTTCTAAATTTCTTAGACCTCTAATTTATATTATTTTTTATTCTTTCCTAAAACCCTTTCTCTTATGCTACTTTCTTTTCTATTCATTATCACTATAAATTCCAAGCCTAAATAATGGTCTTATAGTCCTAGAATTATCCATAAGTGATTATGCAAGTTATTTTACTTCACATTTATTCTACTTTATCTCCCATTGTAACTCTAATTTTTAAAATTGGCCATCTTCATGGTAGTTCGTTTGATGAATCGGGGCCGGATAAATGAGCGATTTAGATTCATGTCCCATGATCAATGAATTGGGATGTGGAAGTGATAATTAAGTCATGCGAGATCAATAAAAGGTTATTTAGGATCAATGTAAGGCATGTGGATATATTTTCTCAGAGTGAAATGGTGTTTTGGGCATCAAGGGTACATGTGAATTAGTTATTAACTATTTTTCTAATGAGGCATGGAAATAAATCAACTACAAGAGGAGAAATAGTGATGGATGGGATTTAAATTGTCACGACCCGTCCTCAGGGCCCGTGCCATGACTACCCCAAGCCCGCCTTCCATAGGCCAGGGGCTGGCGACTAGCACCAAAGGCGTAAATCCTGATAACTGGGAAGGCATTGTCTTTATAAAAGTATACAAAACACCACAGAGTACAAGAGGAAGTAAAACACTAAGTAAAAAAAGGAAGTGCTAAAAATTAAATGGGCCAGAATACAAACCCAATCGAAAGTACAGCTACAACTGAACAAAAGTACAACAGAAAAGACAGACAGCTGGAAGAATGGAAGCAGCTCCTGGGTCATCCTCCTCGGATCCTACCTGAAGGGTAGGTACAGATATCCTCCACAACTCTCTCGCCCGTCAACCTCCTCCGAGTGTTGTATCATCATGAAGTCCACCACCGGATACTATCTCGTCGTGAAGTCCACCTCCGGGTACTGTCCAGTCCTTAAACACTCTTCCTCTGTTTGCACTGTCCATCGTCTGCAACCAAAACAACGAGGTGCGAGCATAGCCCGTGCATGGGTGAGTATAACAATACTCAGTAGGGACCTCGAGGCCCTCAAGGTCTCACAAAATCCAACAAGGATAACCACAAAGAAAGATATCAATAGATAACCTCTACTTAGTTATATACCCATACATATACCTAAGTTATCAAGTAACCCATCCCAATCATGAGGGAACACAAAGATTATGAAATCAACGGACAACCACTACCCAGGTATATGCCCATACATATACCTAAGTTATCAAGTAACCCATCTCAATCATGAGGAAACACAAAGATCATAGACTCAGCTCAAACCAGTATTTTCATTATCGAAACCGTAACTGCTGAAGAGCCTCGTCTCTAGAGTGTACAGTGGTCCTGTCACGACTTCGAGGTACTGCTCACTAACCTAAGACTGCTGAGGTACTCCATCTGTCGAGTACTGTGGGTATGCTGCTATAACCAAGCGCTTCCCACCATGGTTCTGCCGCTACAACAAAGCGCTCCCCCTCATAGCCTCCAGAGGTACTCCTTCTATTGAGTACCGCGGGTCTGCCGCTATAACCAAGCGCTCCTCCGCCGTGGGTCTGCCACTACAATCAAGCGCTCCTCCGCCGTGGGTCTGCCGCTACAACCAAGCGCTTCCCACTATGGGTCTGCTGCTACAACCAAGCACTCCACCTCATAGCCTCCATAGGTACTCCTTCTGTTGAGTACCGTGGGTCTGCCGCTACAACCAAGCGTTCCTCCACCGTGGTTCTACCGCTACAACCAAGCGCTCCCCACTGGGCTATCCGAAACTCACCGAGTCGATCGATCAACCGTCGTCAAGTCTCATTCGGCTACACGGTCTCCGTACTCCGCACGCTCATCTCTGGGAGGGTCCGCTCCACGAGCTACTAGTCAATACTCCAAGTATCACAAAGTCCCATTAATAAGTATCTCAAAGTACCACCTCGTCATAGGGGTCTCAACACAACAGACGGCGCGTCAATCGGACGCCCGGTCTGTGAGTTATTAGTATTTTCGTCCCAGGGGCCCGGCTGGTTTCGTGTGCGAACCAACCAGGCCGTATCTCAACTGTACCCCGAACTCTCATAGGGTATACTCATAGGGACCGTTTTTCAACGTGATCACCAACGCCGTTGCCGGTTCGTCAAACAGACGTCCAGTTTGAAAGTTATCAGCTTTTTCGTTCTAGGGGCCCGGTTGGATTTCGGGTACAATCCAACCCGGCCACTATCCAACTGCAACCAAAACTCAGGTGAAGTATGCCAAAAGTTCCGTCTCATCAAGAAGAATCCAAAAAATTCAATGGCACGTCAATCGGATGTCCGAAGCTCAAGTTATAAGTGTTCCCGCTCTGAGGGCCCGGTTGGTCTCGTGTTCGAACCAACTCGGCCATACCCAAAGTTCTCCAAAACCTTGAGTGTAATATACCGAAACGACCATCTCAATCCAAGGATCGCATTGCAACTTACGGTGCTTCAATCGGAGGTCCGTAGCCCAAGATATGGGTGTTTGAACGGAAACTGCCCGAAAATAGGGGGTTCGGGCCCGGTCCGACCCGGCCCGAGACCCCCCTGGGTCAGCCCGAACCGGGTGACCCGACCCGGGTCCGGGTCCAGCCCAAAAGGGCACGGCCTAGATGCGGCCCGGCCTGGGCGTGACCCGGCCCAGCTTGGGCGGCCCGGCCGATTGGCCTGCCGTGCTGGCGCGGTCGCGGCGCCCGCGTGGCCAGCTGGTGCGGGGGGGGGGGGGGGGGGGGGGGGGGGGGTTACAACCCCCCACAGATGACGAACCAATGCGGCTTAAAGCCGCGCCCTTCGGCCTCCGGAACGGCTAAGAGGTTCCGTTTCGGCCCGCCGCCGCGGTGGTTCCTGTTCCGGCGGCGCGCCGCCGCCGCCTTCCGCAGACCCCCGAACGCGCTCCGATGGTCCGTTTTGCTCGCCGCCTTCGCCAATGGTCCTCCCAGGACCCGACCTTCACTATGGAGGCTTCAAAATGACTTTGCGGCCACGTTTGTCATCACCCATCAATCTGCGCACAATGTTCAACCAGCGGAGTCTTCGTATCGTCTCTGCGGCCCCGACTCCGGCCGCGGTTTCACTCGGTCTCAACGGCGCGGCGCGACGGTGCAGCACATCCTTGCCATAATTCTCCATGTTTCGGCGCATTTTCGTTGCACCGCACCGCCTTCGTTCGTGCCGCAACATAATCAACAACAAGGGGGAGGAGGTTCGGTCGTGTTTGTGCGGTCCGACCTCCTCCCGTTATAAAGATAGCAAGCGGCCAACAAAAAGAAGTTGACGTACGGCAAGGAAAAAATTAACCCCAACATCAACCCGCATGAACGAACGATCTACGGATCAACCTAGAAATGGTTGGTCCGCGCTCGTCGTTCTTTTCTCAAAGATAAAGAGAATACCAAAGAGATTCCCCTACAACCTCTTAAATAAAAAGAATCATACCAATATTTCCAACCCGCAAAATAAAACATTCGCGGATCAACTTAATGATGAGTTGATCCGGGTTCTTTGTTTTAGAAGTAACAACCAAGGGAAACATTCCATTCTCAAAATAATCCCCCTACCTCAAAATTGACATTGCACGTCGTTGAGTCGCGGAAGTCGAATGTCATGGTAGTCGGGTGTCGCGGAAGAATGGTGTTGATTTCGTCGTTGTCGAAGGAGGAGTCGTTGTTGTAGACAATGCTCCTAACTAATGGTGCCTTCTCCCATGATGTGGAGGAAGAAGAAGAGTTGAAGGCGTGAAGCATTCTTTTCCAGGAGAAGATGTTCCTCATTGGATGGTCGGTGTTCTTAGTTTTAAGAGACGAACACCCTTCTCAATTTCACTAGAGCTTCCCCCAAAATCCCAACACAACAAGTGCCAAAACAAAATAATGGCCAAGCCATTATTTTATTCACCCAAGTTATTCAAAATTCAAACAACTTAATTAATTAAATGTTAGAATTCATTTATTAACATGTGTTGGCAACATTTAAGTGGGAGAGAGAGGGAAAGGAAGAGTTTCCACAATTAATTACAAGGAAAGTTAAAGAGGGGTTTCAAGGTGTTGAGGGAAAGTGAAAAGTTGGGGGCTCGTGTGGGCTCCACCAACCTTAGATATTTTTCCATGGGAAGTTAGGTGGGGTGTGAGCCCCACCTCCAACTTCCTTTTAGAGGGAAAAACTTCCACTAAAATAAAATTGTTTCACAACAATTATATTTAATTCTTATTGATTCCACAAATTTTTAACTACCACAGACGTCAAAACACAACTATGGAAAAGGTCTTCTTAAGAAATTACCGGCGCTGCAAGTTCATCGGTGCCCTCGGATTTCAATTCTGAGTACCGGTTTAAAAGTTAGAAAACTCGCTCGTTCGTTCACTGAACGTACCCGAGCATAACTTTGGAAAATAATTCCGGGCACACCGGGCCTCAGAATCAGGTGCCGTCAGAAACTGCATTCTTGTAAAATTCCAAAGAAAATTAAGAAAAAAAATTCCCTTGAATTTTACGGGTCTTTACATAAATAGTGTTACAAGTCCAATTGGAGGAAAGGATGGTGATGATGGTATGACTAATGACACTCATTCATGGATAATTCACCACACAATGATGTAGGAATTCATGGTGTGAGGATATGTCTAGTTCAGGATCACATCATGGTAAAGGATAGTGTGGTTGTGAAGGTTGGATGACTAGATGTCATGATGTGGTGGAAGGGAACCACGGTGTTATGGTATCGAGTAGAAAAAATGAAAAAGAATCATACAATATATAAGTTTTATTCTATTCAAGTATTTATACTTAAATATAGTCATGACATAGCATAGGATGCCATGGGGTGAATGTTGGGATTAAGGTCAAGAGGTTACAACATAGAATAGGGTTCCATGACATGGCTACCTAGAAATAGGGGGGTCATAGGTGATAAGGGAAGGGGTTGCACCGTGAGACCCCCTTCAGGCTAGGTTATCATGGCATGACTAACATGAACATGATGTAATGGTTTTTTATTAGGGATTTGATGTTATAAAATTTCCTTTTTTATATGGAACATGATGGTTCACTTATCTTTGTAATGCGAGGTGTAACGTGAGTTGATACATATAATTTTTTATCATTATCTTCATAGAGATAATAATGGGGATTGGGTACAATGATTAGATAATTAATGGGTTTAGTTACTTCCTCATCTATTGTGTGTTTCTCAGTGAGGTTTTGGTCTTCCATATTATAGATAGAGTTTGGAACTCCACCATATACTTGAGGAATGGGTCCTCTGTCTATAGATTTAGGTCCTCCTTCATCTATTGTATTATTCTTGAGGTGTAGTTCCTCTAACTATGAAGTTACTTCATCCCTCATCTATTGTGTGTTACTCTACAAGGTGTGGGTCCTCTATTATAGTTATAGATAGGTGATGGGGGTTTTTAGTTGGGTAGTTAAAAATTTTTGTATTCCTTAATGATTTATCCTATAGTTAGGTTGTACAATGTAGGGTTCTCTCCTCAATCCTAGATTTTAACCTTTAAATCATATTTGGATCTTCTCTTCATTATATTATCCATTTCTTATTTCCTCTTTGGTTTTGAGCTGACTGTTCTTCCTATTATTCCTTTGGTGAATCCTATTGGGTATGTATATATTAACCCCTACAAGGGAATATTTTCCAAATGTTCCATACCTTATGAAGATGATGGAAATTTTAGTGAAAACTATGTTGGAAACAATTTTAGTGGATCCTAATGGTACCTAAAGGTGTTAGTAGCAGGCGACATTCATGTATGGAGATTGTTCATTATGGGGACCTCTTTACCTCAAGTATTTAGGTTGGGTGTTTTTCATTTAGGTTATTGGGAATGTATCTTTCCCTTTTTTATTTATGTTTTATACACCAGTTACTCTTTTATGGATCCTATAATTTATCACATTCATTATATATTATAGTTAGATTTATTTTTTTATTTTTAATTGTTATGTCCTTTGTATAGATGTGTGTTATTCATAGGTGTATTAGGATAAGGCCTCCTATTATGTGTGATATGCCTACTCAGTGTTAGTCACCAACCCTTAGCCTATTGAAGGTAGTCTTTGGGTGGCATACTTGGATTACCGTTGTCCATGAGGGGTCCTAGTGGGTTTGTTTGGGTCAGAGTGGAATTATAGAAAGTTTTTCTTGTAGATGGAGTTTGAAGTTATATGTATAGTGAGGATGTGTTTCAGAATTTAGGGAAATGGTGTTAAAGGGTCTCAAGTTCGATTTCAACTTGAGAAACCTAGAGTTGGTGTGGAAACTAATGTATCCATTCACCAAGACTCTAATAACCATATCATAGACTTGATACATTAAGGCATCAGTTGTAGAGAACAAATAAAAAATATGTGCATCATATAGGAATGGGTCAATGATTTCCATGAACTTAATGAGTTATTTTTATAGATATGGTTTGATGATTGTGGTTTATCTTGTTAAATTATAGGATACCACCAAGCAGACAACTAACCAAGATCCTGAGGTAGGGTCATGACATGCTCATGTCATTGATTAAGTTACCTAAAATCTACTTACTAAGTGGAAAGTCTTCTATATAAGGACCAAATCATAAGGTGTTTCTATAAGGTTTAATTTCCTCAATTTTTATGATGATAATACCTTATTTTTTTAATAATTTATAAGGGTTTTTATATGAAAATGTAATTTTTTTCAATAAAAATCACCTTATAAATGTTTTCTTTTGAATTGAAATCACATAATGGTAAAATTCATGTTGACACTTTGGAATATTCTATGGAATTTTTTTGAAGTTAGGTATTGAGTCGTTGTAATATTCCAAGGCTCATAGAGTCTCAGTAATGATATAATAAAAATAGTAAATATATATTTTCACATGCTTGAATTTATTTTTGAAATAATTAAATATCTCTTGAATGGTTCCTTGGATAGTAAATTTATTTCTATCATTAAATATTTAATATGGGATTAACCCTAGGAACAACATAACATTTGTGCACATCGGGTGTTTTGTTAAATCACACGTGAGGGTGATTTATTTAATTTTTTTATTATATTTTTTTATGAAAAAAATTAAGTATCTACCAAATGGTGTCTCATATGAGAAATATGAGATATCTATTAGGTCCAAAATGTGGGTTTTACCCTATTAGAGACATAAACCTTGTGAATTTCATGTGTTTAGTTACATTGTAGGGGTAATTTGTTTACCCTTAATTATTTTATTATTATTTATTTATTAAATCCATTTTAAATTTAATTTCATATTCTTCAACATGGAGAACCACTAATTTCACATAGGCTTGATCTAAAAAACCTCTAATTCAACTCATTTTTTATTTTTTAATTTAGAATTGAATTAATGAGGTTAAATTAGTGACTCTGCCATAAATATCTCGATGAAACAAAAGATTAAATAGTGTTTTTGAGTTTTTTCCAAAGGTAAACATGGTTTAGGGTTATAAATAGATGAATGATTCAAATTTTACTATTTTTTTATCTCTTTGAGTCTGAGTGACCCCAAAATTCTCTTGGTAATGATCGATAAACTCTCTCTGAGTCCCCTTTTATAGTTCTAGGCATGGTGGCATTTTTCTCTTCCTCCTTCCCTGCTAGTCATTGTGTAAAAATTCCTCTAGAATATGCTTTTTATTTTATTTATTTTATTTATTCCATTTTTTCTCCCAATCTTAATTGAGGAAAAATGGTAAAAATTAAATAAAAGGATAAAACCCTTATTATCAAGGATAATTCTAAAATTATCAAATGAAATTAAAATAAATTATTTAATGATAATTAAAATGAATTATCAAGGATAATTTATATAAAATTATCAAAAGATAATTACATAAATTATTAAAAGATAATATAAAATAATTATAAAAAGATAAATATTATGAATTTATAAAAATATAATTGTCAATAATTATCAAATGATAGTTACAACGAATTATCAAAGGATAATTGTAATAGATTATCAGAATAAAATAACGAATAATTATCAAAAATAATTTTTAAATAAAATTATCAAACTATAATTATTGAATTTTAAAGGATAATTTGTAAGGAATATTATTAGAATATAATTATAAAAATTAACCAAATATAATTATAATGGAATTATTATGTGATAAGGATATAAAATTATCAGAGGATAATTATGAAATTATCATGGTTAATTATATGGTTTTATTAAAGATTAATTATAAGGAATACCACATGTTTTCTTGAATTAATTTAAATATATAAATTATTGAATGTGGTTTTATAATTATTCTTGAGGAGAATATTTCTAGTGCATAAATTCACTTAAATGATAATTTAGAAATTATCCAAGAGAGATAAACTATCATCACATGTGATATTTTATTTCTTTTTAAAAAAAATAGCTGGTTTTGGTACTATGAACCCTTAGAAAACCTCGAGTGTTGACATGTCAATGAATATGATAATAAGGCCCATGAAGAGTTATTCTTGACTGTTGTGGTTTCCAATCCAGGTTTAGAACCACACAAGGTGTTTTATTCTTATCCTTTCAGGTAAGAAGTTTCTTACTCTCTTGGGATCTTGTTTACACATGTTTCCATTATATTATTATTGTATTAGTATAGTTTATGGTCATGATTGATTATAATCGCATGTGGGTGTATGTGTAAACTGCAAAACCTACTATGACATTTGATTCCATGAGTATTGCTAGAGTATCTTATTTCCATGTTCAATTATGATAACATGTTGTTCTGTATTGCTACATTATTTCTCTTGATGATATATTATTCGTGCATTGTATGCATACCCTATGATGTGTGATACCATCACCTTGGAGGTTGTGTTTTGGTACTTGAGATAAGTGGACCATCATGTGATGTGCATCCCTTAGAGGGGGTGTGCACGGATTGAAATAATGATGATGATGGACTTGAGAATGGTGTATGGGGAATAATGGCCTTCGGGCCTGACCTGAGGAAGAACATTAGGGGAATGATGGCCTGGGGGTCTGACCCAAGGGGCATGACGGTATTGGGGCCTGACACAAGGCATCAATGGGGTATGGTGGCCTGGGGTCCTAACCTAAGGTGGGTGATAGCCTTGGGGCTTGACTCATGATGGATTCGGGATATGATGGTTATGGGGCCTAATCCGAATAGATGCCTTATGATTACCAAGATATGTATTTCAAGATTAGTAATATTCCTTAATTATTATGACATACCATGAATATCCATCTGGCATAGATCCAAATTAGGTACAGTCAGAAGTCTATGGAATCTTGGTTATCACACGATCACTAAATTTTGGATTGTATGTTTATGCTCATTATGAATTTATTATCACTATGGAATACACTTGTTATACAAGAGAAAATTAGGTTAAGGATGAATTGGTGGTGTTTTACTGATTTATTTATTAACAACCTACTCAGTCATTTTTTTGTGCTTGTGGATTTCATGAGGGATCCGGTGAAGGGAAATGTATTTGTGGTGGATGGTTGAGCAAAAGAGCACGAAGAAGGTTTCGGTCTAAGATGGACTCCGAAGGACCCCTATAGTGCTATTTATTTATTTATTTTCTACTACTTATTACACTAGATAGGATTTCAATATTGTGATTTGTTTTATTTATATGATATGTATTTTATTTATTTATTTTATGCATGTTTACTATGGTCATTTATTATATGTTTTATTTTTTATTTTTTCTCCTATGAAATAATACTAAGGGTATAGTCTTCACATTAACAGACTCAAAACCTTGTCGCTAGTCAGTTGCCTCTTGCGTACGAGGAGGTATGCATGAGGTTATGTGATCTTCTAGCTCAAAACCTATAGTTTATGTCGAGGCATTACAAAATGGTATCGTAGAATTAGGATTCACTAACTTTTTCTTCTCATTTACTTGGGATAGGATATGATATATAAGAGATAGGACAATTGGGACTCGAGTAGGGTAACTATGATAGTTCTTGGATAGTACTACATAGTGAACCTCAGAGTTTACATAAAGTGGGGGAAATTATGTTTTTCTATTACGGTTGATTAAATTCACCTTGGGTGATAAACATGATGTTGATATGTGATTTATGATATTTTGGGTGTGTTCATGCATCATTACTGGGCACGTAGGTTCACATTCTATATATATATACCTATTTTTGTACTACATGAAAGTTATTTAATTAAATGCCTTGATTTTTTCTATTTATTTGGGATAGTTTTCCATGTGTGATATATCTTTGATGACATTTTTTATGATATATCTTTATTGTAATTAATTATTTCAATTGATAATGTTGATGTGTTAGTATATATATGATGATTGTGACTAACATGTAGGGATAGAGACTAAGGTTAGTGCTAGTAGGGGTATTCCTTGGGTTGAGGGTAGACTCCTAGGAAGTAATTGTGTGATCCCATAGACTGATTAGTGTTTATCCTAATGAATTTATTTATTGTCTAAAGTGTTTCCATCATGTTACAAAAGGTTTTTCATTGATGTAGTTTTATACATCTACTTGTTAAATAGGCTAGAATACTCTCACAAGGGAGGTGGTTTCTGCATTACCAC
Organism: Viscum album; assembly: GCA_963277665.1. Lineage (NCBI taxonomy): Eukaryota > Viridiplantae > Streptophyta > Magnoliopsida > Santalales > Viscaceae > Viscum > Viscum album. The sequence continues at coordinate 1,285,647,538 of OY728136.1, read as the reverse complement.
TGGATGTGTAGGAGAATGCCTTTGAGCATACTTCCTCACCTTCTTTGTGTTTTAGGTAGAAAGGCCACTTCAATAAGAAGTATTCTTCTTAGTTCATGTCCTAGGTATACGAGTTATGAAATATTTTCAAATATTACCTTACTTAAACTCAATAATTCTTTATCCTTCTAGGTCATTAGAAGCCCTCGGGATGATGAATAATGAGTTAAAATCTTTGTGCTAATCTTTGACCTAATAGAGACTCTACAATATTGGAAAGTTAAGCTGAGATTAATCTCATTCTAGGTGTGTAGCCCATTTTGATACCCCTATATTGTATGGTTCCAACTGAGATGAGGGAGATCAAGGTGAAACTTTATGAATTAGAGAGAAAGGGCCTTATCGGGATAATTACATCACTATGGGGTGCACTTTTATTTTTCTCTAAAAAGGTGGATGGTATTCTTCAACTCTGCATCGATTTCCAGAAGATGAACCAAGTGATAGTGAAAAATCATTATCCTTTTCCTAAAATTTATGACCTCTTAGATCAATTATAGGGATCTCTATGGTTCTCTAAGATTTATCTTTGATCAGGCTATAACCATTTATAAGTAAGAGTGGATGACATTCCAAAGATGATGTTTTAGAGTAGGTATTGAATATATGAGTACTTAGTGATGTCGTTCAGGCTGAAAAATGCACCAGTAGTGTTTATGGACCTCATGAACAAGATACTCCACCCATACTTGGACTCATTCATCGTGGTGTTCATTAAAAACATCCTCATCTACTTGCCAACATTAGAGAAGCATGTTAGGAACCTAGAAATAGTATTGAGTATGCTTCAAGTAGACCAGCTTTACACCATGTTTTAGAAATGTGACTTCTAGATTCAAGAGGTAAGTTCCTAGGACATGTCATGTATGAGATGGGTATATATATGGACCTAGAAAAATTTGAGGAATTCATGTCCTAGAAATGTCCTAATAACATGTTTGGAATCAGAAGATTTCTAGGATTAATAGGATATTATATATGGTTTATCAAGGATTTATCCCAAATATCAGCACCCATGAAAACACCGACGAAGAAGGGAGTGAATTTTCAATTTTTAGACTTGTGTGAAGAATATTTCCTTGAGATAAAGTGAAGGTTGATGATATTTCTAGTACTGACACTCTATTATCCTAGGATTGTTTATGAAATATATTTTAATTCATCAAGTGTTATTATGGGAGAAGTTCTGATGTAAATAGTGTAGGTCATAGCTTATGGGTCACATCAGTTATGACCCTATGGGTGGAACTACCATACACATGACTTGGAGATGTAATTTTTGGTCTATGCTATGAAGTTTTGGAGGTACTATATCATTGGTGAGAGATTTTCGGTGTACAAAAACCACAATATCCTTCACTATACCTTCACACAGAGGTGGGTGAACTTAAGACAGAGGTTCTGGGTTGAGTATCTACATACTTTTAACTTTGATATGGCTTATGCACCTAGAAAGGGTAATGTAATTATAGATACTCCTAACCATAAGAATAAGGTTGAGCCGTAAATTAGTGAGTGACCCTCAGAGGAGCACTAGTGCTTGATGAGCTCATTGGATGATTGGAGGATGGATGCTTCTAAGAATCTGGGAACTGTGACTTGTACTCCCTTAGTAGTTAGATATTCTCTCTTGGAAAAGGTGAATACTGGATAGTAGTCTGAAATAGAGTGTATTGTGATGAGGGAGTAGATATCTAAGGGTGAACAAATACCTGAATAGTCAATGGATGATGACGATGTGATCTTTATACATGGGGGTTAATAGTCCATACTTCCAACAAAGAGGATATAATGAGATATTACCATACCTCTAAATGGTAATTACATCCTGGTATGACCAAGATGTATCATGACTTCATACTCCAGTTCTGGTGGCCCAGGATGAAGAGGAGCATGGAAAATTTCATCTCCAAATGCCTTACCTTTCAGAGGGTGAAGGAATAATACCAATGACCTAGTGGTTTACTTTATCTACTTATTGTACTCATGTGTAATTAGAAATAAATCATGATGAAATTTGTGATGTGGTAACCCAGGACCCAAAGGATTCATGTTGTTGTTTGGGTGATTGTATATCGGTTGATGAAATATTACCACTTTTTACCAATATGAGAGACTCACTTAGTGGGTGGTATAGGAAATATCTATATCATTGAGTTCATATTCTTACATGGAATTACCTAGACCATTGTTTCTAACAAATATTCACATTTTATATCATGGTTTTTTAGGGCTTACAAAAGGCCCTAGTGACTCGGGTGAGGTTGAGCACAGTATACCATTCTTAGATAGATGGAAAGTCTAAGCGGATTACACTCAAATTAGAGGATATTCTTAGAGATTTCATTATAGACTTTAGTGGACTGTGAGATGATCATATATCCTTGGTTGAGTTAATGTACAACAATAGTTACTAGGATTCGATTCAGATGTCACCTTACGAGGTTCTTTATGGGAAACCATGTTAATCACCACCTTGTTAGCATGAGTCATGTAAGGAAATAGTTGTGGGGCTCAGTTTAGTTTAAGATACCTATAAGAGAGGAATCTAATTTATAAGAGGTTTATCATCACTCAGATTAGGTAGAGATCATATGTAAATCATATGAGGACACCTTTGGAGTTCACTATCAGTGATCAGGTTTTCTTGAGTGTAACTCCTTGGTTAGGCCACTGAAATCTGAGGGATCAAATCAAGATATAACCATGGTTTTTATGAAATTTTATACTCACCAAATGGAATTGGATAGTGGCATACTATTTAGACCTTCCTCTAAATCATTGAGGTATGAACGACATGTTTCATGTGCCTCAACTCTGGAGGTATATACCCAATCCTGCACATGTTATAAACTATAGGGATATTGAGATAGATCCTGATGAAACATATGTAGAGTGTATGGTGAAGATTATAGACCAGATAAAGAAGGTCCTATGAGGGAATATGGTACCATTTTTTTAGATTTAGTGGTAGTATGGATGGATCCAGAGGAGATGTGGGGGCATGAGTCTGATGTTTGAGCTTAACAGTATGAGTTGTTTGAATAATATTGCTATATTTACTTCTCAAAGATTAGAAGTAGTTAGAGGGGTATAATTTAAATATAGTAAATTTTTAATGATGATAAATTCATATTTTTTAATAATTTATGAGTGTTTTTTTTGTAAAAATGTAATTTTTTTAACAAAAATCACCTTATAAATGTTTTCTTTTGAAGTGAATTCACATAAGGGTAAAATTCCTATTAACACTTTGGAATATTATATGTAATTGTTTTAGAATTAGTAACTGGTTTGGTGTGATATTACAAGGCCTATAAAGCCTTGGTAATGATATAATAAAAATATTAAATATATATTGTCACACACACACAATTTTTCTGAAATAATAGAATATATCTTGAATTATGTCTCAAATGGGAAGTTTTAGGCTACCATTAAATTTATAATGTGGGATTTACCCTAGGTGTGATATAAAATTTTTACACATTGATTGTTTGGTTAAATATCATGTGAGGGTGATTTATTTAATATTTTTATTATAATTGTTTATGGGAAAAAATTAAGTATCTCTTGAACTATGTCTTGTATGAGAAATATTATATCACCATTTAGTCTGTAATAAAAGTTTTACCCTAGGTGTGACATAAAATTTTTTCACATCGGGTGTTTAGTTACATCGCACGGGTAATTTTTTTACCCTTAATTATTTTTTTATTATTTTTTTATTAAATTTGTTTTTTATTTAATTCCATCTTCTTCATTGTGGAGAACCAAGATTTTCAAGTGGGTTTGATCAAAAAAAACCTCTAATTAAACTCATTTTTTACTGTTTATTTTAGTAATTAATTAATGAGGTTAAATTAATGACTCTGACATCAAGACCAGATGAAACGAAAGATTAAATTGGGGGTTTTGTTTTGGCTAAAGTTATATGCAGTTTAGGGTTCTAAATAGAAGAACGATTCTTCTTTTACTATTCTTCGATATTATTGATTATGAGTGACCCTAAAACTCCCTTGGTCGTAATTGATTACCTCTCTAGAAATTCCTTTTTTTAGTTCCAAGCATGGTGGCACGGTGTTCCTCCTCCTCCTCAAGTAGGAACTATGCACAAATTCCTCCAAGTTAAGCCATTTATTTTATTTATTCCATTTTTTCTCTCTCTTAATTGTGGAAAATGGTTAAAATTAAATAAATGGATAAAACACTTATTATCAAGGATAATTATAAAATTATCAATGGAAATTAAAACAAATTATTAAATGATAATTACATTGAACTATCAAGGATAATTTATGTAAAATTACCAAAATATAATTACACTAGTTATCAAAAGATAATCTATAAAAAATTATCAAAATATAAATATTGAGAATTTATCGAAACATAATTTTAAATATTTATCAAATAAAAGTTAAAATAAAGTATCAAAGGATAATTTCATGATATTATCATAATATAATAATGAATAATAATCAAAGATAATTTTTAAAGAAAAATATCAAAATATAATTATTGAATTATGAAAGAAAATTTGTAAGGAAAATTATTAGAATATAATTATATAAATTATTCAAGGATAATTATAATGGAATTATCATGTGATAAGGACATAAAATTATCAAAAGATAATTATGAAATTTTCAAGGATAATTATATGGTTTTATTAAAGAATAATTATAAGGAATACCACATGTTTTCTCAAATTAATTTAGATATATAAATTATTGAATTTGGTTTTATAATTATTATTGAGGGGAATATTTCTAATGCATGTGGTGACCTAAATGATAATTTGGTAATTATTCAAGAGAGATAAAGTATCATCACATGTGATATTTTATTTCTTTTTAAAATTAAATATATAGTTTTCGATCTAGGAAACCTTAGAGAAACTTGAGTTTTAATGTGTCAATGACTACAATAATAAGTCCCACAAGGAGGTGTTCTTGATTATTAAGTTTTTCAATCTAGTTTTTGAACCACACAGGGTGGTTTATTCTTATCGTTGATGTTGAGGACTTTGAGTAGGAAGTTCCTTACTCTATTGGGCTCTAGTTTGCACATGCTTCCACTATACGATTATTATATTGGAATAGCTGATGTTCATGCTTGATTGTGATTCTATGTGGTTGTGTGTGTAAAATTTAAGACCTAATAGGATATTTGATTTCATGAGCATTGTTGAAGTATCTTGTTTCCATGTTTGATTACGATCATATGTTGTTCTGTATTATTACTTTACTTCTCATGATGATATATTATGAATGATTTTTATACATACCCTTGATGTGTGATTCCATCTTTTTGTAGGTTGTATATTTTTACTTGAGATAGGTGGAGTATCTTTTTATGTGCATCCCTTAGAGGGGGGTGTGCGGCTTTCAATGATGATGATAATGGACCTGAGCACGAGGTATGGGGTATGACGGCCTTGGGAACTAACTTGAGGTAGCATGTTAGGGGAATAATAACTTGGGAACCTAACCTAAGAATAATGATGGCCTTACGTCCTGACCTGAGGCATCGATAGGGTTTTATAGTCAAGGTCCTGACCTGACGGGTATGACATCCTTATCGTCTAACCTGTGATGAAGTCTAGATATTACGATCTAGGGGCCTAATTTAAATGGATTCATTACAATTTCCAGGATATGGATTTCAAGTTTAGTACTTTTCATTTATTATTATGACACACCATGGCTATCTATCCATCATGGATCCAAAGTAGTTATATTCAGGGGTATTTAGAAGCTTGGTTAGTGTATGATCGCTCAGTTTTCGATTGTATGTTTATTCTCATTATGAATTTATTATCATTATTGAACACACTTATTATACTTGATTACATGAGGTTAAGTATGTATAAGTAGTCTCCTTATAATTCTTGTACTCACGCCCTACTTGGGAATTTCGGTGTGCTTCTAGATTTCTTGAGGGATCCGATGAAGGGAAAGGTTCATGTGGTGGATAGCAAAGTAGAGGAGCACGAAGAAGGTGGTGGATCAGGATGGACTCTGGAGGACCCTTATAGTTTTTTTTATTTATTTGTTTTCTATTGTTTATTAAACTAGATAGCCTTTCCATATTGGGAGCTATTTTATTTATATGATATGTATGCCATTTATTTAGTTTTTGTATGTTTACTCTTATAATTAATTATACTGTGTATTGTTTATTTTTGATCATATTCCATGATACTAAGGGTATAGTATCCACCCTGAAGGACTCATACCTTCACTACTAGTCAGCAACCTCTTATGTACGAGGAGGTATGATGAGGTCATGTGATCCTCCAGCTCAGACTTGGTGGTTTGGTTTGAGGCATTACATTGGTCATGTAACAACCCTATAAAAGTGAGACTTAAAAAGACTAAAGTATACTACCCATGTAAAAAAGGTGAACCTTTATTTTTGGGATCCTACCTGATTATAACACTATTATTAAGAATGGTTAGCCTGGAGTAGTTTCATAGTGGGTGGCCTCTTGGGAAGATTCCTACGGTGTGTATTTGTGAGTAAAAAGCACACTGAAAAAACATATGTTAGCCCGTGGGGGCATTCATTGGTCTAATAGGTGACCCTAGTGGTTATATCCTGTGGTGCGCTAAGAAGGAAACCAAGATATTACAAGAGATCCATGGGGGTCATATGTCTAGGTTCATGCTCAGGGGAGGTTAGGTCATGAAAAATGGTATCAGATATAATACTTATCCTAAAGTGTAGAGGAACTTCCTGGATTTGATGTGTGGAGTCTACAATGAGGAAATTTTACTTTAAAGGGGTGGAGAGTGTAACACCCCTAGAAATGTGTGACATAAAAATACTAAATGATATTACCCATGTCAATAAGGTGCACATTTATTTTAAGGAGCCTACAAGATTATAACTCTATAGTTAAGCATACTTGGACAAGAGTAGTATCTAGAAAGGTGACCTCCTAGGATATTTCCTAGGGTTTATGTGAGTAAGGATAAAGCACACTAAAAGAACATGAGTTTTTCTTTAGGGATTGTCATTGGTCTGATAGGTAACCCTAGTGGGTAATAGTATGTGCTATTCTGGGAAGAAATCCAAGGTATTATAAAAGATATGTGTGGTCATATGACTGGATTCATAGCCCATTAAGGTTGGTTCATGATAGGGGATGTAGGTAGTAGTACCTCTTCCCATTGTGTAGTGATTACACCTACTTCCAATAGTACAATAGAACATTCCACCACTTTTTTAGCACCTGATTCACATAGGCTGAGTGTGTTACGTGAGTTCCAGTGATAGAAACTGTCTAGGTTCTAAGTGAGTCGACTACAAAAAAAACATGGTTTAGCGGCGGTTTTGTGGCGGCGGTTCACAAAACCGCCGCTAAACCTTTTTCGGTGAAGTTTTCGCGGCGGTTTTTAATAAACCGCCGCGAAACCCGATTTATTTTACACAGCCGCCGACCCTTTCCCCCTTCCCCTTCGCGATCCCTAACCTAACCCTCGCGACTCCTCACCCCCGCGCTGCCGGCGACTCCCCACCCCCCATGCTGTTGGCGACTCCTCACCCCCGTGCTCTCCGGCGAAACCCACACCCCCCGGCGCCCCCCTTGACCACCGGCGACCCCCTCGACCACCGGCGACCCTCGCGCCCCCCGCGCCCCCCGCGCCCTCCGGCGACCCCGGCACCCCCCACGCCCCCCGCGGCCTTCGGCGACCCCCTGCACCTGATTTGGTATAGGGAGTGGTACAATATTGTGCGTTTTTTTATTAATGCATGATTCCCATTCCATGTGATTTGAAAATGCATTATATTCATTTTTTTCATGAATTCCAGTTCAGCATTTAGCGGCGGTTTTAACCGCTGCTAATGCCATACTTGTAGCATTTAGCGGCGGTTTTAACCACTGCTAAATGCCTTGATGGGCAGCATTTAGCGGCGGTTTTAACCGCCGCTAAATATATTACGTTTATATTTAGCGGCGGTTTTTACCTCCACAAAATAGGCGCATCAAACGGCATAATTTTGTGGCGGTTAAAACCGCCGTGAATAAAAAGGTGTGGCATACCCATAAAACCGCCGCTAAATGGAGAGAAATCGCCAGGAAATGAGGCATCTACGACACATTTTTTAAACCTCCGTGAAATAGAAAAAACCTCCGCTAAAAGATTACTGACGCCAAGTTTAGCGGTGGTTTTTGTAAACCGCCGCCAACCCATTTAGCGGCGGTTTAAACTGCCGCTAAGGGTTGCGGTTGTTGTAGTGGTCTTCCCCTTAATAAAATAAAGACTATCTTGAGATGATGGTTCAAGTTTTATACCATTATTGGAAATCATATGGTAGTACTAACATCTATACATTTTAAAATTTTAGCATGATATTAGTGTACCTTAATCATGTAGACCCGTGATGATGTGACTCTTCCCTAGATAGAGTTCCATCACCATTTCCATGATGAGTATTATCCAGTGATGTTAAGGCCTATTTTAATCCATGATATTTTATAGTTATAATGGGACAACATATCAATTGTTGAGTATGTTTTAAAATTCATTAATATCATGTGGTACTCCCTCAACATCATCTTTGATGAATTCTTATAAGTGTGAAAGTTTAATCATGTCCTCTATAGAGATATTTTAGTTGGAATTGTTACCATTTATAACCCCACATATTTCAATGTTCTAGAGTGAGACTTGGTGATGGAGATTTTCTTGTAAGAGGGTGATGTAAGACCTATCACAGGACCTCATCAAATAGAATTTATTTTACTTTGAATGCAACCTAGTGGCTAACTAAGTTTTTCTCTCAAGGAGTTAGGTGTGGGAGAACTCATAATCTCAATCACTTATGTATATTTTTATTTTTATCTTCTATTTTAAATTAGAAAACATTCATAGATTTTTTATTTTTTATTTTAGGAATTGAAAATAAGGGAAGAGGAAAACACAAAAAATTTAGGGTGAAATGGGTCAGATCCAGGTTTAATCACATGAGTTATCAAAAATCCTCCATTGTTCAGGACTAAAAATCAAGTCTATATCATTCCTCAATTTCTCCTTTCTATCTAATTTTTTGTTCAGATGATACACCAGAGAAATTTCTCCTTGTAAATACAATTCCACCTCATTTATAGTGAAGAGAAAATGAACACACTCAATCGAGGAATCCATGGTCTCCACACTCGGCTCCTTTATATTATGTTTATCTCCCAGTCCAAACAGTTCCATTAGTATACTGTTTTGACCAAGAGAAGGAGGGAAATGTGATTTGATAGATTAAAGAATAAATTATATCATTAGTATGAGATTAATACATTGTAAAATAGGAAGGTAATATTCATAAGATTCATATTTTATTATTCATTATCATTACGTTCAGTGTAGTGAGATCCTACTTTAGTCGGATGAGTGCCACGTGTACAACATCGAGGGTTATAATCAGCATCACTTACAACTAAATAATTCCCCTTCCATGATCTAACTCTGCACACCTTTAAGATAAATACAAGTGGGTGTGATTCCTTATGTCATAGAACAATTAAGTTCATGTGATTATTTGATGTACTCATATAAGGAGTTAAAATGTTTCATGTGTTGGCCTTGTTCGGAATAACAGACTTGAAAAATAAGTGTTCTGAGTGGTGATTCGAACATGACTTGTCATTATACTTTGGCTTCATAAATGGTCCTTGTCCTATTCTTGGGTTTGAGTATGGGATAAAAGTTGGGAATGTGTTCAGGTGTGATGGAGCTAGTCTTGATTCTAGAATCAATCATTTTTCAAGCTTCTACACTATGGTTTTTTGTCAACAATTATATGTAGATCAATCAATATATATGGAATTAAATTCAAAACTCATGAAGAACTAAAATTCATAGTCATAGAAGGTGGAGTGGAGGCTGATAAGTTGATTTGGTTGATCTGTAAGGCTAGAATTTCATGTGGGAATCTTCAATTGGATTTAGGTAGATTCAATCTAGAGTTATAGGGGTTGAAGTCTCTCTTGGAAGCTCACATCGATAAGTAGTATGATCAAGGAATGGTCGAAGCACTCCATAAAGTGTTGTTGTCACATAAGATCCATAAAGTGATTCATGATTTTAGGGTTTCAAGCATGGTGGAAGGAATTCATGGAAATAGCATAGGGCACAGTCACATGATTCATCGTAGAAGGTTCATTACATGGATCCAAGGTGGCATGGTAGTAGGGGTATAGATGCAGGGAAAGGGGCACACGGTCATACTGGATTTCCATATCATGGTCATAGTTAGAACATGGTTTCACGGTCATAGAAATAAGATATTCCATAGTCAAAGTCAGATACACGGTCACAAGTCTAGGAATGACACGGTTGCAGGGTGTTACCTTTGGAAATTTGTTTTCCGCTTCAACCTAGATTACTAGGGATAAAATTAGTATAGTCTTAATCAAAATAAATATAGAAAAATATAAAAATTAAAAATTAAAAATAGAATACCCATACATAATTTAATTCCAATATTAATCATAAATTCATTTTATATTTAAAATCAACCAATTTAAATCAGATTTTACAAATCATAATTAATTTTCAATTCATTATTTTAAAAACACATTCTAAAATTCATAGTACTAGTGTTTAAATATTTAAAATTCATAGTTTTTTATTCAAATTCAATTTATTAATCACAAATTAATTCCAAAATTGAATAATATAATTTAATTGAAAAATTAAAAAACAAAGTATGGCTTCTCATATAAATTTGGAAATTGAATAAATTTCTAAAAGTTCACATTTTTACTCAATTTTCAATAATGTATACATTTCAAAAAAAAGTGAATTAATTAACCGACTTTTGAATTAATAATGGGGTAAGAATTATAATGAAAATAAGATAAAAATTTTGAAATTTTTTCTCAAAATGCTTCCCTGCACTTGAACTATTGTACTCTGAAATAATACATTGAATTTAATTATTCAAAAAATCAACAAAAAGATTTTACCTGCCAAAATTCAAATATATTAACTTGAAAAGAATAAAATAACAGGTTATACCATTGTTTGATTTATCATCCCTTCTATATAAATTTAATCCTTTATCCCATTTATATTTAAGAAAAATTCTAGTTCAAGGAGTGGAACAAATTAGATTTAAGTGGAATAAATTTTTTAAAAATAATCACTTCCGTTTATTCCTCTCCCATAAGTTTCTTAAACTAGAGTTATAATTTACACTTACTTGACACAACTAAAATTAATTTTTTATAAGTCAATTACCCATTCATCATATAGGATCAATAATTACCTCACCTGGAAGAATTCATTTTTGACTATTAGTCACTTTATTGACTTTTTAAAAAAATATCATCTTTTTATGTGAAAATAACTTTGAAAAGGAACTTATTGATTATAAAAAAATGTAATTTACTCACATTTATAGTGTCTAATGTCTCATAGATTTATTTTGTAATCCCAATTTCCCATTTTACTCTAGTTTCAAAGGAATTATATCAAATTTATTTTGATTTGGATCCTTGAGGTGTAATTTTTCAAAATGGATATGTTATTTCTAATAAGTTCAAAAATAAAGTGACTTTGTTTTTTATTATAATTACAAAAATATATTTCCATCCACACTCCTTTACTTAGTTCTAAGACCAGATTTTAATAAAATTAGTAGAAAATTTTTTACTAAAAATTTATTTAAATCTCACAATTTTAGAACGAATGAATTTCTTCCACTCTAGTATGGTATTAAAAATAAGTATGGAACCAATGAAGTTCAATTAAATTTTGAAAAAAAATAAAATCTATATATATATATATATATACAAAAAATTTATGTAAAACATTTATAAATATGGTAGTTTTTTTCAAAAATAGATTCACTAATACAACTAAAAATAGTAAGAATATTTAATTTACATATCTTAAAATAGTTCCTAAAAATCATTTAAAAATATTATAAAAAAGTTTAATCTATTCCCCCATACTTATTCAATATTTCCATATTAATTTCAATAATAATTAAAAGTAATTATTGTATGTGAAAATTTGTTAAAGGATAAAAACCACCAGGTTTTTATTTTTCCAATAGGCTTGAGTTCATCTCTCCCTTGGGTGTACTTGTTGATAACTTGAGATAATATCTTCGATGTTTTCCACTTTTGTAAAGATTCGGAAAACATAATAGAAATAATAAATTTTATTATAAAGTAAAGAAAATAAAAAATATAGATAAGGGGGGATATTTTTGGGGTTTTCCCTCCAAAGAGGGGCTCTATTTAGACTATCTGCAACTAGATTATCATAGGATTATCCCCAATAAATTAGAGGATTGAACACTTATAGTTGGAACCACCACATGTTTGTGGTTACCTTATTCTCATGGATTTCTTCATATTTAGGAGATATCCATTTCTAGTAAAGTGCAATGAGTCCAGACCCTTAGTAGTGTAATATATCTTATGATGTAGGGATAGAAAATAAAATATGATCCCTCCTATTGGTATTTTATTTATCACTCTGTATGATATTATTTTTATTTTCAAGGGGGTATTTCTCTTAAATTTATAATATCTATTTTCCCTCAAATATAGAACCATTTTTTACTACAAATGTGGTAAGAACCATGTTCTCTTATGAATCCTCTATTTTATCTTCAAGATATCACAATTCACCCATGGGGGTTTTTCATCTTCCACTACTAGGGTCTGCAGTAATATTGTTGAGTCTACAAGATTAATACATAGAAGTGTATAATAGAGTTTATCTTGCATGAGATCAAGATAAAAATAGTATCAGTTAGATTCATATCCCTCCAAATTATTAATGGGTAGTGTTTGTTTATTAAGTTTATCCTCATAATTTTAGATATCCTCTTTAAATGTTAGAGAGATGAGTGCTTTTTGTTGCTTGTCTTAATGTTGATAAAACTCCAAGAAGTAATTTTAGATCTCAGTAAAATCCTTGGTCATGGATTTTAGAAATGATTCTTCAAGATCCTATTTTATATCCTAGAAGAGTTCATTGAATGCCTCTCTCCATATTTCATTTATGGCTATTCACATCCATCTGAAAAGTGTAACAACAATTTCTTAATGGGAATAAAGTGAGTCAAAAGCATAATACATTTTTTAAAAATAATAATCTGAAAGCATAAAATTATTTATATGGTGAAAATAAAAATAGAATCTTTGACTTAACTCTCTGAAAAAGGTTCCAAGTTGATGGAAGTCTAATCACAGGGCCTCATTTAAAAGAATTTATTTTACTCCTAATATATCCTAGTGGAAGACTAGGGTAATCCCTCAAGGATTTGGGCATGGGATAATTCACCATATCAATCACTTATGTATATTTTTTTGTTTTATAATTTTAAAGTAGCAAGCATTCATGGATTTTTTATTTTTTATTTTTTATTTTATGAATTAGAAACAAGTGAAGCAATAATGAACACAGTCAATTGAGGCATCCAATATCTTCAAACTCATATCCATCATATCTTGTTTATCCCCTAGTCCACATAGTTCCTCTGGTATACTATATAGAGAAAGATATATATCAAAATACGATTTTATAGATTTAAGTATACATTATCTCATTGGAGAGAGAAGATGATCAACATCTACCCATTTCTATTCAATTCAATGTTGCATCAAGGATGAAATCAAAAAATAAAGAATTACTGAATAGAGATTTTGAGCGCCTATGTAATATTCCCCAAATACCTAGAAATCAAGTTATTTCTCCATTATTATTGAGTTAAATAGATAATAGTGCATCATAGAGGTTAAATAAAACATGATGAAATTAGGGTAGAAGGAAAATATCACACACATTAAAATATTTAAACACTAAATTATAAGTAAAACTATATAATTATAGAAATGTCTAGCTACAATTGGTTGGATTTGATTAATTTTATAAATGGAGAGGGGGACATTTATAAGAATCAGTTTTTTATCATAACTATCCTTCCATCAAATGCAGTGAGCTACTACTTTGGCTGGATGAATGCCACATGTATAGCATTGAGGGTCATGATCTGCATCACTTCCAACTAAACAATTCCCCTTCCATGATCTAATTCCATACACCTTTGAGATAAATTCTAGTGGATTTAATTCCTACATCATAGAAAAAAGAAGTTCATGTGATGTATTGATGTACTAACATTGGGAGTTATAATGTTTCATGTGTTAGATCAAACCTGAATAGCAAACATAAAAAATTATTGGGTCTAGTGGTGATTCAGGTCTGACTTTTTACTTCACTTTGGATTCAAACAATTAATTTTTCTATTCTTGGGTTCAAGTTTGGGATAGAATCTGGGAGTGTGTCTAGGTGAGATGGAGTTGTTCTCAAGTCCAAAATCAATCAATTTCCCAGTTTCTACACTATGGTTCTTTTTCCACAATTCGATGTTGATCAATTAACAAACATGGAATTGGGTTCAAAACACATGAGAAACTTCAATTCAAAGTTTTAGAAGGTGGAGTGGAGTATGATAGGTTGATTTGGTTGATAAAAAATGTCATAATTTCATGTGAGGATCTTTTATTGACTTCAAGATGATGAAATATGAAGTTTCAAGGGTTGAGATCTCACTTGGAAACTCTCATTGATAGGTAGTATGAGCAAGGAATGGTGAAAGAACTGTAAAAAGTGGTGTTGGAATGGAAGATATGTGTGGTGATTCATGGAATTAGGGATTTAAGAATGGTGGTAGGACTTCATGGAAGTAGGGTGGGGCTCGGTTATAGGATTCACAGTAGAAGGGTCTTTACATGGATCCATGGGGCACGATAGTAGGGGCACATATATAGGGGTTCACAATCGTGCTGGATTTCCATATCACAGTCATAGTTGGAACATGGTCATAGGGGAACAGAATTAAAATATGGAATAGTCAACGGAAAATTCATGATCTCAAGTCTGGGAATTCTGTAGTTGATTGATTGACTATGGATAAATGAGTATGGCATGGTATCAAAGGCTTCACACAATCACAAGGTGTTTCCTATGCCAATTTATTTTCTAATTCAACCTATATTTTACAAAAACATTTTTTAGTGTAGTCTTAATCAAATTAAATATATAAAAATATAAATAATGAAAATTAAAAAGTTATTTCCTTTATATAATTTAATTATAAATTAGTTTTAAATTTTAAATCAATCAATTTAAATAATATTTTTCAAATCATAATTAATTTTGAGTTCATCATTTAAAAAACGGATTCTAAAATTCATAGTATTGATGTTTCACTATTTAAAATTCACTATTTTTTTCAAATAAAATCTATTCATCACACATTAATTCTAAAATTGAATAAAATAATTGAATTTCAAAATTCAAAATCAAAGTATGGCTAATAATTTAAATAATTAAATTGAATAAATCAATAAAAGCGCACATTTTAATCCAATTTAAAATAAAGTGTATATTTCACTAAATAATAAAAAAATAATTGATTTTTGGGGTTTTGAATTAATAATGGGGTGAAAATTACAATTAAATTTTGATAAAAAATTTAAAAAATATGTCTCACATCAAAGGGAAAATAGCTAATATGATATGGTGTCAATGATCCAGGAAAAAAATCATCAGTTTTAGCTGGCTAGAGTTAGGATTTAGGGTCTCGATGTAGTAGGTGGGTGCATATCCTGTCATGTACCTCCTCTAGGTAGATAGTCTAGTCTTCGAGGATGTAGTTTGGTAGAGGATTTTTTGGTTTACTAAGAAGATGAGCTAGTGGAGGACATTGTCATGATATTCTTCCACCACCACCTCCTCTAGGGATTCCACACCAGGATCATAGTTCGGGTTGTTAGGGACATGGAAAAATGCAGGGGGTGGAGGGTTATAAATTGGAAACTCCCAACATAATCCAAGTTATGATATTTGACTACTCTAATTTAGCACACATAATTTTAGACATTAGAACAAGTCATTACTTTGTTACTATATCCCTATTTATAGGGGTGGAGATACCAATAGATCCTATACCCTGACCAAAGTGGCTAGAAACACCTACTAGAATAGATATATCCCATAATCGCATCTGATGATGATGTGAGTTAGTGATTAATGGAGTGAACTATTCATGGGACCTCATTATAGTGTTGATGAAGCTCTTCAATTCCATCATTAACATAGACTATATATCCTCATTTCATTCTCATATATATTTCTACCATTAGAGAGTGATGTGTTACTAAGTTTATGGATCAAGATTATCCTTTATATGTGAGGGGACCATTAGTCAAAATGTGTAGGGATTATGTATGGGGATTTACAGTCAACCACCCATTATTTGGAGATTTTGTCTGTTTATGTGGTGAATGCCTTATATGATTATCTTCTTGCAGTTATGGAAGAGTATAGGGTCATGTTTCTTGATAATGTACTAGGGTTTCTCCCTCATCAAGATCTTGAATTATACATTTATTTATACCCTGGTCCCACTATAATGTATTTTATAGATTATTATATGGCCCTAGATAAGTTCAGGGATCTAAAAGTACAGTTAATGGACCTTAGAGATAAAGGTTTCACCATACATAGTGCATCCCCCTAGGTTACTCCAGTATTTTTTTCCAAGAAATAGGATAAGATCTTGAAGGTTTCTATTGAATATAACTTCATAAATCATATGATGGTCAAAAAAGTACACACTTATGAGTATTGATGACCTATTCAACCAATTGAATGGGGTGAAGTGGTTTCTAAAGATCGATCTTAGTTCTCGGTACTATTAGTTTTAGATTTGCAAGGAGGATATTTCAAATATGGTATTTTGGTATCACTACATCCATTATGAGTTTATAGTGATGCCCTTCAGCATGGAGAATTTTCCAAATGTGTTCAGAGGCCTTATAAACCATATCTTTCATCACTTCTTGAACTGTTTCATGTTTTTTTTCATATAAAAAATCCTTATTTATTTAGAATTTAAGTAATAGAGTGAAGATCATCTGAGGATTTTCCTAGACTTCCTTTGGGAGAACCAGACATATGGATAGATCTCAAAGTATCATTTTTGAATTTTAGAGGTCCTCTTCTTGGGGCCTATCATCTTATAGGATGGTGTAGCTATGGATCCAATGAATATTGAGGTAGTTCTAGATTGGTATTTTCCCAATATCTCATTCTACATGTGTATATTCCTTAGTTTGGTAGTGTATTACTAGATATTCATATAAGAATTATTTAGAATTATGGACCTTGTGACTTCCCTTAATAAAAATAGAAGTTGTTCTTTTGGTTTGGGGGATTCTATAGAGCTTTCAAGGAGACAAATTAGAAGTTTATGAGTGATATTATAATGGCCCAGACTTTTTAAATGATATTTTTCTTCCTGAGAAAATGTATGTTATTTTGAAGTCAACAAAACTATTTCCATTTATTAATGAAATGATTATATTTTGAAATGTGACCATTGGGTTTTGACTGTTATATGACAATTGGTCAATTATGATTGTTTTTCAATATGACCATTGGAAACTATACTCTTAATAATAATTTTAACATTATAATTAGTGTTTATAAGTAGAAATGAAAAAAGGATAATTAATGCAGAAAGAAGAAATGATGGCATCAACTAGTATAGTCCTATCGTACGAAGACCATTTGTCTGATATAATGAGGGAGGTAGTATATTTTTGTTTCTATCTTGATCTATCCTAATATAATCTTTAACAAGTGAATCTTAAATGAAATCTCCTATGGGAGAAGTTCAAGTTAGTGGAAATAACCACTCGAGTGACATTAGATGAACCGCCCAGTTAATCTATCACCATCCCACACCTTACCCTTAGGTCATATACAAGTGTTATGAGGGGTTATGTGTCAATTCCCTAGTTACTTAAATTTTAATTCCATTCTATAAATAAAGTTCTTATTCCATCAATTCCATTTTAAGAATAGTTTTTCTTAATAAAATTGAGATGGAATTTGATCAATTGTTTTTTCAGATAGAAAATTCACTTTATGGAAAAGTATAAATATTTATAATAAACTAATATATTATGAATAATACTTATTTTAATGAAATAGTATGATAAAAACACTCTTATTTAAATATAAGTGATAAAATAATTTTATTTTTTTCAAGTGTCAGAAATTTTACTATGCATTTTCAATCCACTGTTATTTTTAATAAATAATGATTTTTATATTTTAAAGTTACAATAACAATATTTAGATAATTATTATGATAAAATAAATATCATTTTTTAAATCAACATGTCAAAATTATTTTGGGGTGAATTTAGGATAATTTTCTAAAATATTTTATTTTTTCGTGAATTGTAAAAATATAGTTTAGTTTTTTGGTATATTTAATGACTTAATAATTATTGCACAATGATTTAATAACTAATTAACCACAATACTCGGCCTAAAATATGTTATTTTATTAATTTCATTTATTTTAATATATTTTATACAATTCCCAGACCTATAATTTACTTTCCAAAGTCTAAAATAAAAACATTAACATTAAAAGCATTATTTTTGTGGAAATTTTAATTTTCCATGCCAAAATAAGTAATATAAAATTATGTTTGACTCTTGTAGATTAAAATAACATAAAATATGACCCAGGTGTTCAATGTTATGGGAAAATACCATGGTAAAGCCCATTATTTTTTATTTTACACAACCTAGGTTTCCAAGGCCTATATTTGGAAATTAATAATCAAATAATCCAATTTTTCTATAAATACCCACCCATTTATCCATTAACTTTAACTAAAAATACATTATCTATGAATATATGGTATTTTTACATCCCATGTATTCCTCCGAAGGTTTCCTCAATCCTCAAAGTTCCCAATTTTAAATTTTTATGAACAACTCTTCAAGGTAAGGGAAATATCCTTTTATTCTCTTCGTCTCAAGAACCTATTTTTTTATATGTATTTTTAATGTTATGTTAACTCTCTATTATTTAATTTTTATTCATTCCCTTACTGCCAAATTATTTTTTATCAATGGTATAAACCTTCCCCCTCTCTTTTTACCCTTTTCTAAAACCATGATTTATACTCGTTATGCTGCCGAATTTACTTCTCAAAATTTCTCTCTTATCCTCAATAAATTCTATTTTTTATTTTATTTTTGTGA
Organism: Viscum album; assembly: GCA_963277665.1. Lineage (NCBI taxonomy): Eukaryota > Viridiplantae > Streptophyta > Magnoliopsida > Santalales > Viscaceae > Viscum > Viscum album. The sequence goes on along the minus strand of OY728136.1, from coordinate 1,285,628,402 downwards.
ATACCAAAATATACTTCTCTTACAAAGATATTCACATAGATGTAAAAATTATTTATTTGGGTATTTTATATGCATGAAACTTTCATTCTCTTTCTGTGGGTTAAAAATGACATAATAAAATTTTCTTTAAGCACTTTTTAAAAACACAATGATTTTGATATAAAATCCATTTCTTTTATTCTCCATGGGTTATTTATGAAATGTTTGATTATGATATATGTTTCACACATTGATTAATAAAAATTAAGGGTGTTTCTATTCAATGCATTAGGTAAAGAATTTAATCTCTATATATGACATGTTTTATGATACCTTGGTGAATAACCTTGGTAATTTTTACGACACCTCGGTGAAAAACCTTGGTAATATTCTTATGAATGTCTTATTTAAATGTTGTAGCCACATTTACATGTTATAATTCATGATATGTTTATTATTTTATGCCTCATGTTCTCTTTATCATTCCATAATTATATTCCTCATGTTCTTATTGATTTTCCTCAAGATCACATGTAAATTATTTCCCTTGATTTTCCCTTATTGGGCATTATGCTCACCCTTCCCTTTGATGTATGTCCCCAGGTTATGAGATGTTGTAAATGTACTTAGTATGAACCAATTAAGAGTAATTTCAAGTTTTTTAGAATATTTTTTTATGATTTTATGTATTATGTACCTTTTTTTCAAGAAACTAAACTTTAAAAGATCTTTTATTTGTACAATGTAATGAAAAGTTATGTAATAAAAAGGTGGGATTCTATAGTTGGTATCAAAGGATGTTTTATTTATTTTTAAAAATTAGGATTTGAAAACTTTATTAATAAACCTAGATAAAAGTTTAAATATAGTAAAACATCCTAGTATTTTGGTGAAGTATTAATTAATGTCGTTTTAGAGAAAAGAAATCATTGTCTAGATGTAAACAAGTGGATATGTCTCTGGCACCGATATATCTAAGGGTAAAACCAAAAAACATCACTTTTAGCTAGACTCGAATGGGAACTGGTGCATGAAAATGGGTCTTACTTCATTCCTAGTTTGACACTTCTGGTGGATATTTTTAGTTAATCTCAATATTTTTATGAACCATTATGAAGGACTTATAGAAAATATAATTTTTGTTAATGATTAACATAATTAAGCATGATGTTTGAAGGCATAAAATTCCTATATAATTATAGTGTAATTAAAAGTAAAATGTTTCTCACTAAGGTTTTATTCTTTTATAAAATGGTGGAAATAAGAGGAAAATGTAAATAGTGAGTGTAATAGACCATGTGTTGATGGCCCTCTTATGGAATCTAGAATGAAAAACTTCATGATAATGATGAATAAACTGACTCAAGTTATGAGAAATAACTTGAATCAAGCTAAGAGACAGGATTCACCTCGAAGGGAATAAATTTTTGTTGATTCCTTTATGCTCAATTTCCACCTTCATTCAATGGATCTATCGACCCGTTGATTTCTATCCAATGGATAAGCTTTATAGAAAAATTTTTGTGTGTACTCCATTGTTAGAAACAAGATAAAGTCATCCTGGCTATGTACCGCTTAGAGGGAGAAATTTATTAGTGGTGTACATTGATTAAAAACACAAAGCTACGAAGGGAGATTGATTTATGGAGTGAGAATATTTCAGGGGAACATTTTTCAAAAAATATTTCCCATGTTCAATGAAAATGATAATAGAGAAGGAATTCCTAAAGCTAATTAGAAGGAAAACAAATTTGTGGGAAGATATGAGATAAAATTTACAATACTTTATCATTAAACCACTAGATTTTTCATGGATCCTAACGGAAATTTTGAAAGATTATTTGGTAGATTAAGACCACGTCTATGGAAGAATCTATCCAATAGAGACTATGATAACTATGAATAGATAATACAGAGTGCTTTGAAAGTTGAATTGGAGTTCAGAGAGATGCAATGGTCCCATATATTTAATTAAAATAAGAGATCAATGGAGCCAATATTAGGGAGGAGATTTGATCATGGAAGATGAAGAAAGAAATTGTAACTTCCTGCATGAAACAAATGTGGGAAGAACCGTTCAGGGAATAGATTTATAAAGAGCGGGAAATGTTACAAGTGTGGAATAGATGGCTATATTGATCGGAACTATCATAGTGAGGTGAAGCCTCAACTTCTCAACACTAGTGACAAAGGTAATATAGTGCAGGCCTAGCCTGAAGTCCAATACTATAATTGTGGACATATTGGGAACTTTTCCAACTATTTTTTAAATCATAAGATAATAGAGGTGAATCACCATCAACCTCAATATGGTCCAAAATAGAAAGGTTAGGCATTTGTTATCACAAAGGCTGAAGTATATGCTCCAAATGATGTGGTGGAAGGTAATATCAATGTTCTCCAAAATCTAGCAAGTACTTTTTTTGATTCTGGTTATACTCCTTCCTTTTTCCTCTAAGTTTGTAAAGAATATAGAATCAATCCCTAAACTGCTAAAAGTAGAGTTATCAGTCAATATTAATAGGATTTTACAAGTATCAAAAGTTTATAGAAACTCTAGTATTCACTTTTTAGATAACAGTCTCATCAAAAATATGGTAGTCATTTCCATGATATAATTTGACATTATACTTGGGATGAACTGGATCTCAAAGTATAATGTTAATATCATCTACATAAGAAAGGAAATATCAGTAGTCTTAAATATAAAACCTATATTTATCTTCAAAGGAGATATATCCCAACCTGATATTTGTCTAGAAGAACCTCTCATATCCATCTTTATGGAGATGATTGATAAAGATGAATAATGAAATGAAATTATACGAATATAAAATTTCCCCATCATTTAGGAATATATTAACGTATTTCTTAAGGAGTTACCTGGACCTCCCCCAGAAAGAGAGGAAGCTTTCTCTATTGAACTCATTAATGTATCCAAGCTGATATCAAAGGCCACATATAGAATGGAAAATGTAGAGATGGAGGAATTAAATAAATAGCTTCAAGATCTTTTGGGGAATGGGTTTTTTTTTGACCAAGTGTGTCTTATTGGGGACAATTTGTTCTATTTATGAAGAAGAAGGATCAATGTGGCTATGAATTGATTGTATAGAGCTTAATGGGATCACAGTGAAGAACAAGTACCCTCTTCCAAGGATTGATGATTTATTTAACAAACTTTCTGGGGATTAATTCTTCTCCAAGATTGATATTTGATCTGGTTATCATCAATTGAGGGTGACGAAATAAAATATTCCAAAGACTTCCTTCTGATCAAGATATGGTCATTATGAGTTTGTTGTTATGCCCTTCAGATTGACTAATGATCCTTCTATATTTATGGATTTTATGAATATAATCTTTAAGGAATACCTTGATATCTTTTTGGTAGTTTTTATTGATGATACTATGATATAATATAAAACTCGTGAGGATCATGAGGATCATATAAGGTTTATATTTCAAACACTGAGGAAAGATAGGCTATTTGGAAAGTTCATCAAATGTGAATTTTTGTTATAAAAATTTTATTTCTTGGGGTGCATTGTAACCAATGAAGGAATCTCAGTTGATCCTTCTAAGACAAAGGTTGTGGAGGAGTGTCCTCATCCTATAATAGTAACTAATATTAATAGTTTCCTTGGTTTAGTAGGATATTATAGGAGGTTTATGAAAAAATTTCACAACTTTATAACCCACTAACCAAATTAACTCGAAAATGGGCTAAGTTAATCTGGACAAAGGAATGTGAAGAAAGTTTCCAAGAGATGAAGAATAGATTGGTTAATGGAACTGTGTTAACTCTACCCTCTATTAGAGAAGGATTCTTTATTTTTAGTGATGAATATCTGAAATGGATTGGGTGAATCCTCATTCAAAATGAAAAGGTGATTTCTTATATATCTTGACAGTTGAATCCTTATGAGAAGAATTATACTATGCATGGCCTGAAGCTAGCTATGGTTATTTTCTCTCTAAAAATATGGAGGCACTATCTTTATGGGAGAAATGTGATATATAGATAGACCACAAAATTTTAAATTATATTTTCACAAAAAATTAATTGAACATGAGATAGAAGAGATGGTTGTAACTTCTAAAAGATTATGTTTGTTCAATTCATTATCACCCTAAAAGAGCAAACAAAATCATTGATGCATTAAGCAGGAAAGACCCTGTTGTGATGGAAATGATGAGGATTCAAGTAGATCCTTTGATTAAAGACCTATTAAGACTGTACATGGGAATAAAAAGGGAAGGGACATCATCAACTCTTTCCCAAATGATTTCTCAACCATTATTACTAGAGAAGATCAAGAAATATCAAAGAGAATATCCTTTGTTATATAAGAAGATAGAGGGTGTGAAGAATGAGAAGTTTATTGAGTTCAATTTTGATCAATAAGGTGTACTAAAATTTCACACAAGGGTATTTGTTCCATCTATTATGTAAATAAAGAAGGATCTGATGGATGAATCTCATAGCTCTAAATTCTCTACACATCTTAGAATCACTAAAATGTATAGGGAAATTTATGATCATTGTTAGTGGGATTACATGAAGAGGGAGATTATTGACTAAAAATTAAGGTTCTTGGTGTGTCAATAGGTAAAGGTGGAGAGACAAATTCATAAATGGGTATTTCAACCACTACACATTCCAAAATGGACGTGGGATAATATCAGTATGGACTTTGTCATTGGTCTCCTGAAAACATCCAAAGTAAACAATGTGATATGAGTTATAGGGGATCATCTCACCAAGACTACCCATTTTATAAATATTTTAGAATATTTATATCTTGAACATATTTCCATGATTTATATAAATGAAGTGGTGAGGATTTATGGGGTGCCACTTTTTATCATTTTTTATCATAATCTAAGGTTCACATCAAAATTCTAGAGAAGTATTCAGTTTTCTCTTAATACTGAATTGAATTTCAATATGACCTATCATCCCCAAACTAATAGCCAATCTGAAAGGATTATTAAAATAATCAAGTACATTATAAGAACATTATAAATGGAATTTAAAAGGTTAATGGTATCAATACCTCCCATTAGTTTATTTCTCATACAAAAAAAACTTCAATTCAAGTATTCAAATGGAACCCTATGAAGTTCTATATAGGAAGTGATGTAGAAATCCTACTTGTTGAGATTAATTTGTTAAGAGAAATCTTATTGGTCCTAATCTTGTGTAAGATATTTCATAAAAGGTTCATTCTATCCAACGAAACATAAAGCCTTCTTAGAGTCAACATAAGAGCTATGCTGATAATTATTGAAGGGAATTGGAGTTTGGTGTTGGAGAAAAAGTGTTCCTTCGAATATCACCATGGGAGAGAGTCATTTGATTTGGAAAGAAAGGTAATCTTATACCTAGTTACATTGTCCCCTATGAAATCTTTGATCGTAAAGGGTGGAATAATGTAATGACCTATAATTTTTAAATGATATTTGTTTCCTGAGAAAATGTTTGTAATTTTGTACTAAACAAAACTATATATCATTATTAATGAAGTGAGAATATTTTGAAATGTGACCATAGATTTTCTATCATTATATTACTATTGGAAAATATGAATATTTGAATTTATACTCTTAATAATAATTTTAACATTATAATTTGTGTTTATAAGTAGAAATGACAAAGTATAATTAATGCATAAAGAAGAAATGATGGACTCAACTAGGAGATTCATAACACACAAAGCCCATTTTTTGGATATTTGGAGGTAGGTAGCTTGTTTGGGGTTTTATCTTTACTAGGACTAATCCAATCTTCAACAAGTGAAGCTTGAACAAAATCACCTACAAGAGAAGTTCAATTTAGTGGAAGTTACCACTCATACGATGTTAGCCGAGCCGCCCCATGAATATATCACCATCACACACCTTAACCTTAGGTTGTATGCAGGTGTTATAAGGGGTTATGTGTCAAGGACATAGTTACTTAAAGTGTAATTCTATAATATAAATAAAATTTTTATTCCATCAATTTCATTTTAATAATAGTTTTTCTTAAGAAAATTGATATGGAATTTGATAAATATATTTTTCATACATAAAATGTATATTACAGAAAAGATATAAATATTTATAATAAACTAATATATTATAAATAATATTCATTTTTATTAAATAGTATGATAAAAACACTATTATTTAAATATAAGTGATAAAATAATTTAATTTTTTCAAGTGTTAGAAATTTTACTATGCATTTTCAATCCACCGTTATTTTTAAAAAATAGTAATTTTTATATTTAAAAGTTAGATTTATAAAATTTATAGAATTATTATGATAAAATAAATATCATTTTATAAATTTTATTATAAAAATTTTTTTAGAGTAGATTTATGATATTTTCTAAAATGCTTTATTTTTTCGTGAATAGTAAAAAATACAGTTTGAGTTTTTCGATATGTTTAATGAATTCATAATTATTTCATAATTATGTAATAACTAATTATCCAAAATACTTGGCCTAAAATATGTTATTTTATTAATATATTTTAATTTTAATATATTTTATCCAATTCCTTGAACCATAATTTACTTTCCAAAGCCTAAAATAGAAACTTTAACATTAAAAATATTTTTTTGTAGAAGCGTTACTTTTCCATGCCAAAATAAGTAATATAAAATAATGTTAGACTCTTTTGGATTAAAATAACATAAAATATAACCCAAGTGTCTAAAAAATGAGCTAATACCATGTTCAATATCACTGTTTTTTATTTTCTGCAACCTAGATTTCTATGGCCTATTTTTGGAAACTAATAAACAAATCCTACAGTCTTGCTATAAATACCCACACATTTCTCTATTTTAATTTACTAAAAATCCATCATAAACAAATATCCGGTATTTTTACCTCCCAAGGTGTCCTCCCAAGGTGTCCTAAATCCCTTAAGGTCCCAATCTTCATGTTTTAGGAACAAATCTTCAATATAAGGGAAATATCCTTCTTTTCTCTTCATTTCAAGAACCTTTTTTGTATATATATTCTAAATTTTGTGGTAACTATCTCTTATTTAATTTTTATTCATTAAATTACTTAAAAAATTTGTTTTATAAATTGGATACCCCTTCCCTCTCTCTTTTTACCCTTTTCTAAAACCATGTTTTATACATATTTTGCAACTGAATTTTCTTCTCAAAATTTATCTCTTCTCCTCAAGAAATTCTCTTTTTATTTTTTTTAAATACCCAAACCTCTTTCTATTATATGAGTATTCACCAAGATTTAAAAATAATTAATCTTTTTTAAGATACATGAAACCTAGATTCCCTTTCTAAGGGTTAAAAATGACATAATAAATTTGTATTTAAGAACTTTTTAAAAACGCCATGATTTTGATACAAACCCATTTATTTTATTATCCATGGGTTATTTATGAAATTTTTTATTATGATATATATGGATAACATTAATTAATACATATTAAGGGTTCACTGTGATATCACTTCAATGAATTGGGTAAAAATTTAATCTCTAAAGATGACATGTTTTACAATACCTTGGTGAATAACCATGGTAATTTTTAAAACACGTCGGTGACAAACCTTGGTGGTATACTTATGAATGTATCATTTAAATGTTGTAGCCTCATTTATATATTATGATTCATGTTTATTATTTTATGCATCGTGTTCTCTTTCTCATTCCACAATGACATTACTCATGTTCTTATTGATTTTCCTTAAGATCACATCTAAACTATTTCCCTTACTTTTCCCTTACTGGGACTTATACTCACATTTGATTTTGATATAAGTCCACAAGTTATGATATAAAGAATATTTAATTAGGATGAACCAATTAATAATACTTTTAATCTTTTTAGATGAATTATTTATGATTTCAGGAATTATGTACCTTTTTTCCAAGAAACTAAACTTTAAATGCTATTTTGTTTGTACAATGTAATGAAAAGTTATATAATAAAAAGGTGAGATGTCATAGATATTATATAATGTCTTACAAAGGTGGGATTCAAGTATATGATGTTCTATAATGACTCTAGAGATAGTCTTGGTTATGTGATAATTCATAGGTAGGTGGTGATTTCTTAGGGGTCAAGATAATTGGGACCCCATGAGAAAAACTATGTGACCCATGATTTATAAATGGAAGTAGTAGTGTTATACCTAAGGACTTGTAATAACTATAATATTATATAGGGATTATTAGTTTATAAAAATCAAAATATTCTCAAGTATATCTTTAATAAAATAGATTTTAACCAGAGTTAGAGGCCTTAGTTGGATTTCCTATAAAATTATGATTTTTATATTTTCTATACTCTAGGGAAAGGGAAATATAGTGGTTAATTACCTTATTAGGAAGTATCATTCTCAGTTGTTAAGGGATTCATCTAACCAGTTGAATTCATTTCAAATATCCTTATTTGGTGAGAGATAATTGGCTTATCTTTAATCGATGGTGGTGTAGCCTTTACTTATTCAATGCATAGAGGAGGCCCAATAAGAAGATATCAATTGTGAGGTTTTTTGTGAATAAATATCCTTAAGAAATGCACCATATGGATATTCAAAATGTCAGGAGAATATTATTCTCTTCTAGAGATAGAAAATGGTGACAGTCGCATTGCATGAGGATGTGTTAATGGATTTCCATAATTCACCCTTAACAGTATATCATGGAGTGATAAATATGTACCAAGACCTCAATCATCAGTTTTTATAGGTATTTATGAAGTGAAGTTTTGTCAAGTTTATATTTAAATTCCTTAAATGTTGAAAGGTGAAGGCCAAGAACCAATTACCAATGGTTTTGGACTAACCCATTGAGGTTATAGAGTGGAAGTATGATGGAATATTAATGGATTTAATAATGGGGATTCCATAATAAGTGAGAGGTTATGATGGTATATGAGTGATCATTAACCAACTAACTAAGTCAATCCAATTATTTTATATTCAAGAGAAGTGTTTGGTGGAGATATTGGGAATTTCATACAAAGATAAGGTTGTTCTGTTACATGGGATACCCTCGATGATTATTTCTAACTGAGATTCTCAATTTACAGCCTGGTTATGGGGAGGTTTTTAGGAGGAATCTAGGACCCAGTTTTAGTTTAGTACAGCCATAAAAAAAACATAATTATTAAGGTATGGATTAGTTTAAATTTTTTTAAACCCCGTGTATTTTATGGTTTTTGAAGGGTTATGGTGTTGTAAGTGGATTAAGAGTGGGTTTTGAAAATTCATAGTGGGGATATAATATAAATTTCAACTATAGGATTGTGGTAATATCTTGGCAGATGAGATATATAGAACAAAGAATAGAGTGAGGGAAACTCATGAAATGGGGAAAATGGGGGAGTTTTTTAACCCATAGGGTTCATTTCATGATGGTATCTGGGTATATATAATGCATTTTCATGGGTCAGGTTACACTCAACCCATAGGGGTTTCTCCATAATTGTATTTGGGTAGAGAGGAAGCCATCAGCCTAGTCTAGGTCATTCTATAACCCCCAAGGTTGAGTAGTGACCAACTCACTAGCCAGTTTTTTTAAAGGGGGGAAGAGTTGTAATTTATTCCTTAGACCCTATTATTTCTCATTTTCCTCCTCATTAAACTCCACTCAATTTTTGATGACATTAGAGCTCCTTATTGGTATTCTAATCTCTTTTTTCTCCTCTTTTTTTGAAGGTTTCATTCATTACAATGATCATATTTTGGTGATTCTAATCCCAAACAAGACCTAGATGCATTATCCTTCATATTTTTATTTGATTTCATTTCTAAAACCCTAAATTGATAGGTTTAGGGATGATTTTAGGTTGAAGTTACATTATATTTATTGATGGTTTTCATTTGTTTAAAATCATGGTTGAGCATAATTAGAGGTTGATGAGATATTGATTGAGGCTATAAAAAATGTTTTTGAGAAGTTATGAGAAGATATAAGTTTAATTAAATTTATTCAGTGGGTGTTTGAAGAGGATTTAGAATTTTGTAAAGATATGTCTTTTTTATTTAAGCATCAGTTAATCTATGTGTAAGGATCATTCCACTTTTCAACAAAAGCATGGTTTTTTTATCTTTGTAAGGATGGTTTTAGTCTATGTAACAACATTATGAATTCATAATGGTAAATTGGGCACTATGTAAGTATCATATGTGTTGGAATCAAGTTTTATAAACATGAATCACTAGTCTATATAAGAATTATCTAGACATTGTAAGCATGATCTATATAAACATCATATACTAATGCATAAGAATCAATCCACCTGTGTAAGTATCATTCTATTTTTATAATAATCATCACTTGGAGAGTATTTTAGGTGTATACATACTAAAAAATTGAGTTTCTGGAATTTGAATATTCTAAATAAATTAAATCTGGTGATATTAAAGTTGATCTTCAAAGATTAAAACATAATATATTAAAATGTGATTCAATCGGTTTTATCTGAGAAATCAAAAGTTGTAATCTCTATGAATATTTTTTGATGTTTCGTGATATTTTCATCTATAATATTAATGTGAAATTAAAATCTGGGTTTTCTGAAGGAGAATCATTATAAAATAATTCTATTATTTTAGTGTGATAATGTTTTTCTAGTTTGTAATTCATATAATCACATGAATTTTTTTATGAAAATGATTAAAGTTTAGATTTAGAGTTTGGATATTCTAACTGTTGAGTTTAGTAGTGAAGAGAGTCTATGTATTTTAGTGTGAAAAATAATATTTGTTCAAATTTTTAGTGAAATGGAGGAGATTAGTATTCATGTAAATTTGTAAATGTAATATTTATGGATTATTTTTAGAAGTATCGAGTTGTTGAATTATCTTTAAGTATTTTTTAATTCCATTTAATTAAGAAGAAAGAAAAAAGGTAGAAGGGAAAATTTTCTAGACATAGTAAATTAATAAAAAATTAAATGGGATTTTATGATTTTAGATCATGATATTTAGTCTAACTAAATAATGAAAGAAATGGGATCACAGTTTGCAATTCTATTGAAAGATGAATCATTAATTCTATGATAGAAATAATATTTCCTAGATTATTTTAATTATGTGAAATCATGGTATTGAATATGTTGAGGTATCAAAGATATTTATAATATGATAATAATTCATGATAATTTTTGTATATTAAAGAACATATGATATAATAAGAGGTTATGATGCATGAAGTTCATAATCTATCATCTATATATACTTAAGATCAATCATATAGAAAATGGGATCTAAGTTTTTGAGAATCTAGAAGTAGGTCATCATCTGATTTGGCATTGAGGGAGTAATATTTTTTTGAATATTCTAGAGGACCATGGAGGAGGAAAAAATCTAGTGTTATTGAAGTAAGTGAACCTTCATAAAGATTTTTCTCATTTGGATTATATATATATGTGTTACTAGTATGAAACTGCTCGATCTAATGTGACTCAGGATAGGAATGGGGTGAATCTATACTAATGTTGTAAGCTTGTAAACATTTGATATTATAATGAAGAATTCATGGTTGGTAAGACTAACCAACCATGACAAGGAGTATATTTCTAGTGAAAGGGTATCAACCATGTAAAAATTCTTGTATTCCTTGATATTTTATTTTCTACATACATCTGTGAGAGTGATATTTTATACTTGAGTGAATCAGACTTTAACAAGACATAAGGTTTTATTTAACTTGAAATAAATTGTAAAAACTGATCTCCACTAATTAATCCCCCCCCCCTCAATGGAGAGATCCAATCCTAGGAACTTTAACTAGTATTAGATAAAGGTCCCTATATTTTATTTAATCAACTAATAAAAATATATGATATAAATTCTTTTAATAGTAAGGGATTTACTATACTTAATAGAATAAATTACAATAGTGGGAATAATAGTATGTTTCCATGTCTAATATACCTTCAATTGGATGTTATAGGTGTTTCACTTGTTTCTTTCCCATCAATTGAGAAGGATGCACCAATTTCCTTCACTAATAAAATGAATATGGAGTTTGATGGTAAGAAACAAAATTTTATTTTATTTTTTAAGGGGGTGTCTTGGCCAAATAGGAAAAGACTAATTTATTGAAAAATATAAGTGTTACATGATTCTGAAAGAGGATATTTTTCTATAATCTTTCTCAAAAAGGTAAAAAATATCAGATAGTAATTCATATATCAAAGTGTGCTTGTTTTTTATTCCTTTGTTAGAAATATCATCTACCATCATGTTAGATTCTTGGTAATCATGGGTGATGATTAAATTGAGTTTATAAAAGAATAAGAGTCATTACATCAACCTAGATGTTATTTCCCAAGACATATGGATCATGCCATTCTAAATAACTTAGAAAATTATGGTGGAGTCTCTTTGAATCCAAAGTTAATCCCATCCCTTTAGTATATAAAAATAAACCTCATTTATAATACTATAAATTTCATCTTCTAGAGAAGATTAGATACCAAAATCATCATAGAAACATTCCAAGACCCTTTTGTTATGGTCACAAAATATTGAACCACAAATTGTGGGACCTAGGTTACCTTTTGATGTTGCATAAAAATTTATTTTGATTCATCCTTGAATAGTCCCTTGCTAAAAGACCTTGAATAATCCATCTGGATATTTGTAGTTTCCTGTAACACTAAGCCTCTTTATAACCATGAAGTTCTACACAGAGTTATATCAGTGCCCATCTTGGGTGGTATTGGTTTCTTTGGTAGTGGTAATGATCTAAACTAGATTATTTTGAATTGAGAAGAAGGACTTCTTATGCATAATAGAGTTATGACCACTCCATATGAGGTGAATCACTTCATCTACAACCATTATATAAAGATATTTGATTTGAGGCACAAGCTAGAAAAGATATAATGTTACAGCCGAGCAGTGAGGTTGGTAATATCTGTTAGTGGGATTTCGAATATGTCATGAAGTTATCTCTATATTTCCAAGGTAGTGGAACAATACAAGAAAATATGGGATGCATCCTCTCTATGCTAATTTCAAATTATACACCTGGATAAAAGAGAAATTCCAAAATTTTGTAAGCAATAATCAGTAGGAATTATTTTATGATAATACCTACAAATCAGTGTCAATATTGAAATCCTTATCGAAGGATTATCAAATTATTTAATCCAAGAAAAATCATTAATAGAATCAAAAAAAATAGCACAATAAAAAAATTTGGAGTTAAGAATGCTAGTCTGGGCCATTTCCTAGATTAAAATTTCCTTGTTTGGAGAAAAGACATAATTATACAGTAGGGTATAACAGTCATTGAGCATCTCCATAGTAGGTAGAGACATGAAATCATGTATAGAGACATAAGTTTCCATAGGAGGTTTCTGATCATCAACCATAGAAATAAGATGGGTTCCCAACTAATTATCAAGCCATAAATAAAGAGAGGACTCCCTACTATCTATCCATTTGGAATGAGACATGATATTGGACAATTAATATTTGACATAAATCTAAATAGAAGATTCCATATAATGATTTCTGGACCTTTTTAGTTTGTCAATAAATCTAAATCTGAGAAAACTAAGGTCCATTGAGTCACTATTGAGAAAGTTCCAAATAAATCTTTCTTGCAAAGCTTCATTAAATAACTTGATGTTTTTTATTCCTAGACCACCATTTTTAAGAGGCTTACAACACTTGATCTAAGGAATAGTGACCATTTTCCTTTCAAGATTACTACCACTACATAAAAAGTTCATAATGAAAACATTTATATGATTGATAAGAGATATATTCCATTTATAAATCATAAAGGAATGAACAAATTTGGATACAATAATGAATTTAACCAGGAATATCAAACCAACCATTGAGATAGACTTACTTTTCCAAGATGAAAATTGTTTTTTATTTGATCTGTAATCCTAAAAAAGAAAGTTTCTTTAGGTCTCCCTCAAAATAGAGGAACTCTAAGATAATAAATGATCATGGATCCCTCTTTGATTCCCATATCGAAAAGGAGGATATTCTTTCTAGCAATAATAATTCCCCTCCCAAAGTATAAAAAAGACTTATTACAATTGATATCCTTTATTGAGACATTATCACTATGATAGAGTGAAATCTTGAGATTTTGGATATTTATTTTACTTCCTTGAAATAAAATGATAATGTCATATAAATAAAGAAGATGTGTAGGAATAGCAAGATTACTTGAAGTTTTAAAAGTTTTAAGATTTCCTTACTCCACTATGTGAGTGAGAATCCTTCTCTAATTATATTATGATATAGATAAAATAATGGAAGAGAGAGGGTAACCTTTTCTAACACCCTTTGAACATTTAAAATTTCCTTTTGGAGAACCACTAATTAGCACTGAAACATGAGAAGACTCAAAATGAACCATAACCCATTTAACAAAAACATCTTTGAATCCAAAACTATGAAGCAATTTTTAAATAAAACTCCAATCCATGGTGTTAAAATCATTTTTGATGTCCATATTGAGAGAAATAATACCACCTATGTTTGTTTTCTTGAAGGAATTGACACATTATAAGGCCATACAGATTCAATCTTGGATTTTTCTACCTTTCACAAAACCAAAATTATTCCAAGAGACAATTTTGTTTGAAATTTTAGTAATTATATTGTTAAGGAGTATGGTAATGATTTTTTAGGCAGTGTTGATAAGGTAAATAGGTCTGAAAAGGTGAATCTCATAATAACTTTCAAATTTATAAATAATAGTGAGAAACTAAGAATTAATACCATGAGGTAAGATACCTATAGAAAATAAATATTTGACCAATATACAGACATCCCAGTGGATGAAATCCTAAAATCTTTGAAAGAAATTTGGTAAAACTATTAATCCATGAAGCACTGTCAGGATTAAGACTAAAAATTGCATCTCTTATTTCAAAATCAAGTGGGATACTATTAAACCATTTATTATATTCATAACTTACCATGTCTGGAATAATTCCATCATCTAAGTCCTCATTAAGCTCAAGAACATTAAAGATATTTGAAAAATAAGAGACAATATTCTCAACAAGGGACTCTTCATTGTCAATAACATTTTCACCATCTTTCAGAAGGGTTATGTGTTTACAAGACTTTATAGATCTTTGAAGAGAATTATAAAATTTGGTATTTTTTATCCCCTTACTTTATCCATTTGAACCTGAAGGTCTCATTTTTACATTTATCTTTTATTAAGAGTAAAGTATTCATCTTAAAAGAAAATTAAATTTCTTGTTGAATATCCACATCAAAATTAGAATTTGTGGAATCATATCAAATCTACTTAGTATATATTCAAGGGAGAAAATATCTTTATCTATATTTTTTGTAAGTTTTATTGAACCAACCCTTGAGATTAAACTTCAAAATCTTATGCTTCATGGTGCAAGAAAAGTAATCCCTGCCATAATGATTGGAGTTCCAGAAATCAAGAACATATTTCTCAAAATCAGGATGTGAATCAAAGGCATTATTAAATCTTAAATAAAACCTTATATTGATATTTCTATTAATGAGACTATAAAAAATTGGATGGTTTTTATAGTTGATCCTTGGGAGGGTGATATTTGAGATAGTGGCCCATTTCTCAAGGGCCTGGTCATTGGAAAAGGCCCGATCAAGCTTACTAGAAACCATTCTATTATTGTGCCTTCTATACCGGGTGTAATTTTCTCTAACTAAGTTAATTTCAATAAGATTTTTTACTTCAATATATTTCTTAAACTCTATTTAAGATAAATAAAAGTGATCATCACCCATCCTTTCACTAGGGAATAAGATGTCATCTAAATCACTAAGGAAAATTAAAGAATCATGGATTCTGTGATTTATGCATTCCATTTTATTCCAAATCCATATTATTTCTTGATATTTGTTCTTATAAAAATTAAAGAGAAAAAAATGTGATCATTGGAGAAATTAAATTCACAGGTAATCATTGTATCATTAATATTAAAGGCAGAAGTACCACTAATAGTTGAGTGAGAAAAAACCTATAGAGTATCAATATTAACAAATATGTTGTTACTACCAATAAATATGTAACCTCTTTTTTTAGACCAGAAAACCCCAAAGAATAACATTTTTTGGGTTAAAAAATTCCAAGTATTTTAGGTTTATTAATATGTATAAATCAATTTAAAGAGGTTTAATTAGCATAATTTTTTTCTCCTTGACAATTATAGAAGAAAGAATTCATTTGAATCTATGTTTGGGGTTAGGACCCCATTTTTTCTTACCTCCTGAGTGTTTTTTCCTAGATGATTTTCTAGTTGGAAGGGTCTTCTTGAAATCATAATCATGAGTGATAATATATTCTATATGAACCATAGCAGCTAAATGATCTTTACTACTTTTCTCATTATCCTTTGAAAATGGTGATCTTTACTACTTTTATGTAGATGCTAAAAATGAAATAAAACTGGACACTTTTCTATAAACTATCCAAAGAATAATTGAGAATATTTTGAATATAAAAATGATGAGAAACCTCAAAGAAATAAGTGTGATAAAATCTCAAAAGAATCATCAAAATTTGGAAGAATCAATAAGATATTTTCTAGTTGAAAGAGAATAAATATGATGGGATATAAGAAAAATGTGATTATTCATCTATAAGTGAATTAAAAATTGAATCTAGTGAGAAATTTACTAATTTATTGGCTCATGTTGAAAAAATATTTGACACTACAAGTATTAATGAATATGGTTCAGAACCAATTGATATGGAACACATGTTGAATGATGAACTTGAATCATGTATTGAAAAAAATACTAATCTAAATAAAGAGAAGAGGAATCTGGTAAAATAAAAAAAATTAACACAATAGAAGAATGAGTTTTAAAATAAATAATAAACCCTTATTGATGAAAAAAATTAGGTTGAAAGTTATTGAGCATGAGAATATGATAAAATATCTTGAAGATGGATTTTCTTTAAAATAATAATAATTATCAAATACATAGTCTAAGGGTATTGAGGATGATAAAGTGATAAATAAAGTAAATTATGGTTTCAAAAAAATTAAATTCAAGTCTAAATTCTCTAAATAAACTGAGATATCTTACAAAAAAATAAATTTAAATCTATACCTAATAAATTTGGTGGTAATTCTTCTTTCACTAACAATATAGGTTCAGATTCAAATACTATTCAAGTATGTACCTATAAAAATGAGGATAAATATACACCCATAATAGTATATGAAATTATGATATCAAGATAATATTCAACTCCCAAACAAAATCCAATTTAAATGCAAGTAGTGTAGTAAAAAATCAGAATAGCATTTCAGGAATAACTCTTTTTATCTGAGAATATTTTGGTTCTAAAGATATTACTGGTGTTGTGAAATATTTTTTCACAATTAATGCACATGTCGATATAATATTCCACTACCTATAATGAGGCATGAAGTTGGGGGAATTTATTCTTAAGTGATGAAATTAGGTCCTCAGATAAGGAAAGTAGTGAAAAGAAATATTTATAATTTTCCAATACAGAAAATATTTGAGTATCTTGAAAAAATATATAGAATATGTGAACAGAATGGACATTGTTTAGATTAGTGCATGATAATATTCCCATGAAAAATTCCTTATGCTGATAAAGGGAAGGTAATTTAGAATCTCATGGAAGAAAGAGAATTTCTATCAGAGGTTTCATAAAATACCAATAGAAGAACTAAATTATATATTCTTAATAGTGGGTTCTCTTCCCACAAGATAAGTAATACCAAGATTTTAAGGAATATTGAAAATTATGAAGGATAAGCTTTCACATTTGGAAATTATTATTTTTTAAATATTAAGGGTGTTATCTCAAATGAAATTGATGAAACAAATATTAAATCAAATGATGTTTTATATATTAAATGGCTAAAACATAATCTGTTGAGTGTTAGTTAGCTCTGGGGTCATGAGAATGAGGTTATTTACAAGAATGTTTCATGTACTATTAAAATTTTAAAGTATAGGATGATTATATCACAAGTAAAGAGAACAAATGGAAATATGTTTTTAATTGTTTATGCCAAAAAAACTTGTTATTTGGGTAGAAAATATGAGAGTATGCTATGGTATAGAAGTCTTGGTCATTTTTTCCAAATAAGCCTAAGTAAAAGTCAAAAACATGAAGTTGTGATAGATCTACCAAAGATGAAAATGGAAAGTAATGTAGTTTTTATAACATTTTAAAAGTTAAATATAGCATAGAAAAATTATAAGTAGGTAGAAAGTATTTCTACTAAACTGCTAAAACTCATTCATACTGATTTATGTGGTCCTATGAGGAAAATTCAATAAAAATGATATTTATTTCATGAAATTTATTGATGATGATACTAGAATAACAAATGCATTGTTCATAAAGAACAAGTCACAAATTTTTGAGATGTTCAGTGTTTTCAGAAGATGGGTTGAGAAAGAATCGGGGCTTCACATCAAAAAATTAATATCTGGAAAAGAATATACATGTGATTCATTTTAAGGCTATATTCTCAATCATGGTATCAAGTATCAATTAATCACACCATATACTCCCCAATATAATGTTTTTTCATATAGAAATAATATATTCATTATTGTTATGGGAATTACAATGCTATCTAAAAAAATGTCTCAAGATATTTTTAGAGATAAGTTGTGTGTACTGTTGTACACATTTAGAACAGATGTATTTTGATAACGTAGACACATCTCACTCCTTACAATATGTGGTATTATAAGAATCCAAATTATAATTATTTTCAAGTATTTGGTTCTCTATGATTCATAAATATCAAAAATAGTAAGCTAGGAAAGTTTTAATAGAAAACATATGAATGAGTCTTAATGGGATACTAATCTGATGATAGTGGGTACTGGTGATAGAACAAGAGGTTTCACAAGCTAGTGGAATATTCTGTTAAAATTTATAAAAATCAATATAAATTTGAGGTTTTGTTGAGGATTAAGGTGATTAAACACAATATGGAATCCATATAAATTTTAAAAAATATATTTTAAAATAAGAAAAATTTGAGAAAAATATTATTTATATTGATTCAGATAAAAATCATGATGATGAGAATATTTTAGAACTAGTATTGAGACATAAAAGTTTTCAAAAATATTTTGATATAGATCATATAATAGGAAACCATAAGGAATAATTTAAACTAAAATAATACTAATAATTGAAAACCAAATAACTCTTATATCACGGGTTGAACTAAAAACTGTGGCATAAGCTACTGAGAATGAAGAGTGGATACATTATATGAATGATGAGTTGAATAAAATTTAAAATAACTCCACTTAGGAGTTAGTTCCATGTCCCAAAGATAAAAATGTTATTAGTACAAAGTGGTTATTTTGAAACAAAATTAATGATAATATTAAAGTGATAAGAAACAAGGTTAGGATAGTATGAAAAGTATATTCTCAAATGGAAGGCATAGAATTTTAATAAACCTTCACCCCAATTTTAATATTGGAATCCATAAGGATGTTATTTTAATTTTATATCAACAATCATTATAAATTTTATCAAATGGATGTGTAATAAGTATTTTTAAATGGTAATCTTGATGAAGAAGTGTTTATTGAGAAACCAAAGGGTTTCATTATATATGTTAATGGTATCAAGGTATTTGGTTTGAATAAGGATTTGTATGGCTAAAAAATATCCTTGATCTGAGTACTCATAAATTTATGGCATTTTAAGATTGATGGGGGTTTTAAAAGTAAAATTTGACATAAATTTAATGTGAAAGAGTTTTCCATAGGTACCCTTATTGTCATTGATTGTTTTAATGATGTAATTTTTTCTAGTGACAAGGAGTTCCTTTGTGAGAATATTTTTGGGGAAAATAAATAAGTAGTTTGAAATTTCGATGTTAGTTAAAACTACATACTTTTTGAAATTATATATTGAGAAAAAATATAATTAAATATTTCTATCTCAAGAAAAATATGCTAGAGAGTTTTTGAGAAAATTTTGTATGGATGAATCAAGAGAAGTTTCAACTCCAATTTAAGTGGGAAAAAATTGTGTAATGATGATAATGGTAAAAATTTTGATCAAAAAATTACAAGATTCATTAGAATCATGTTGTATTTGAATGCTTCAATACCTGACATAGCCTATGGAGTAAAAAAAATTCATGATTTCGAAGTGACCCAAGGAAGTTACACATTCTTTCAGCAAAAAGAGTTATGATATATATGAAGGGTAAAGTAAACAATAGTTTGTTATACATAATCTATATATATTTGAAATTTCTTGGTTTCATTGATATATATTAGGTAGGTGATTACACTATCATAATATCCACCTCATGTGGTACTTTCTTCATTAGTGAGGGTTGCATGAGTTGGTACAGTGAGAAGCATAAATCAATGACACTTAGCACAGATGAGGTGGAATATGTGGATTATACTCATACATGCACATGATTTTTATGGATGAATATTCCATTATCAGATTCATAGGTTGAAACTGAGTGTTCATTGAGGGTACTTTATGAAAACCAAATTTCTATTAATCTATTGAAAAACCCCTATAAAATATTTTAGATCAAATCAAATTGACATTGGGTATCATTTCATTAAAGAGAGAGTGACCATTGAAAATATCAGGTTAGAATATATTTTAAATAAGAAAAATATTGTAAATATCATTAAAAAATTTATGAAAAGATAAATATGTGAGTATTTGAAGCTAAAAATCCATGTTTATCCCTCCCCTCTCATTTGAATATGAGTTAAAAGTACCCCCATATTGGTTTGTATTGTTTTGAAAAAGGGGGAGAACTAGTAAAACACCTCATTACCAAATTGGGAGTATTCTTGATCATATGGGAGTATGCACTACCTAGTTATATGAATATATAAATATTGGTATATGGGGGATACATTTTAAAGTGTTAATGATGGTATGAATTAAGGGGAAGTTTATCTTGGACACTTGTCTATAATTTTTTGTCACCAAGGGATGGAATTATCACAAAAATATTACCTTATCTGGTAGTGTGGTGAAAGAAAATTCTCATATTAAATAGGATATGATTTGATGATTATCAAGTAATTTGGTTTATTCTAAATAGATATGAAATTATTTATAAGAGTTGAGTAATATATCCAACAAATCTAAAAGGGAGAAATTTAAGTACCCTTAGAGTTTTCAATGATTTTAATTTGTTTAAAATCATGTATGAGCATCATTTGAGGTTGATGATATATTGATTGAGTCTAAGAATAATGTTTTTTAGATTTTTATAAGAATATATCAGGTGAATTTGAGAGAAACTATCAGTTTTTGAAGAGGATCTTGAATTATGTTTAGAGCAGAATATTAGTTATTTCATTCTTTATAAACATCAACAGATCTATGCATAAGGATAAATTCTCTTATCTAAAAAATATTGATTTTTATATCTATGTAAATATGGTTTTATTATACATAAACATCATATATGATTTCATAAGGCTAAATTGGGTATTGTGTAAGCATCATTTGTGATGGAATTAAAATGCATAAACATGAATCACTAGATTGTGTAAGCATTATCCAAACACCATAAGCACGGTCTGTGTAAACTTAATATGTTTTTGCATAAACATAAATCCATCTACATAAGAATCATTTTATTTACATAATTATCAACACATGGATAATTTTTATGGATTTTATAGACTTAAAATTCAAGTTTCCAGAATTTGAATAATTTGAATAAATTAAATCAAATGATTTTAGAGCTGATCATTAGAGATTAAAACATCTCATTTAAAATGTGATTTAAGTTATTTAATGTGAGAAATAAAATAGGGTAATCTATAGGAATATTTGTTTTAATTTTCATGATTATTTCATTTGTAATATTTTTTGAATTTCATATATGATATTACTAAAAAAGAATCACCAAATATCATTATAGTATTTCAATGTGATAATGAATTTTTGGTTTTTCATTCATATAATCACTTGAAACTGATTATGAAAGTTATTCAAGTTGATATTTCAAGTTTGGATATTCTATCTTCTAAGTTTAGTGGTGAATATTTTTTGTTTATTTAAATGTGAATAAGAAAATGTGTTTGGGATGGTTCAGTGAAATGAAAAAGATTATTATTCCTTGAAATTATCAAATTCATTGTTTGTGAATTATTTCTATAAGTATAAAGATTCTATTTTATCTTTGAGTGTTTCCAATTATTTTTAATTAATAAAAAAGGAAATAAGGTTAGGAGTGTAAATATACTTGAGACAAACATTTAATAAAAAGTAAATTAGATTTTGAGATCATGATGCATGAAATTGAGCCTAACTGAATAAGGAAAGAAATGGGATCATGGTGCATGATTCTATTTAAAGAAGAATTGAGAATGTTGAGAAATAAATTATATTTCCAGAATTATTTTAAATCTGGGAAATAATGGTGTCAAATATTTTAATATATCTAAGAGAAAGAATATATGATAAAAAAATATGAGTATTTCTATATATCAAAGAATCTATAAGAGAATAAGAGGGTTTGATTCCCAATTTTAATAATTTATCATCTATATCTATTTGATCTTGAGTATATAAAAAATTATATCTAAGTTTTAGATAATTGATAATTTGATCATAATATGTTTCTATATTAAGGGATCAATCTGTTATTGTATATTCTAGAGGATCATGAAGGAAGATCACATATGTTGTTGTTGAAGCAACTGAACCTTCAAAGATATCTTTCTCATTCTAGTTTTAATATATGTGTGTTATTACTATGAATTTATTAGTCTATTGTGACTCTATATAGGCATAATAAAACTCAATTATAATTTTATAAGATTATAAATGGTTATTCTTATAGTAAATAATTTATGATTGGGGAGACTAACCCACCACTGAAAGGAGTAGGTTTTCAAAAGGGGGCCTAACCTTGTAAAAAATATTATGTTCCTTAATTTATTTATTTCCTACATGTTCTTATGGTAGTGAGATTTAATACTTGATTGATTCATAATTTAACAATTCATTAGGGTTAATTTAAGTTAAAATACATTTTAAAAATATATCTCCATTGATTTATCCCCCCTTATTAGTGGGGAAACTTTTCTTAGTCACTTTATAGGGTTCTAGAGCTTTGGGTGTGATTTGAGGAGTGTGGCTTGGAAAGTGTACTTTTTTTATACTTAAGATAGGTGGTCCCTAAGTTATCCCTAATTATATTTCCATTTCCATTGTGTGTGTGAAGTTCGTTCAAGAAGACCTAATAGTTTCTGGCCTAAAACTAATAAATTTTTATATTTTTTCCCTTGTGAGAAATTCAATACTTGATCCATGAAATTCCTTCTAATAAATGAATAAATAACGATTTTTTCCATCAAAAGTGGAAATTCCTAAACTAATAAGATTTTTTTCTTAGGATATAGCTTGAGAGGTACCCTAATGAATTGTTATTTCCTTGGTAGGGGTGTCCAAGGGGTGACATTGGGAGATTTGACTGGCCATATAACATAATAAATTATAATAAGTGTTTGACATGGAAAACATTGAATGATAAAAGTGATAAATTAAAAAATGTGAAAATAAATATGAAGTATTAAATTTTAAATAATTTGGAATGACCTTCATGTATGCATATGTTTCCTGGGTGGCATGCGGGTGTGCCCTAGATTCTAGATGATGATACTTATGTTTCTTGGGTAGGGTGAGGGTGTCTCCTAGGTTCTAGATAATGATATTTATGTTTCCTGGGTAGGATTTAGATGTGATATGGGTTTTAGATGATGTTAATTATGTTTAATGGGTAGTTTGAGGGTTCTCCCTAGGTTCTGATGATGTTACTTATGCTTCCTAAGTGGGTTGAGGGTGTTCCCTAGGTTACAGATGATGTTACTCATGTTTTATGGGGGTACAGGTGTGCCTTAGTGATTATACACTAAATCAGGATAATATTAATTGTTAATATATATAATATTCATGTGATTTATTATTCATAAACACTATTTTAGTGCATTTTACACTTTGAACATCATTTCACATTATGATTGTAATTCCTTCTTAAAATGCACTATTATGTGCTACATTTTTTAACATCATTTAAAGTACCAAATGATTCATCTGATTTTAAGGAATCAAATTATACATATTTTAATTTGATATTTTGGTAAATTTATCTACACTTCAATATGAACATGTTTTATTCAGGGATCAATGCATAATTCATGGAAAAATATGGGGATATTTTATTATGAAAGGAAACAATTCTGGAGAAATCATATTGGACACCATCCCACTGATGAGAATGTGGGTCCCAACATACAGGCCCAATTAATCCCAAATTTCATGGGATACTATAATACTAGTATGGGAACAAATCACTCTTTGGGATACAATGATAATTCGGCCTTCATGGTAGTAATTAAGGCGGTCCATGTTAGAGATAAAATTTTGGGCCAGATTCTATGGTCCAGAAAAATAGTTCACTAATCTATTCATATCTCCGAATCTGCATCTCCAAATGGGCCCAGATTTTACATGAGGTTAGAAGAAATACGTGGATCCATTTTATTCTTCTATGGCCCACTCTGATTTGGCCATCTATAAGGTCTTAAAAGCGTGTTTTTTCGGTGGATAAAAGTTGGCTGCCACCTCGGGTCAAGTGTGGAAAAGTCCAAGTTCCATAAGCTTTCCACCACCCTAGGCCTACCATAATCAAGTGGTATGTTTTTTACTATTGGTGGATCTACCCAAGGCTCCCAAAATGCCTATTTAAGGTAGTGTTGGTGGATGAGTTGATCATCTTTTGTGCTTTGTTCAATTGTAATGTTATGCTGCGATTTTGTTGTCTCGAGTTTGTCTTTCAAATGAAAGTTGTTCAATTCACTTTAGTTTTTTAATAAAAGTTCTTATTTTACTCTTATTTTTTTTTTCTTTATATCCCTTTGATACCGTTGGTTCAAGGTGTGAATTTATTCACACCAAACCTTGTGAAATTATTCACACAACGGTGGAGTGATCATTTTCTTTTTATTGTTTTCTTTACTTCTTCAATTCCTCCCTCATGAGTCTACTTCCCACTTTCATTGAAACCATAGCATCAATGGAGGACTAACCCACTTATGTGTTGATCCAAGGGATTATTAATGGGCTTGATTGGATTTTATTTATCACCCCATTAATTTCTAATCACTTCTTTAAATGATATTTTTATTTGATGATTTTTAAACTCCATAGCCCTTGTTGAATTTAAGGCCACACACTTGAAGTGCTAATATGAACTTTTACCTTGAAGTGCTCAAAACTTTGATCCTTCAAGTGTATAGGTGATTAGTATTAAAGGGATTAGGTATTAAACCAGTAAGTGATGATATTTTTTGATCTTCTTAAATGAACTCATCTCAAATATAAAAAATTGAAATAGTTGAAAAAGAATTTCATCCAATCCATCTTGAGAAATAACCTAGGATCAACTCATTATTTTAAATTGAATGCACTTAAATATATTATTTATCCTTTAAAATCATCTAAAATCAACCCAAGTTGGCCACTTCATAGCCAAAAACAGTCCATAGAATGTGTGTGTCTATAGGTTTCTTCTTAGGTCTCTGAGGATTCGACAACCCAAGCTAAACTACAAGGACCACCCTACCTTCTTCTCTTGGGTAAATTTGAGAGAGAATCAAATTTTCTCACCACTATCGGGGACCTAAGTAAGTTATCTTAGACATTATCATCATATTTTTTCATCCCTCTTCTCTTTTCTCACCCCCTCACTCCTATGGAATTCAATTTTGAACAAGTCCAAACATGGGAAACCTATTCCTACTTTGATCACCCAACCCCATGTGTGATGTATAATGACCATCCTAATTTCTACACGTGGGATCATCAACAACCTAATAAACCACAATGTTTTTACTCCTATGATCCATAAAACATCCCATCATTTAATTAGTTTCAATCCCCAAAAAGCCAATCTGAACACCCTCTTGTGCAATTCCAACAACTTAATTATCCACCTGGAATAGACCATCTTTCTCAACCCCTTTCCCATCATGATCCACAACCATTACTTGAAAAATTGTGTCAAAATGGAGAAAATTAATTTTGAGGTTTCATCATTGAGATTATAATTACAAAACTTTGAGACGGTTATGGAACCCATTCCCACTCATTCTATCCCTCCCTCACCATTTATAGAAGACTATTTTCTCCCACAAAACTCTCATAAATTTATTGAAGAACCAACCTTTGGATTTTGGATAGATGAAGAGGATAAAGGAATTGTTAAAGGGTTTTTAAATCAGGAAGAAATTGACTTTTTGGATTTAAAAGAGGATAATTTGACATAATAGATTGAGTCTTTTAATTATAACTCCATTGATGAATTTTAAAAAACACAAACCATTGAACCATTTAGAGAAATCACAAAAATTGAGTCCATACCCATTCCTAGAATTGATCTTTCCAATTTTTTGGTTGAATCTTCTATTCAAAAGGAACCAATTCTGTTGAGCAATTTTGAAAATGAAATTGAGTTTGATTCAAATTCCCAACCTATGTCTGAAAGTGTTAGCCTACCTGAACTTGAACGAAAGGACTTTCCATCCAACCTCAATTTTCAATTCATTGGGGATATATAAAAACTTCCAATTTTCACAATTTCTTATCTTGAAACCAATAAAGAGGTAATGATTATTAATGTCTTTGTAAAGACTAAAAAAGAAATTGGATCAACCATTCCTGATATTCCACGGATTTTACCACTCATTATAGAACATAGGTTTGCACAAAAAAAATTATAAACAAAGAATCAATCTCAATCTAGTGGACATAGAGAAATATGGGGTCCTTAAAATGTTTAAAATGGGTAATGGGTAAGTTAGGGGGTTCATGTCGAGCTAGCGGTGTTAAACAAAGCGCTGCACGGGAGGCAACTCATGGTTTTCATGTCATATTTATTTTTCAAATAGGATTAATTAATCATTTTTATATTTAAAAATAATAATAAAATATACTGTTGACATGTTCTTCTATTATGAGTATGTATGGGTATGAAAGGGGAGCACCATATTCATCTGTGTCATGTGGTGTGATCCTTGAGTAATACCTTGCCCAGAAATTTAAAAAGAAGACAATGTATCATCTCTTCATTTTATTTTTATATGTTTGTAAGTTAAAATAAAAATAAAAAATATATATAAATAAAAAAGGGACACGTCATAGGTCATGGGTCAAACCCTATCACAACTGAAGAAGCCACGTGGAATCAAACTCGGGACCGAAGGGAGACAGGGGTGTGCGCTTACCACTGACCTATGGCTTTTTGTGTTTCCTTATTCTATAATTTTTATTTATATACTTATATTTTACTTTCTTTATTATATAAATATATATATATAGTTTTTCTTGTTTTTTTTCACTAGGGAATTCTCATAGTGACATCGAGATCAAGGGATTAAAAGGGAGCAGCAAGAATTTCAACTTCAACCACCAGGTGACTTCATTCCATGATCCTAATTTTAAATTTCCTTTTTGAACTCTCATTCTATACCTATACCCCCTTCTAAATTTTCTTTTCTTTAAACACTGGGGACAGTGTTATTTTAAGTTGGGGGGGGGATGAAATAAAAAAAATCTTTTATGTAAAAAAATGAATGATTTGAAAAAACAATGTGTGTAAATGGATGGAAAAATCCTTTAACTTTGAAAATGGTAATACACATTGCACACTTTGAAACTTAATATGAAATAATTTAGCATGCCTTGATTCTGATTTTAATCTTGTATAATTTCATGAGCATAGATTTTGGAAAGTGTGGTTATCCAATGTGATATTTCATCGTTTATATTTTTATCCAAATAAAAAAAAGATCACAATGCATGTCCTTTGGATAGTGGGGTATTAGTTTGAGTTCATGGGGTCCCCCAAATAAATATCATAGGTTTGGTGATAATTTTAGTTTTAATATGAGTATTCAAAAAAATTAAAAAAAACAATAAATTTGCACGTAGAGCAATGAAATGACCTAATGCGTGGCTTTCGGCACTTGGGGATCGTGACTCCATAGTTGTCTGGTCCAGAGTTAGTAACTTTATCTCTATTTTTGGTAATTTGATTTTTTTTTGATTGAGTTAACTTGAGATGACTCCCAAGTATGTAGGCTTCACTTGTTTCCCTAAGGTCTTTGATCCTAGGAGTCATCGACAAAGTCTCGCTACAGGGGTTGACCCTTTTGAGTGCAATTTCAATTACCATGGCAAAATTGAAAAAAAAACAAAAAAATAGAATATAAAAAAAACAAAAAAAATTTGAATACTCATGTTAATATTGAAATGTGATTCCACTTAGTTATTCTGTCATTTCCCCTTGAATAAAGATGAACCCCCATGTCTATTGTGATGCACAACACATCCTCATACTTAATTGATATTGGATGAAATATGGAAATGAATTTGAACAAGGAATAGGCTTGCGATTCGGATCTACTTATGAAACTATCTTGTATTAAAATATTTTTATGGGTTTAATGATTGTTTGTTATAAGGGTTTTTTGTGATCATTATGTATTAAAGTTTTTTTGGAAAAGGGAATTCGAATTTCATATTGTTGAGATATATTTTTCTCGGGACTAGCAAAACTTAAGTTGAGGGTGTGATTAGTCGCTAAATGAGGCTAATATTCATTGTTAATATATATAATATTCATGTGATTTAATATTCATAAACACCATTTTAGTGAATTTTACACTTTGAGCATCATTTCACATTATGATTGTAATTCCTTCTTAAAATACACTATTATGTGGTACATTTTTTAACATCATTTAAAGTACCCAATGATTCATCTGATTTTAAGGAATCTAATTATAAATATTTTAATTTCATATTTTTGGGAAATTGATCTAAACTTAAATATTAAAATGGTTGATTCAGGGATCAATGGATAATTCTTGGAAGAAGATGGGGATATTTTGCGATAAAAGGAAACAATTCTGGAGAAGTCCGATTAGACAACAGCCCACTGATGAGAATGTGGGGCCCAACATACGGGAACAATTAATCCCAAATTTCTTTGTCTACTATAATAAATATTGATAAACTAATAACTCTTCAGGATCCAATGCTAATCTGACCTCCATGGTGGTCATTAAGGTGGACCAATTTAGAGATAAAATTATGGGCCTGATTCTGCGACTGAGAAAAACAGTTCACTAATCTATTCATATCTCTAAACCCGCAACTCCAAATGGGTCCAAATTTTACATGCTGTTAGAATACATCTAGGGATCCATTTTATTTTTCTATGGACCACTCTGATTAGGCCATCTAGAAGGCATTAAAAGCGCGTCTATTCGGTGGATGAAAGCCGGCTGCCACCTCAGGTCAAGTGTGGAAAATTCCAAGTTCCACAAGCTTTCCACCACCCTAGGCCTACCATAATCTAGTGGGATGCTTTTTACTATTGTAGGCTCGACCCAAGGCTCCCAAAATTCCTATTTAAGGCTGTTGTGGTGGAGGAGTTGATCATCTTTGGTGCTTTGTTCAATTGTAATGTTATGTTGTGATTTTGTTGTCTCGAGTTTGTCTTTCACATGTAAGTTGTTCAATTCACTTTAGTTTATTAATAAAAGTTCTTATTTTCCACTTATTCTATTTTTATTCATATCACTTTGATACCATTGGTTCAAGGTGTGAATTTATTCACACCAAACCTTGTGAAATTATTCACACAATGATGGAGTGGTCATTTTCTTTTTATTGTTTTCTTTACTTCTTCAATTCCTCCCTCACGGGTCTACTTACCATTTTCATTGAAATAATAGCATCAGTGGAGGGCTAACCGACTTATGGGTAGATCCAAGGGAGTATCAATGGGCTTGATTGGATGTTATTTATCACCCCATTAATGTCTAATCACTTCTTTAATTGAGATTTTTATTTTATGACTTTTAAAATCCATCATCCTTGTTGAATTTAAGGCCACACGCTTCAAGTGCTAATATGAACCTTTAACTTGAAGTGCTCAAAACTTTGATCCTTCAAGAGTATATGTGATTAGTATTAAAGGTTTTAGGTATTAAACCAGTAAGTGATGATGTTTTTTTATCTTCTTAAATGTACCCATCTCAAATATAAGAAATTGAAATAGTTGAAAAATAATTTCATCCAATCCACCTCGAGTGATAACCTAGGATAAACTCATTATTTTAAATTGAATTCACTTAAATCTATTAGTTATCCTTTAAACCCATCTAAAATCAACCCAAGTTTTCCACTTCATAGCTAAAAATAGTCCATTGAATGTACGTGTCTATAGGTTTCTTCTTAGGTGTCTGAGGATTTGACAACCCAAGCTAAACTACAAGGACCATCCTACCTTCTTATCTTGGGTAAATTTGAGTGAGAATCAAATTTTGACGCCGCTTTCGGGGACCTAAGTAAGTTATCTTAGACATTATCATCCTATTTTTTCATCCCTCTTCTATGTTCTCACCCCCTCACTCCTATGGAATTTAATTTTGAACAAGTCCAAACATGGGAAACCTATTCCTACTTTGATCACCCAACCCCATGTGTGATGTACAATAACCATCATAATTTATACATGTGGGATCATCAACAACCTAATGAACCACAATTTTTTTAATCCGATGATCCACAAAACATCCCAACATATAATGAGTTTTGATCCCCACAAAGAAAATCTGAACACCCTCTTGTGCAATTCCAACAACTTAATTATCCACCTGGAATAGACCATCTTTCTCAACCCCTTTCCCATCATGATCCAAAACTATTACTTGAAAAATTGTGTCAACAAATCGAGAAAATTAATTTTGAGGTTTCATCATTGAGATTAGAATTAAAAAACTTTGAGACGGTTATGGAACCCATTCTCACTCATGTTATCCCTTACTCATCATTGATAGAAGACTCTTTTCTCCCAAAAACCTATCATAAATTTATTGAAGAACCAAACTTTGGATTTGGGATAGATGAAGAGGATAAATGGATTGTTTAAGGGTCTTTAAATCATGAGGAAGTTGACTTTTTGGATTCAAAAGAGGATAATTTGACATCATGGATTGAGTCTCCTAAGTATAACTCCATTGATGAATTTTCAAAAACACAAACCATTGAACCATTGAGAGAAATCACAAACATTGAGTCCATACCCATTACTAAAATTGAACTTTCCAATTTTTTGGTTGAATCTTCTATTCAAAAGGAACCAATTCTATTGAGAAATTTTGAAAATGAAATTGAGTTTGATTCAAAGTCCCAACCTATGTCTGAAAGTGTTAGCCTACCCGAACTTGAACGAAAGGACTTTCCATCCACCCTCATGTTTCAATTCATTGAGGATAGACAAAAACTTCCAATTTTTACAATTTCTTATCTTGAAACAAATAAAGGGGTAATGATTCTTAATGTCTTTTTAAAGACTAAAAAATAAATTGGATCAACCATTCCTGATATTCCTTGGATTTTACCACTCATTATAGAACATAGGTTTGCACACTAAAAAAATTATAAACAAAGAATAAATCTCAATCTAGTGTACATAGAGAAATATGGGGTCCTTAAAATTTTGAAAATTGGTATTGGGTAAGTTATGGGGTTCATGTCATGCTAGCGACATTAAACAAAGCATTGCATGGCAACCTGTGGTTTTCATGTCATATTTATTTTTCAAATAGGATTAATTAATCATTTTGATATTTAAAAATATTAAAAATATATAATGCCGACCTGTTCTTCTATTATGAGTATGGATGGGTATGAAAGAGGAGCACCATATTCATCTGTGTCACGTGGTGTGATCCTTGAGTAATACCTTACCCAGAAAATTAAAAAAAAGACAATGTATCATCAGTTCATTTTATTTTTATGTGTTTGTAAGTTAAAATAAAAAATAAAAAAATATATATATAAATAAAAAAATGAACACGGCATAGTTCTTGGTTCAAACCCCATCACAACTGGTGAAGCCGCGGGGAATCGATCCCAGGACCGAAGGGAGACAGGGGCGCGCACTTACCACTGACCTATGGCTTTCTGTGTTTCCTTATTCTATAATTTTTATTTATATAATAATATTTCACTTTCTTTATTATATAAATATATATATATTTATATATAGTTTTTATTTTTTTTCTTTTTTCACTAGGGAGTTATCAGAGTGACATCGAGATCAAAGTATTAAAAGGGAGCAGCAAGAATTTCAACTTCAACCACCAGGTGACTTCATTCCAGGATCTTCATTTTCAATTTCCTTTCTGAACTCTCATTCTCTACCTCTAACCCCTTCTAAATTTTCTTTTCTTTAAACACTGGGAATAATGTTATTTTAATTTGGGGGAGATGAAATAAAAAAAAATTCTTTTGTGTAAAAAAAATGAATGATTTGAAAAAAAAATGTGTGTAAATGGAAGGAAAAATTACTTTAACTTTGAACATGGTATACACATTGCACACTTTGAAACTGAATATCAAATAATTTAGCATTCTCTGATTCTGATTTTAATCCTTACATAATTTCATGAGCATATATTTTGGAAAGTGTGGTTGTCCAATGTGATATTTCGTTGTGTATATTTTCATCCAAATAAAAAAAGATCACAATGCACGTCCTTTGGATAGTGGGGTATTAGTTTGAGTTCATGGTGTCCCCAAAATAAATAGCATAGGTTTGGTTATCATTTTAGTTTTAATATGAGTATTCAAAAAAATTAAAAAAACAATAAATTTGCGCGTAGATCAATGAAATGACCAAATGCGTGGATTTTGGCACTTAGGGATCGTGACTCCATAGTTGTCTAGCCCAAAGTCAGTAACTTTATCTCTATTTTTGGTAATTTGATTTTTTTTTTATTGAGTTAACTTGAGATGATTCCCGAGTATTTGGGCTTCATTTGGTTCCCTAAGGTCTTTAAGCTTGGGAGTCATCGGCAAAGTCTCGCTACAGGGGTTGACTCTTTTGAGTGCAATTTCAATTACCATGGAAAAATTGCAAAAAAAACAAAAAAAATACAATATAAAAAAACAAAAAAAATTAATACTCATCTTAATATTGAAATTTTATTCCACCTAGCGCTTCCATTGTTTCCCCCCCTTGAATAAAGATGAACCCCTATGTCTATTGTGAGACACAACACATCCTCATACTTAATTGATATTGGATGAAATATGGCAATGAATTTGAACAAATGAAGGGGCTTGGGATTAATATTTTCTTATGAAACTATCTTGTACAAAAATATTTTGATGGGTTTCATGATTGTTTTTTATAAGGGTTTTTGGTGATCATTTTGTATTAAAAATTTTTTGGAAAAGGGAATTCAAATTTCATATTGTTGAGATATATTTTGCTTGGGACTAGAAAAACTCAAGTTGGGGGTGTGATTAGGCACTAAATGAGGATAATATTCATTGTTAATATATATAATATTCATGTGTATTATTATTCATAAACACCATTTTAGTGAATTTTACACTTTGAACATCATTTCACATTAAGATTGTAATTCCTTCTTAAAATGCACTATTATGTGGTACATTTTTTAACATCATTTAAAGTACCCAATGATTCATCTAATTTTATGGCATATAATTATATATATTTTAATTTTATATTTTGGTAAATTTATCTACACTTCAATATGAACATGTTTGATTCAGGGATCAATGGATAATTCATGGAAGAAGATGGGGATATTTTGTGATGAAAGGAAACAATTCTGGAGAAGTCAGATTGGACACCATCCCAATGATGAGAATGTGGGGACCAACATACAGGCCCAATTAATCCCTAATTTCTTGGGCTTCTATAATAAATCTATAGGAACAAATCACTCTGCAGGATCCAATGCTAATTATGCCTCCATTGTGGTCATTAAGGCGGCCCAAGTTAGAGATAAAATTCTAGGCCAGATTCTGTGACCCAGAAAAAAAGTTCACTAATCTTTTCATATATACAAATCCACATCTTCAAATGGGACCAAATTTTACATTAGGTTAGAAGACATCCGGGTCTCCATTTTTCTCTTCTATGGACCACTCTGATTTGGTCATTTATAAGGTCTTACAAGAGAGTATGTTTGGTGGATGAAAGTTGGCTACCATCTCGGGTCAAGTGTGGAAAAGTCCAAGTTCCACAAGATTTCCACCACCCTAGTCCTACCATAATCAAGTGGGATGTTTTTTTACTGTTGGAGGCTCAACCCAAGGCTCCCAAAATTCCTATTTAAGGTAGTGGTGGTATAGGAGTTGATCCTCTTTGGTGCTTTGTTCAATTGTAATGTTATGCTCTGATTTTGTTGTCTCGAGTTTGTCTTTCACATGTAAGTTGTTCAATTCACTTTAGTTTCTTAATAAAAGTTCTTCTTTTCCTCTTATTCTTTTGTTCTTCATATCATTTTTATATCTTTGGTTCAAGGTGTGGATTTATTCACACGAAACCTTGTGAAATAATTCACACAACTGTGGAGTGATCATTTTCTTTTTATTGTTTTCTTTACTTCTTTAATTCCTCCCTCATGAGTATACTTCCCGCTTTCATTGAAACCATACCATCAATGGAGGGCTAACCCACTTATGGGTTGATCTAATGGAGTATAAAGGGGCTTGATTATATGTTATTTATCACCCCATTAATGTATAATCACTTCTTCAATTGAGATTTTTATTTGATGATTTTTAAACTCCATCTTCCTTGTTGAATTTAAGGCCACACACTTCAAGTGCTAATATGAACCTTTACCTTGAAGTGCTCAAAACTTTGATACTTCAAGTGTATAGTTGATTAGTATTAAAGGGTTTAGGTATTAAACCAGTAAGTGATGATGTTTTTTGATCTTCTTAAATGAACGTATCTCAAATATAAGAAATTGAAATAGTTGAAAAAGAATTTCATCCAATCCACCTCGAGCGATAACCTAGGATCAACTCATTCTTTTAAATTTAATTCACTTAAATATATCAGTTATCCTTTAAAACCATATAAAATCAACCCAATTTGGCCACTTCATAACCAAAAATAGTCCATAGAATGTACGTGTCTATAGGTTTCTTCTTAGGTCTCTGAGGATTCGACAACCCAAGCTAAACAACAAGGACCATCCTACCTTCTTCTCTTGGGTAAATTTGATCGATAATCAAATTTTGGCACCTCTTCCAGGGACCTAAGTAAGTTATCTTAGACATTATCATCCTATTTTTTCATCTCTCTTCTCTGTTCTCACCCCCTCACTCCTATGGAATTCATTTTTGAACAAGTCCAAACATGGGAAACCTATTCCTACTTTGATCACCTAACCCCATGTGTGATGTACAATGAGCATCCTAATTTCTACACATGGGATCATCAACAACCTAATGAACCAAAATGTTTTTACTCTTATGATCTACAAAACAACCCAACATATAATGATTTTCAATCCCCACAAAGCCAATCTGAACACCCTCCTGTGCAATTCCAACAACTTAATTGTCCACCTGGAATAGACCATCTTTCTCAACCCCTTGCCCATCAGGATCCACAACCATTACTTGAAAAAATGTGTAAACAAATGGAGAAAATGAATTTTGAGGTTTCATTATTGATATTAGAATTAAAAAACTTTGAGATGGTTATGGAACCCATTCCCACTCATGTTATCCATTCCTCATCATTGATAGAAGACTATTTTCTCCCACAAACCTGTCATAAATTTATTAAAGAACCAACCTTTGGATTTAGGATAGATGAAGAGGATAAAGGAATTGTTGAAGGGTCTTTAAATCATGAGGAAGTTGAATTTTTGGATTCAAAATAAGAGAATTTGATATCATAGATTGAGTCTCCTAAGCATAACTCCATTGATGAATTTTTAAAAACACAAACCATTGAACCATTGAGAGAAATCACAAACATTGAGTCCATACCCATTCCTAAAATTGATCTTTCCAATTTTTTGGTTGAATATTCTATTCAAAAGGAACCAATTCTGTTGAGAAATTTTGAAAATGAAATTGAGTTTGATTCAAAGTCCCAACCTATGTATGAAAGTGTTAGCCTACCTGAACTTGAACGAAAGGAATTTCCATCCACACTTAAGTTTCAATTCATTGGGGATAGACAAAAACTTCCAAGTTTCAAAATTTCTTATCTTGAAACCAATAAAGAGGTAATGATTCTTAATGTCTTTGTAAAGACTAAAAAAGAAATTGGATCAACCATTCCTGATATTCCTTGGATTTTACCACTCATTATAGAACATAGGTTTGCACACTAAAAAAATTATAAACAGAGAATCAATCTCAATCTAGTGGACATGGAGAAATATGGGGTCCTTAAAATGTTAAAAATGGGTATTGGGTAAGTTATGGGGTTCATGTTGAGCTAGGGATGTTAAACAAAGCGTTGCACGGGAGGCAACCCGTGGTTTTCATGTCATATTTATTTTTCAAATAGGATTAATTAATCATTTTGATATTTAAAAATATTAAAAAAATATATTGTTGACATGTTATTATATTATGAGTATGGATGGGTATGAAAGGGGAGCACCATATTCATCTGTGTCACGTGGTGTGATCCTTGAGTAATACTTTACCCAGAAATTTAAAAAGAAGACAATGTATCATCAGTTCATTTTATTTTTATGTGTTTGTAAGTTAAAATAAAAATAAAAAATATATATATAAATAAAAAAAGGGACACGTCATAGGTCGTGGGTCAAACCCCATTACAACCGGCGAAGACGTGGGGAATTGAACTCGGGACCGAAGGGAGACAGGGGAGCGCACTTACCACAGACCTATGACTTTTTTCATTTCCTTATTCTATAATTTTTATTTATATACTTATATTTTACTTTATTTATTATATAAATATATATATATATACAGTTTTCTTGTTTTTTTTTCACTAGGGAATTCTCATAGTGACATCGAGATCAATGAATTAAAAGGGAGCAGAAAGAATTTCAACTTCAACCACCAGGTGACCTCATTCCATGATCCTCATTTTCAATTTCCTTTTTGAACTCTAATTCTCTACCTCTACCCCGTTATAAATTTTATTTTATTTAAACACTGGGGATAGTGTTATTTTAAGTTGGGGGAAGATGAAATAAAAAAATTACTTTTGTGTAAAAAAAATGAATGATTTGAAAAAAAAATGTGTGTAAATAGAAGGAAAAATTCCTTTAACTTTGAACATGGTAATACACATTTCACACTTTGAAATTGAATATCAAATAATTTATCATGACCTAATTCTGATTTTAATCCTTGTATGATTTCATGAGCATAGATTTTGGAAATTGTGGTTGTCCAATGTGATATTTCATCATTTATATTTTCATCCAAATAAAAAAAGATCACAATGCGCGTCCTTTGGATAGTGGGGTATTAGTTTGAGTTCATGGGGTCTCCCAAATAAATAGCATAGGTTTGGTGATCATTTTATTTTTAATATTATTATTCAAAAATAAATAAAAAAACAATAAATTTGCACGTAGTGCAATGAAATGACCTAATGCGTGGCTTTTGGCACTTGGGGATCATGACTCCATAGTTGTCTGGCCCAGAGTTAGTAACTTTATCTCTATTTTTGGTAATTTGATTTTTTTATTGATTTAAATCGAGATGATGCCCGAGTATGTGGGCTTCACTTGGTGCCCTAAGGTCTTTGAGCCTGGGAGTCATCGGCAAAGTCTCGCTGTAGGGGTTGACTCTTTTGAGTACAATTTCAATTACCATGGAAAAATTGCAAAAAAAAAACAAAAAAAGATACAATATAAAAAAACAAAAAAAATTCAATACTCATCTTAATATTGAAATGTGATTCCACCTAGAGCTTCCTTAATTTCCCCCTTTAATAAAGATGAACCCCCATGTCTATTGTGATACACAACACATCCTCATACTTAATTGATATTGGATGAAATATGGAAATGAATTTGAACAAATGAATGGGATTGGGATTGGGATCTTCTTATGAAACTATATTGTATTAAAATATTTTGACGGGTTTTATGATTGTTTGTTATAAGAATTTTTTGTGATCATTGTGTATTAAAATGTTTTTGGAAAAGGGAATTTGAATTTCATATTGTTGAGATATATTTTGCTCGAGACTAGCAAAACTCAAGTTGGGGGGTGTGATTATCCACTAAATGAGGATAATATTCATTGTTAATATATATAATATTCATGTTCTTTATTATTCATAAACACCATTTTAGTGCATTTTATACTTTAAACATCATTTAACATTATGATTGTAATTCCTTCTTAAAATGCACTATTATGTGATACATTTTTTAACATCATTTAAAGTACCCAATGATTCATATGATTTTAAGGAATATAATTATATATATTTTAATTTGATATTTTGGGAAATTGATCTACACTTCAATATAAACATGTTTGATTCAGGGATCAATGGAGAAGTCATGGAAGAATATGGGGATATTTTGTGATGAAAGGAAACAATTCTGGAGAAGTCAGATTGGACACCAGCCCACTGATGAGAATTTGGGTCCCAACATACAGGTCCAATTAATCCCAAATTTCTTGGGCTGCTATAAGAAATGTATAGGAAAAAATAACTCTTCGGGATACAATGCTAATTCTGCCTCCATTGTGGTCATTAAGGTGGCCCAAGTTAGAGATAAAATTCTGGACCAGATTCTACGGCCCAGAAAAAGAGTTCACTAATCTATTCATATCTCATAATCCACATCTTCAAATGGGCCCAAATTTCACAAGAGATTATAAGACATCCGGGTCTCCATTTTCTTCTTCTATGTCCCACTCTGATTCGGCCATCTAGAAGGTATTACAAGCACTTCTGTTTGGTAGATGAAAGTTGGCTTCCACCTCAGGTCAAGTGTGGAAAATTCCAAGTTCCACAGGCTTTCCACCACCCTAGGCCTACCATAATCAAGTGGGATGATTTTTACTGTTGGAGGCTCGACCCAAAGCTCCCAAAATTCCTATTTAAGGTAGTGGTGGTGGAGGATTTGATCATCTTTGGTGCTTTTTTTCAATTGTAATGTTATGCTGTGATTTTGTTGTCTCGAGTTTGTCTTTCACATGTAAGTTGTTCAATTCACTTTAGTTTCTTAATAAAAGTTATTATTTTCCTATTATTCTGTTGTTCTTAATATCACTTTGATACCGTTGGTTCAAGGTCTGAATTTATTCACACCAAAACTTGTGAAATTATTCACACAACTGTGGAGTGATCATTTTCTTTTTATGGTTTTCTTTACTTCTTCAATTCCTCCCTCATGACTCAACTTCCCTCTTTCATTGAAACCATAGAATTAATGGAGGGATAACCCACTTATGGGTTGATACAAGGGAGTATAAAGGGGATTTATTTGATGTTATTTATCTCCCCATTAATGTCTAATCACTTCTTTAATTGAGATTTTTATTTGATGATTTTTAAACTCCTTCGTCCTTGTTGAATTTAAGGCCACACACTTCAAGTGCTAATATGAACCTTTACCTTGAAGTGATCAAAACTTTGATCCTTTAAGTGTATAGGTGATTAGTATTAAAGTGTGTAGGTATTAAACCAGTAAGTGATGATTTTGTTTGATCTTCTTAAATGAACCCATTTCAAATATAAGAAATTGAAATAGTTGAAAAAGAATTTCATCCAATCCACCTCGAGTGATAACCTAGGATCAACTCATTCTTTTAAATTGAATTCACTTAAATCTATTAGTTATCCTTTAAACCCATCTAAAATCAACCCAATTTTTCCACTTCATATCCAAAAACGGTCCATATAATGTACGTGTCTATAGGTTTCTTCTTAGGTCTCTCAGGATTCGATAACCCAATCTAAACTACAAGGACCGTCCTAACTTCTTCTCTTGGGTAAATTTGAGAGTGAATCACCTAGGTTCAAGATGAGGTGACTTGATTCCAGGTATGGGAGCATGTATTACCCCAAGATTATGGATAAGGGTATTTTATTTAGAGACATTTGACACTGGTTTAAGTAGGTAAGTTTGATCCTAGATGTTACCCTTAAACCCAAGGATCAATGGTGATTTTTTATCATTCCTTATTTATTTGTAATGGAACATTAGCATGAAATATATTTAGAGTGTAAATAGTTATAGAAACCAATGTTGGTACCCTAAATATTTTTACTCACTCCCATTCCAGGATACCAATGGTGCCTGAGCATACTCTTATTTATAGGATAAGACAAGGGAAAAGGATCTATAATCGATGATTGATCTGGCATGGTGAGGTTGGGGTGTGGGGAATGAAACCAAGCTAGGAATAAATACCATCTTTGTGGAATTCTATTATTGAGTTATTTTTGGGTTCTTTATTAGGATTTTTATATATATAATACACCATGGGAGATCAAACTTATATTTATGGATTGTATAATATTTGTATATATTTTATTTTCAAATTGAATAAGTTGGGTATGTAATTTATTTGGCACTTGATGTGATTGTTGTTATATTTTTTTATCTAGATGTATGATATTTTCATTATTTCACTATTATTTATTACACTTATATGAATATATAGTATCTCCATGGAATCACTATATATATTTGCTACAAGCTTTCATCCTCTTTCATATAGGTAGGTACGCCTAAGTTTATTCAGAACTCCAATATAATTACTATCGAGTGAACTGGGATGAGTTGTCACAAAGTGGTATTAGAACATCATTTTTATTTTTTTTACTATTTGGGAAAGGTAGATTGGATATAAGAGATTTTTAGAACTTAGTATAGAACTTGTGCCTAGGAGTAAGTAACCCACATATTAGGAAAAATCAATTTACCATAGATAGGGTTTTTATTCATGGTTTTAAATTTTATAATTGTGTTAATTCACCTAGAGTGATACATTGAGTTTTGAATATATTATTTATGGAATTTATACTCTTGTACTAAAATTGAAAGAGGGTATGTGTTCAATCATCATATCAATAATGTAGGATTAATATGTCATTTATGTTCATGTTTTTGATTGGTTAGCTTGATTATGATATTGGGGTCAGATATTTAAATTTTCAATAGCACCTTATATGGTTTTATCCCATATAAAGTGATAGTGTAATTCTATCTAGTTGGTTATTTTATTTTATTTTTATTGTTATTAATGATGAAATAAATTTTTATAGATGGTATCAGTTAAATAAAATTCCAAAATAAAATTATAAAGTATTTTCCTCTATAACTTGTGAATTTGATTTCATTTAGGTAAACCATAAATGTGATAATATCAAATGTGAAAAAAGTAGTGTGGATTTTATATGTGTATATGATTATGACTCGGGGTATGGAAAGATGGGGTTAGAGAGAGTACCTAGTTTTTTAGGATTTTATCATGTAGGACATATAGAATAGTAGGATGTTAGTCCTGTTATTTATTTTCCTATATTATGATATTGAGATATTCTATGGTGATGTGTTTTGAGGTTTTTGTTTTGAATTATAGAGATATACATATATAATATCCTCTAATAGAGCACCAAGAGGGAAAGGCTGATCATGCTCCATAGGTGGTTTCACTAGAAACTCGTGTAGTTACAAGACCGACCACGGATAACTAGCTCTATGAGAGATTACTGCATGTGATATATTCTATATAGAGAGGGAGAGACCATGACCTATGCCTACTATGTCTTATCTGATCAGATAGTTTCAGATGCAGTACCCACCACTGTTTGCCGGTGAGGGAAGCTCACAGGCAGTGTATTTTTGGGTAGAGTCTATTTTTATGATTTTTGACCATTTTGAGACACCCCCAAAGATGAGGGTGAAGTTAATTTTTTACATGCCACAAGGCCCAATAAACTTCTAATGGGATATCATGGTCTAGTAGGACTTGCATGTCTGGTTATTTTAGATGGATTTAAAGACCCTATTTTTTATCATTTCTATCTCATGACTCTGAGGGTGGACAAGGCCTAGGAGTTCATGTATTTTACATAG
The DNA here is from genome assembly GCA_963277665.1 of Viscum album. NCBI lineage: Eukaryota > Viridiplantae > Streptophyta > Magnoliopsida > Santalales > Viscaceae > Viscum > Viscum album. Next base: position 1,285,586,467 of record OY728136.1, on the reverse strand, counting down.
AGAGAGAGATGATATTATTAAAATATGCTCCCAGTTTTACTGATTTATAATGTTTTCCTCAATTATGGAAGGGGATGAGACAGCTCAACTTAATAGTTTCGATGATGGATTAAAATATGAGATTCAATTCCAAGTGAATGTATTTAACTTTCCATCATTTTTAAAGGTTTTTATTAGGATCTGATCACTGATAGGTACCTGTGTGAGGATAGGTTGATTTTATGGTAGGTATCGGTAGTGGATATTTAGTTAGTATGAAGCACCCTTTTGATGGTATGCACCAGGTAGGAGTTGGTCAGAGAAACCAAGGTAATGGGTTATCTATTCTGACCCATATAGAATGTTTTATGGAGTGATACCAATGTGGAATGTCTGGACATACTTGTATTCAATGTGACCAACCTCCAATGTTGATCATGTGGGAAAATATTCTATTTGAATCGTTTTTATAGGATCTCACATCTATTATACAGTGAAATGGGGTCTTGATAGGTATAGGGATTATTATTGAGGTCTTTCACACCACAACAGATTGTTAGTTGGAGTTCCACTGACCATATAGGTCATGGTAGAGGACAAAGTTCCTAGGGATAGGGTTGACAACAACTACAAGGGGGTGCAGTAAGGGATAGTAAAGTTGTAACACAAGATTGGGGTTCCTGGAAATTATATTCCATAGAGGTTTATCCTACTGATCAGGATGTTGGACCATCTACCATTCAAGGTATGGTTTTGTGGCTTCTACTTTAGCATCATCCATGTTTGATATAGGGGAATCACATTCATTCATATATTCATAGTTCATGAATGGACTAGGGCTAGCCATGTTGTATTTATATGGAGTAATTTCAATCGAAATGACTTTAAAGGTGTGATATGAGGGCATTTATAGATGTAGAGACTATTCCATAGTGATTTGTGGATATAAATTCCTTTAATAATTTTTTGTGTTAGAGATTACTGTCTTCGACATGATCCTCAAGATAGACTAAAAAGTGTAATTGTGAACCCTTATCAACTTTTATCATTATCACGATTCATTTACACCTATAAAGGGTGATAGTTGTGTATATATTGGAGAGTATAATGTGAAATAAATTCATCCAAAACTTGAGCTTTAGTGTCTAGGTGGGATCATGGCTTAGATAACTAGTTTGGTTGTAACGTCCCGGCCCGGCTTACCATCGAACCGGTGGCCAGACCGGTGGGTCACATGGCCTCAAGCGCATCTCCCCATACGCCAGAGGCTACCGACTAGTAGTGAGGGTATTGGGAGATGATAGTGGGGATACTATACCCTCATATCAGTGTAACGCAGCAGTATTATCAGAGTAAATATAATTTAGTAGCGGAACTAGTAAGAAATTGAAAGCCAACATTGATAGACAGGTAATAATATCCATTTTATAAAAGGTGGCAAATGCCAGTTTACAATGCATGCATGTACATATGACAATACAGTTATGAAAGCAGTAAACAATACAGCATGCTTTACAAACAATGCAAAAAAAGAGAAGACAGCAAAGCCCAACGGCGATCCCCTGAGCATCCCAGCCTCCTACTTGGTCCTTTTCTTCTAAATCCTCTGGTGCAAACATCACAGCACACAACCTAGGTCCTGCAAGCAAGAAGGTCTACTTGGGTACCCTAGTGCAATGGCGGCCCGAGTAGGGTGTGATATATAAATCTCAGTAGGAAGGCACCACCGTTGTCTAACCCAATCCAGACAGTGTATAATAATTAAACAGTGAGCAGGTATGGAGAAGTAAGTAAACAGAATTCCATAAGTCAATAACACCCATCTAGGTTCCCAAGGGACACCTGACGGTTATACCTGCTTCAGCTCGTTGCTGGTAAAGTAACCTGATCATGTCACCATATGTATATATATAGAAGTATTTAGATCATAGGTGGTGTGGGGTAAGAATGACTCCCACCCATTAATCATGATTAGTGGGTACGAGGTAAGAATGCCTCTCGTCCCTATAGGTCAACTGGAAAGGGATAAGAATGCCTCCCATCCATCACATTCATTATACTGGCATGGGGTATAATTGCCTCCCATACAAACATATAATCATCAACAGAAATCAACTAGAAAGGGGTAAGAATGCCTCCCTTCCATACACATATTGAAATAGTGCGCACGAGGTAAGAATGCCTCTCATCCCTAAATAAACTGGAAAGGGGTAAGAATGCCTCCCTTCCATACATGTATATAAATCACATCAGTCTGGGGTAGACATGCCTCTCACCCATACTCAAAATAAGCTGTCATGGGGTATGCATGCCTCCCATCCATAATCATACAAATTAGATGGCATGGGGTATTAATGCCTCCCATCCATAACAATACACATTCATTATCAGCATTATATTACAATGCATAAGGCAGTACCTCTTATGCATTTCAAGTAATCATTCCACATTCACAATCAATCATATATCTCATTTCTATATAAGTTCCCATACGCATGTTCATCACAAGTATACTTAAGGAAACTCCTCTCAAGTATCTATATCACGATATTCACACATTCATTTCACTGACATAAGCCCTACCCATTACGTTATCCCAAGGCATGGTCATACCACCCTAGTCCATTCATTCTAGTTTAACCATTTAATTGTAAGGAATGTGTTTTTAACATTCTCTAACCCTTTGATACCTTCTAGAGGAAACATGTCACTTAGTCTTATCGGTCATCCCACTAAGGTTACCATCTTACTCAATTTTCCTAACATGGCAAATGGACCCAAGAATGAGTATCATAGCCATATCATTCTACTTGTCTTAACAAATCAAGTTCACACACAATCATCAAACAGGCACCACAGCAATCCAGCAAGCAAGTATAAAAAGTCTATCACTACTTTTTATCTTGAAGATAGCGCACCTCTGATTGAGAGGTTTTATTATTAAATCATTAGTTTAGTTAGCTGGAAACCATTTTAATCTTATTCCTACAATTAAAACTATTTGCACAGAAGCATTCAATCGAAACTAACTTGCATAATTAAAATATTAAGGCAGTGCAATGTTAAATTCACTTTTACTTTAATTAAAAATCCAAGGAGAGGGACCCTACCTCAAGGTGGATCGATCCGTCCACTCTGGCTCTTGCTGCTTTCTAACTAAGAGTCACAAGCGAGTATCCTAGTCTTTGGTGACTCGAAACCACGCCAAAACCTTGAACGCACCCGAAACCAACCTGACGATCCAAAACCACCCGAACTGCTTCGCCTTTGGCGGCGGTTGCCGAAACGTGCACCAAGGAGTCCCAATGGACCTTCCACATAACCTAGAACCAAAAGAAGACTGAAAAATGCATCACCCTAAACCCTAGGGCGTTCGTCCAATTCTCACCGGGTGACGAATAGGTCTAAACAAAGCCAAGAAGAGAGAGGAGGAGGTAGAGGGGAGCCTACCGTGGAGATTCGACGAAGAAATATCCGGAAATCGGAGGAAGAAGCTCGATCGAGAGGAGGTCGGAAGGGGGGTGTCGTGCGTGGCTTAAGGGAGAGCCCCTCCCTGTGTGTCATGCGGTTTGAGTGAGGGTGAGGGAGAGATTAGATTAGGTTTTAATCTTTTTGTTTTATTTTATTTTATTTTAATTTTAAAAAAAAACCTAAACTCACCCACACGCACGGTTTGACCCGCACGGTTTGCCAAACCGTGCAGAGTCCTCTACCACCAAGGCATTCACTGCACGGGCTAGGCGCACGGTTTGCCAAACCGTGCCCAGCCTGTGCGCAAGCCACTGCCTCCTCTAATAAGGCTGCACAGTTTGGGCTGCACAGTTAGCCAAATCATGTGCCAACCGTGTGCCCTCTATAGCTCTTTAAAAAACAGGTGTCTGGCGCTTCCGAAACTTTCCAAGTCACCCGAGAAACTTAACGGGCCTTCACCCCCACCCAAAAACATTAAAAGGAAGGTTTCCAACCTTTAGAACCTTGTTCCGAAGCCTGGTCTTCAAAACGACCAGTTCAGTAAATGAAAAGTTCAAATTCCTTCGCTTTTTAACCCGGTTCAAAACACCGGTCATTACAACCTTCCCACCTTAGAACTTCTCATCCCCGAGAAGCCTTCGGGAACAATGTGCACCTCACCCAACCTACAAGGGTCGTGAAGCTTCGTTCACAAATTTCCAACACACCCTTAAGAATCCATTAAACATTACGGTGCTTAAGACACTAAAACTTGAGCCAATGCTCATTCCCCAAACGAAACACCAAGAAGGCTCCTCCCGAGCCCATCTACCCAAAGACACGAACCCGTCATCGTCTCACCAAACATCCATCCCAAGTCGAGCCGGTTGTTCATATAAGGCATCGGCCGACACAAACCGCACTCACCTCTACCTGATGACGTGCCTTAAAATGGTTCTCCACCAACCGTGTTCATTGAAACCAAGTAGGAAAAGAGTCAAGCCTCAACAACCGACCATTATGAAGATGCCCGGCTTAGACGGCCGGCGTATTTCGAGCAAAACCACAATGCCTCCATCCAAGGCACCTTACGTTTAGCATAAACACATTCACCAAATCCCACACCTAACTTCCAATGACGTTCACAAGATCAAACCACAGAAGAATCCACGCATCCCACGTGCAACGCCAAAAGAGAACCATTCAATCAAGCCCAACGGCTTCAAAGCATTAGCGCGGATAAGATCGACGCTCTCTTAGTGAATCTAGGAAGAGGACAAGATAGGGGACATGTTCGTCGCTAAACAGAATACACTAAGAGGTCTAAAATGGATTCCAGTTAATCATACCAGACTACTGGAAGGTAGAACAGTCAAACCTCAACTGGTCGACTTCAAGGAAAGAACTCGGCTTCACCTACCGACAAAACCACATGTTTTTAAACTCGCATGCCTCACAGAAATTTAAACACGATCAACCCACTTCCAGAAGGCATTCCAAGCACTGTCTCTTCTACTTGGAAGATCACATTTACCAGATTCGACGCAACCTGCTCCCAACCTTAGGAGTGTGATAGTCATTGAGGGGAAAGAATATTAGCCGCTCAACAGCACGCTAGATCAAAACACCCATAATTGCATGTGTATCACTCATGTATGTAAAAAAATACAAGAAAAACAAACCACCGAGACTGGCATGTCAAAACACACGAGTCTTTTACAAAACCTCATCCCGAGCATCGGGACGAAACTGATTCATTAACATCCGGCCACTCTACTAAGGAGATGACCCAAAGCTGCAATGGAAGTCAAAACCCAATGACCACCCATCTGAACAAGGGTGTCATTTGAAAACAAGAGTCCAACAAGGGACAACAGCACTCGAATAGCACCTCACGTTAGAAAAATCATGGTACAAGAAAAGTATTAAAACGCTGAGGGTGCTACCAACCACGGGCTAGCCCCTTACGAAGATCAAATGTCGACCCTAATGATGGGTCACGCCAAACAAAGTCGCTAGGCTCAAAAGCCAAACATTAAAACATAGCTAAGGAAACAATGCCCATGGGAAAACACCTACGGTCTCGTTCCAAGGAAACTCAAAGAGAAACTCAAGACTACCCCTTACGCTAGGGTTTCTATGCACCACCACGGTTTACATTACCAAGCCCTTAACATTTTACCCCATTAAACTTTAACCATTTAAAAGTTTCAACCACACATCAAGCAAGCAGGAAAGTTTTGCAAAAACTTCCTTTTAAAAACATTAACATTCAAAGACTTCCCGTCTTTATCCATCAAATAAGCAAAACCAAACCATTAAACAAAAGTGAGACCTACTAGGGTCCCATTCTACCCATCTCGGGTTCTTCCAAAAAGAAACCCCAAAGCAGTTATTCAAAATCTTTTTAAAATTTCAAACACCCCAACCGGGTTATCTCATACAACACTCTCCAACTGACCTACTCGGGTCTAGTTGCACTTACACATTCACCAATTAATTTAAAATTAAATCCACACAATTCTTACATTTAAAACCATTTCAAGACACCTCATGGTCATTTCATTTAACATGGGTTGTCATTTCCCAATTCATGAAGCGGCCATACACTTCATGGATTGAAAATTGACTCCCCTTTTTATCAAAACAATATTTAAATTCAGAAGTTAACATGCTCACATACAATGGCCCAAGTATATGGGTGGCCATCTACCCACCTATAAAGTTCCCATACACTTTATAAATTGAAATTTGGATCCCCTTTTTAACCAAAACTAACTCACTTAGCATTTTAAAATTTTAACAGCCCTTTTTAAAAGTCTGATTACACAGGTTACATTTTCCCAGCTATAAGGCGCCCATACACCTTACAACTGAAAACTGGCTCCCTTCGTAATCGCAACCAATATATTTTAGCCCATGCAAATATTTACATATTAAAACTTAACTAGCACGTTCTCATAAGTAGTAAACACAACAGCATGTTATATCACAGAAACATGTTATAACACATAAGCATGGCATATAATCACTTAAGCATATTATATAGGCAAGCTAAGGTGAAACTACATGGCATGGCACTATGCATGACATGTTAATCCCTATGTGCCTATAATGATGCATGAAATGTAGTTTCCTTTCCATATCTGGCTAAGGGAAAAATTCTAGAAATTTTCTTAAACCATAAGAAGCATAAATTTCAACAGTCACTCAAGGTGAAATCATATCAACTGTAATAACAAACAACATGCACAAAAATTCCCAACCCTAGCCACTTGGTCATTTCCCATATGTGGGGTGATCAGTCCTAAGCATGGCTATTAGCCAAGCGCTGAAACTTTCCTAATCTCTTTTCTACCAACCCAAAACAATACGGAAAAAGAAAAGAAACATCCTCAGATACCACTTTGTAATGTCTCGGCCCGGATTACCATCGAACCGGTGGCCGGACCGGTGGGTCACATGGCCTCAAGCGCATCTCCCCGTACACCAGAGGCTGCCGACTAGCAATGAGGGTCTCAGGAGATGATATTGGGGAGACTATACCATCATATTAGAGTAACACAGCGGTATTATCAGAGTAAATATCATTCAGCAGTGGAAGCAGTAAGCAATTGAAAGACAGCATTGATAGACAGGTAATAATATCCATTTTATAAAAGGTGGAAAACACCAGTTTACAATGCATGCATGTACATATGACAATATAGTTATGAAAGCATTAAACAATACAGCATGCTTTACAAACAATGCAAAAAAAGAGAAGACAGCAAAGCCCAACGGCGATCCCCTGAGCATCCCAAGCTCCTGCTTGGTCCTTTGCTCCTAACTCCTCTGGTACAAACAGCACAGCACACAACCTAGGTCCTGCAATCATGAAGGTCTACTCGGCTACCCCAGTGTAATGGCAGCCCGAGTAGGTTGTGAGATATAAATCTCAGTAGGCCGGCACCACCGGTGTCTAACCCAATCCAGACAGTGTATAATAATTAAACAATGAGCAGGTATGGAGAAGTAAGTAAACAGAATTCCATAATTCAATAACACATGTCCAGGTTCTCAAGGGACACCTGGCAGTTATACCTGCTTCGGCTTGTTGCTGGTAAAGTAACCTGATCATGTCACTATATATATATATATATATATATAGAAGCATTTAGATCATAGGTGGTGTGGGGTAAGAATGCTTCCCACCCATTAATCGTGATTAGCAGGCACGAGGTAAGAATGCCTCTCATCCCTATAGGTCAACTGGTAAGGGGTAAGAATGCCTCCCTTCCATCACATTCATTCTACTGGCATGGGGTATAACTACCTCCCATCCAGACATGTAATCATCAACAAAAATCAACTAGAAAGGGGTAAGAATGCCTCCCTTCCATACACGTATTGAAATAGTGGTCACGAGGTAAGAATGCCTCTCGTCCCTAAATAAACTGGCAAGGGGTAAGAATGCCTCCCTTCCATACACGTATATAAATCACATCAGGCGTGGGGTAGACATGCCTCCCACCCATACTCAAAATAAGCTGGCATGGGGTATGCATGCCTCCCATCCATAATCATACAAAGTAGATGGCATGGGGTATGAATGCCTCCCATCCATAACCATACACATTCATTATCAGCATTATATTACAATGCATAAGGCAGTACCTATTATGCATTTCAAGTAATCATTCCACATTCACAATCAATCATATATCTCATTTCTATATAAGTTCCCATACGCACCTTCATCACAAGTATACTTAAGGCAACTCCTCTCAATTATCTATATCATGATATTCACACATTCATTTCACTAACATAAGTTGTGCCCATTACGTTATCCCAAGGCATGGTCATACCACCCTAGTCTATTCATTCTATTTTAACCATTTAATTGTAAGGAATATGTTTTTAACATTCTCTAACCCTTTGATACCTTCTAGAGGAAACATGTCACTTAGTCTTATCGGTCATCCCGCTAAGGTTACCATCTTACTCAATTTTCCTAACATGGAAAATTGACCCAAGCACGAGTATCATAGCCATATCATTATACTTGTATCAACAAAGAAATTTCACACACAAGCATCAAACAAGCACCATAGAGATCCATCAAGCAAGCATAAAAAGTCTATCACTACTTTTTATCTTGAAGACAGCGCACCTACGATTGAGGGGTTTTATTATTAAATCATTAGTTTAGTTAGCAGGTAACCATTTTTATCTTATTCCTACAATTCACACTATTTGTACAGAAGCATTCAATCAGAACTAACTTGCATAATTAAAATACTAAGGGAGTGCAATGTTAAATTCACTTTCACTTTAATTAAAAAGGCAAGGAGAGGGACCCTACATCAAGGTGGATCTATCCATCCACTCCGGCTCTTGGTGCTTTTTAACTAAGAGTCACAGGAGAGTCACCTAGTCTTTCGTGACTCGAAACCACGCCAAAACCTAAAACACACCCGAAACCAAATCGACGATCCGAAACCACCCAAACCACTTTGCCTTCGGTGGCGGTTGTCGGAACGTGCACCGAGGAGCCCTAACGGGCGTTCCGCATAACCTAGAACCAAAAGAAGACTAAAAAATGCATCACCCTAAACCCTAGGTCGTTCGGCCGATTCTCACCGGGCGACGAATAGGTCGAAACAAATCCAAGAAGAGAGAGGAGGAGATAGAGGGGATCTTACCATGGAGATTCGACAAAGAAACGGCCGGAAATTGGAGGAAGAAGCTCAATCGAGAGGAGGTCGGAAGGGGGGTGTCGTGCGCGGCTCAAGGGAGAGCCCCTCCCTATGTGTCGTGCGGTTTGAGTGAGGGTGAGGGAGAGATTAGATTAGGTTTTAATCTTTTTATTTTATTTTCTTTTATTTTAATTTTAAACAATTACCTAAACTAACCCACGCACTCGGTTTGACCCGCACGGTTTTCCAAACCGTGCGCAAACCGTGTGGAGTCCTCTAACTCCAAGACATCCACTGCACGCGCTAGGTGCACGGTTTGCCAAACCGTGCGCAGCCCGCGTGCAAGCCACTGCCTCCTCTAATAAGGTCGCACAGTTTGGGCCGCATGGTTAGCCAAACCATGCGCCAACCGTGCGCCCTCTGCAGCTCTTTAAAAAACAGGTGTTCGGCGCTTCCGAAACTTGCCGAGTCACCCGAGAAACTTAACGGGCCTTCGCCCCCGCCCAAAAACATTAAAAGGAAGTTTTCCAACCTTCGGAACCTTGTTCCAAAGCCCGATCTTCAAAACGACCATTTCAATAAATGAAAAGTTCAAATTCCTTCACTTTTTAACCCAGTTCAAAATGCGGGTCATTACATTGGTATTGTATGATGGGTAGATGTAGTAAGTATTTTTTTCCTCCTATCATTGAATGTTTTTTAGATATCTTTCTTGGGGATTTTATTTGGTTTGACAACCAAGAAATATGTTGATTTTATGATTGATTTCATTCTAGTTGTAGATTATATTTCTATCCCACCTTATAGGATAGATACTATAGAGATCTGAGAAATAAAGACTCAGTTAGAGGAATTAGACGCGAAGGGGCTCATATGGCTGAGTATGTCCCCTTGGGGTTCTCTAGTCTTATTCACCAAGAAGGTGGATGGATATTTCAGGTTGTGTGTGTACCATCGAATATTGGATCAAGTAATGGTCTAGAAGAAATATACACCTCCATTTATTGATGACTTATTTAATCATATTAGAGGATCCAAGGTGTTCTCTAAGATTGACTTGAGATCAATATACCATCACATAAGGGAAGTTCCTTCTAACATACCTCTCACCATTTTTAGTATAGGTATGACCAATATGAGTATTTGGTGATATATTTTGGTCTAAAAAATTCACCAGCAGTATTTATGGCTTGTGTGAATCAGATCTTACATTAATATCTAGATAATTTAGTGGTTATTTTATGATATAATTATGTACTACAAGTTAATGGAGGATAATGTGTGACATTTAAATACTATTTTGATCACACTTCGGGAGCATAAACTATATTATAAGCTCTCAAAGTACCACTTTTTGATTGAAAATTTTCACTTCTTGGGGAATGTTACATCTGAGATTGGTGTATCTATGTACCCTAAGAAGTTCAAGGAAGTGGTTTCTTGAAATAAACCCAAGAATGTTACTGATATATATATATATTTGGGATTGGTCTGATATTACAAGAGATTCATTTAAGACTTATCCCATTTGGAAGTGATGATGACAGGATTAACTAATAAAATGGTTAAGTTTTTTTTTTGTCAGAGGCTTATGAGAAAACCATTTAGGAGTGGAAAGGAAGATTTAATATAGTGTTTATCATGGACTTACCAACTTTAGGTAAGTATTATAACATATATGGTGATTTATTAGGAGTCAAGCTAGGTTTGGTTTTAATGAAGGATGGTAATATGGTTTCTTATGAGTTCAGGTTGTTGAGGAAGCATAAGAGGAACTACCTGACACATGAACTAGAGCTAGAAATTTTAGTGAATCTCTTGAGATGTTAGTGGAATTAACTTCTTGGTGAGAGTTTTTTTCTATACGGTAACCATAAGAGACTGACATATATTTTCTCATAGTAGGACCTAAACTTTCATCAACAAAGGTGGTTCAACTATCTATAGTCTTTAAACTTTGATTTGGTGTATACCCCTAGTAAGGTTAACATCATTCTCAATGAATTTAATATAAAGACTTGGATTCAGTTGGTATGGGAGTCCAATGGTGAGTGGAATATGGTGGCCATTTTTTCTAAGATGTGACTTGGTGTTTGGTAGTACCAAGGATAAGTTACCCTTATGTCTTTATCTATTGTACATTCACTCATCATTATATTTAAGAGGATTCAACTCTCAGATTCAAACTATTTGGTCATGAGGGATAGTATATATGATAAGAAAAAACCACTAAATTGGTTTCTTAATGTGAATGAGGCTCTTCATTTCCAAGGAAATTTTGGGGTTCCTATGATCATGAATGAGGAGATGATGATGAAATCACACACTTTGAAGTGGGTCATATATACAGTTTTAACCAATATATATGCACGTGGTATTGGTATCCTGAGATGAACAGGGGAATTTTGGGTTTTATCACATGATTCTACACCTATTCGAAGGTAAAGGATAATCACTAGTATCCTATTTTTATTTTAAATCCACTACCCATTTTTTGTGTAAAATTTGTATAAAATGACTGTGGATTTTATGATGAGGTTTCCAAGGACACCCTAAGTTAGTGACATGTCATGGTGACACATGTCTATCATACGTAAAATAAAAATATACAATTTATTTTCCTAGTGCATCACAATGGATGACTAAGGTCATCTATCTTAAGGAGCTTAATAGTTATTTACTCACTAATTCTAATTCTCCTAAACTACTTTATTTTTTTTTTATTCTTTTATGAAAACAAAGTAAAAAATATGGAAGAAATAATGAAAATATAAACTATCCTAACATGTAATAAAAAATGAGGTTACATAAGAAAAAACATGTCCATAAAGTTTGGTTTTGGGTTCCTTCATTATTCAAATATGTTGTTTAAATTTAGTTTGATATTTCAATCATAAAATCTCATTAATAAACTACTATCTTAGATTTTATTGAGTTTGAAATCTTTAATTATTAGGAAAACTAAATTCAACCACCTCCTATAATCAATTTTGATGACACAACTCAATCAAGAGTATGGAATATTCCAGGACCCGACTTCATCATATGTCATTTCATCCATTGAACAAATAAAATTCATATTTTAAAGAGTTATCATTCAATAGAAGGGAGGGAAAAGATATAAATTAAATAATATAAGTGATTTTGAGATCCATTTCTTAGTGTAAAATTTCCAAACCTATACACTTCACCCTCATTCACCACAAATAGAATCAAAACAGTTAAGAATTAAAAGTAAAATTTAGGAACACTAACATCCACCCTTAAGGCCAATCCTTGGGTCAATAACTCATTTTCGAGTGTAAGAGGACATGATGGAAGAATGATAAAGAGATAAAGAGAGAGATATAGATAAAGAGAGAGAATGAAATAGATAAATAAGAAACAGAATGGATCACTTGAATTAAACATAATGAATTAGTTATAAAATGAAACTATTCTATAGAAGAAAATAAAAAGAGTAGCAGTATTTCCCAGTTGATCTCCCAATCTCCTGATTCATGGAACAATAGTCACACCTCATATTTATAGAGGGAGTATTACCAATATATCTTCATTTTAATCTTCCATATCTTCTTTTATCTTTGTCAAAGTTTCCTCTCTTTTTTTGGATCTCAGCCATGTGAATTCTCTATAGATAAGTGTATACCCCTACTACGTTGTGGATAATTACCTTTAGGAATAGCCATTATTTCTTTGTGAATGCTACTTCATGGATATGGTGAAACACACACTTCCATAGAAACAGCTCATATCATCTCCTTATTTCGTAAAGCATTGCCCACTACCCATATAGAAATTCTCACGCCATAGCGCAAACACCATGGTATAGCAACCTATAGACCAAATTCCTAAAATAATTCACCACTTCCCATGTTGAAACCCCTATAGTGCATGAATAATAACATAGAACAACGCCTTCCTTTACACTTGGGCTATGGGGTAGCTGGTTATTCCATAGCATATCCCTCATTCTTACTCAAAAAATGTGCAACTACCTAAAATAGAATCTCCATAATGCATCATAACTTCCTATGGTGTAGCCTCCATCCATGGTGTATCATAACACCTATATAGTAGGGTTCCTCATCAAATAATCTATCCATCATAGTTATTGGATTGGTATCCTCTTCAACATGAAAGGAATTTTTCTTCATTAAATTGAGCTTCATAGACATCGAACGAGCTTCCAGATGCAATCCACGGTGATACTTGGCCTTGACAGTGGTCATTCGTTTGAGTTTGTGCTTCCCCAGGGACTTTAATGGAATTATCTATCCATTTTAGCTGGTGGTTTGGTGACTAAGAGTATGGAAGGAAGTGAAGATGGATTTTATGGTGTGTTTGAGCATGGGGTGTGGAGTTGAGGTGTTAAGCGATGCCATTTTGTTAAATAAGAAACATTTCCTGCAACAATCATGTCTCATAGAGGATTTTTGGTGCGTTGAGCGCCCCCATATATTAAAATTTGTAGCTTACTTGGATCAAAAACCTATTGTAGGGATGGAATCCTTCATGCACTAGGCACACATATAAAATGTGTCACACCTACACGTGTGGCCCCGTAGGCCTTGGCCCACATGTTGTACACTCTTCCCTATATACAGCATGCTCTCCTCTCTGACACCCAAGTGGACCTTCCCATGGGATTTATTTTCCATAAGGTCCTCTTGGTATAGTTATATATCTTTTATCCCTTGGTTGAAGGCTATAATTGGCTAGACAATTTTTTTACCTACAAAATTAAAATCAACCACTTAATAATATTTTGATTATAAATTAAAAATTAAATTAAAAATTCCAAAAAAACATTATTATTTATTTTTATCCATATTAATTTATCTTTTTAAATTCCCAAATTTTTTGTAAAATAATGAATTTCATGGGAATATTAATTAAAAACCACTAAAAAAGAAAGTGTTTAAATTTTTTCATGATAAATGAGTACATCAAAATACCCTCAAACTTGAATTATGTTTGTCCTCAATCATTTAATCTCAACATTAAGTTAAATAGAAACACCATTTTTTCAGTATTTAAATTTCAAATTAATTGAAATCAAATGATTATAAATCTTAAGATAAACTTTCACATTCCATATAAAAAATCAACTCAACTTTACAATTTTTAAAATATAAATCAATCCAATTATTTTACTTTATCCCTTTTGAAAATGGTGAAACTTCTCCTTTAATTCATTAAAACTCCTCAATTCATTATTATAAAGAATTATAATTCATGATCTACTTCACTTTGAATATATTTTTTCACTCATCAATAAAGGTAAAAAATTGAACTAGAGTTATGCCCATATGTTGAATACATGCACTTTTCCATAATCTTGTAAAAGAACTAATTTATGAAATTTTTAAATACAAAAATCACATAAAATCACAAGGACTTTTCAAGTAATTATCTAATGAATCTTAGTCTTAATGTTGGTAGGGATTTATGTGAAAATTAATTAAGGCTCCAAAGATGTTTTTTATATCTTAAATCATAGTGCATGATATCAAAATCAAAGTTTAGTGATAGTATCACCTTTAAAATGAAAACTCCCACTTCTCAAGACTCAAAGTAAGGTCATGATCAATGTAATTATAATGAATGATGTGAACCTTCTTGAATTTTCTCTAATTTTACTTTTTTATTTATTTTTTGTCAAAATAATTTTTCATATTTTGTTACTTTTTTGAAATTTATTCTTGGAATAAAATTGACATCCACCACCTAACAACATATGATAAAATAATAGGTCTAATAATGTTCATTTTTTATTTTCCCAAGTCACAATCCATTATTTTTTTAATAAGGGTAATCAATTAAAGTATAGTGTATGAATCAAAAAACATTTCCCAATACACAAAAATATCACCCCCACACTTTTTCCTTATAATGTAGTACATCCTTCCACCATGGCGTCCCTCAACCCCATGCTTAAACTTTAAAATGTCAAAAAAATACCATGAAGAGGGTAGTAATGAATATAAATTATAGCACTTTAACCTCAGTATCCTCGATCTAGTGTCTAATTTATTAAATTGGAATAAGATACAAGGAATCACAAACTGAAGGACCAAATAATTTAGTAGTATTGGTAAACTAGATTCATACTTTAAATTCTTATTACAATTGAAAACATAAAATAAAAAAATATTTTATTTGAGAATTAAATTATTGTGTATCACTACATAATAATCACAAAACACTTCCTAGTATCCTGGGGAAAATAAAACATAAGAAAGGGGTGAGCTTAGATTCTTAGTAAGGGTAAGATTATAGTGGAATCTAGGAATAAATAGAGAATAATAAATATGATAAGGTAAATAAATGAAACACATTCCATTTAATCAATAACATGATCATAATATGGAAGGAGTAAATTATGATCAAATAATTCCATATAAATAATCACATGAGCATTAAATTTAACCATGGATATTATAACTAATCGAATAATCACATGGAATATAAATAACTGAAATCATAATGATGGAATGCATAATGATATACCTCTAAAACATACCTTCGAGGTCTTTTTCCAAGACATCTATATAAATGGGTAATGCATTTACCAAAACCCAATCTAGTTTGTCTCATAAGAACTACCGATGCATTGAGAGGATATAGCAGGCCCTGCCCATCACTTACTAAGTACAATGAATTTCTCATATGAAAGGGGTGAAACATTATAAAAACAAATATTCATATTTAAAAACTAACATATGAAATGTAAAAACTACCCCCAATCAATAAACATAATCATAAACCATCTCAAGTAAAATGAATGGTATCAAAATAGTAAATCCCTGGTCAAACTGATCATAAACCATCCAAATAAAGAATAATTATGATATTAATATAACATATCCTCAATGTATCATAAATAAAATGAAGTTTTTATGTCATTGATGAATATAAAACCCTAAAAGTTACTTAAATATTTTTAAGAAAATAACCTTTTCATTTTGAAAGTCACATTTTAAAACAAAAATAAATAAATAAAAATTGTACATAGTTTTATTTGAAAATAAACATGAAATATAGTAAAAAAAAATTAAAAAATTGATCATTCATAATGGTGTAAAATTCTATTCATAACTTACATGTTAAATCAAATATTCCTTTCACATTTTTAGTAAAATACAAATGATAATTGTTTTTAAAATGACGTGAAGATTACTTTTAAAAAAAATAAAATGTAAAAAGGGGTCAAATTTCTTTAATAAATAATCTTCAAAATTTTAAAACATTTGTAAACATAGGTTTTATTGAAAAAGGATTTCCGACTGAAGAGAGAAATAAAGTAATATTTTCTTAAAAACTTTTTCTAAATCATTTTAAGTAACAATGAGTGGTAAAAAGTTACTATTGGTTAAAAAAAATTAATAACCATATCAAAAAATATATATTTATTTCAAGATATAAATATGAAATAATTCCCCCAAGGGAGATGTAAATATAAACAATCCTGAATAATGATGAGATAGAGAAATAAACGCTTACCACTTTGGTAACTTTTGAATCGTAAGCCCCATGAAATAAATAACTTTAAATGAAACTTTAAATAATATGAAGATAAATTAATTCATGATATAACATAAAAAAATTCATTATATGCACCACACAAAATAAATAAGTGGTGAATATGGTGTATGAATCATGGAAGTAAAAGTGAGATGAGAAACTGTTACCATAGGTATGATTTCCATAATATGTGTCTATAACTTCTATATAATGGTTTTAATCATGTTATTAATTTATATAAAAACCATAATCATTTTTATAATATCATATATTATCCTATTATAACATTTTACTACTCATTTTTTAATAATATTTCATTTTGTTATTGTTTCGGGTGTTAATTGCCTTGTTTTCTAGTGCTCATTTTATCATGAAATTTTCAGTTCTTGTGTACAGGATATATTTATATCATATAAAGAATTATAATAATGTTATAAATATAATATTTACTCAGTAAATACATTTTAATAACCATTTATGAAATTTGGACATGGAAAATGAATCGCATCGCTTTGTGGAGATGGTAGGTTGTACGTACGCACAAGTGACGATATAATTCCTTTAACAAGTGAAATGGCAAGAAATTGGGCAATATATTAATTTTAAATAATAAATATAATCTCATATATATCATTTATATTCATTAATTTTATCCTTATTACATTCCATGTAAAGATTAATTGAAAAATGAATCACATCGTTTCACGAGGCGGTAGTCTGTCGTACACACAAGCAACGTTGTCATATTTGAAATGTAATGGAATGTAAATATATATATATGATATTAAAATTAAATATATATTAAAATATTATACATATTATATACATGTTTTAAATCCATCATTATATCCATCTTTTAAAGGTGGTAATGGAAAACAAACTACATCGGTTCGTGAGGTGATAGTCCTTCGTACACACGATCGATGATTTTGTTTCCCATTTGATGGAAGTGGAAATGGATAAATATTATTTCATAAACATAATACCATATTAGTATATTAAATATAATGGTGTTATTATATTTTGTGTTTTAATACATAATTTAAGGTGGAAAAATAATAAATAAAATGAAATAGCTTTGTTAAGATAATTACCTTCCCTAATAGAAACCTCATTTAGATCACTCCTTAAGGACCCTAGGGATGGTATTTTTGGAGGTTTAGAAGTTATAGAATGTGAATAAGGATGTTTGGGAGATAATTTTTCAGGTTTTTATTGATAAAAAGGTCTTGGGAGGTGTGAATAAGTGATGGGAGGGATTTCCCTTTTATAAGTGGGCAAAGGGGACCTCCATGGAAATTAATTGAAAATTTCCCAAAAGAATCCAAAATGCTAAAGTCATACACATGAAAAAAAACTTCTAAATGAATCTATATTCTAAATTTATAATAATAAAGTGGAAATATTTTCATCAAATAATTTTTTGATAATTTTTTAAGTCATTTTAACCCTTATCTTCTTAGTTTAACCTCATAGTAAACCCATTTTTACCTTAACCATGATAATTATTTTTTACTATTTTCACCATTAATTTTGGTCAAAAATTAATTTTACCTTATTATATAATATAAATTATTATTATTATAAATATTGAATCCATTTTTACAAATTTTATTCACATAAGTGGTAAAATCTAATTTAAAATTAATCTCATATAAGTAATGAGAAAGCAGGTTTTCAAAGAGAAAATGTTCAAAAGTTTATAAAGTTTTTATATCAAAATTAAATATGAAAATGATTCCAATGAAATAAATTAGATTAATTTATATATAATTTAACTAATTTTATTGTAAAACAAATTAAAAATATAATTTAACTTTATAAATAATTTAAATTAAAATGCAGTTTTCAATTAAAATTTAGTATTTTTCACTATTGATCAAAAAATGATACATTTTAGAAAAAAACCAAAAATTAACCCTAATATAATTTTTATATGTTTATTTCAAAAAATAAGTTTATTTTTTAAAATAAATTTTCTAAAATTGGTACAAAAATAATTATAAATTATGTGTGCAAAGTGTGACTAAACAACCTTTTATAAAAAATATAGTTTTTCAGAAAACATTTATTTTTCTTTCAAATGATTATTATTTTTATTTATAATCAATAGATAAAAAATATGTGTGTGTAAACTATATATTTTTTATAATTTAGTTATTCCTATTCATACCCACCAATTTAATAAATAGGTTAAAATAGTCATGTTTAAATAATAGTTTAATAGAATATCACATTTTGTTTAAACTCAATATTGTGTGCATCACAAGCTATCAAAGAGATTGAATTTATTTAAAAATAAATGTATTATAAATTCTTGTTATATTATATTCTCTTATAATCTTGGTTTTTTGTGTCATGAATTCTATAGAACATGATTTACCTTTTTTAATATCTCTAGGTGTTACATTCTACCCCCTAAATATTTTACATCCTCTCAATTTAATCTTGATCTCAGTAATCAAGGATTTTACATTTGAAAATAACTTTTTTGGGAACCCATATCATAAAAAGGGTTAATAAAACATCATATTTATAAGAGAAAATTTAAAGTAATAAGTTAATCCATAATAACACATTACTAGGTTTCCATATAGGATAACATTGGTGGGAAATGAAAACATAGACATGGAAGATAAACTAACACCCAAGGATTAATAGAGAGTGATAGATATAATTGATCACAAGAAATTTGGTGATAAAAATAAGGTTAATGACCAAAAACCATAAATCTATGATGAGTTAAGGGACCATTTGATTCATTGGAAATAAAGGTACTAAGATAACATTTTTTTTCAATATTCTTTCCAATTATTTGAGAAATTCCTTTACCATCTAGACTAATAACATAAGAAAATGTAGTGACTTGATATATTTATATATGAACAATTCCATATTTTGTATATGGTGCAATAAATTCCTAATTCATCACTTACTCCAAGAAAAGAATATCTAAAAGGAATTTTTATGTCTGAAACACTAAAATTAACAATTAAGAAATCATTGGATCAATAAAAGAATGAAAAGCCACTCCTCCTATCTATAGATATTTTCAAAGTCCAAATTAATTAGCATAAGTTATCTAATAAA
Source organism: Viscum album (assembly GCA_963277665.1). NCBI lineage: Eukaryota > Viridiplantae > Streptophyta > Magnoliopsida > Santalales > Viscaceae > Viscum > Viscum album. Next base: position 1,285,566,740 of record OY728136.1, on the reverse strand, counting down.
ACCCAAAATTAATCTTAATCCATTCCATAAATAGTTATTCTAAAGACTCATTTAAAAATTTTCTGTACAAATTCAAAGTCCAAAATTTTTTAAGGAAGGTCACTAAATCAACATTAAATTCCCTAGATAATGTAAAGTGGATCCTAATGTCACATTCCTAATATTTGAATATATTTATTACCATAAAAACATAATTAAAACATTCATGCTTCCAAATTTAAAATCTCATATTGTCGAATATATTCCATAAATCAATACTTATAATAAACTTCAAAAAAGATAACATAAACAATCAAAACTTTAACCAATTTCATGGTTACCAACAGTATCCCATAAAAATATCATTATTATCTCAACATAAGAAACATATTAAGGGTTATACTTCCACAATAATGTGTTTTTCAATAGGTTAAACTTGTCAATGAATAACTTTTCTTAGTTATAGGTACCATTCAATATATGCTCTCAAATCTTTTAAGAAATAGTACAGCTGTACAATCCTTATACATTTCCTGATTCTTATAACCATAATATCATTGAAAAAATACTCCTATAACATAATTCTTGAATCCAAACACAATAAAATTAATCATTCCACTTAATCTATGTTAATACCATAAGCTTGACCATGATCCATTGGGTAATTTTTCGGTATATTCATTTGATGCATGGGGAATTCATTTGTATAGTGCCCCATATCCTTATAGTTGAAGCATTGAACATTAGAAACATTTTTCTTTCCCTTTAAATCATGATCATGGTTTCATTTCTCTCCAAACATTTATAAAACTACCATTTAATTTAATCAAGTACCAATGTGTTTCTTTATATAATTATGACATGTGTGAAAATCCTTCTTTCCCTTCCTACCTTTATCCATATTTCTCTATATCATCCTCTTATTATCTTGCTTCAATTAAAATCCATAATACTTATAGAATTATTTCTATATCTTGTTAGAAAATGATAATGTTTTATCATATGATGATAATCTTGAGGAGACTAGTTACCTTCAAAAAATTGGTTTAATCCTATAAAATAAATTATCATTATTACTCTTTAGAATACATGCATTAATGTGTTTATCATTCCTTCTGCTAAGAACCATTTATAAATTAAGGAATACACTAGATTAGATCATATCATTATGAAACATAATGTATAATTTCCAAACTAATGAAATGATTGATATAAATTTAAAAATTTATGCATAGCTAATACCATAATCATAAACATGGTTTATTTGGGGATATATCTATTTTTAAATCCTTCATAATGTTTTGTAAAGAAAAATGTAATTTAACCCAAGCATATACCCCAAGATTGTCAAACTAGGTGTGTAGTAAGGATCATTGTCGTGCACTGGGTAATGATCAATTCAAGCCTAATATGCCCTTCTTGGAGTTATTACCCCTAGGTATATTTTTTCTATAACCACATCCACTTGTAATATCTATAAAAGGATGTATTTTCTAGGAAAAAATATATAATATCTTCCTTACCAAAACTTTAGGATGTTCTTCTATACTTTTCAACAAATTCTATCATAGGGTTATTTTCCCTAACATATGTTTTCCTAAATCTAGTTCCTAAGGTTTCTATTAAACTTCCTCTAATACCAAATATAGTTCCCTTACTCCATTAGCCTAGAGCCTATGTCTACTTTATTAAATTGGCATAAGAGGAAAGGAATTTCATCTAAAAGGAATAAATAGTTTAGTAGTCTTGGTAAACTAGATACATAATTAAAATTCTAATTACAATTAAAAACATAAAATATACAAAGTATTTTCTTTGATAACTCCATTATTCCCCTTAATTTATCCCTTCCTATCAATTACAAAACACTTTCTGGTATCTCGAGGAAAAAACATAAGAAATGGGTGATATTAGATGCTTAGTAAGGGTAAGCGTACAGTAGAAGCTATGAATAAATAAGGAATAATCAATATAGAAAGGAAAATAACTAAAACAATTTCCATTTAATTAATAAATTGATCATAATATGGAAGGAATAAATTATAATAAAATAATTCCATATAAATAATCACATGAGTAAGAAACTTAACCATGGATATTCTAACTAATTAAATAATCACATAGATTATCAATAACTGAATTCATAATATTGGAATGCATAATGATGGACAAATAAATCATATTGTTGATTCATTGTTCCAAGACATATAATATGTTACACCCCAAGATTCCACGGTACGTTTCACTTTGAATAATGTAATAGCTTGTGTTGTACACAACTTCGAGTTCTAACACACCACAACCAATAAAACTAGCTGTTATGAATAGTAATACCCACATTTTAAAATTTTATAAATTTTATTTTTCAAAATGGACTTCATTTTTGGATTTAGAATATCAAAATTAGCTTAGGGTGAATTTTTGGTATTTTTCTGAAAACTTTCATTTTTTGATGAATAGTAAAAAACAATGTGTTATTGTTTAAAACCAACGTTTTATTTAAATAATTGTTTATTTTATTTAAATTTATTTTAAGTCAAAATAGATAAATAATACCTATATATGTTCAGTGTAATTTGTTTGAGTCATTTTATAATAATATTAGATATATAAAATTTTGTTGAACTTTTTACCGTCTTTTACCCACCTTTTAAGAGCATTTGAAAATTTGCATAAAACTTAATTTTACCGCTTTTTTGAGTTGAATTTAAAAAATCCGAGAGATACTATTGATATAAGTAAGTAAAATATGGTTCAATAAGATGAAAATAATTTTTATTGAATCGTAACTTTTGAATTTTATTTACCACGGTTAAAAGTAAATAGGGTAATTAAAGGTAAAAAAAGATATTATAATTACCCTTACACATGTCCTAATTCTATTGGATAAGTGTATTTTGACTAAAATAAACCTTAGGAATAAAATATGATCCTATTTTGTCCGCTTGGATTAGATTAGGACATTTATTATTATTTAATTTAAGAATAGTTAAAAGTATTAAATTCAAGTTTTCATAACTAAAATATTTTTAATAGAGTTATACATAAGATAAATTAAACTATAAATATTTATTATAAATATAAAAATATTTCCTACATAATTTTATTTTATTTATAATTTTTAAAAATTTAATAATTAAATTTATTTATGACACAATGATGATGCAGTAATTACCGTATTAATAAAATATTAAAATAATTGATATTATAAATATCAAAATAAATGTAATTTGAGACTTATAATAAATTAAACTAATTTTATAGGTTAATATGACATGTTAGGGTTGATTCAATGAATTTTTTTGGAAGTAATCATGCTGTTAGGACATCCACAAAAATAAATTACTAAATAGTTTCAAAATTGACATAAATGAATATTTAAAACAAATATTATATTATTAAATGATATAATAGTCTTAAAAATATAAGGTTCGGAAAAAGAACTTACATAATGATATATATATATATCATTTATGAAGCACTTGTGGTTCTCTTGGCATTTTATAGTAAGTTTATTAACTATATAATATAAAAATACAAAGAGACATGGTAAATGTTAAACTATTTAACCATGAGTTAAATCTAAAAGATAAGGTTAATATGGTAACCTAAACCTGTATAAAACCTATTGGTTGAGATTTTTTATATCTATCCCCACCTTATCCTCTAAATAAATCATTTTTGAGCCATTATAAACTGAAAATGATTTTATTATAAAATAATATTTCAATTTTTTTCTAAGGTGCACCTCACCTCTCTTATAAAAGGGAACTTCCCCTTCTCTCAAAATCACACCTCCAAATCCATTTTTATCGCCCTACCCCTACCCAAATATCCTCAAAACTTACCTCACTTTAACCTAGAGGCCTTACTTTGATCAGAAATTCAACCTAAGGAGCCTTTTGATCAAATCAAAAAGAAGCACCTGAATAAGAGGTAATAATTTCACCACCCTTTTTCAAAGTTCTTTTCTTCTTCCACTTACTCTTTATTTGTTATTCCCATACCAAAATAATAACTCCAGTACCTTATACATACTGTGATGTTATTATAAATATGGTACAATCATATTCATTATTCTATCCATCCTATTAATGACATGTCACCATACGTGCGTACGTACGGCTTACCGTCTCCAAGTCGTGGTGTAGTTTTTTATTCAAACACTTCATTATTTGGATGGGTATAATAATGAGTATAAATGATTTAAATAATAAATATAAAATTTTAATTATTCTATATATATGATATACCATCCAATTACATTCTATTTCACCATCAATATAATGATATTGTCGCTCGTGCGTACGTACAGATTACCGTCTCCATGAACGCGATGAGATTCATTCCCCATCATAATAATTCAAGAATACTTTTCATTTTATGATTAAAAATAATGTTTAAATAACTTAATATCATTCTTTATATTAATCAAAAATATCATATCCATAACAAACATGGCTTACGTAACCAATCGTATAAAGGAAACCGAATCAGTTAACACCTGAAACAATGATGCTACTAAAACATTATTAAGAAAGAAATATTAAAAGATCATATATGATATCGTATTTACGTATGTGGTTATTGTATAATTTAATAACAATGATTTAACTATTATACATGAGGTTAACATACCCTTGACCAAGGAAAATTACAAGGTAAGGGTTAAATTTCACAATCTCTTTATTATCTGAGGTTGTTTATACGTGAGTATCAACTGAGACCTCTTTATCATCCAAATCTGTGTTTCTTAAAAATGTATTTCAAAACATTTTTTTACTATTTCCTATAATATGGGTTAAATTCATTTATAACCTTTATTTACTTTTTATAAAATGTTTTTAAAGGAATATTTCTGCCTTTTTTCAAACAAGGTACTTTATTAAGGTAAGAATGTATTTTTTTAACTTATACGGCGGGTGCGTCTATTTTCCGCCGTTATAACATTTTTTGAAGATTCCCTTACAAGATTATAAGAATATTTTCTAAATAAATGTTTTCATTTATAATTATGTGACTTTTAAATTATTTCAAAATAAAAATATATATTTCTCTCAAATAGTTTTGATTTCATCTATGTCAACATCATTTTATAGATTTTACACTTGATTGAAGTTGATTTAATATGATGAAATCTTCCATATTTGATTGAAGGTTTTTTGATATGTTTGACTATGGATGTGTTATTTTTATACCATTCATGTTTTATGGTTAAATTATTAACATTTAGTATGCTAGTTTTAATATGAATTTTTATATTATGTTTCAACCTTTTCATATGAGGAATGCATTGGGCTTAGTAAGTGATGGGTGGATCCCGCTATAACTCTTCGGTGCATCGGTAGGTCTCATGAGATAAACTAGTGTCTTAGCATAAGGCCTTGACAAAATATTATTTTTATTATTGGCATGAGTCCTTTACTATGTGGTTATGAAGTCTGAAATTATGCATTCCATCATTATGAAATTGGATATTGATATTGCATGAGTATATTTGACTAGTAGAATATCCATGTGAATAAGTAAATGGAATTATTTAATTTATATTTGACATATTATATTGAAGTTTAAGTTTAAAAGGCTTGTGTTTTAGTCTTATACATTACCTTAAATGTTTAATCTTATTTATGAATGTTTCTGCTATATTGTTATCCTTATTGAGCATCTGAGCTCACCCCTTTCTATGTTTTATTTTTTCTAAGATGCAAAAATTTTATTATGACTGACCTGTAAGGATAGTATAAAGGATATGAATGTGGTTAATGGAGACAATGTTGTTGTTGTTTTTTATTTTATAATGTAATGTAAAACTTATGAATGTATCTAGTACTTCCAAGGGTACTAAACTGGTCGTTCTTTCGGGATTTGATCCCTTGTGATCATGTTAATGTTATGTAATAATGCACTGACTCTAGGTAACTGGGGTTGGGGCATTACATAATACCATCTATGTTAGGTACCGGGATGGGAAGCAGAAATTTATGGGCTGAGAATTTAAAAAAAATCTCATCATTAGAGCAATGTAACAACGTCAACTCTGGTGATCTTATCTCGGTACGGTCCGATTACCATGCATGGATTTGATAGAGCACAAAAATAAATTGAACATGTACCTTGTTCAGATCTGATGTGTGCAAGTCCGTCACAGGATGCCGATGACCATTGCTCAAAGACTCCGAAGTCGAAGCCCTCTAGATCATCCACACATGCCTCTTGAATCTTCTCGTGCATCGTTCGTTGGAATTTGTGTGCTAGCGTGGTACACCAATGATCTCTTCGATGCAACGGTGATCACAAAAAGGCAATAGACTTCAATCCAAGAAGGATTAACTTGAAGTTCTTCCTTTCTTGAGAGAATCCCTCTCTAGAATCCAGGAGGAGAGAGAGACTCTAAATTGTAACAGATGAATAATTCCATGGGGATAGCCTCTTTCTTACTTATATAGGGGATATCTAAAATACCCAGTATGGGTTCCCAGCCCTCATGTAATAGATATTCAATTTATAAGTATTATAAATATTTATTTGTGACAAATTAAATTATTACATAAATAATATTTATAAACTTATCACTAACTAAAATATATATTAAATATATATTTCGTGATAAACTTGAGTTTATAACTCAACTCACTTCTCCTGAAAATATTAAACAAACCCTGGATATTTAAATCCATTCGAATAATATTTTATCTTTTTATTTACTTAATCACTTGTAAATACATATTATAAATAAATTCAACAAATTATTCTATACTTGAATAATTAAAGAATTTATTTATTATTTGGTGATCCATAGAACTTGGATAATACTCGGACCCCTTGGCAGGGCCCACCAAGTTCTATATTCCTATTCCCAAAATAGGGCAAATTCTCAAAATGCTATAGTGTGTGACCCTCTAGGCCCTTATCTCAATAGAAGTGAATAATATTCATCGACCAAGAGTGGGGTCTAGCAACCCATTGAGGCCCCTATATAGATAAGGTAAAGTCAAAGAAACGACTACCTTCCTACGAACATGGTCTATATAATATAATCTCTTCGCTATCGATATCTCAATAAAGCAGAATGCACACTAGTGTCATCATCCTTTATCTTGCTTTATTTTATTTGTTGATATTTTTGGACAATCTTCCCTTCCAATACCATGGCCATGGATTTTATTAAGGTGCAACCATCCTAATAAACCAGGCCTGAGATATCTCTTTCTTAACTTGGAAGTGATAAATCATATCTTGATCATTAAATAAATACCATGTCACCAATAACGTACCCAATAAAAACTAACTCACCACGACATAATTGTCATGTTTTTCTCCATGCATCAAAGTACACAATTAAATTAGATACATTGATAATGATCTTAAGTCTGGATACCATTACACATGTTCGTAGATAGGAACGACCAATGAAACCTAAAACATGTGGTGTTCCTATTATGAGGCTCAGTCCTCATGATCTCAACTACTAGAGATCATCAAGTGCGAACTTCATGAGAAGAAGTCTCAATGCTTATAATCCCCCAACACCTGATGGTCACACATCATTTGTGTACTTTTAGAATGATGTAACTAGACCATATACATTACTTTAAGATTACTATCATGGAATATTAGGGTTCTCATTATAGCCTGGGATCTGTTATAACCTTTTTATACAACATGTAATCTAAGAACATTTCCATAAACAAAGTGGATGAAAAAGTATCTACACTATTATGGAAAGATAAACACATGTATATATAATAAACTTCATACATGTAGTGGTAATCAAAGTACAAAACATGTTGGGTCTAGGGCACCCACTTTCAACACTCCCACTTGCACTAGAGCCAACTGCTAATAGGTTTCAATTCTCTATCTCTCACATGAGAATCATGCTTCTACTAAGAAATGGATCTAGTCAAGGGGTCTATCACGTTGTCTTATGTGGCTACTATGATAACTGTGACTTTACCTATTTGAGTAAAATCCCTCAAAAGATGAAACTTCTGAAGAATATGCTTTGTCCTCTGGTGAGACCTGGGCTCCATTGCAAGCACTACTGCAGGAGTATTATCTCAACATACTGGAACAGGGTCTGCACTTTTAGGCACAACACCAATTTCTGAGATAAATATATATATTCAGACTACTTCCTTTGTTTCATATAAAGTTGAAATATATTTGGACTATGCTATATAATTGTCAACCATAGCTTGCTTCAAGCTTCTCCAAATCACTGCACCACTATTCAGGAAAAATATGTAGCTTGACTGTGATTTCAGATCATCATGATTTGTCTGGAAACTAGCATCAGTGTATCCTCTCACTACTAGTTCCTCATCTCCTCCATACACCAGGAACATATCCTTTGTACGCATCAAGTACTTTAGGATAGTTTTAATAGATTTCCAATAGATCTCTCCTGTATTGGCTTCATATCTACCCACCATGCTTAAAGCAAAGGAAACATCAAACCTAGTACATAGCATGGCATACATGATAGAACCCACTATTGAGGAATAAGAGATTCTACACATTCTTTTAATCTCCTCCTATGTTTTTGGACACATTTTCTTAGAGAGATTTATACCATCTGACATAGGCAAAAATCCTCACTTGGATTGTTCTATATTGTACCTTTTGAGTACCTTGCTAATATATGTACTTTGATTTATCCCAATCATCCTTTGAGATCTATCTCGATAGATCTTTATCCCTAGAATGTAGGCTACTTCACCTAAGTCTTTCATGGAGAATCATCCATTTAACCAATTCTTAACTGATTATAAGACTTGTACCTCGTTTCCCATAATTAATATGTCATCAATATATAACACTAGGAAAACAATGGCATTACCTTTAACCTTTTTATAGACACAAGGCTCACTTTAATTTTTGAAAAAACCAAATTCTCTTATGGACTCATCAAATGAAAATTCCATGACCATGATGCCTGCTTCAACCCATAAATGGATCTCTGCAGCTTTCATACTTTATTGGAATTATTTGACTTGAAAAACCCTTCAGGTTGAGTCATATAGACATCTTCAACCAACTTCCCATTTAGAAAAGTAGTTTTGACATCCATTTTCCAAATTTCATAATCATTAAAGGCTACTATTGAAAGAAATATTATGATGGATTTAAGAATTGTTACTCGTGAAAAGGTTTCATCATTTTCAATGCCTTGATGTTGCCTGAAACCCTTTACAACCATTCTTTCTTTAAAGGTATTAACCTCACCATCCATGTCCAACTTATTTTTGAATACTCATTTTTATCCAATGGGATTTACATAAACTGGAGGGTCTACCAAAATCCAAACTTGATTTTGGTACATGGACTCCATCTCAGAATTTAGGGATTCTTGCCACTTATAATCTTATTTGCCTTCTACTTCTTCCTTATGGGTTAGAGGTTCATCATCCTCAAGGATTAATGTGTCACCTGACTCAGTTATAAGAAAACCATAACACTTCGGTTATCTAACCTCTCGCGTAGACCTACATAGTATTTTTGTCTCAAGAATAACTTCTTATTCCACTTTCTCTTGTGTATATTGTTCCTCTACCAACTCTTGTGCATCTAGAGAATTAACTTCAACGAATTCAATCTTGTTCCCACTATTTCCAATAGAAATGTGTTCCCTTTCTATAAATATGTCATATCTTTCCACAACAACTTTTCTATCTAAAGTTTTATATAGGTAATATCCTTTGGTTTCCTTAGGATAACCTACAAAGATGCACTTAGTGCTTCTGGATGCTAATTTGTCACTTGGTAAATTCTTGACAAATTCCCCATGCCCCTATACACATATATGTATTAGACTAGGTTTCTTTACATACCATAATTCATATTGAATCCCATCTGCATCTTAAGTTGGTACTAGGTTAAGGGTATATGATGTTGTCTGCAAAGCGTATCCCTAAAAGGATAATAGAAGATTCGCATGACTCATCATTGATCTGACCATGTCAAGAAAGGTCTTATTCCTCCTTTCACTAACACCATTTCATTGTGGTGTATAAGGAGGAGTGATTTGGGATACTATCCCACATTCCTTCAAGTGATCAATAAAATCTTGGTTAAGATATCCTCCGCCTCGGTCTGAGCGGAGTGCTTTTATCTTCTTGCCGAGTTAGTTTTCTACTTCATTTTGGTATTCATTAAATATATGAAAGTAATCATACTTATACCGCATTAAGTAGATATAACCATACCTACTATAATCATCGGTAAAAGTAATGAAGTATGAAAAACCACTCCTTGTCTCTACTAGTTTTGAACCACATACATCAGTGTGTATTAATTCCAGTACTACATTGGAACTTTATCCCTTTCCAAATAAAGGTGATTTAGTCATTTTTCCTTGTAAACAAGCTTGACATACATCCAAGTATTATAATTGTACCAAGTCTAAATACCCTTTTTGATGTAATCTTCATAATTGTTTCTCGTTTACATGACCAAGCCTGAAGTTTCATAGGCGGGTGATATATGAGTCATGTTGGTTGTTTTTGTCATTAATTTCCATTACGGGGTTCTCGAGTTCCAGCATGTATAAACCATTTTTAATATGTTCCATACCATAACATATGTTATCCCTATAAAAGAGACAAAATTTAATTCCAAACTTTAAATAAAATCCCATAGTGTCTAAACTCGACACAGAGATAATGTTCCTGGTTACAGAAGGTACATAATAGAAATTGTTTAAAACTAGAACCAAACCACTTGGAAAGGTTAATTGATAGTCTCCCACTACCAAGGCTACTATACTTGCACCATTTTCAGGTTGGATATCCACTTCACCTTTTGAAATCTTCTTGAACCTACTTGGTTCCTGTATATGAATACAAATGTGTGAGACACATGCCGTATCCAATACCCAGCTTGTAGATAAAGATAGATTTCATTCAATGACAAAAATACATGAAGTAGAAGCATCAGTTTTCTTCTTCCCAGCTCTGAAATTCTTCTTCCAGTGGCCTTTCTTTCCACATCCAAAGCAGACAACTTCCTTCTCATTACTTTACCTTTGAATCTTGGGATTCTTTGAAGGATAATGCATTGGTGTCTTTGGCCTTGAATTGGCCTTAGAACCCTTTTTCTTACCCTTTTTTTCTTTTACACCATAATTACAAATGAATTAGTATTTTTCATATCCTTTTAAACTTGGAAAACTAAAGCTAAAAGGTACGAGAGTGACTTTTTCATATCATTCAAATTATAATTGACAATAAAAGTCGAGAAGTTTGGTAGTAAAGAGGAAAGAATGAGATCCACTACTAGTTCTTGGTTCAATTTTAATCCAAGGGGTTAAAGCATCTCAAAATACCTAATCATCTTGAGTACATGAGGACCAGCTTGGTACCCTTTTGCTAGTCTGCACTTATAAATGTCACTTGAGATCTCATACCTTTATTTTCTGGCCCCCTCATAATATAATTCTTGGATATGTGAAAGAATCTTGTAGGTGTTCTCATCCCTATGCATTTTTTGAAATTGGCTAGACATGGATGACAATATGATGCATTGAACATCAAGTACATCATCTATATGATTTCTCCATTTATCCTTTTCCACCTTACTCCCTGAAGAGGATTAGTAGTAACTTGGGATTCCAGCACATATAACTTCCTTTCTTGGCATAGTAATATGCGCAAGTGCCTGTACCAATCCTAGAAGTTATCTCCAGTCAGGATATTTTCTTTATCCAGAATTGATCTCAATGATAAAGTACTTGTGGTGTTGGTGATTTCCATTTTAAATCTACATCAGATAAAAATTTATCAGTTATTAATTTGTATTGATTACCTTTTTACATTTATGATTAATAAATTTTCATTTTAATGTCTCCCACTATTTTACCGAACCTAAATAGCCCTCACTATTAGATTCGGAATACTCTGTCGCTTGAGTACTCTAGTGGCAAGGATCCTCGAAACCTCCCTCATAGTCTACAAAGCTATGGCTACGCCACTACTCGGAGGGTTTCAAGGTAGGCACTAGGCTGTCCAACCACTTGACTCATGGTTCCTTGTTTTTGTTGAGTAAAGTCTCATCTTTTGGAATTGGAACATGATTCCCTCAACATATTGCCTCTAAAGTGATAGAAAGTTAGCTATGGCTAATCATTGACTACTCATTTAAGTTAATTCGACCCATTTCTCTCATGAAAACACCCCGGTAGTAAGAGGCACTCTTAACTATGGCTGACGAGCACCCCAAACACCTAGTTTTGTTTAGATGTGAGAAATGGAAGGATTTTGGACTTAATATATCTTTGAGGTATTTTTATATTTATTGATGAATATAATCCTTTTCTATTTATATGTTCAAACTAGATTGTTGCGCTAACAACTGAATAAGAAATAGAAATACATTTGTCACTTATTTATGCATTTTTTATCTTGTTTATTATTCTATGTGATCAAGAAATAATCATGCATTCGCATAAAACAATAAAAAATGCATAAAGGTAAATCATGCAATCTGACTAGTCTTAAGAATTCTATTATGATCGATCCATAATGGATCAATCTAGACCTAGGGGAATCCATACCTGAGTCGACACCTGAATCACGTCACATCTATCCACAGTACAATGCCCTCGACTCCCATCTAGATTACTGCCTCAACTTGGTGGGGTCTGCGTCTTGGATCATCACCATTTAATTACAAATATACTTGCATGTAGGCGAGGGGGTCTGGGGGAACAAAATACAACTTGTGCATTGGACACGTAGGCCCTTATACATATTTGAATTAAATGATGATTCACATAACATCGTTTATCTAATTAATTATTACAATCATCACACACATTGAATAAATAATTAAATAAATAAACCATACATGCACGGTTCGGTCACTTTCTCAATACCAGTCGGTATAAATTAAGCACAATTAAAAATTAAACTGCAATAAAATTTAAATAGTATGTGGACGGTCTAATAAATTAAATGAATTTAAATAAATTCAATTTATTTATTTTTATCAATTCCAATTGTTTAATTTAATTTTAATTCCAAAAAATAAATTAAACCATTAATTTAATTTTAATTCTAAAATTAAATTAAACTATTAATTTAATTTTAATTATAATTAAATTAATGTTTCAGATTAAATTAAACTTAAACCCAAAAATAATTATAATTAATTTAATTTAAAAAAATAATTTAATTAAAATTAATTAGTGGGGTTACCTATCACTGGGAAGGAGTCCGGTAAGACTACGAATTTCTATGGGGTGTCATCCTGGAGTAGGGCCAAATTACGGCGTGATCGCGGGGTGACTGCAGCGTGACCGCGGCGTAACTATTGATTGATCGCGGTGTGTCTGCTCGATCCAGCAACACCACGAAGTGGCAGTGTCTTCTGGAAAGATACGAAGACGGTGGTGTACTACTCCGGCCAGCCACGAGGGTGGCAGTACACTACTTCGGTGATCTTCAAGGAAGCAGCCAAGTCCGGCAACGGCCTGGTCCGACAGCGGAAAGTCAGAGGCGGTCCGAGGAGAGACAAGAGTGGCAGTTGGGGGGACCTTTGGGATGGCCTGGTTCTGGTCTGATTGAGACCATAGGGATATGGAACCCTCGGTCTGGAAAGGAAGAAAAGAAGGAAGTTGGGGCATGGTCCTAACCAGAAAAAAAAGAAGGTGATGGGACCTGGGGCAGGGTGTCCTTGACAAGGCGGTGAGGTGCGAATAGCGTGGTCTGGCAGCGTCGAGCAGTGTGATCTAGTGAGGTGTGAAGGGAGGCTAGGTGCGGGAACCGGTAATGGCTGGGGTTTCCAGGCAGCGTGACTAGGCAAAGGCCAGGGGTCCGGCCGGCATGGGATAGGGGCGGCGTGTGAGGGCTCTGGCAGGGAAGGGGAGGCAACCCGGGGCGCCGCTAGGGTTTAAGGGGGGTGGCCTCCTGTGCATGGAAGAATACATGTGGGTCTCCTTCTCCCATTCCTTTTTTTTAATTTTTTTTAATTTTTTCTTTAGACAAAATCAACACCCCCTTTCCATTTTTTAAAAAAAAGTGAAGAAGACCCAAAATTTTGGGTCTTTTTCTCTAAATTTTTTTAAAAAAAACTTTCTAAAGTCTAAAGACTTTAAAAAAAGAAATACTTGACCAAAAGTCTAAGGACCCCTTTTAATTAATTTTTTTATTTTTTATTTTTATTTGAGAAAAATAAAATAACATTATTGTATAACATATTTTATTTATCTCCTAAAAAGATAAACCCACTGGAAAAATTCCGGCAACCAAATTCCGGACAAAGCATGGCTGGATTTCGGTACTTTTAAGAACACTTGAATAAAATTAAAATGCGTAATTCAAAAAAAAATAATCCGAAAATTTAAAACTGATGAAATCAATCCCATTAAAATTTTCAAATGGTTGTAACCTGTCCATTCAGAAACAGATCGACGTGCGGTCAGATCCGTTGGAACCGATTTAATGCCCCATACTTAAATTTAATGCAATTTAATTTTTATTTGACTTTGAGAAATCATGTGTCCCTCTGATACCACTGTTAAGTACTTGGATGGGCAGTGGAAGCCAATGGGCTGAGAATTTAAAATTTTTCGCATTATTGGTGCAACGTAACAATGTCGTCTACAGTGATCTTATCCCAGTACAGTCCGAGGACCACACATGGATTTGACATAGCACAAAAATAAATCAAACATGTACCTTGTTTGGATATGACGTGTGCAAGTCCACTGCAAGATGATGGAGACCATTGATCAAATACTCTGAAGTTGAAGCCCTCTAGATCATCCACACATGCCTCTTGAATCTACTCATGCATCATTCATTAGAATCTGGGTGCTAGCGTGGTACACCAACGAGCTCATAGATGCAGCGGTGATCATCGAAAGGCAATAGACTTTGATCCAAGATGGATGATCTTTAAGTTCTTCCGTTCTTGAGATAATATCTCTCTAGAATCTAGGAGGAAAGAGATGCTCTCAATTCTAACACATGAACAGTTCCATGGGGAGAGCATCTTCTTACTTATATAGGGGATATCTAAAATACCCGGTATGGATTCTCGGCCCCCGTGTAATAGATATTCACTTTATAAGTATTATAAATATTTATTTATGACAAATTAAATTATTCCATAAATAATATTTATAATTTTATCACTAACTGCAATAAATATTAAATATATATTACATGATAAACTTGAGTCTATAACTCAAATCACTTCTCCTGAAAATATTAAACAAACCCTAGATATTTAAATCTGTTCAAATAATATTTTATCTTTGTATTTTCTTAATCACTTGTAAATATATGTTATAAATAAATTCAAAAAATTATTCCATACTTGAATAATTAATGAATTTATTTATTATTTGGTGATCCATAGAACTTGGATAATAATCGGACCCCTTGGCCGGGCCCACCAAGTTCTATATTCATATTCCCAGAATAGGGCATATTCTCAAAGAGCTATAGTGTGTGACCCTCTTGGCCCTTATCTCAATAGTAGTGAATAATATTCATTGACCAAGAGTGGGGTCTAACAACCCATTGAGGCCCCTATAGAGATAAGGTAAAGTCAAAGCAACAACTACCTTCCTACGAACAAGGTCTATGTAATATAATCTATTTGTCATCGATGTCTCAATAAAGCAGAATGCACACTAGTGTCATCATCCTTTATCTTGCTCTATTTTATTTTTTGATATGTTCGGATGGACTTACCTTCCACTACCATGGACATGGATTTTATGAAGGTGAAACCAACCTAATCAACTAGGCCTGAGATATCTCTTCGCCAACTCAGAAGTAAAAAATCCTATCTTGATCATTCAATCAATGTCATGTCACTAATGATGTACCCAACACAAACTACCTCTCTGTGACTTAATTTCCATGGTTTTCACCTTGCATCAAAGTATGAAATTAAATGACATACATTGATAATGATCTCAAGTCTGGAGACCATTACACATGTATATATATAAGAATGACCAACTACACCTAAAACATGTGGTGTTCCAATTATGAGGGTTATTCCTCATGATCTCAACTACTAAAGATCATCAAGTGCGAACTTCATGAGAAGAAGTCTCAATGCTTATGATCCCCCAGCACCTGATGGTCACACATCATCTGTGTCCTTTCAAAATGATGTAACTGAACCATAGGACATTAATTTGAGATTACTATCATGGAATCTCAGGTTTCTCATTATAGCCTAGGATCTGCTATAACCCTTTGATATGAAATGTAATCTAAGGACATTTCCATAAACAAAGTGGATGTAGAAGTATCTACACTATTATGGAAAGATAAACACATGTATATATAATAAACTGCATACATGTAGTGGTAATCCAAGTACAAAACAAGTTGGGTCTAGGGAACCCACTTTCAACAATCTAGGAATTGTTCTAAGACATCTAATACTATTGAGGCCTTATTTAAAGACATCTATATAAATGGGTAAGTCTGTGGCCAAAACCCAATCTAATTTGTCTCATGAAACCTATCGATGCATCGAGGGGATATAATGGGTCTCTCATGTAACTTAATAAGTAAAATTAATTCCTCATATAAAAAGGGTGAGACATAATCATTATAAAAAATCATATTGAAAAACTAATATACAAAATGTAAATAATTTCCCTGATCAATAAACATAATCATAAACCATCCAAAGTAAAATGAAGGGTATCAACATAGAAAATCCCTAATAAAAATGATCATAAACCATACAATAAATAATAATAATTATATCAATAGAACATATCCTCACTAGATCATATTTATAATTAATTGTTGATGTCTTTGATTAATATAAATACCATAAAAGATCATTAAAAAAATTTGTAAAAAATAAACTTTAATTTTGAAAATAAAATTTTTTCTTAAAGTTCAAAAAAACATATTGAAACTAATTTTACTTAAAAATAACCTTGAAATATTTTAAAATAATTTTTAAAACATTGATTGGTCATGATATTGTAAAATTTTATTCATGTTGTATAAGTTAAAGTGAAGATTCCTTTCATATTTTCAATAAAATCCAAATAGACATTATTTTGAAAAAAAATTAAATATTCATTTAAAAACATTTTTTAAAAAGTTAAAATGGTTAAAATTTATTTAATAAATCTTTTTTAAAATTTAAAAAAAAATGAAAACATTTTTAGAAAAAAGGGTTTTGATGAAAAGGGATTTCTGACCGAAGAGAGAAATAAAGTCATATTTTCTTAAAATGTTATCTAAATAATTTTAAGTATTGAAGAGAGGTAATTGGTAAAATTGATTAAAAATTTCATGAATAACCATATAATAATAAAATATATTTATTTAAATATAGAAATATCAAATAATTCCTCCAATGGAGACGTAAACATTAACAATCCTGAATAATGATGAGACTGCGAAATGAAATCTTACAACTTTGGTAACTTTTGAATCATAAGCCCAATGAAAGAAATAAATTTAAATAAAACTTTAAATACCATTAATATAAAATAAATAATGATATAAAATACAAAAAATTGAATTATATACACAACAAAAAATAAATAATTGGTGAATATGGCGTATGTCTCACTGAAGTAAAAGTGAGATGAGAAACCCTTACCTTAGGTCTGATTTCCTTCTTACATGTTCATAACTAATATATAATGGTTTTAATAATGTTATTAATTTATAAAATAACTATAATTATGTTTATAATATCATATATGATCCTATTATAATATTTTCCCACCCGTTTGTTAATAATATTTCATTATTTTCATTATTTTGGGTGTTAATTATCTTATTTTCTCATGTGTGTTTTGTCATGAAAGTTATGGTTATTGTGAATAATATATATATATATATCATATAAATAATGATAATAATTTTATAAATATCATATATACTTTTTATATACATTTTTATAACTATTTATGAAAGTTGGACATAGAAAATGAATCGCACCACTTCGTGGAGACGGTAGGTCGTACGTATACACGAGCAAAGATGTCATTACTTTAACAGGTGAAAGGTTAAGGAATTGGGTGAAATATTAATTTTAAAAAATTAATATCATCTCATATATATCATATATATTCATTAATTTTATCTTTATTACATTCCATATAAATTGTAAGTGAAAAACGAATCACATCACTTCGTGAGGCGGTAGTTCGTCGTAAACACGAGCGACGTTATCATATTTGAAAAGAAATGGGACATAAAAAGATATATGTGATATTAAAATTGCATAAGTATAATAATATAATAAATATAATATTAATTTATTAAATCCATTATTATATACATCCTTTAAAGGTGGAGATGGAAAACAAACTACATTGGTTTGCAAGGAGGTAGTTTGTCCTACACACAATCGACGATTTTGTTTCCCATTAGATGGAAATGGAGAGGAATAAATATTATGAAATCAACATAATAATATATAATTATATGGTATATACTGGTTTTATTATATTTTAATTATTAATACATAATTTAAGGTGGAAAATAAGAAAGAAAATGAAATAGATTTATTAAGATAATTACCTTCTCTAAGAGAAATCTCCTTTGGATCTCCTCTTAAGGACCCTAGGGATGGTCTTTTGGGATGACCAGAAGATCTAGAATGTGATTAAGGATTTTTGGTATATAATCTAATAGTTTTTTCTTTTGAGATAAAGGGCTTGGTAGGTGTGAATAATTGAGGGGGGAGTGCCCTTTTATAAGTGGGGAAAGGGGACCTCCTTAGAAATTACTTGAAAATATCTCAAAAGAATCCAAAATGATACTCATTCACATAAAAAAACTTCCCAATGACCCTATATTAGAAATTGGGAAGTATAACGTGGAAATATTTCTATAAAATAATATTTTGACAAGTTGGTAGGTCATTTCAACGCTTATATTCTTAGTTTAACCCCATAGTAAACTCATTTTTACCTTAACCATGGTAGTTAATTTTTATTATTTTCACTATTCATTTTGGTCAAAAATTAAGTTAAACTTATTATATAATATAAATTATTATTATTCCAAATATTTAATCTATTTTTCGAAATTCCATTAAAATAATTTTCAAATTTTAATTCAAAATTAATCCTACAGACGTGATGAGAAAGCGGGTGTTCAAAGAGAAAATGCTCAAAATTTTAAAAAGTTTTTATATCAAAATTTAATATTAAAATGATTAAAATGACATAAAATGTATTAATAGATATATAATTGAACTAATTTTATTTTAAAATCAATTAAAAATATAATTTAACTTTATAAATAATTTAAATGAAAATGCAGTATTCAATTAAAATTCAGTATTTTCACTATGCATTGAAAAATGAAACATTTCAGAAAAATATCAAAAATTCACCCTAAGATAATTTTGATATGATGATTTAAAAAATTATTTTTATTTTTTCAAATACATTTTCTAAAATTGATAAAAATTAATTATAAATTATGCGCGCAAAGCGTGACTAAACTACCTTTTACAAAAAAAATACAATTTTTCAGAAAACATTTATTTTTCTTCCAAATGATTATTATTTTTATTTATAATAAATATATAAAAAATTATATGTGTAAAATATATATTTTTCATGATTTATTTAGTCTTATTCATATCTTCCAATTTAATGGCTAGGTTAAAATGGTCATATTTAAATAATATTTTAATAAATTATCGTGTTTTGTTTAAACCCATTGTTGTGTGCATCACAAGCTATCAAAGATATTGAATTTGTTTAAAAAAAATGTATTGTAGAGTATTGGTATGTTATATTTTATTCTAAACTTGGTTTTTTGTTTCATACATACTATTGAACATGATGTACCTATTTTAAAATCTAGTGGTGTTACATTTATGGATTGAAATGTGGCTCATTCCTAACAAGGTCATTCATCGTCTCTATGGGATAATCAAGGATTAATGTTAGAGTTGGTATCAAGGATAATTTCGTATAAATAAAGATTTACCAATCATATTTAATGTGTTTTTTAATCATATCTTTTATAAGTTCCAATTCAAGTTCTAGTAGGTGAGATATCCCAAGATCACTCAAGAAATATGCTAAAGATAAAATAGAAATTACTGGGTCTAGAAATCCTCTTGGGTACAGAATCATATAAATTTGGAAAATCACCCATGGAATGCAATAATAACAAATAAATTTACATGAATTTTATAAATTCAAAGTTGGAAAAATGTTAGGGAAATTTCATTTACAAGAATCAACCAATTCCCCCATATTATGATTCATCAAATTAACATCCATGCTTCACTATGATCATTAAATTATCCACTTTACTCATTTAATATTGTTATCATTGAAATATAAAACATAGAATCATAGTTCTCCTAAGAAACTCATATCTCCTGGATAATTCAAGTAAAGTAATAATCTTAAGTATGGCATTCAATTTCAAGTTTGACATATCTTTTGGAAAAAAAATAAGTTTAAAACTGATTTTTACACAAAAATGAAGATGGTTAAAGGATGAGTAATGTAAGAATGAACTCTATTTTCCAATGAATCTTTAGTCCTCCTTTTTTATATTTGTGGATTCCTTTTTATATCATGGACCTCTAAAATAAAATCACTAATAATAATTTAATTACCATGACAAAGTAAAGTTCAAAAAGAATTATGAATTGGGTTGTATCCTAAAATAATTCCTAATAAAACATCAGAAGTTCCTAGAAATATAAGTCTTTGTTTCATCTACTAAGTGGGTCGTGGATTTTTACTTCCTCCAGATAGGTAGTACCATCTATCATCTATAATCCATTGGTGGGTGTATTTTATTGTATTTAAAACACAACATGTTTATTTTCCCATATTTCACATCTTCTTTCTTGTTGGTGATGATTCCATGGACAAAGTGTACTAGATCCATCCCTATTCAATGTGGTATAGATTTCATGGTGTGGTAAGGATGAAGTATAAATCTTCCTCCTTTTTGGTTGCTATTTGTTCTACCTCATCTTTACTATCAAGTTCTTATTCAATGTGAGTTTCATGAATTTAATATTCAAAGAGAAGGTTAGAATTTATTTTTACTTTAATATAATTTAAACATGTAGAATCAAAATATAAATTCTCCTTTCAAGTTAAAAAGATTCTATATTTTTTTCCTTTGGAAATATCACTTGGATATCCTCATGGACTTCCTCTAATGAATTTTCAATATGTGTTGAAATATCCATATGTTTTTTAGTAGGTTCATGTTATTTTTCTTTGTCTTCCTCTAAGACAAGACAAGAGTTAACCAAATATAAAAATTAAAATTAGTGGGAGGTGATACTCAATTCATTTTCAATAAAATCATATAATATAGAGTTTAAGATAATATCATATCCCTAAATTTATTTACCTTCAATATATTTTCTAGTGTTAATGGTTGCTTGATGATGAATCCCACTAGTTATAAATTGGTAGTAAAACTCCTCCATCCTTTTTTCAAATTCCACCACTTGGGTGGTTTCTTCTTCCATGGATAAATATTGGTATATCAGTGTTTATGCTTCTAAATTTAATTCTGAAATATCATTTTTTATTTTATAATATTCCAAATCACTCCAATATCGATCTAAGCCTTGTTGATCTATCATATATACATCATAACATGAGTCTTCATCTTTACTCTTCAAATCTTCATGGTAGGCTTTGATCTAATTCTTGAGATGGTGGGTATGTAGATAATCCTCAAGGAAGTACTCAACCTCCTAGATCTATCCAAAAAAATTAGGCTGATCCAATGGTAATTCTTATTTTTCTTTTAATATTTGATAATCATATTGTACTTAATTAACCATGCCTTTCAGTTCTTGAAATGATAGACCTTTCACCTACCCATTTGACATCATTTTGACCATATAACTAAGATTATCGACCATTATTTTGAGGGCCTTCTCATAATTTTGAACCACTTTATATTGATCCTTCACCTATGAATAAATGTTCTAAGCATAATATTAATCATTATAAAACATCATGGTAAAAGAGTTTTTTGGGGTTTTTAGAAGAAAAAAAGAAAAACAATTTTCAATGTGAAAATAAAATGTAAGTAAAAAATTAATTGGATCCCTAGAAATGTTTCCATGCTTTGACACATTCCTATCATATGAAAAATTAAAAGCTTCTATTTATTTTCCTAGTGAAACACAATTTCTAACCAAGTTCATCTCACTTGAGGAGTTTCACATTTATTCACTCACTAATTCTAATTCACCTAAACTTTTTTTTATTATTTTATGAAAAAAAATTAAAAATATGGAAGAAATAATGAAAATATAAAATATATTAACATTTAATGAAAAATAATATTAGAGAATAAAGAACATGGCCCTAAGGTTTGGTTTTGGGTTCCTTTATTATTCACATTTTTTATTTAAATTTAGTTTTATAATTCAATCATGAAATCTAATTCATGAAATACTATATTTAAATTTATTAAGTGTGAAATCTTGAATTCCTAGGAAAACTAAATTCTACCTCCTCCTATAATCAAGGTTGATGACATACCTCAATGGAGAGTATGGTATATTCCAGGACTCAACTCCATCGTATGTTGTTTCATTCACTGAATAACTCAACTCTATTATGTGAATAGTTATTGTTCAATGGAAGGGATATAAAAGATATAAATTAAAAAAATATAAGTGATTTTGAGATCCATTTCATGGTGGTAAATTACCACACCCATACACTTCACCCTCATTCACCACAAATACAATAAAAAAGTTTAAGAACTAAATTTAGAATTTAAGAAAACCAAAATCCTCACCCAATGGAAATCCTTGGTTCAGTCACTCGTTATCGAGTGTAAGAGGTCATAGTGGAAGAATGAGATATATATATATATATAATGAAAAAGATAAGAATAATAAGAATGGATCACTTGAATTAAATAGATTTAATTAGTTACAAAATTAAAATATTCTATAATAGAAAATAAACAGAGAATTACGAGTTCCCAATTGAGCTCCTAATCTCCCAATTCTTGGTACAGTAATCACCCTTCATATTTATATAGGGAGTATCATCCATATATCTTCACTTGAATCTTATATATATTAATTTATCTTGGTCATAGTTTCCTCTTTTTTTGGATCTTGACCAAGTTAATTATTGTTTCCTCTGGAAATGGGGATGACCTCATTGATTTAAGGTTCAAACATTCTAAGCAATTTCTAACGGGTTTGTTCGTAGAATCGGAAAACATACAATGATTCCATATCCATTTGGACCTACTTTCCAAAGGTAGGTGCTCATTAGTTTTGGACTGATGAGGCTTAAGAATTTTCATTGGTCGAGAGGATGAGAGGTCGGACTCATCACACCTTTTTGGGGGGGAATTATTATATACTCCGAGACTCTCTTTATAGATTTAAGTTATGTTCGTGAATCCTTATTACATTACCAAGTATGAAAATGATCTTTCCTTTAGATCTGAAAATCAATAATTAGTATGTATGAGATTTATAGAATCTTTTATATGTATTTGAGGTTCTTCATCGATGGATAATCATATTTATTTGATAGAGATTCTTGGTCAATGGTATCCTTCGATACATTATATAGAATTCTCTTGGTTATTATGATAACCATACTAGTTTTAAATCCACTCAGCGGGGCACTTGAAGTTTATTGTCATTCAGAAGGACATTAATTATTTCATAGTTGGGATCGTACCTGAAGATGGGATACCTACGTATCCTTTGTTTTGGAAAATGAATCAGAACCAACGTAGTTCGAGTAAATAAGTATGAGGTTTTATGCATGATTGATGGCTCAAATAAAGATTTCATAATTACTTTTACACTCTAAGCTCACGTGAGTCATACTCGGTATGATAACCAAGAGGTATTGGTAAAACCAGACAATTGTGCCATGAAATATGCAATTATAAGAAATGAGTGGGGATTATATATGTATGACTGCCCAGATAGATGAATATTAGGATTTACTTCAGGGAAGAAACCTAGGAACAAGGTCCATAAAGGTATATGTGCTTTATGGAGATTTATATACTCTAACTTGGGGCTTATTCCTGAGAAGGATGCCCAAATTAGGAGGGGATTTATGATTGGGTTTTACTCCTGAGAAGGAAGCCCAAGTCAAAAGTAAATTAAGACTGGTTAAAGGGAAATATGACTGAGGCTTACTCCTGAAAATGAAGCCCAGGTTAAGGGAATTAAGACTGGGGCTTAATCCTAAAAAGGGATCCTGGGTTAAGGGAATTATGACTGGGGCTTACTCCTGAAAAGGAAGCCCAGGTTAAGGGAATTATGACTGGGGCTTACTCCTGAAAAGGAAGCCCGGGTTAAGGGAATTATGACTGGGGATTACTCCTAAAAAGGAAGCCCAGGTTAAAGGAATTGTGACTGGGGATTACTCCTGAAAAGGAAGCCCAGGTTAAGGGAATTATGATTGGGGCTTACTCCTAAAAAGGAATCCCAAGTTAAGGGAATTATTACTGGGGCTTACTCCTGAAAAGGAAGCCCGGGTTAAGGAAATTTGGATTTTTGGGAACTTGGGGCTTACTCCTAAGAAGGATGCCCATATTAAAATAATTATGGTTGTGGCTTACTCCTAAGGAGGATGCCCATATTAAAATAATTATGGTTGGGGCTTAATCCTGAGGAGGATGCCCAGTTTAAGGGAATTTGAAGACTGAGGCTTACTCCTGAAAAGGAGGCCCAGGTTAGGGGACTTGGGGCTTACTCCTAAGAAGGATGCCCAAATTAGAGAAATTATGACTGGGGCTTACTCCTGAAAAGAAGGCCCAGTTTAGGGAACCTCTCATCTTTAAAGGATGGGGTTGAATGAATGAAGTATCTGACCTTAGTTGCATGAAGATATGTAAATCACTAAGTTTGGGAGATATTCCATAGAATTACTTTCAGATAAGGAAGCCAAACAAAGAAATCATGCCATGAATGGCTTTGAAGAGGGTTTTAAAGGCTTAACCTTTAAGAGGAGAGGTGGATTTGAATAGGAGAGGTGAAATAGGTAGGAGAGGCACCCAAAAAGATATGGGCGTGCAAGTCCTGCGTGGGCGCGCAAGTCCGGGTCGCGTAGGTGTACCTACGCGACACATGGGTACTTGCGTGATGGTCAACCCTTAAGGTAACACTTGTGCGAGATTTGGCTCAAGCCTTTAATATTATCCCTAGGGGATTCCAGCAGAGGGGCGCGCAAGTTCTGTTTAAGGGGTAAGGCGGTGCGCATGTGTGGCCATTTCCCTTAAGGTCTTTCCACTTAGGCACGCAAGTGTTGATGAGTTTCAACACTTAGCCCTTCCTACCCCTCTTCAGATCTTCCGTTCTAGGTAAGAAATTACCTTAGAAGTGTTTGGAAGCTTTGAGAATAGACTAGAGAACCGGGAGCTCAAATCTTAGTTTCTGGAATTTTTTCCATCTTGAAATGGGGGGCCCATCAGGGGTATTTATAGGATGGTGAAGACCCTAGGAAAATTTCAAAGAGGGCACGCAAGTCACCTGTGCGACCATTGGGCGGCGCGCAAGTATACTTGCGCGACCTTGGTGGAACTTGCACGACCCAAGTGCATTTGAATCTTTGTTCATGACTTTGTCAATTTTTGATGTTTATTCAAAGGATGAATCACTTTGGGTTCAAGGTATTTCCCTTTTCAATTCGTTAGAATCTGTGATGGAAAGGAGCGTCAACAAAAGTCCCCCCTCAGAGTTGGATCCGAAGAGAAAAGAGGATTTGACTCTGAGGGAAAAAAGAGAAATGAGGGGTCTTTGTGGTTATTGGCAGTTTAAAGTCATGCATGTCGTACATAAAAAGGATAATGTTTAAGGTCGAAATAGCTTTGAACAAGTGGATTAACATTGACTCAATTCCTTGATAATTTATCTGAAGACATATTACCATATTCAAGTATGAGGGAAAATATGTAAACGATGACTTAAGAAATTTTGAATCTGAGGAATGATATGAAAAAATGGCTAAAAGTCATTAGAAGAAGTAGTTCCCAAGAATGAAGTTACCACTATTTAACAAACCCATTAGGGGGTTGAATTATGTAGGGCCACCTAAGGGCATTGGCTGCATAGTAAAATAATAGCATCTTTTGGCTGACAGGTCCGTTATGTAGACTACTTATGCAAGGCCACCTAAGGGCACGTGCTACATATTCAGGCAAAAGAAATCTCAGAAATTTACTTTTCTACTACTAAAAATCCAGTGAAAGTTTATGGGGATTCAAATTTTCCAAAGCATAGAGTTTTCTGTATGGAGAGAGGTACTTGAATATGAAGAAGATATTTTCAAACAAGATTGTCTAAGAACTAGATAAATGTCACTCCTACGAAGGTCTGGCCCAAAAGTAGGGAAGGGAAATATAAACCATAGACTTGAATACTTTCAGATCATGAAAAATAGTATGGGACAGATATGCTAAGGATGGCCATTTTTTGCGGATCCCTACATATTGTCATTAAGAAAACTAAGGAAAAAATAGATTTTCTTCCCAAGAATGAAGTAACCTCTATTTGAAAAACCCGTTAGGGGGTTGAATTATGCAGGGCCACCTAAGGGTATTGGCTGCATAGTCAAATAATAGCATATTTTGGCTGACATGTCTGTTATGTAGACTGTTTATGCAAGGTTGCCTAAGGGCACGTGCTGCATGGTCAGGCAAAAGAATTCTCAAAAATTGGACATTTTGTGACCAGAAGTCAAGAAAAGTGTTATGGAGATCTGGAAGTATTAAAGGTTAGGTGTATGACACATAAAAATGATCATTTGTTCAATTCATGTAGAGATACACAGACCAATGCTAACCATAATCATGTTGTGCCTGGGTCCTAAATTGAAATGTTGGACTTCACTACATATCCCATAAGGATTGGAATCAATCCATACATAGTTCTTGAAATATAGTTTAACATCATGTGGGACGAGAGTATAGGAAATCTTAGTTTAGGGTCATAGAGCTCGGACCATAATAATGAATACACTGTGTGTGTTTTCATAGGGAGTTTTTAGCTAGGGGACTGAAAGTAGAATTTGGGGTTAGGCCCAAAGACTTAAGGCTGTATTTGAGGGATGCTCGAATGTTCCTACGTATCCCATAAGGATGGGAATCAAGCCACACGTAGTTCTTAAAATACCCTCTGTACAGATTTGGTTCGTACATATGAAGGGTGGAAAGGGGACTTTAGTGCAATGATGGTTTGACCCAAGATAAAAGGTTCAGGTATTTCCATGTATGCACGTAGTCTTTAGAAGATAACATGATCAGAGATCAATGTAAATAATGATTACCTCTCAGGTAAGAGTGAAAAAAGAATGTTGTAGTTTATTGTCATACAGGAAAAAAGTGTTGTATAGTTTAACGTCATGTAGCAAGGACAAAGGTGAACCAATGTGAAGAGATTGATTCTGGGGGTGGCTTCACAAATCAACATCATATGAGATGGAGGTGAACCGATGTGAAGAGATTGGTTTTGGGATTGAACCTCATAAGGTTTTCTATGTACCCAGCCAAGAAGTCAAGGATCAAAGTCCGCATAGTTCAATTAAAGAATGAATTAATGATCAAGTTGTTCTTCAGGAAAATGACCTAAAAATGGTGTTGGAACTTACACATGGTTAGCATCCCAGAGAGGGTTTTATGGTTGAAGTTTACTCTAAGATCACGTGAGTCATACTCGGTGTGAGAAAAAAGAGGTATCAACAACCTTAATGATACACAATTTAACGTCATGTAGGACGTATGAAGGGACTATGCAGTTTAAAGTCATGCAGTGAGGAGTATTTGTGCTGCATAGTTTAGTGTCATGTATCAGGGACAAAATACAGTTTAACGTCATATAGGATGTATTAAGGGACACAGTTTAACGTCATGTTGGATGTGGACACAGTTTTGCATTATGTTGGACAATAAGGGTGTTGTACAATTTAGCGTCCTATAGCTAAGACAATGGGGACAATACAGTTTAATGTCATGTTGGACAAAAAGGGGACTGTGCAATTTAATGTCATGCAGTGAGGACAAAAGAGGACACAGTTTAACGTCATGTCGGACATATTAGAGACTTTTCCACAGTTTAACGTCTTGTTGGACGATGGTGTGAATAGTTTAAGGTCATATTCATGGACCAGAGATTATGCAGTTTAACTTCTCACTAGACGTAAGGGAATTCTATACAGTTTAGCGTCATATAGTTAGGACGACACAGTTTAATGTCATGTTGGACATGAACACATTTTTGCATCATGTTGGACAATATGGATGCAAATAGTTTAAAGTCATATGCATGGACCTTGGATGGTGCAGTTTAACATCTTTCTGGACGATATCACAGTTTAACGTCATGTTGGACGTAAGGGTATTTACGTTACACAAAATACTTCTTCAGAAATCTAGCATTGGTTGGAGTAGTGATGAGTTCTCTATCCATTGAAATTAAAGAATATGCTCCATTGGAGTAGACCTTATGTATTGAATAAGGTCCTTCCCATTTTGGCTCCAGCTTGGGAGGTTTCTTTCCTAGTATCATTGGAGTTCTAAGAACCAATACCAATTCTCCATAAATGAATGAATGAAGACAAACTTTTTTGTTGAAATCTCGTGCTATTCGATTCTGGTAGACTTCCAAGTGGTGTAAGGTGCACAATCTTTTC
Source organism: Viscum album (assembly GCA_963277665.1). Taxonomy (NCBI): domain Eukaryota; kingdom Viridiplantae; phylum Streptophyta; class Magnoliopsida; order Santalales; family Viscaceae; genus Viscum; species Viscum album. The sequence continues at coordinate 1,285,538,125 of OY728136.1, read as the reverse complement.
TCGTATAATCATTCCAATTCATCCAATCGATTTTGAGATTGTTCATCTGTAGATGACTGATCACAAATGGATACTCTGAGCGAGGGTAATTGAACCTCAATGGGCAAGACTGCTTCCGTTCCATATACCAATGAATATGGAGTTGACTGCATTACAGTGCGGGTGGTAGTTCGATAATCCCATAAAGCATGAAAGATTTTATCAGGCCATGATTTCTTATCTTTATCCACCATCTTTTGCAGTATGTTTGAAAGAGTCTTGTTGAAAGCTTCTATCTGGCCATTGACCACTGCATGATACTCAGATTAATGATTGGATTTGATGTTGTATTCTTGATACAACTTCCTCATCTTTTATGAACATAAGTTAGTGCCATTTTCCGTCAATATGGTATGAGGGACACCAAATCTAGTAATGATGTTAGACTTGATGAAGCTAACAATGCATTTAGAACTGACTTCTTTGAGGGGTATTTCCTCTACCCATTTGGAAAAGAAGTCAGTAGTAGTAAGAATGTACTTAAACTGCTTGGATGTAGTCGAAGGATAAGGTCCTACTACATCCATTCCCCATGTGGCAAATGGCCATGAGTATTTAGCTATATGAAGAAACTCTGGGGGCTGATGAATGAAGTGGGCATGTACTTGGAAAGAATGACACTTCTTTGTGAAATAAACACAATCTTGTATCATTGAAGGCCAAAATTATCCAAGCCTTCGAATTTGATCTGATAGTCTGTGTCCAGACTGATGGGCACCACAGAATCCTACATGCACTTCTTTCATGACAGCCATCATCTCTTCACCATCAATGCATCTGAAGAGAACTCCATAAAAACCACGCCTGTAGAGAATTTTCTCTAAATGATCTGGGCTATCATAAAGAGTGAAACTGACCACATGTCACCGGATTTGTTCTTTCCCGGCTCTATCAGGTGGAAGTGTTCCATTTTTAATTTATTCCCTAATAGGTATCATCCATCCTATAGTATGACCATATGGTTCAGGAATGGGACTAATTTCATTGATTTCCTCTGTTTTAGTTTGAACATAAGGTGAAATTATTTGACGGTGGGTAATATTGATGGTTGTCTCGTCCCGATTTGGATCTACTAGAGATGTGGCTATATTAGCCAGTACATCAGCTTGGGCATTTTCTGATCACGGGACATAAGAAAATGTTAGTTCCATAGGAAATTCCACCATTAACTCTTTGACATAATCATACAAAGGGATTAGTTATTCTTTTTTGATTGTATAATCCCCATTGACTTGTTTAATTACCAGGTTTGAATCACCTTTCACCTTTAAGTGATTCACTTGTACTTGAAGTGCCAACTCCAATTCTACAATAAGATCTTGGTATTCTGCTTCATTATTTTTACCGCCTCCCAACAATGAGAAGGAATAGGGTAACACTGCCTTTTCTGGAGAAATGAGTACAATTCCTAACCCAACTTTGTTGAATTTAGGATATTCCATTTTCTTCCCTGTTGGACTCCTGGAAGCACCATCAAAGTACATTTCCCATGTTTGAAGACTATCTTGAATAAAGAATACTTCCTCATCAGGAAGTTTAATATCTGAAGATGTATCTTCTAATGAAGTATGTTCATCAAGGAAATTAGCCAAAGCTTGGCCCTTTATTTCCTTGGGACACATATTGAATATCAAATTGCTGCAAAATAACTACCCACCTTGCCAGACGTCCTGTAAACATTGGATGACTAAGGATGAATTTGAGCGGGTTATTACGAGATACCAATTGGACCTCGTTATGTTACAGGTAATGTCTCAACTTTTGAACTGCAAAGATTAATGCTAGGCAGCACTTCTCAATATTTGAGTATCAGGTTTCTGCCTCAAGCATAGTCCGACTAAGATAGTAGAGGTTTTCTTCATTCCCAGCATCATTCTTCTGAGCAAGAAAGGAACCCAATGATCGCTCTAAGGCTGTCACATAGAGGATAAGTGGTCTTCCTTCAACAGGTGGCATTAATACCGGTGGACTTAAGAGATACTTCTTGAGAATATCGAATGCTTCTTGATATTCTTTAGTCCACTGGTAAGTGACTCCCTTCTTCATCAATTTGGTGAAGGGTAAACTTTTTCCTGCCAAATTGGCGATGAAACGCCAAATATAGGCCAAGTGTCCTTGAAGTCCTCTCAATTCCTTTAAATTTTGAGGAGGTGACATACCAAGGATTGACTTTGTCTTCTCAGGATCGACCTTGATACCACGATGGCGTACAACAAAGCCAGGAAATTTTCCTAAGGTTACCCCAAAAGCACATTTTAAGGGGTTCATCTTCAAATTATGTTGCCGAAGTTTGTGGAATATGATTTCCAAAATCAGCCAAGTGATTAGAACATTGCCTGGATATAACTACCAAATCTTCCACATAACATTCAACAAACTTCCCCAGAAAGGGTTTGAAGATCCAATGCATGGCACGCTGATATGTTGCGCCTGCATTCTTTAGGCCAAAGGGAATTACCCGATAGCAAAACACACCCTGAGGGACTCTAAAGTTTGTAGATTCTTCATCTTCTAGAGCCATTCGGATTTGATTATATCCATAATATCCATCCATGAAGGAAAATTCTTCATATCCATTTGTTGCATCAATCAAGAGTTCTGTAATCGGAACTGGAAAATCATCCTTAGGACAATGCCAATTAAGATCTCTGAAATCAATTCAAACTCTAATTTGTCCGTTATTCTTTTTCACTAGGACAATATTAGCCAACCATTTCGGATATTGAACTTCTCTAAAAAAGTTATCTTTGATAAGCTTATCAACTTCAGCTTCAATTTTGGAAGCATAGGTTGGATGTGTTCTTCTAGCACCTTGTTTGAATCCTTGATGTTCTTCTGGAAAACCCAAATGATGAGTGGAAACATAAGGATCAAGCCCTGGAATCTCTTTATAGTTCCAAGCAAATATATCTCTATTTTTCTTTAAAAAGGAAATATACATCTCTTTCTCTTCAAGAGTCATGGCCGCACTAATTAAAGTGGGGCATGGATCTTCTTCTGTACCCAGATTTATTTCTCTGAGTTCATCCACGGTGGTAGAGATACCCTCTTCAAATTATGGAGGAGAATCCCTGAGATCTTCCTCTTCTTCTTCAACATGTATTATTTCTTCTGTTTCTACTTGCATAGTGGATGAAGAATCAGAATTTCCATAATTAGAAGAAATGTTAAAATTTGAACATCTTGAAGAAGAAGCTTCCATTTTCTACCTGATTGATGATGAAGGGTCTTCCTCAGGTATTATAGAGGAGATAATGGATTGAGAATCGACATCATCATTCACCTCTGACATTGCTATAACTTCTTCTAGCCTAATTGGTGAAGTATAGACTTGCTAGATTTCAGCAGACAAAATGAAGACATCTCCATTTGAGCCTTCATCATTGTTTGGTGAATCGCCAATTTCTCCCATGCTGTCTGGCTTGATTTCCATAATTGACATTATGGAGGTTTCCATAATAGTATTTTGATTTGGGTCTATCCTGTCAATTTTACTGATAGGAAATACATAATCTATACTCACATGTGTAAATGGGTTTACTGGAATCTTTTCCAAACTATATGGATCATTAACTTTGGTAATCTCCCTTGTTGTTGATTTCTCATTTCCCTTCATGTGATAGAATTTCACCTCAATGTATTGAGATTCATATGTCTTGAATGGGGACTTATCACCATACAATGTCCCAATTTTACCATCAAAACAATATTTGAGACATTGATGGTATGATGAAGGGATAGTCGCATGCCGATGTAGCCAGGGTCTACCAAGCAAGATGTTGAAGGCTGAGTCTTGATCAACAACCATGAAATATGAATTGGATACAAGATATCCAAACTGAGTTATGATTTTAATCTCACCCAGTGGTTCTTGTTCATTTTTATTATATCCTTGTAACATCAAAGTAGAAGGAGATAAATCAGATTTTGTGAGGCTCAATCGACGAAGTATATGAATGGGGATGAGGTTGACTCTTGAACCATTATGAATGAAGACTCCTCGGACGTCTACACCATTGACCTTTCCAGATAAGTATAAAGGTCTGATATGTCCATGCACGACATCATCTTCATCTTCATCTGTGAAAGATATCACTGCATGGCATTCTGCAGGATTATTCTCAACATGGTAGGCTTCAGCCACAACAATTTCAGTTTCAAACTCCTGAGGACTTGACAAAGCCTCGATGAGTGCCTCTCAAAGATCCTTTGATAAATTCAAGGCATCCAGAATTGATAACTTGGACAGTACTTGGGCCAAGTGTTTTAATAAATCATACTTTTGATCCAAAGGTCTGCGTTTCCCAACAGGAACATGTGGTTTCGCAGGTACCTTAGAAGTTGATGCTTTGGAAGTTGATGCATCTTGTACCGGGATGGGAGTTGGTAATACTCCTAGCTTTGGAAGATTAGACCGATTAGGTCTATTTAATTGCTGAGAGGAAGAAGGTGGAACCTCCAACCGATCTTCTAGAATAACTGTGCCAGGACTGAATCTGCCTTGTGTAGAAGAACTTGCTTGTTCTTGTTGAGCTCGTTCAAGGGCTCTGCCATGAGTTTCTGCTGCATACACAGTTCTAGCAGGGGTAGAATTGGAATATTGGCCTCTGAAAGATCCATGTATTCCCCTGTACCCTGATCCTCTATAACTCCCTTTGATTCCTCTATTTGATACAGGGAATTTAGGCTCATCAAAATTGAAACTGTGACTAGCATATGGATCTGTTAAGTGAATCATGTTAACAGAACCAAATATCAACTCTTCGTCTGATGAAGACTCTGCCTGATTAGCCAGTTTAGGCTGTGCCATTTAGTGGGATGGTGCCCATGGCTTCAAAGTAGATGGCATAAAATCTACCAGAGTCAAAGACAACTTAGGCTTGGACACGATTTCATCTTCTTCTAATTGTTCCTCTTTCTTTGAATTATGCTGCCCTTTTGAGGATTTTCCCTCTGATGAAGAGGGTTTTTCTATGGCATTCATGGCAGAAGACACAATTGGTTTCTTCAATTGAATTCACAAAATGGCATGAGTTCGGTTGATCATTTCTCTGACCATCCAATCATCATATTTTTGTGCATTTTTGTTCTTGACTTCTTAACAGTCGCCTTCCTCCTCTGGATCTGTAGTAGTAACACATGCTACCTGAGCTGAAGAACCTTTCAGTTTGACTTGTCCCAAGTCGACCATTTTCTGCAGGAGGTCCTTGAAGACAAAACACTCCTGAATGGGATGCCCCAACATCTGATGAAATGGGAAATAATTGGGATAGTCTTCATCTCCTTCCTTATTCGGCCTCTTGGGCCTTGGAAATTGAACCAAATTATTTTCCAGAGCCGAAATGAAGTAACCAGGAACTTGTTCATTTCAGAAAGATTAGACTTTACTCTTCAAATCCTCAAATTGTTTTCGTCTTTGATCTCTTTGATCATATTGACAAAATGGCCTCTTTTGTTGATGCTCAGGAGGCGGAGCCCTTCGAGAAGACGAAGGCCTTGAAGTAGAAGCAGGTACAGGTGTTTGTTTAAGCATAACTGTAGTAGTTTTTGCTTTACCCATTCTCCTTCCTGGACCTGATGGAATTACACGAGCTTTATCCTTAGTCTTCATAAGAGAGTCTTCAATCTGTTGAGCCATTGAAGTAAGGTCTCGAAACCCTCCTGTGTATTTCACAAGGATCAATGGCGTGCGCAATTCATCACGCAAATTTTCCACACAGATTGGAAACAATTCCTCTTGAGGGAGTGCTAAGCTCAGGGAATATGTTAATCCCTTCCAATGAGCAATGAAATCTGAAACCCTTTCATTATCCCTTTGCTTATAGTTTGTAAGATCAAAAACTATTTTATTTGGAAAATTTGAGCTGAATTGAAGAAGGAATCATTGTTGGAGATACTCCCATACGGTAATTGACCGGGATTGCAATCTTGTGTACCAGACAAAGGCAGTCCCTTGTAATGATTTTACAAAACAACTGAGCTTAACTGCTTCTTGTTTCTGAGGGGTTCCCATCATAGGATCACAATGAGAAACAAAATGTGTTAAGTGTTGCTCTAGGTCTCCTGAACCATTAAAGATTGGGAATGTGGTACTTTCAAAATTTGATGGGGGAGGAATTGCATCAACCCATTCAGGGTAAGCTCTCTTTTTTGGTTGAATTTGAGTGTGCTTTCCCTCCATAGTTTCCAACCGAGTTGTTAATGACTCAATAGTAGTTATTAAATTTTGAGAAACATCCGATTGAGCTTGGAATTGAGTAGGTGCAACGACTGGAGTTTGGAAAGATGTGGTGGATAGTACTAAAAATGATGGTAGAATCGCTGATTGTTGTTGCACATGACCCATAGGATTAGACCTGTGAGGGTGTACTTGTAGAGGAGGATATTCTTGATCCATCTCAGTAGCCGCAACAAATTCCCTTGGCTGACTGACTCCAGTACGCTTAGGAGGAAGACTACCTTGAAGTAGTTCTGCATTCAACCTCCTCAAATCCTTAATTTCTTCCTCTTGTTGTGCAAATATTTGCTCTAATGAGAGCGATTGGCCTTCTCTAGAGGAAGTTTATGTAACCTGATTCTTTCCTTTCCCCTTATTGGACACCTTTCAGAGAGGGGGAAGTGGGTTACTTGAAGGATTACCTAAATTCTGGGTAATCCTCTGATTTCGTGTACGCACACCTTCTTCATTTGTGTCTGTGCATACAACCTATTGATCAGGAACCTCTTCATCTGATCCCTCTGAGTGAGCCTCATCTAGGGTATCAGCAACAATGGCATTGATGACATTAATTGAGGCATAACGCATTGCATCTCTTTTATCGGAATTTCTGTGATATTGTCTCCTTCCATGTCCTTGTTGAGACACTGCCTTTTGCTGATTTGATTCCTCAGGAACTTCTTGACGAACCATAATTTGGAGGGAATCACCTGATAATTTGGATCTTCTTTCCTCTTGTGGCTTCTTCCCTAATCGAGAGAAGAATGACTTTCTCTGAGGGAGGGATTGAGGATTTGAAAAAGTCCCCAGTTTTATGGATTTGGGTTGTTCCTGCTGTCTTTGCTCAACTCCTCGAATCCTATTTTTTGATTTTGAGGGTTGGGTTAAAAGATTCCCCAGTCTGGCAAGATGGGGTGGTTCTTGAGTTGCTATATTTGAGACCTTCTTAAAATCTCTCCTGATCTTATGGACTTTAGTCTGGAAATTGGATAGATGCATTAACCTGCATCCACTCTTATCACCCGGTTCAAAAGACCATTGGATGATTTCTAACACTTCTGTCACTTGATGATGTGCTTGCTCTAAACGAGAGGTCTGTTCAATATTCTCGTTTTCTTGATGTAGGAGTAACTCAACAACTTTTTCTCTGTATGCTTGATTTTGAGAGGAACTATTTGAGGCTTGTTCTTGAGCGAGCCTTTGATTATAAACAAAGCCAATTGGCTGTTGCCGGCCATGGGCAATAACATTGAATGAGACCATTTTCAGCGGAATTTGCTGACTAGAGAGTACAGTGAAATGTATCACTCCATGAACACCCCATCCCTTGATATGAATACCAGATGGGGCATTGGCAATTAACTGGTGCAATCTTCTTAGTGCGCCAAGTCATGAACATTGAAGGGCTATTTGTTGCTTTTCAGCCTTCGGATATCGAGAAACTGAGAGAGAAGCCAAATCAATTTGGCGTTGTAACCCTTCTATTATCTTAACATGATTTTCATATTCATCATAAGATAATATTTTCTTTTTCAACTGACAAAGAGTTTTCTATATGTTAAGACAAATATCATGAATTCCATCTTCCGTCAACATATCTGGAATGTCGTACTGAGAATCAGCCAAAGGAAAAAACATAACTGGAACTTCACCTTTAGCCAGTTTTTTCTCATATTCAGTACTTCCTCTTTATCATTCAATGAATATTCTTCTACCTGATTAGACCAGATCTGGTTCTTTCTTGCTACTTCATCAGATTCAACAAGATTGGTAGAGAATTCACTGATTAAAATAGAAGATGAACGACCCAGGGGTGGTTCGTAGAATTACCTACACCCCAGGCTATCTTATGATTGAGAAATTGTTTCACCTGATAGTGGTAAAGCATCAGAAATGACTGGCTTCACATTTGTAAGTACCTCAAGATAAGAGGGATTTCTCATCACTACATTTTCCGTTGGATAATTTTCCAAGTAATGTGCATTATTACTATGGAGAGGACTTTTGTAGCTAAATTCATCATCATGGGGAGGACCACCATGGTGGGTTACAGCAAAAGATGAAACATTTTTCTCCTTAATCTTATGACCACACAAAGGGTTCTTGTGGCTCTCATCTAAAGATGAAAATTAGAGATCAACCGAATTTTCACGAAGCAATCATTCATGAGGAAGTTTCTGGTGCAGACCTTCGGAATTAATGTTCCCACTATTGGGAACTGAGAGAGTATAATCTTGAGTTGCAAGAGATAATTGTCTGAGTGCATCAAGAACTCCAGCATCGAGTAAGGACTTATTAAATATTGTCCCTTGATTTCTTGACTATGTTGGGCGGGTCTTCTTCTTAGATGCCTTATTACTCACTTTAGGAACCACTTGTTGATGAAAGTGGTTATTATGGGCAGTTTTCTATGCCTTCTCAGAAGAAATGATTAGGTTAGGCTGATTATCTTCACTCAAATCAAGTGTATGTGCCTGACTTGGTTGTCCGTATGATATGGGGGAGTAAGCTCCACAACCCTCTTGGATTGGAACAGAGGTGTGTGTCTGTTCCGGAGTGAACTGTTGATGTGTCACTCTACTGGTAGGGATAGATTTTCATTTCTTCCCCTGTGATGCTACTGAAGCTGTTATAATATCCTAGCAGGCATCAAGAATATGAGTAGGGATTTGTTTATGCTCCTTCACCATTGACAGAATGTTCTTGGTGACTTCAGCTACCGGAACGGGTATATACGTTCATTCCGTTCTTGGAGTAGGTGTGTGTTCCTACTCCTGTCCTCTTTTTCCTATTAGTGAATTCTGACAGTACTCATGTGTGGGGGTAGAGAGTTGAGTCTTCCTCCTGTTTGTCGCCAGAGCTTTCCGACTGACTTCTCTGAATGCTACCAAACGATACTGTTGGTAGGATTGATCAATACTAGTTGGTGTATGTGTCTGCTGATTGCACTCCTCCAAACGTGGTTGAAAATCTTCCTTCAATACTGATAGACAAGGCTACTGGCAGGACTGATGAGTGTAAGCAGGTGTATGTGCCTGTTTACCAATTGTCAACACATTGGGTTGGCGGGCTCCATCATATGTAGTCAGACGAGCCTTCTGACTAGGTGATGATTTATAAACAGGTGTATGTTCCTATCTGTAGTACTCTGCCGGAATTGCCTGGAGGGATTGGTGTGCTACTTCCAGACGAGTCTGCTAAACAGTGGAATTAAAAAGGACAGGTGTATGTGCCCACTCGTTGCTTTCCACCAAGTTAGGTTGGTGGACTTCTTCAGAAATGGAAGAGATAAGAACCTGCTCACTGTTAACCAGTCATCGCCTCTGTTGGTTCATCTTGCCTACTCGGGTTTGAGGAACCTGAGCTGAACGCCTGGAGACGAAACCCTCATCATGTTGAGGGCGCACTGCCGCATGATTCTGGTGGTGATTGTTGGTGGGAGCCCTTGGGAAGGACTCATGTTTTCTTGAATTAAGGCCCTGAGTGGCCTTTTCATTCACCTCCTCAGAATATGGGAGGGAATGTTTGTTGCGTTATGGGGATAATGACTGGAAATGGTTGGAGACGGTGGTTAGCACCACCTGCTTCTTGATCGTTGGTCGTCGCTGTCCGGACGACCAGGGTGAGTTGTTCACTTGGAGGGCTTGTCGAGCATCCTCTAGAGTTGGAATGGTACTGTTTTGACGGTACTCCTTAACAAGCACATTTGATACCCAGCGTTGAAGACGCTGAGTAGGTGATGTCGTCCTTAGAGCGGATGACGATATAGCAGGAGTAGTTGTAGATTCATTCACAGCAGAGGTTTTCACAGACGTGAACTTAAGAAAATCCATTCTTTTAATATAGAAGATCTTGGAAAAGAGTGCTTGTTTAATATAACAAACATAATCAAGATAATTTCAGCTGCTACATCTTTTGGATGAGCACATATGTTATTGATTTCTTTGTTGTCCCTCTCATTGAGTTTTAAATAAGGTCCTAACAAATAAGTAAATCATCATTTTAAATTGGTTAAGGATTCACGTTGGGTTCACCATTTTTGTTTCCTCTGGAAATGGGGATGACCTCATTGATTTAAGTTTCAAACATTCCAATCGGTTTCTAATGGGTTTGTTCGTAGAACCGGAAAGCATCCAATGATTCTATATCCATTTGGACCTACTTTCCAAAGGTAGGTGCTCATTAGTTCTGGACTGATGAGGCTTAAGAATTTTCATTGGTTGAGAGGATGGGAGGTCGGACTCATCATACCTTTTTTGGGGGGAATTATTATCTACTCTGGGAATCTCTTTATAGATTTAAGTTATGTTCGTGAATCCTTATTACATTACCAAGTATGAAAATTTGATTTCCTTTAGATCTGAAAATCAATAATTAGTATGTATGAGATTTAGAGAATCTTTTATATGTTTTCGAGGTTCTTCATTGATTGAGAATCATCTTTATTTGTTAGAGATTCTTGGTCAATGGTATCCTTCGATACATTATATAGAAGTCTCTTGGTTATTATGATAACCATACTGGTTTTAAAGCCACTCAGCAGGGCACTTGAAGTTTATTGTCATTCAGAAGGACATGAATTATTTTATAGTTGGGATCGTACCCACAGATGGGCTACCTATGTATCCTTTGTTTTGGAAAAGGAATCAGAACCCACATAGTTTGAGTAAAGAAGTATGATGTTTTATGCATGATTGATGGATCAAAGAAAGATGTCATAATTACTTTTACACTCTAAGCTCACATGAGTCATACTCGGTGTGAGAAACAAGAGGTATTGGTAAAACCAGACAATTGTTCCATGAAATATGCAATTATAAGAAATGAGTGGGGCTTATGTATGTATGACTACACAGATAGATGAAGATTAGGATTTAATTCAAGGAAGAAACACGGGAACAAGGTCCATAAAGGTATATGTGCTTTATGGAGATTTAGATACTCTAACTTAGGGCTTATTCCTGAGAAGGATTCCCAAATTAGGAGGGGAATTATGACTGGGGCTTACTCCTGAAAAGGAAGCCCAGGTTAAGGGAATTATGACTGGGGATTACTCCTAAAAAGGAAGCCCAGGTTAAGGGAATTGTGATTGGGGCTTACTTTTGAAAAGGAATCCCAGGTTAAGGGAATTATGATTGGGGCTTACTCTTGAAAAGGAAGCCCAGGTTAAGGAAATTTGGATTTTTGGGAACTTGGGGCTTACTCCTAAGGAAGATGCCCATATTAAAAGAATTATGGTTGGGGATTACTCTTAAGGAGGATTCCCATATTAAAATAATTATGGTTATGGCTTACTCCTAAGGAGGATGCCCAAAATTAAAGGAACTTAAAGACTAGGGATTACTCCTAAAAAGGAGTCCTAGGTTAAGGGAATTTGAATACTGGGGATTACTCCTAAAAAGGAGGCCCAGGTTAGGGGACTTGGGGCTTACTCCTAAAGAGGATTCCCAAATTAGAGAAATTATGACTGGGGCATACTCCTGAAAAAAAGGCCCAGGTTAGGTAACCTCTCATATTTAAAGGATGAGGTTGAATGAATGAAGTCTCTGACCTTAGTGACATGAAGATATGTAAATCAATAAGTTTGGGAGATATTCCACAAAATTCCTTTCATATAAGGAAGCCAAACCAAGAAATCATTCCATGAATGGATTTTAAGAGGGTTCTGAAGGCTTAACCTTGAAGAGGAGAGGTGGATTTGAATAGGAGAGGTGAAATAGGTAGAAGAGGAACCCAAAAAGAGATGGGTGTGCAAGTCCTGTGTGGGTGCGCAAGTCCTGGTTGCGCAGGTGTACCTACGCGACACATGGGTACTTGCACGATGGTCAACCCTTAAGGTAATACTTGGGCGATACTTGGCTCAAGCCTTTAGTATTATCCCTAGGGGATTCCATCATAGGGGCGTGCAAGTTCTGTTGAAGGGGTAAGGTGGCGCCCAAGTGTGGCCATCTCCCTTAAGGGTTGTCCACTTAGGCGCGCAAGTGTTGATGAGTTTCAACACTTAGGCCTTCCTCCCCCTATTCAAATCTTCCATTCTAGGTAATAAATTACCTTAGAATTGTTCGGAAGCTTTGAGAAGAGACTAGGGCGTCGGGAGCTCAAATATGAGTTTCTGGAATTTTTTTCCATCTTGAAATGGGGGGCCCACCGGGGGTATTTATAGGCTGGTGAAGACCTTGAGTGAATTTCAAAGAGGGCACGCAAGTCACCTGCGCGACCATTGGGCGGCGTGCAAGTATACTTGCGTGACCTTGGTGGAACTTGCACGACCCAAGTGCATTTGAATCTTTGTTCATGCCTTTGTCAATTTTTGATGTTTCTTCAAAGGATGAATCACTTTGGGTTCAAGGTATTTCCCTTTTCAATTTTTTAGACTCTGTGATGGAAAGGACCGTCAACAATTATATATAGATATCAGGTATTTAATATTTCATTATAAACCCCTACTGCAGTATGGATAAATACCTTATGTTGTAGCCTTTATTTCTTAATTCATACTTCTACATGGTTGTGGTGTAGCACACTCTTCCATGGCTATAGATCCTATTATATTCTTATTTCTTCAAACATTTCTCACTACCCATATGTACATGCCCACTCCATAGTGTAAACACTATGGTGCAGAATCCTGTATGAAAACTTCCTAAAATAACATTCCACTACTCAGGTTAACACCCCTACAGCACATGAAAAACACCACATCATAGAATTGTTCCTTCACACTCAAGATATGGCATTGCCAATTATTCCACGGCATAGCCCTCATTCTTACTCCAAAAATGTTCTATAGCCTAAAATAGAATCTCCATAGTACAATGTAACTTCCTACAATGCAGCCTCCATCCATGGTGCAATATAAAAACTTATTAAATATGGTTATTCCTCAAATCATCTATACTTTACAATGGTCAGATGGAGCTCCTCTTAAACATGTAAGGCATCATTATTCATCAAATTGATCTTCACCAATGTCACTTGAGCTTCTATATGCAATCCACATTGATCCTTGGCCTCGAAAGTGGTCATTAATTTGAGTTTAATATTACTTGGGGGATTCCATGGAATTTTATATCCATTTTAGGTGATGGTCTGGTGACTATGAGTGTGGAAGTCAGAGGAGGTGGCTTTGATGGTGTGTCTGAGCATGGGGTGTGGAGTTGAAGCATGAAGTGGTGCTATTTTTTTAAATGTAAAATAGTGCCTAATGCAAACCAGAAAACCTGCAAGGAACAAACTTCAGAAGGAGGAGGATCAAGGAGCTTTCACCATAGCAGAAACTAAACGGATTGCAAGAATTAGAGGGTATTTCACCTCCCATCGGGACAAGCCATTGTATGCACGGGAAAGCCTATCCAAACAATCATGTGAAGGTGAAGAGATGATTTCATGATAAAGATTCTAGAGAGGAGCAGTTCCAAGTAGTTAGTCTGTGTTGTATGTAATGTTTGAATCCTACGGGAAATGAATTATTCTAAGTCCTATGGGCCATGTAAGGGTTCCACCTCACCCCTTGAAAGGTGTATTATCAAAATCAATAAAAAATAAAGGCCTTCGGGCCATTGGAGAGTGCTCTAATATACTACAATCAGTGGCTTAATTGGATCATAAAATTTCTATGGGGATGGGATCCCTAATATAGTAAGAACACACACAAACTGGGTCATTCCAACACATGTGGCCCCAAATTCCTTAGCCCACATGTTTCAAGTGCTCCCCCATGCATATCCTACTCTCCTCCCTACCACCTGAGTGGTCCTTCCCATGGGATTTTATGGCCAAAAAGCCCTTTGGGGCTAGATATATGGATTCCAACCCTTGGATGAAGGCTAGCTTTGGATGGCCAATTTTTTTACCTGCAAAAATTAAATCAACCACTTAGTAATATTTAAACTATAAATTCATAATTAAATTAAAACTTCCAGAATGAAGAATTTTTATTTATTTTTATCCCTATTAACCCTTATGTAGAAATTTCCCACATTTTAGTAAAATAATGAATTACATGGTAATATTTATTAAAACCTACTAAAAATCAATAGAACATGTTTAAATTTTTTCATGAGAAATGATTGATCAAATGCCCCCACACTTGAACTATGCTTGTCCTCAAGCATTGAATATCAACATTAAGTTAAATAGAAACACCATGTTGCCAATATTTAAATTTCAAAGAAATTGAAATAAAATGATTATCAATGTTAAACAAAAATTGTAAGATCCACATAAAACATCAACTCAAATTCACATTTTTTAAAAGATTAATTGATCCAAGTATTTTACTTTATACCTTTTTAAAATGGTGCAACTTATCCTTTAATTCATTCAGGTTTCTCAATTAATTATAATCAAGTATTCTAAATCATGATCTATCTCACTTTGTATATTTTTTTACTCATCACTCAAGGTAACAAACTGAACTATAGTTTTGCTCATGCCTTGAATACATGCACCTTTATATAATATTGAAAAGGAACCAATTCCTCTACTTTTTAAAGATAAAAATAAGATAAAATCGTGATGACTTTTCAAGTAAGGATCTAATGAATCTGAGGCTTAAGGTTGGTATAGATTGATGTGAAAATTCATCAAGGCTAAAAATAGAGGTTTTATCTCTTAAATTATAGAACACCATATCAAAATAAAATTGTAATAAAATTATCTCCTTAAAAGTGACAACTCCCACTTCCCAAGACTCAAAGTATGTCCATGATCAATATAAGAATAATTAATAATGTTCACCTTCTTGAATTTTCTCTACTTTTACTTTTTCTTTCTTTTTTTCAAACTAATTTTTTGTATTTTTTTATTTTTAGAAATTTATGCTTGGAATAAACCTCACATCCACCACCTTACCACGTATGATAAAATCATAGGCCTGGTAATAGTGATTTTTTATTTTCCTAAGTCACAGCCCATTTATTTTTTTAAGAAGTGAAAATAATTAAAGTATAATGTGTGATTAATAATACCTTTCACAATACTAAAAAAATAGAAACCCTGTGATTTTTACTTACAATGTATTACATACTTCCATCATGAATTCCCTATCCCTCACACTTAAACTTTAAAATAGCATGAAAATACCAAGAGGGGTAGGAATGGATATAAATGGATTGAAATTTAGATCATTCCTAACAAGGTCATTCATGGTCTCTATGTTCTAATAAAGGATTAATGTTAAATTGGTATCAAGGATAACTTTTTATCAATAAATATGCCTCAATCATATTTAATTTGTTTTTGTTCAATCATTTCTTTGAAAATTTCCAATACAAGTTCTAGTAGGTGACATGTCCTGAGATCACTCAAGAAATATGATCAAGATAAAAAAGTATCAGGTCTATAAATAATCTTGGTTAATGAATCATATAAATTTGTACAATCGATCATGTCATAAAATAATATAAAATTGATTTACATGAATTTTAGAAATTCAGAGTATGAAAAATGGTTGGGAAATTTTATTTACAAGAATCAACAAATCACTAAAATTATGATTCATAAAATTAGTATCCATGCTTCACTAGAGTCATTCAATTATAAACCTTACTCATTAAATCTCATTATCATTAAAATCTAAAACATGGAATCGTAATTTTCTAAAGAAACTCATGCCTCCTAGATAAATCAAGTAAAGCAAGAATCCTATATGTGGAATGCAATTTATAGTTTAACACAATTGCTAGAATTTTATTTATTTTAAAAAATATTTTCACACAAAAAATCAGGGAGATAAAGTAAAATGAATGTAATAATGAACTCCACATTTCAATGAATCTTCCTTCCACCCCCTTTTTGTTGTTTGGGGGCTACGTTGTGCCATCATGGACCAAAAAAATGAAATCACTAATTATAATTTAAGGACCATGTAAAAGTAAATGTCAAAAATAATGATGAATTGGATTGCATAATAAACTAATTCCTTAGAAAATATCAAGAGTTCATAGAAATTAAATAGAAAGATAAGTATTGGTTTAATCCCCTAAGTGGGCCCTACATTTTTACTACCTCCAGATGGGCAGTACCAGCTTTCATCCAAAACCGTTGGTGGGTGGAGTTTCTTGGATTTGAACCACCACATGTTTATTTTTTCATATTTAACTTCTTCTTCATTATTGAGAATGAATTCATGGATAGAGTACACTAGATCAACCCCCTTTTCAATCAGGTACAGATTTTATGGTGGGGGTAGAATGAAGTATGGATCTTCCTCCTTCTTGGTTTGTACTTGTTTAACCTCTTATTTACTATAAAGTGATTGCTCAATGTGGGATATATGAATTTAATTTTCAAAGTTAAGGTTAGAATGTATTTTTAATTGAATATAATTTAAACATACATAATAAAAATTATAATGCTCCCTTTCAAGGTAAGCATTTTCTATCTTGTTTTCATTTAGCAAGGTTGCTTGGATCTCCTCATGGACTTCCTATAATGAATGTTCAATATGTGATGGAATATTCATGTGTTTCTCATCAAGTCTATATTATTTTTATATATATTTCTCCAAGATAAGATAGAAGTTATCAAAATCTGAAAATTAAAAATAGTGGGTGGTGATAATCAAGTTGGTTTTAAAAAAATAGATAAGATAGAGTTTAAGATAAGATAATGTCTCTATATTGATTCAACTTCAATATCTATTTTAGTTGTAAGGTCCTATTGAATTTTAATCTCACTGGTTAGAGATAGGGAGTCAAAATCTTCCATATTTTCTTCAAATTAAAACACTTGGGTGGTTTATTATTCTATGGATAGATATTGGTATAGATTTTCTGATGACTCTACCTTGAAGTCTGAAAGATCATGTTATAATTTATCCTCTACCCAATCACTCCAATATTGATCTAAGACTTGTTGATATTTTAGATATACATCATTATGTGGGTATTCATCTTCACTCTCCAGCTATTCATGGTCAATATCCCAGTCTCCAACATTGAAACTGACTCTTCAGTGATCCTCATCTCAATGAAAAAGAAGAAGAAAACCCCATGGGCCATCACTTACCTCATTCATAGGTGATTAAGAAAAGTAACTAATGGCATGTCCTTACTACACACTTGGTGTGAAGGAAACAAGGTTTCAGATTTTCTCTTTACTCATGGAGACTATGATAACCCCTGTACGGTTTTCAAAAGCATCAGATATATTATACCAGATTGTTCCAACCTAGTTCAAGCAGATACACTCAGTTTATAGTACTTTAGGACTCCTTGAATCACTTGTCCCATGTTTCTCCCATTTCTTTGATGACTTTTTTACTTATTTCATCTATTTCATCTTTTGATGTATCCTCTTACCTTTTAATAAAATAAAAAAGAACATTTAGTCATTCTATTCGTGGTAGGTATCGATCTAATTATTGAGATAGTGGATTTGTGGATACTCCTCAAGAAAATACTCAACCTCTTGGATATATTTGGTAAAATTGGGTAGATCTAATGGTACTTCCTCTTTTACCTTTAATCTTTGATAATAATCTTGGAATTCATTAACCATTTCTTCCAATTCATGAAATTACAGACCTATATTCTAACTATTTTACATTTGTTTGACCATAAAACTAATATTCTCAACCCTTCTTTGGAGAACCTCCTCAGCATTGTAAACCACTTTCTCTTGGTCATACACCTGTGAGTAATTTTTCAATGCATAATAGTAATCATTTAAAAACATCATGCTAAAAAATTGGTTTTTTTAGAAAAAAAATGAAAAACTATTTTCAATGTGAAAAGAAAATGTAAGTAAACAACTAATTGTCTCCCCAAAAATGGTTCCAAGTTTTAACATGCGCTTGTTGTAAAGTGGATCAAAAGCTACTATTTATTTTCCTAGGGGATCATAATGGCTTACCAAGTTCATCTCAATTAAGGTGCTTCATAGTTATTCACCAAGTAATTATAATTCACCTAAACTACTTATTTTTGTGCTTTTATTATTTTATGAAAGAAAAGTAAAAAACATAAAAGAAAGAATGAATATCTAAACTATCGTAACATACATTGAAAAATGAGGTTATATAAGAAATAGCTTGTCCCTAAGGTTTGGTTTTGGGTTCCTTTATTATTCACATTTTCGTCTTAGATTTAGTTTGATAGTTCAATCATGAAATATCATTAATGAACTATGATACTTCAATTTATTGAGTGTGAAATATTTAATGCCTTGGAAAAATAAATTTCACTTTCTACTATGATAAAGGTTAATGACACACCTCAATTGAGAGTATGTAATCTTCCAAGACTTAGATCCATCGTATGTCATTTTATCCATTAAAAAACTTAACTCTATCATGTGAAGAGTTATCATTCAATGGAAGGTAGGGAAAATATATAAATTAAATAATAGAATTGAGTTTGAGATTTATGTCATGTTGGATAATCGCAACACCCATACACTTCACCCTCATTCACTACAAATAGAATCAAAACATTTAACAATTAAAATTAGAATCCAATAATGCAGGCATCCTCCCCTGAGGAAAAGCCTCGGGTCAGTCACTCATTATTGAGTTTAAGAGTTCATAGTAAAAGAATGCGATAGATAGAGAGAATAAAATAAAGAAATAAGAAATATAATGGATCACTTGAATTAAATAGAATGAATTAGTCTCATAATGAAACTATTCTACAATAAAAAATAAACAAAGTAGCAGCAGTTCCCATTTGAGCTCCCAATCTTCTAATTCATGGAATAGTATTCATTTGGTATAATTATATAGGAAGTATTGTCCATGTACATTCATTTGATTCTTCCATATATTACTTTATCTTGGTAAAAGTTTCCTCTTTTTTTTGGATCTTGGACATGTGAATTCTCCACAGATATCAGGTATTTAATATTTCAACATAGACCCCTTCTATAGCGTGGAGAAATAAATTGTAGCGTAGCCTTTTTTTATTCATGAATTATTCTTCATGGATGCTTTGAAACACACTTCCACATATGTGTCTCCTATCATGTCCTTATTTATTCAAAAAAATTCCACTGTCTATATGGACATACCCACACCATAGTGTAAGCACCACGGTGCAGCCTCTTATAGGCTAACTTTCTAAAATAACTCACCACTTAAGAAGTTGACATTGTTATAATTCATAAATAACACCACATAATAGCACATTTCTTTCACACTCAGACTATGGCATAGCTAGTTATTCTATAGTACATACCTCATTCTTTCTCCAAAAATGGTCCACTACCTAAAATGGAATCTCCACAGTGCAGCATAAATTTCTATGGTGCAGCCTCCATACATGATGTAGCATATACACCTATGGATAAGGGTTCCCCCTCAAATAATCTATCCCTTACAGTGGCCGAATGGAGCTCCTCTTTAATATGTAAGGCATCATTATTCATCAAATTGAGTTTCCCTGATGTTTCTTGAGCTTCCTGATGTGATCCATAGTGATCCTTATCCTCAAAAGTGGTCATTAATTTGATTTTGAGATTACCTAAGGGATAACATAGAATTTTCTACCCAGTTTGGGAGGTGGTCCAATGACTATGGGCATAGTAGGTGGTAGAGGTGGCTTCAATGGTGTGTTCAAGCATGGGGTACATAGTTGAGGCACAAAGTGGTGTTATTTTGTTAAATAATGAATAGTTCTTACATCTATCATATCCCACATTGAATTTTAAATGAGTTTATAACTCCTATATATTACAATTGGTGGCTTTATTATCTCATAATCTTACTATGGGGATGGTTTCCCACATATACTATGAACTCGTAGAAAATTATTTGTGCCAACATGTGTGGCCCCATGGGTGTTGGACCAGACACTGCACATGCTCCCCATCTGTGTGGTTTTCTCTCCTCCCTGCCACTTTATTGGGTTGTTCCAAGGTATTTCTTGGCCATTATTCCCTCTTTGGTTTTCTATATATCATATATCCCTTTTATTGTGGGATAGATTTGGCTGGTTAATTTTTTTACCTACAAAAATCAAAACAATCACTTGGTAATATTTCAAGAAGAAGTTCATAATTAAATTAAAACTTACAAAATGAAAATTATTTATTTATTTTTATCCATATTAATCCTTATATTTAAATTTCCCACATTTTAGTAAAATAATGAATTTCATGGGAGTATTTATTAAAAGCCACGAAAAATCAATAGAAAATGTTTAAATTTTTGTATGAGAAATGAGTGCATCACATGGGTCATATGAGATCAATTGACCAAGTTGGATCACTTTTTACTAATTCATAAGACCTAACTATTGATTATCTAGGTAAGATCAATGTAAATGAGACCATATACTTGTATGTTATGCCTCGGAGTATCATTTTAGAAGGGGATCCCCATTTTTCATCACTATTCTAGAAAGGATTATATATGGTGCCTGGTATGTTGGTGCATTTTAGAACTACCTATCACCCACATATAGATAATAATTTTGAGCAAACCATTCATATATAGATGGGAAATTTTAGTGGTTTGAAACCACTCAAAGTAGGGAGAGTTCATATGTTAACTATTGATACAAGCATCTAGAGTTTGAGGTGGGAGATCATGTATTCTTATAGGTTTTACCTCTATTATGAAATTATATTCTATATAGGTAGGGGAATTTTAGACCTAGGTATATGGATTTTTTTGAGTTCATTGAGAGGATAGGTATAATGCCATGCTGATTGGATCTCCCTCATCATTTCAGTGTTATAAATGATGTTTTCTACATATCACAATATCAGTGGTATTATTCTCACCCTTCTCATGTGATCAATATCATTGACGTTGATCTAAAATCTGACGCATCCTTTGAGGATAATCTAGTTTAGATAGTGGATCAAAGTGATAAGATTATACATGGTAATATGATTCCTCTTGTGTGAGTATAGGGGTAGAATGAGCATATCTATGAGGATGCATGGGAGGGGGATCTGATATGAGAGCTTAATGGATAGATTTAATAACTGATAAGTATTGATGAAATTCAAGAATCCAACTCGAGGATGAACTATTATATAGTGATGATGTTGTAAAACCACATAATTCTTATGGTATGAATTCATGTGAATTTTTTTGAACCTAATGTATTTTCAGGATTATGAATGATTAGGGTGTTGAAAGTGGCTCAGAATTGGGTTTCATAAAGTTTTAGGGGGCTATAATTGAAATTTCAGTGACTATAATGTGGTCATGGTGTGGTGTATGATAACCATTGAATGACGCATAGAGTGAGATAGATCCATGGAATATATAAAATAGGGGAGCACCACAATGGATCATATGTGGAGGGGAGGCCTCGGACTGGGTGAGGTCATGCCATGACCTATAGGGATCATGTTGTGAAGGTATCTGGGTAGAAGGGCGGCCTTAGACTGAGTGAGGTCATATCATGACCATAAGGGTCACTCCCTGATGTTATTTGGAAAAATGGGATCCCCTTGACCTAGGCTAGTTCACATAATGACCCTCATGGTCATTTATAGACCCACTCATTGGGAAGTTTTTTTAAAGGGTAAGAGTTTTAATTTCAACCTTAGACATTATTCCTTCTCCTCTTCTTCTCCCTCAATCCCTACTCGATGTTGGAAAAAATTTGAACTCCACCATAATATTCTAATAACTTTGTTTCCATTATTTTTTTTAAGGTTTCATTCATTCCTTTGATCATCCTCTAGTAATTCTATGCTTGTTTAAGCCTTAGATACCTTATCCTTATGTTTTTTATTATATTTACTTTCTAAAACACTAAATTGATAGGTTTTGGGTTGATTTTAGGGTTAATAAGGTTTGGATTTGATTCAAGGAGCACGGATTGAAAAGTGTGCTTACTTACACTTAAGTTAGGTGGTCCCTAAGTTATCCCTAAGTCAATTTTCATTTCTCTTTTGTATGTGATGGTTGGTTGCACTGACCTAATAGTATCTAACCAAAAACTAATAAATTGGTTTATATTTTTTTCCTTATCATAAATTCATTACTCAGGCCATGAGGGGTCTACAAATAAATTAATATCTAATTATTTTGGATACTAAAATAATTTTTTACTAAAATAATAAGATGGTGTACTTTTTAGAAAACCCAAGAGGTGACCTAATGAATTGCATTTTTCTTGGGAGGGTGACCAATGGGTAACATTAAAAAAATTACTAGGCATGTAATGTAATAAATTTTGGGGAATATTTGACATGGAAAATGTTGAATGATAAAAGTTATAATTAGTAAAACATGAAAATTTAAATGATGTAGTAAATGTTAAAGGATTTGGAATGAACTTCATATATGACTATGTTTTTGGGGTAGGGTGTGGGTGTGCCCTAGGTTCCAAAAATTGCTTCTTATGTTTCCTAGGTAGGGTGCATGTGTTCCTCAGGTTCCAAATAATGTTATTTATGTTTCCTAAGTGGGGTACGGGTGTGGAACGGGTTTTTAATGAGGTGAATTTCTCTTTTAGGGCATGGATCATGTATTCCCATGGGTTACTGATGCGGGTAATATCTTCAAATACACTGGTAATAGGACGTATCTGGTAAGGTTGATCCTGAGTATCACTCTAGATCCTGATGATCAACTGTGATTTATTTATCATGAATTATTTATTTATAATGGCACATCAGTATGAACTTTATCGTGATCTAGATAAACTTAGGGGCATTATTGGTAGTGTCCTACTATGTTGTACTCACACCCTTCTCAGGTCATCATTGTTACCCCCATCATACTTCATGGTTACAAGACCATATAAGATAAAATTCGCTATGATCGATGGTTGATTTGGAATGGCTAGGTTGGATCATGAAGGATGAAACTGTTCTAGGAAACGAGACCAGTTTTGGGGACTTCTCTTACTTGTTTGGGAGTCCTTATCCATTGAAGATCTGGGTAAGAACAATGTTTATGAGATTTTTCACTTGCATGGTATATCTAATAGTATTATTTCAGATAGAGGTCCCCATTTTACATCACTATTTTGTTTAGGATTATAGAGGGTTATTGGTACATAAGTGAATTTAGTCACTAACTATCACCCAAAAATAGGTTGTAAATATAAGCAAACCATTCATATACTAGAGTACATGATTTAAAAATGTGTACAAGATTTTGTAGGTTCTTGGTGGAAACATCTATCACTTGATAAGTTCACCTATAACAACAATTATCAAACTCTGATATAGATAGTTCCTTTCAAGGATTTATATGGTAGTCCTTTTTCACCTCTAAAATGTATAAAATCTGTATAGTATATGATTATTGAGTTGAGACTTATGTTAGATACCTCAGGGAATATATGGTTGATTAAGAAGTAGTTAGTGACTACTAAAAGAAGGAATAAGTCATATACTGACCGGTGACACTAAACTATGGAGTTTTATTTGGGAGATTAGGTATTTTTATGAGTGTCACATCTATTGTGACATAATAATTTACAAAGGTAGGGGAATTTGGTACTCAGGTATGTGGGTTCGTTTGAGATTGTGGAGGGGATCGGTATATTGGCATACCGATTAGATCTCCCTTATCATTTCAGTGTTATGCATGATGTTTTCCATGTATCAGTATTTCATATGTATTATTATAATACTTATCATGTGATCAATACTGATGATTTAGATCACAAAGATGATGTATCTTTTGAGGAGAATCTAGTTTTGTTAATTGATCGAAGTGAGAAGACTTTATGTGGGAAGATTGTTCCTTTAGAGTGACTGTAGTGGTGGCATAGGTGTATCTAGGAGGAGAATTGGTTTGGGTAGTGTAACACCCTAATATTTTATAATATATATTACTTTAAATGAATATTTTTTTCAATATCATGTACCACATGTAATACCAAGCTTAAACAAACCACAACATTATTATTTAAATATGATTGTTATAACCTAATCGTTGGATTGGAGGGTATGAATAAGAGTAACCAAATTATAAAATACATATATAAAAGTTTTATTAATATAAATTTATTAATTAATTCCTAGTAAATGAGTAATCAATTCTAAATGATAATAATTTAATCATATAAGGTTAAGAACTGTTAAATTTTAAAGGGTCATTTTTTATAGAAGAGAGTTTTCTTTATATTTTATATGCTTCATTTAAAAGATAAATTTAACTTTTTAGAGTATTAAATTTATTAAAAAATTATTTTTATACATGTAAAATAATTAATAATCATCCATACATTGATTATAAATTTTTTAGAAATGAATATAAAATCATTTAATAGTAAAAAGAGATATTTTTTAAAAAAATTGTTTTTAAATACGCAATAAATTTTTATATTAATAAATTAAAATAACTACTTATAAATTAATTTTATTAAATTTATTGATAATTTAATCAATAAATTAAACTAATAATAATTCAATGGTTGTTACTAGATAATTAATGTGAATAAAATCATTTTATACTTCAAAAATACATTTTTTCCTAAAAATGGTTTTTAAGCATTTCGTGCACAGATTTTATAATTATTTTATAAATTTTTTATAAATGGTATTTTATAAAATTAAATTAGTTTTTGGATTCATAATATCAAATTTATCTTAGGGTTAATTTTTGTGATTTTTCTGAAAAGATTGATTTTTGGGTGAATTGTGAAAAATACCGATTTTTATAAAAACTATTATTTATTTTCAAGTATTCAAAAATCACCATTATGTTTTGGAATGGTTTTAAAGTTAAATTAGTCCCATTTTAATAAAAAAATCTAATTAATTATATATTAATCATCATTATAATTTATTTTGGTATAAATTTATTTTTAGGCTTAAAACACATTTTCCTAAAAAAACTATTTTTTGTTGTATTTTATGTTCTTATATTAAATTTTATTTATTATATTTTTATATATTTAATATTTAAAAATGTCTTTAATATTTATAATCATGTGTTTAAAATTTATTAATTAGTTCAATTTTATTTTTGGGTCATAATGAATATTAACCATGGTAATTATTATCACTACGGTAAAGGAAAATATAGGTTAATTAGGGTTAAAACTTTGTGATAAGTTCAAAAATATCATATTAAATATTATTATATAAGAATATTTCAACCCTTATCACCTTATATTCTAAATATTATTGATTTAGTTCTAATTTAACATGAATAATACATCTATAATATTTAAAAGTTAGAATGATTACAAGAGTGTCACTCTCCTCACTTATAAAAGGGAACCTTCTATCCTAACTTATTCAAAAACTTTGAGAACTATATATCATAAAATCCCAAAACAAATACATTTAAAACACTATTACCCATTTTTTATATGTTCTGGTATTTTTAAAATAGAAACCTATAAGGCTTAAGGTGTAATCCAAATGAGGTTTTCCAAAGAAGCGGCAAAACTCTTAACTGAGTTCTTTATTGTTTATTTCTTATTCTTCATACTTAAAACTATCATAACCATGATGATATAACAACATAAATATCTAAAATATAATTAAATTTTATTATTCTTATTTTACAAACCTTTTTCATCTCCTTTTCCATTTTATGAGAAATGAAAACATCGCTTGTGCGTACGTATGGACTACCACCTCTACAAAGCGATGTGTTTCATTTTTCATCACCACAAAATATGGATGGTTAGTATGATATAATTAATAAAAATATATTATATATATTATATAATTATGTTTTTTTAAATATGATATATTACTTACCTTATTTTCCTTCCATCTATTGAAAATGATAACATCGCTCGTGTGTGCGTGTGGACTACCACCTCCACGAAGTGATGTGATTCATTTTCCATTTACACCTTCTATGGATTGATATAAAATTATATTTGATGTTTAAAATTTATAATTATTTTATTATTAATATTCTAGATATTATGGAATAATTCTCCCTTTTACCATGTCCAACCTATCAAGGTTTTTGGGATTATGAATCGAACGTCCTCAAAACATATGACATGAATTTAAATAATTTAGTAACTATATAAGAAATTGTAATAATGAGATAAAATGGATTAATATAAGTTAATAAACCTAAAAAAAATCTTAAATAATTAAATAATAAATATAATTTTGTTATATAGAAGTTAAAAAACATATGTGGCGAGTCGAACTCGTGGTAAGGGATTTATCATCTCAATTTATTTTATTTAAGACTTACATCATTTTCATCACATATTTTTATTTTTATTTTTTATATACTGTCATATGGATTTATATTATAATTAATTAAATTAAATTAAATTTTTTAAAAAATCCTTTTCAATTTATCTTCTTTAATGTTCTTTTGATTCAAAATTTACTAAATATGTATGGTATTTTTCTTTAAAATATAGTTTTAAATATTTTAAACTCTTTTTATTACATATTCATTCTCTTAAAATTGTTTTATATAAGTTTTATTAATAATTAAATTATTAATAAAGTTATTTTATATAACCTTTTACTTTCTTTAAAAAATATTAAAAGTAATCTTTTCATACATTTTCTGTATGGGACACTTCAGACTCTTTTTACCAAAGTACAAAAGAATTTTATTTTAATATTTACTGCATGACCACCATTTCCCATTATAATAGTCATTATTAATTATCAATATTCCTATATAGGTATTTATGGTTTTTTAAATAATATCATATTCTTTTTGTTTTAGTAATTTCTAGTTTTTAAATGTTTTCAAAATAAAGGATATTTCTTCTCATTTTTATGAGATAACTAAATGTGTTTTTTCTTATGGGATTTAATTCCAAATTTTATGAGTTTCATGATAGATATTAAATATATTATGTTTTTTCTCATGTTATGGTTCTTGGGAATTTTATACGATAATATTTGAGCCTGATATAGCTCTGATAATGGGTGATACTGATGTAGCTCTCCAATTCATTTGGTAATGATGATGGAGTTAATGAGAAATAAGTTACTCCAAAGAAATATGTTGTAATTAACCATGATATTCATTAATTTATAATAATTCTTCTAAGGGTGTTTTAAATGATAATTCCCCAATATAATAACATGGTTTTTCAATTTTTTCTATGGGTTTTAAAGGAAATATTTTGATTTCCTAAGGAAAAAAATAAATTCATGATTAAAGGAAATTTTATAATATTCTAAATGAAAAAGGTTTTTTTTCATTATTTCTCATGTTATCCCAAGTAAATTTCATGATTATGATTTTTCCTTTCTGATTTATTACCAAAAAAATTATGAAAACTTTAGGCATTGAAGTTGATTTCATGAGTAAATAATGATTAATTTGAGCCCAAAGTTTATTATGTAAAAAAGGAAAATTTTCTTATGAGTTTTCATGAATTTTAAAAAGGAATAAAGGGTTTACTTTATTTTTATATCCCTTAATGATCTTATTATTCTCATTCAAAGTTTTAAAAAATTATAGGGCCTAAGGATGAGTAGGAACTATAGCTGGGTCTATCTTTCTGCTATGGTGACTCATTTTTTAACGAAGCAAAAGCAACTTAAATAAAATAAAAGTCTAAATTTAAGAATCATATTTTTGTGGAAAAAATATATATTGAGTGGAATTTTCCACTTAGTAATGTATGGGTTTTATATGTAATAGTTTTTCTTAATTATCTATAAATATAAACCTAAAAAATCATAGGAATGTAAGAAAGTGAAATCATTTCTATTAAACTCATAATTATTTGTTTTTAAGGAATGGGTCCTTATAGTTGGTAACTGATTAAGATTTTATATAAATTTATAGGTTATGATTTTATTTTATGATAATTTATAATTCTTCTATAATTATAAATGTTATTATGTTAAGAACAATTGTGGTATTTTTTGCTGAATTGAAAGAGTTGAATAAAAGATGATATGGTTAAGGATAGCTTAGTATTTATCCTCCCACAAGATAGTTTGTTATTATTTTATTTAACCCTAACCATTTTGGTTTTATTAAATGACTAGTACTATTAGGAACTAAGTTAACAATGGATGTAAAAAACATTGTAGTGGTTGTTCGAATAAGCAACCAAACAGGATAATATTTGGAGTGAAAACTCGTATGGTTACGCCTAACCAACTATCTTAAGTTATGATTAACAACCAGAACCTATATGAGTTTCCTAACACACCAATTAAGAGAAAATGGAGTTTTATGGGATTTCAGGTGATAAATAAAATATATGAAAGAAATTTTAAATTTCTACATGTCAAGAATGTGGGAAGAAGCACCTAGGAGAATGTCTCAAAATAATTGAAAGATGTTTTAATTGTGGGGTGTATTATAAAAATCGATGTCCTGGGGGGGGAATCTCAAAAGGGGGATAAAAAATTATATACAAATAAATATTTTACATATGAATATGGATAAACTATGAATAAAATATAAAATTTATAACCTAATTTTCTTATGATTAAGGTAGGAAACATGATTAGATTGAGATTGATGAATCTTGGGATTTGATTCATATTTTTTATAGTATAAAGGAAGTATTGAGGAATAAGATGACAAATCTTAGTTAAAGGTTTATAAATAAATATTAATGATTTAACTTTATATATTAAGGGTTTTAAAAGTTATGATGTAGTGGTATTTTATTTAAGTATTGATAATATTTAAGAATTATCATATGTTTAAAAGTATAGATATCATTTTGAGGTCTTATGTGACTATTTTCAAAGGTGGTTACTAATCTTTTAGGATATATTTATTAGGTTTTAATAAATGATTTAGGTATATAAAACTTTTAGTTTTATCATAAAATTTAAGGGTTATTACATTTTGGAAACATATGTTTTATCATATAGATAGCCATGGGAATGAAAATTGATTTTTTTACCAAGTGATTAAAGTTATTTTTGAATAATTTCACTATACTATGCCTATTATATGATTAAGATGGATAGACAATTAAGTATAGAATATGAATTTATTTGAGGAATAAATATTGAGTAATATTTTGGAAGCATATATGGTTTTATTGTGGATTTATGGTGATTAAATCTATTTATGGAAAAGATTATTATATTTTGGAAAATATATGAATAGGGCATATAAATTTTTTAATATGTGGATTTATGAGTAATTAATGTTGTTTGGAGATAAATTTTAGGTTGATCTTTGAATAATATGTGATCAAATCTTTCTAATATCTGGGTTTTAAATTTTGGTCTAGCATATTTTGAAGAGTTTAAAGTTCAGTTATTTATTGAATGTTTTAAGTTTAATTTTTTGTGTTATTGTTGAGGATATGTTTTATTTTATTCATATAAAGGTTTATTCATATTAACTTTAGCTAACCATTTTGATTTTATTAAATTTATAGAGACAATAAAAATAATTTGAAATTTTTTTGGATCTTAGGATCCATTAAAAGTTAATTTTAGTTATTTGGGCATGAAAATTTAATCATGGTGATTTTTTATTTAAAGTATGAGATGAAGAAAAGGTGGAAAACTTCTTGAAACACAACTGAAGTATGAATTGTGGAAATAAAGCAATTATATTTTTTAGTATTCTCTATCTTGATGTAAAAATAATTCCTTAACTCAATAAAGATAAAGATAAATCTATATAGTATTATATGGAAAACAACACTCAACTATTAAGGTATTCTTTTAGAAACTCATTCACAAGTATGAGTCTTGAAATGGTGAATGGATGGATTAAGAAATATTTAGAAAATTATAAGTTTCTTGTTATTATAATTTACATTAAAGTTATTTTAAAAAGGAAATGTTATCAATATAAAAATGTTTCAAACTTATCAAATTCAAGATAAAGTTATGAGGATCCAATTTCATTAAGAGGGTAGAATATAACACCCAAATATTTTAGTATTTATATTAATTTAAAGGAATAATTTGTTTGATATTATTTACCACATGCAACACCAAGATTAAACGAACTACAACATTATTATTTAAATCTAATAATTATAACATTATCATTGGGTTGGGAAGTATGAATAGGAGTAATAGAATTATAAAATATATATAAAAAAAATTTTATAATACAAAATTATTGATTAATTACTAGGAAATAAGTACTCAATTATAAATTATAATAATTAAATCATATAATTTTGAGAAAAGTTAAAGTTAAAAGGTCCTTTTTTCTATAAAAGTGGGTTTTCTTATTTTTCATATGTTTTATTTAAAAGATAAATTTCAATTTTTATTGTATTAAATTTATTGAAAAAATATTTTTAATAAATTTAAACTAATTAATAATTATCCATAAATTTATTATCAATTTGTTATAAATAAATATAAAATCATTTGATGAAAAAAATATATATTTTTCAGAAAACTATTTTTAAGTGAAAAATGTATTTTTACCTTAATAAATTAAATTAATCATGACTGATAAATTATTCTTATGAAATTTATTAATAATTTATTCAATAAAATAAACTAAAAATCATCCAATGGTTGTTACAAGGCAAGGAATGTGAATAAAATATTTTTTTCTTTGAAAATTGATTTTTTCTAAAAAAATGATTTTTACACATTTTGTATATGGATATTAGAATTATTTTATTCCACTTTTATAAATTTTATTTTATAGTGTACCTACTTTTTATATTCAACATATAAAATTTATCATAGGTTGTATTTTTTGGAATTTTCTTAAAAGATTGATTTTTCGGTGAATAGTAAAAAATAATGATTTTTTTTAAAACTATCTTTTATTTTAAAGTATTTAAAAAGACTCATTATGTTTTTAAATTGTTTTAAATTAAATTTTGTACCATTTAAATAAAAATAATACAATTAATTCCATATGAATTATCATTATAATTTATTTTGGTATAAATTCTTTTTTAGAATTTAAAACACAATTTTCTAAAAAACATTTTTTCATTGAGTTTTTCATTCTTATATTAAAATATATTTATACTAATTATATAGATTGATTATTTAAAAATTAATTAATATTTTTAATCATGAGTTTCAAATTTATTAATGAGTCTAATTTCATTTTTGGGTGATAATGAATAGTAAATATGATAAATTGTTATCACCACAGTAAAAGGTAAAACGAGTTAATTAGGGTTAAAACTTTTTGATAAGGTCACAAAATCTCATATTAAATCTTATTAGATAATATAATTTATAATTATCTTCAAAATTTTATTTATTTGGTTCCACTTTAACATGTGGAATACATTTATAATATTTCAAAGTAAAGAATAATTACAAGAGTGTCACTCCCATCACTTATAAAAGGTAACCTCCTATGATCAGTTATTAAAAAACTTTGATCACCCTAGATTAACCAATACCTACCCAAATAACTTTAAAAATCTCCTATATATGTCTTATAGGTTCTTTTATCTCCAAAAGACCAACCTATAAAGCTTGAGGTGTAATCCAAAGGTGTTTTCCCAAAGAAGAGGTATAACTCTTAATCAGGTTATTTCATACTTATTTCTTCTTATAACTAATTAAAAACTATTATAACCATGATTATATAATAACAAAATTATCTAAAATATACTTAAATTTTACTATTATTACATTACAACATGTTTTCATCTCATTTTCAATTCTATGGGAAATGAAAACATCGCTCTTGTATACGTGGGGACTACCACCTCCATGAAGTGATATGTTTTATTTTTCATCACCACCTTATATGGATGGTTATTATGATAGAATTTATAAAAATATATGATATTTATAAAATAATTATAACTTTTTAATGATAATATATTATTTACCTTTTTTCTATCCTATCGATTGGAAAATTATAACATCATTTTTTTGTACCTAGGGACTACCATCTCCACGAAGCGAAGTGATTATTTTCTCATTTAGTCCTTTCATGATGGGTTATAAAATTGTATTTAATGTATAAAATTGATAATTATTTCATGATTAATATTATTTATATTATGGAATAATTACCCCTTTGACCATGTTCAAACTACCAAAGTTTCTTTGGGATTATGAACCGAACTTCCTCAAAAATGTATGACATGAACTTAACTAATTTAGTAACTATATAATAAATGGTAATAAATGAAATAAAAGGGATTATTATAAGGTAATAAACCTAAAAATTGTTTTTAAACAAGTAAATAATTAATATAAATTTATTATATAATATTTAAAGAATGTATGTGGCAAGTCAGACTTGAGGTAAGGGATTTCTCATCTCAATTTACTTTTTTGAGAATTATGTAATTTTCACCACATTTTTTCCTTTATATGGTGTATATATTTATATATTAATATATTTTATAATTAATTTAATAAAATTAAAATTGTTTAAAAATCCTTTTCAATTTCTCCCCTTCAATGTTATTTTGATTCAAAAGTTACTAAAGTTGTAATGAATTTTTCTTTAAAATGTAGTTTTAAATGTTTTAAACTCTCTTTTATCCATGTTAGTGTTCTTAAAATTGTTTTATAGGAGTTTTATATATACTTGAATTTTTTATAAAATTATTTTATACTACTTTTTACTTTCTTTACAAATTATTAAAAGGAATATTTACAAAAAAAATTAGTATGGGTCACTTTTAACTCTTTTTAACAAAGTGAAAATGAATGTTTTTTTAACATTTACTACATGAACACATTTTCCCACCATCACAGTTGTTATTAATTTTAAATATTATTATAAAAGTATATATAGTTTTAAGATAATATCATATTATTATTATTCTTTGAATTTTTTGTTTTAATTTTTTTTCAAAATAAAAGGATATTTTGTTCTCATTTTTATGATATAACTGAAATTGTTTTTTATTATGGGGTTTAATGAAAAATGTTATGGGTTTAATGCTGGAAATAAAATATTTTATGTTTTCTACTTATGAAATAGTCCTTGTAAATTTTATACAATAACGATTGATCCTGATATAGGTCTAATAATGAGTGAGCTAGATATTGTTATCCAATGTATTGGGTAATGATGATAGAGTTAACAGGAAATGAGTTTCTTCTAAGAGATATATTGGAATTAATCGTGGTTGTTTTCCTTGTGATAAACCCATTACTTATACCGTAAGTGGTATACTAATAAATTAATGGATAAGGATTTTGGTTTCCAAAAGTATCATGTATTGAACTAATAAGATGATGTTCTTAGAAGGAAACACAAGGGGTTTCCTTATAAATTTTAATTTCCTTGGGATGGGTGACATTGGGAAATTTGATTGGGAATATAGCATAATAAATTTTGGGGATAATTTGAAATAGAAAATGTTGAATGATAAAAGTGATCATTAGTAAAACATGAAAATGTAAATTATGTAGTAAATTTTAAAGGATATGGAATGATTTTTATGTATGGATATGTTTCCTAGGTAGGGTGTGGGTGTACCCTAGGTTCTAGATGATGCTACTTATGTTTCCTGGGTAGGGTGAGGGTGTGTTCTACATTCCAAATAATACTGCATATGCTTCCTAAATGGGGTATGAGGGTTCCCTGGGTTCTAGATGATGCTACTTATATTTACTAGGTAGAGTTTGGGTGTGCCTCGGGTTTCGGTTGATGCTACTTATGTTTCCCAAGTAGGGTGAGGGTGTTCCCTAGGTTCCATATCAAAAAAAAAATTTCTTCCAATGTGGGAAGAATATATACCCCAGGGTTCTTGAGGAGGGTATTTTGTTCAAATACATCCATTGCTGGACGAAAAAGGTAAGGTTAATCTCATGTGTCACCCTAAAACCCTAGGATAAATGGTGAATTATTTATCATGACTTATTTATTTATAAGGTCACATAAACATGATCTTTATTTCATACTAGGTATATTTAGGGACACTGCTGGTGGTGGCCTACAAAATTATACTCACACCTGATAAGAGCCATTGTTGGTGCCTAATTAGACTTCATGGTTGTAAGATGGGACTAGGTAAAATTCCCTATGATTTATGGTTGATCTATTATGGCTAGGTTAGATCATGGGAGATGGAATCGATCTAGGAATTAGGACTAGTTTTGGGGACTTATCTTATCAGGTTGTTTTTGGGTTCCTTTTTGGGATTTTGATGTATATGATTTAACACAGGGGATCAAAATTTGATGTATGGCTTGTATGACACATTTATATCCTTTTATATATATATAATTAATGGGGTATGTTATTTATTTGGAACTTGTTGTGATTTTAGTGTCCAAGGATCGGTTACGTACCACTGAGAGGTGGTTGAATCAATGGTACACAGTTTTTACAAATTATTTTCCTTTTAATTCAACCTATGTAACTTATAAAAGTTTCAATCCCTTTTCTTTAATCCTTATCCTAAACCTACAAGAAATAATAACAAACAAATCACAACACACATGGATTTACAAGGTTCAGTACAAATACCTACTCTTTTTCATGTTTTTTAGACCCCCCAACAAGGATTATCCACTATAACATAAGGTGACTACAATGGTAATTGGTTAGACCACTAATTAAAAATTGGTTATACCCCCCAACTTAAATAATCCTTAAAAATTTGGTTAGAACCCCCAACTTCACCTTCTTAATAGTGATTGGTTAGACCCCCTCCCCCCCCCGATCATAATTTTCTAGTAACTGGTTAGACCCCCCAGCTGCAGCCTTCTTCTTCAGATGGCTCAACACACTGTAGAAAGATCTATTAAAGATCATACTCCATGAGATTGTTAGATTAAATTGGATCATGTATAACTTTAAGTACCTTTGAACTGATTTTGTTCTTACTCAAACAATTTCTGATCACAATTTATAATTAGCTTCCTCTTTGAAATACTTCTTGAAAAATAATTTTTTTTTTGCTGAAGACCCAACCTCACTGAATACTAAAAACTTAGATATGAATACCTTATGAAACACGGATTGATATTTTGTCCTATATTCAGTCTCAAAATACTACACACTAAATAAGAATTGTATATTTCATGTGCATTTATGAAACCTTCATGCATGAACATAAATTCATAGATGTGTCACTCTCTATGTGTGTGTAATAATGCATAGTCATATTACTTTGTGCAATAACATGCATTAAAAATATTTCCACTTTCATGCATGAATTATTTTATGTGCATGCATATATTGAATAGTGTAATCACATTACACTTCCACACTTTATTCTCAAACTTGAATTTGTTTTATACTTCCTAAGAACACTATACTACCTTCTCTTAAGTATATAATAATGTAAAATCAAGTCATTAATACAAACAGTATGTGAACTCACTATGAAATCCTTGTGCATAAATGGAACTAATTCTCTTTGTTAAAGAATATCATGAGACACCATTGTTTCTTCACACAACTCAGAATTACAGTTTTGTTTCACTCTACCTCAAGCATTCATTACATTTCATGCATGTTGATCTTAATAGGAAAACCCTAGAAAGCCTATGTTACTATATCCAATGTAAGTTCTTATAAATTCAAGATCATCAGAAGATTGTAAGGTCACAGAACTCATTTTTCTTTGTGCAACACAGTGGGATAAATCTATAATGGTTCATGATAATAAAAACACTATCATGTGAATGTGAAGGATTTGAAAAGCCTAGCACAAATTCATAGAATCTCCTCATAAAATTAGAGTACTTCCTTAGCTATGTTTCTCTCTCAAGCTTCTCACTTGAATATGAAACCATATCATTATAAAAATCAGCACATGTAGGGGTGTTTATTGACAAAATTACACTAACTCAACTCATGTGTACCGACTTACTTCAAGTACGCAATGCCTTGGATCATGGTTTACAATTAAGAGAATAAACATCACTGTAAAAACAATTTTTCTATTTAATGGTTTAATAATTTTTATTTCATGAAAATTAAGTTTCATGTTGAATAAATCTCATTCGAATCATCATAAAGATCAAAAGATACTTGGAATATTCAGATCGATCAAATGAAGGTATATCCTATAGAAAACCAAATTCACATAAGCTCTCTAGCGGCTCAAGGAAGAAGAAAACTCATAGATAAAGATTTTATGGCCCTGATATAACATATCAGAAAACAAAACTAATTTGTGTAATTTTTTTAGAGGATGAAAAAAGACACTCTGAAAAAATACCATATTTATTCTTAATTCGGATTTCCACTTCCTTTTATAACAACTCAACTCCTCAGTTGGTTAAAAGTGATTACCTGGGTATGCTCTCGAATCTCTCTAGCACTGCCCTATGCTGTAATTCTTCTCTACCTCTATTCTGCCTTGCACAGTGCCTTGCCTATGCTCCCATGCACCTTTGGGCGCACCATGAACTCTCTTTTTCCACCATGTTGGCTAGCTAGAGGTTGAACTACCCACCTCAGTAGTGGTTGTGGTTCCCTCATGATATTTGGTGTGAGTATAACTATATTTTTTAATAAAAATTAATAATAATATTTATTTAACTCTTAACTCCATAAAATTCTCAAATCAAATTTAAAAAAACCACCAACTCCTCTATTTTTTAACTGTTGTAAACATTATATCGATTCAAAAAACCAATGAGATGTGTATTTTGAACTACTGTTTAGTTCCACAAATTTCACATTAAAACCTAAAGACAAATTGAAATCTTCTCACAAATAATTATTGATAACAAATTCAATTAACTCAAAGGGAACTTCAATCTCCCCCTTTGTATCTTTTGTCAATACTCATATGTCAATATGTTTACTTTTATTTCTCCTCCCTATTGGAAATGAATACAAAGGTGTATTTAGGAGTTATTACTAAAAATAAATTCTCCTCCACTTCATTTTCTTCTCAAAGAATGAAACCACGCTCAACAAAATCAATGATCTTTTATTTAATCATCTCTAAGTCTACGTGGGAAATCCCAGTGTATAAAATAAGAGTGACATCACCTAAGAATCAAGAATATTAAAATTATATAAATTAATATCATTATAAAAATTGTTTCAACAAATTAATTGTAGGGGATATTTGAGTAATATTGTTAAGATATTTACTACACACATCTCAACAAACATATCATAAAGTTCAAGTGAAAGAAACAAATAACTCTCATTCATCTTTAAATCAACTATGATCCGCCTCAAGGAATGCATTAATCTCTTTTAATTCCCTACATGATAGTACAAATCATTTATAAAAGGTAATAAGGAGGTACCTATTCGATTATTAGAAATAGAATGCAGTCTAAGAGTTTACTCTCAACCTTATCTTATCTTTATTTCTTTTGAACTCAAATTTGATAGGGTCCACCTTCATCTCTTAGGCTGTTAATATTTTCATGAAATGTTTTATGTCATGCCCAATTTTTTCACACATTTCATAGTTCATAATTTTCAATTCATCATTTCTATATGACTCCTCATCATCTTTAAATTATTTAACTATCAAAACTTTCTTTTCTTTTACTTTTAAAAGATTCTTATCTTTTTTAAATTGTTTCAACTTCTCACAGAATTCACTATTGACTATATCTTTCTTCACTATCTGACTTATCTTCTCATTTTCATTGTTAGTAATATCACTTGGTAAAAAAACTCTTCATTTCTCATCTTTGTGACCTTCTTTACCACATATACCACATACTTCATTCAAACATTCATATAAGTTCTATATTGATAGTTTAGATGATGTATTGATCACAAGATTCCCTTCCTTATAATCTGATCTAATCTAATTATTATTGTTCCCCCTTGATTCATGCCTTTTTCTTAGTAGTGACATGTTATACCAGTATGAATAATCTTTATGACCAAACACTCTACAACACCAACCATAGCCTTTGATCCTTGATATTCAAGACTGATAGTAGTTCTGATCTAAATATTATAGTTTTTTCTTTTTCATAGATTGTGGATATACCTACTTAGGAAGAAACCCTCGAGCTTAATTATTCCACTCTTCCTTTGTGAAAGATATTTTCTCATTTGTTATTTTGGTCTAGTTAGATCCAGTCTTGTCTTTCAGACCTGCACTATTATAAATACCAAATGTACATTGGGAATCATTTGTTCTAGAATAAACCTTTTTCTATAGAACATTCTTCTCAAAAACTTTATAAAATTCACCCTTAATCTCAATAGATTTGGTGAATCCTTATTTCATCTTATTCAAATAACTTTGAGCTAAAAGGTACATAGATTGTTTCTTAGATAATTCTTCATCTTTCTCAACAAGTCTTTCTTCAAGGTCATTCTCCATCTTCTCAAATTGATCTAATTTCAATCAGTTTTGTTTATTTTATTCAAAAATTGTTGATTATTCTTTATCAATATATTCCTTTCTAATAGTTTTCATCTTTCCTTATAACTCAAATATCTTCATCTTATTTACTCTTATTTCACTAAGATTAATCTCCCCTTTCTTGAAACATTCTTTATTCTCAAAGGAGATCTTGTAAATTTATTTCTTTAGTTTTTACTTTTATTTCTTGATTTTTATGTTGTCCACAATAGTAACTTATATATTTTCTTTTAAATTACATTATAATTCAATTTTATCATTACCTTAATCACTTTCAAATGAGCCTCTAGATTTCTTGGATTTTCCCATAAAGCACCTATTATTCTTATAATATATTCCATCTTCTAACTCACTACTTGATGATGAAAATTCATCCATTTCTATAATCATCATATTTATCTTATCTGAAGTGAACATATTCTTATGATTCTTACACTTCATTTTATGGGACTTCTTATCCTCTTCATCTGAGTTAGTGTCATTAGTCTTCTTCTTTGGACAGTTACTAAAAAATGAATACTATTGTGAAAATTCTGGTACTTTGGTGGTTGTTTTCTATTTACTTTCCATATACCCTTTTTAAAAAATATTGTAAGAAATGATATCATTTGAATAAATTTATATTTAGATTCCTTGTCCTTATAATCACTTGATTCTGGTTCTTCTTTGATTCTAGTTTTACATTTTATCATGACTTCAAAGTTCATCTCATCTCTTTTATTTTTCTTAAATGTTGTCCTTTTCTCACTTCATATGTTATGAGAATATTATGAAGTTTATAAAATGATAGATCTTTTCACTTTTCTAGAAATAAAATATTTGAGTTGAATCTATCTAATAAATTTCTCATAAACTTATTCACAATAGTAAAATCATTCATATTCTCACCAAAACCTTTAATATTGCTGAAAATCATTTACTCTTGTAAAGTATTCATCAAAAGTATCATTATAATACATTTTAATATCTTCAAACTTTCTTCTCTAGATTTGAGACTTGGCTTCTTTGACTTTAATATTTCCTTCATAACTTCTTTTCAGTTTATCCCAGATCTCTTTGGTGGTTTGGATACCCATCACTTTAGTGTATACCTTTTCTAATAAATCCATCAAGATTTTATTCTGAGCATTTCTATAAACTTACATATTTATATTTTCAACTTTAGTCATAGTAAA
This sequence comes from Viscum album, assembly GCA_963277665.1. Classification (NCBI taxonomy): domain Eukaryota; kingdom Viridiplantae; phylum Streptophyta; class Magnoliopsida; order Santalales; family Viscaceae; genus Viscum; species Viscum album. The sequence goes on along the minus strand of OY728136.1, from coordinate 1,285,498,631 downwards.
ATCCTCATAAATAGGTGGGAAGCCTACTGTTGGTAAATATCTCACTTCCAGACTAAGACATAGAAGGTAAGGAAGCATTCTATTCCTTAGGTTGTGGTAGTTAATGGCATAAAAAGTAAGAATTAATTGGTTGTTAACTGAATTAAAAATCTCTATTTATTAGAAAGTTTTTCATATCTACAGAGGGGGCCTTCCTTTGATACCAATTATAGTGTCCAAGGATTTGTTAAGCACCACTGATAGGGGGTGAATCAATGGTACATAGTTTTAACAAATTATTTTCCTTTTGATTCAAACTATGTGACTTATTAAAGTTCTAATCCATTATCTTTAATCCTCAGCATCACCCTGTAAGAAATCACAACACATAAGGATTTACAAGGTTCGGTATAAATAACTACAACTTTCCATGTTAGTAAGACCAAACAATATAGATTCTACACTATAAAATAAGGTGATTACAATAGTAACTGGTTATACCCCCTATTACAAGTTGGTTATACCCCCCCCCCACTCTAATTAGCCTTCAATAGTTGGTTAGACCCCCAAACTTTACCTTTTTCATAGTGATTGGTTAGACCCCCCCCCCAGTTACAGCCTTCTTATTTAGATGGTTAAATCCACTATAGAAATATATATTGAATATCCTTCTCCATAAGCTTTCTAGATCACACTAGATCGTGTATAATTTCAAGTACCTTTGAACTGATGTTTTTCTTTCTCAAAAAAATTATGATCATAATTTATATTCAATTACCTCGGTTCAACACTACTTAGGAAAGAATTATTTCTTTTACTGAATACCCAGCCTCACTGAATACTAAAAACTCAAATATGAATTTCTTATAAAAAACTGATTGATATCCTATCCTAGATTTAGTCTCAAAACACTACACATTGAATAAACATTGTATATTTCTTGTGAATTTATACAACCTTCATTCATGATCATAAATGCATATATGTGTCACTCTCCATGCATGTGTAACAATTCATAGTCATATTAATTTGTTAAATAACACACATGCATAATATTTCCACTTCCATGCGTGTTTTATTTCATGTACATGCATGTGTTGAATATTGTAAGTACATTACACTGCAACACTTTCTTCACACTCATGCATTTTTTTATACTACCTAAGAACACTATAATTCCTTCACTTAAGTATGAATTCTTCTCAACTCAATTCATTTTTGAAAACAGTATGCACTCTCACTATGAAATACTTGTGCAAAAATGGAACTAATTCTCTTTGCATAAGAATATTATAAAATGACACTATTTCTTATCACAACTCAAACATGAAGTTTTGTTTCACTCTACCTCAAGCATTCATTACATCACATGCATATTGATCTTAATAGGAAACCCCTGGATAGCCTCCGTTACTATGTCCAGTGTAAGTTTTTACAACTTCAAGCACAACATGAATCTCATAAGATCATGGAACTCATCATTTCCTCACGAAACATAGTGGAATAATTCTACACTAGTTCATGGAAATCAAAACACCATCATACAAATATGAAGGCCTTGAAAATCATATCATGAATTCATGGAATATTCTCGCAAAATCAGATCACTTCCTTAGCACTATTTCTCTCTTAAACTTCTCTCTTGTATATGAAATAATCTCATTCTCAAAATGAGCACATGTCTAGTTATTTATAGACACATTATACAAACTCAACTCATGCATACTGACTTACTTTAAGTGCACAATTCCTCATCTTGTGCTTCATGATTATGAGAATCACAATCACTATAAAAAACATTTTTCTCTTCAATGGTTTAAGCATTTTTATTTCATTAAAATTAAGTTTCATGTTGATTCGAACTCATTCTAATCATCTGACCAATCAAAAGATACTCAAAAGCTTCATCTCGATCAAAAGAAGGTGTGTCCTATAGAAAACCCAACACAAAAAATCTATCCAATGTCTCAAGGAATAAGAAAACCTGAATATGAATATCGGACAGCCCTAATATAACATATTAGATGACGAAGCTTAATTTCATATCTTATCGGATGAACAGTGACATGATAAATGAATCCCACATCGATTCTTTATTTTTATTTCCACTTCTTTTTATAAAAAATTGCCTCCTCAGCTGGCCAAAAGCGATTATCGGGGTATGCTTCTGAGTCCCACTGGCACCTCCCCATGCCTACATTCTCCTCCACCTCTATGTCTCCCTACACGGTGGCTCACCTATGCTCCCATGCACCTCCGGGCACACCATGTACTCTCTATCACTGCCATGTTATATGGAAATAGGTTGACATGCCCACCTCAATAGTGGTTACGGGTCCCTCAAGCTAGTTTGTGTGAGGATAGCTATATTTTTTAATAAAGATCAATAAAAAGAGTTATCCAAATCTCACCACCATAAAATTATCAAATAAAATTTCAAAACACCACCAGCTCCTATTCATTTTTTAACTATTGTAAACATTTTATCAATTCAAAGAACCAATGACACATTTATTTTAAACTACTGATTAGTTCTACAATCATCACATTAAAACCACAACACGTATTGAAATCTTCTTACAAATACTTATTGACAATAATTTTAATTCACTTGAAAGGAACTTTAGTGATTTCTATTTTCTTTTTTTTATATGGATGTATGATATTTTCATTATTTTATTTGTTACTTATCACTCTGATATAAGGTTATAGTCACCATAAACCCTCACTGCTATTCAAAAGACTCTATAATATAGGGAGGTGAGCCTAAGGCCACATGGAACTCTATTCAAGTTACTCATCGAGTGAACTAAGTTAGGTAATAAAAAAAATTACACCCTTATAATGATGGAAAGATCAAGAAAACTATTTAGGTTTTCAAAGATATATTATGGGTTTTCATGTTGTATTTTGGTAAAATCTTGGAGGATCACTTACCTCTAGTGAAGTTTACATAGAATAACATCCACCGGTCCACTATTATCATGGAACCTTTTGAGACTAGGGGTGATTAATGAGATAGATTGGAGTGGTGTTCAAAAATCCCACATGGAACAAGACTAAAAATATATGGTCCATTTAGGCTGATATTTATTGTGGACCCTAAAAATTTGAGTTCTTTCTGATCTGTAATTTAAGTGGACCAATCTGTGGGATGGCCTATATATGTGTAAGAACCTAGTTTTCTATGAGGTATGGATCCATTAATTTTCAGTATAATTCTTTAGTTTTGACCTAATATTAATTACTAGGGAATCTATATGTGATATGAGGGTGTATGGGGATTTTTTAGAGCCTAGAACCCCACTTTTTTTAAGGATTAACTAGGCTTCAAAGTTAGTATAAACCATGCAGTCCATCCTACACAGTTTCTCATAACCATGCAAGGCATTTCAGAGGAAATAGCAGGGTTCATAGTCTTCCCTAACCATGTTCCTAGGGTTGAATGTTTATAAAAAATGTTTATAGTTTTTAGAAAATAAAAATGGAATGGTTGGGGCATAGTTTCTCAAATTGTGTGGCCAAACTATGTGGGTACCCTCCTTAGATAGTGATCTAAGCATGCTTGGCACACAATTTGGCCAACCATGATTCCAAACCATATGACCCAGTAATTTTTTTGTAAAAAGAAAATTTTTCCCTTATGTATTTAAAACCTAAGTACCCCTTTTATTTTCTTATTTACTCCAACAGTTGAACCTTTCTCCTCCCATGAAGAACTCCTCAAACTGCCTAAGCTATGTTATTTTATAACTCCTTTATCAGGTGTTTGATTGAAGCACCATTTTTCTCATTAGATCCATCTTGTTAATAGATCTAATACATTACCCTGTTTCTATCATTTATCTTTCTGGTTTTTACGCTATTTTGATGCAGGCTCATATGCCCTATTTATAGGATGTTGATCCATTATTCATTTTTTTCTTATGATTCAATCCAAACTAAGGGGTGATACTGGAAAAGAAGAGTGTTATATTCATAAGGTAGGTGTTCTATGTCTTTTCCCTAAAATTATCATCAATTATAAATTTATGTCATTGTGAGCATTCCAGTTTGACCAGGAATTGCCCTAAAAATTCATATTCCTTTATTATAATCATTGTGCTCATATTCTAGAGACTTATTTATACATGTTCATCAAGCCATTAAAGGTTGATAACTCAATGTTGGCTAACCAATTAGGGTGTTTACCATTTTATTCCTTGTTTCCCCTTTTTAGACACCATTTGGGTGTGTTTTTCAACTTGGACTTGTTAAGGTATATGTTCCTTATTAATTAAGAAAACCTTTAAAATGTTAATTGGAAAGTATATTTATAGATATCACTTTTCATAGACTTTTATAATGAATTGAATTTTTTTTATGTTCTATATAACCTCGTCACCATGGATGAAAGGTAATGGAATGAACCTAATGAATTAATAATTGGAAAGGATGTGTATATATAGATATCACTTGGCCATTTTCTTATAATTAATGGAACTTTGTTAAATTTCATTAATTGACCTTATAACTTGGGTTAAAAAGAAATAGAATGAACCTAATGGGTTATTTATTGAAATGATTATTACATGGACTAAATTGAATAATAAATTATGTATAAGGTTTCTATTTCATATTCACCTTTTTATCTTTATAGGAATGGTCATACTTGAGTTAGCCTTGGATTTCCAAGGGAATTCCTTGGGTACTCAAAGAGAGACATTCAGATTCAAGGAGTTGGTTTCCAAGGGAGATACCTACCTTGGAACATGGCCCTTTTCTACTAGTATATGCCTAGTATATGTTATAGAATCCCTTCACTATCTCTCTAGATATTAGGATGCCTCAGATACACTCCTTGGATTCAGCTTTATGTCTTTGGACATGCAGCATCATGGATTTACCCCATTGGTCCCAGTCATGATTAATCTAATATTACTATGGATGGACTTTATCGACTCATTTAGACTCATTTACAGTGGAGTTCCTTGGTAGTGCCCCTTGGATTACACTCATACCCCTTATATCCAGACTTCATGATTTATTACTATGAACTAGTTGAACCCTGAGGTCAAGGATGCCTTTGTTTCACCTTGGATACTCCTTATTTATTATTATGATCTATTTCAATTTTGATGACACTTTCACGTTATTTATCTATATAAACTAAACTTAAATGAATTAATTTAATGATCTCATGTTCAAAGACATTACCAGCTGAGACTGAAGTATATATTATTTATAATTATAGCATTTTTTACCTTCATATATACCTAAATAGTATTTAAGTTTATATACATAGACTGGATTTGTATAGATGACGTTGGTGGTGGCCTGTTGAGATTTGTCTCACACCCTATTTGGGTCATCGTTGGTACCTAGGTATATTATATGATCACAGGTATAGACAAGGGGAAGCATCCTACCTTGGACACCTGACTTGTTTTCTTACTTAGGATGGATCTTAGTAGAAGATGACTGGGTCAGTTCTTAAGATTCTTGGATAGTTTTTCGTCTTTTTTCCTTTTTATAGCATATACTGTATGGATTTCCTACTTATATATATACCTATTTTCCTATTTTGTATAGACATGAAATTACATTATCATCTTTTTTATATGTTACTATTTAGATTTTGAGTTGATTATTATTAATGGATATTTACGATTAATCCCACTACCAGTCTTTTTATTAATTATTATTCTTCTAATATTGTTTATTCATATATTATTATACCATTATGATACAATATAACATGAGGGAATATTCTCTCCACAAACATACCCTAGGTCCTTGCTACTAGTCATAAGTATCTAGTGTATGGGGAGAAATGTTTAAGGCCATGTGTCCAACTGGGTTCATGGAACCTTTTAGAGGCACCTAGGTTAGGACATCACAAAGTGGTATCAAAAAGTTTTTCTTTTATTTTGTCTTTTTGTTTGGTAATTTTGATAGGATATTAGGAATATATTGGAGCTTGGTCATAATTTGTGCCTGGGAGTAACTAACCCACGATTGATGTAAACACCATGTTTCCTGAGAATGGGAAATTGTTTTTATGTATTTTTATTGATATAATTGATATAATTTCACTATTAGGTGGTGTAAATGAGTTGTGGTATTTGATATGATTTATGAATATTTTACCTTGGCCTAGTATAGAAATGATAATTATTACATGCATCATTATAGTCACATAGAATTCACATTCCATGCATATGTCATTCCATATAGGTGAATCTCGCTACTTTCATTACTTGTGTTGTATATGAATGTTGAGTGATCCATGGTTGTTATATATGCCTGTGTTGCTGACATATTATGTAGGGTAAGGAGATTGGTGGTTTAAATTTTTACCATCAATCTAAATAGTGTTTTCCTATATAGAATGATTGTGGTATATTAAATAGCTACTTTTTACCCATGTCGTCTATATACCCCTAGTTACATGAGCTAGCCTTGTCTATGATCGCATGATTACCAATTTCAATTATAAGGTGTATGGGATCTTATGAATTGGTAAGGGTAATTTAATGAATCGAGCCATCATACCTTCACCCATTACATTTGAAGACCTAATTTAAGGTAGTTGGAATTAAATGGGTAAAAATTTCAATTATAAAGTGTATGGGTCTTTATTATATGGTAATGATGATCCTTTAATCAAGAATTGTTATATATATATATATATTATCACATACCAACTTAAAATGTAATTCTTGACTAGTAAATAATATATTTTTCAGTAAATATGGAGGCCAACTATAATTTAAAAAGTTTTTTCCTCCTTAAGTTGTAACCCTTCCATAAACCCAAACCCCTATAAATTAAACTCGAACACATACTAGTACCCTAGACTTCTAATCGGGTATTTGGGATAGTATCCTAGGTAGTGAGACATTTTCCTTATGTTCTAATTTTTCTAGTGCTTCTATCTATTTTAAAATTTTGTTCTGAGGTGTGTGCTTAGAATTTGTAGAGTTATGCCACTACGATGTCCTCAAGTCGTGCATTAGGAGGGTCTCAATGACCTTGCTCTAGAGATGGTGGGACCTAAGATGCTAATATTACCGCCAGGAATGCACTTGAGGAACCTATTGTTATACCCGAACTAGGTATTGATTCTTAGATTTGTGATATTTTTCTGTGTTTGATGCAGTCCATGTAGGGTACTCAGAGAACTATACCTGTGATGGTTGATCTAACCCACGAGTTTTAGCAGTAGCATTCTCCCATATTTTTGGATGATGGTATACCACGAGTTGTTGATTCATGGATGTATGATGTTATTTTTATCTTTGAGTGTATAGAGATGCCTCTAAATAGGAGGGTCGATCTTTACACTTATATGCTTCGATAGTCTACCAAACGCTGGTGGGATGTGATAAATCATGATGTTTATAATTAGGGAATGGTCTATGAGAACTTTTAGACTTCCTTATATGATTAATTTTTTCATTATATGTTGAGGGATGATCGATCCAAAGAGTTCATGCACCTAGAGTAGGGTGGTGTATCTATTATGTACTATTCGGTGTGTTTTACTAAGTTGCGCCACTTTTCACCACTTCTAGAAGGTGATGAGCTATCATAAGTGAGACATTTCGAGGATGGGCTCAAGTATGACATATGCTCATAGGTGTATGTCTTTCGCCTATCTTCCTTTTCTAATATCATTAATTAGGATTTTATCACTGATTGCAACCTGATAGAAGCTAATATTACTGGGTATAGAGGATCAGTGCTGAGATAGGATGGTAGTTATTTCAGTAGCAAAAAGCGTAGCCTTATGGTTTCTCATCAGATCATTAGAAGCCAGAGTATCCACACTAGAATCTCCATTACATTCCATCGATGTGAAAGGAAAGGGAATATAAACCCTTTATGTGATAAATACCCGCTAGAGCGCCACACTTTCATCTGTATGGATCATCTTTAGATATTCTGCCGGACCTTTCCACCTACTTCCAATGGAATAAGATCTGTTCCATCTCCACCTTTAAGGGAAGGATCATTTTTGACGCATTATTTAGGGAGTTGGAGTATAACTATAAGGAAAGGCTAAGAATAAGGTTATGTCCATGGTGGCCAAAATTCTAATTATCAGCGCCAAAAGAGAAAACCTGCTCAGGGTAGTATAGCTATAGCATGAGGCCATGGATCAATCTAGTTTCATGCCTTATAAATGATACCCAAGGATCAGAGTGCGGAACTGTCAACTATATAAGGTATTATTCTAGTAGCCTCTACTATTATGACTTCTTTATTCAATACAGGTTCCTCTCACTCCTTTATCTCTTTATCAATCATGGAAATTCTAGGGCTAAAAATTCAATATTGTGGGGTGATGATCCTAAACACACCGTTGGTATTGTGGTTAGTGGGAATATGCCAATGCAAGTATTTCCTTCTTCGAGGTAGGTAGTTTTCCCTTGTTATGGGACCTCTTTGTACTCTAGATGATATGTTTTTATGTCATTATCAAAATGGATTGGTTGGTTCTATATCATGCATATGTGAATTTTTATTATCGTAGGGTGTCGTTTACATCACCAGAAGATAGTAGCTATCTCAATAAGGGTGAGTGGAATTTCTAGGATAGTATAGTTAAAAGCATCATGGGCTAGGTGGAGTGACTTCTCAAATTTATTGTCTTTTCATAGAGGAGAAGGGATTACAACTTATATATTTTCCTCCCATGGTAGATCATTTCAGGGATGTTTTTTCAGATGAATTCTCTAGATTACATCTTGAAAGAGAGGTAGATTTTATGATTGAACTTGTTCTATGAGTAGCTATAGTATCTATTCCTCTATACATGATGGAACTTACTGATCTCCAAGAGCTTAAGAGACAGTTAGAGAATTTAGAATCTAAGGGTTTTATCTGACCCAACACTTCTTAGATTTCACCCATGCTTTTCACCAAGAAGGTGGATGGGACCATTTGGATATGCATGAATTATTCATGATTGAACTAGCTTATAGTTAATAACTGGTATCTGGTACCTCAAATAGATGATCTCTTTGACCAGCTCTGAGGAGCTAAGGTATTCTCAAAGATCAACCTAAGATTGGGCTATCATTAGGTTTGATTCAAGCCTTTAGATATACCACATATATATTTCTATAGTTGGTATGGTTTATATGAGTATTTGTTTATATTGTTTGGTCTTATGAACACACCCTCTATTTTCATGACCTCGATGAATAGGTTTTTTCACCACTATATGGATTCCTTTTTCATGGTTTTTGTGGATGACATCTTGTTGTATTATCATAATCAAAGTGACCATGATAAACATCTTGAGATCATTTTGAATATATTTAGAGAGCATAATATATGTGATAATATTGCTAAGTTCCACTTATGGATCGAAAATTTTCACTTTTTGGGTCATATTATCTCATAATCAAGAGTATCAGTTGACCTAGAGAAGGTGAGTGCTATATTTTCCAAGGAGCATCCTAAGAAAATGTTTGAAATATGGATTTTATTTGGTATGGATGGATATTTTAGGATTTTCTTTAAGGACTTATCACACTTTACTACACCTCTTACTGGTTTTACTAAGAATGGTGTAAAGTTATTATGGTCTGAAGCATGTGAGAAAGCCTTTTAAGAGGTAAAAATAAGGACTACTTTGGCTTCGATTAAAATTATACTAAAGCCTGGTAGAGACTATACAGTTTTCTGTGATGCATTAGGCATCAGTATGGGTATAGTATTGATATAGGAGGATAGAGTCTTTGTGTATGGGTCTTTATAGTTGATACCTCATGAGTGTAATTACCTGGTGCACAACCTAGGGCTTACAGTAGTTGTTCATGCCTTACAATGGTAGATACATTATCTAGTGGGTGAGGAATTTATGGTGTATACAGACCAAAAGAGACTCAAATATATATTTACACAATGTGAATTGAATCTTAGACAATAAATATGGGTTGAATACCATTAGTATTTTTATTTGATCTTACCTATACACCAGGAAAGGGAAATGCGGTGGCTAATGCGCTAAGCTGGAAAACTCAGGTACAGGCCATCTAGGAAGCCAGTGATGAATTCAAATTAATTTACCTCTTTTATGATATGCATCTAGAATTTCATGAGAGTCACAAGTATCCTTTTCTTATAGCCTTATCATTTACCTCTTCACTCCATGGTAGGGTGAATAGCGGGCAGCTTTCATATCTTGAGGGGTTGGTCCTATGAGAGAGTATTTCCAGTGAGGACCCACCTCTTGATTGGTCTATTAATGGTGATTATATCCTAAATATATGTGGGCCTATATGGATTCCTATAGATAGGAGGAAGTAACTGATGCAAGAGTCCCATGCTTCTCAATGTGCAGTTCATCCAGGAATCTCTAAGATGTATCATGATATACATCACCGGTATTGGTGGCTTGGGATGAAACGTCATATAGTAGGTTTCATCACTAGGTGTACCACCTTTAGATAGGTGAAGGCAGCTAACTAGTATCCTACTATCTTATTACAGTTGTTTTTAGTCCCATAATAGAAATTGAAATATGTTGCAATGGATTTTGTAGTCATCTTATCAAGGTCGCCTTGAGGTGGTGACGCAGTTTGGGTAGTTATGGATTGAATGACTAAATTAGCTTGCTTTATTTTTATCTAAGATATTTTCTCAGTTGATGAGATGGAAATAACATATGTACATTAGATCGTATGGCTACATGGGGTCCCTCATACTATCATTTCATATAGTGATTCTCAATTTCACATCGAGGTTCTGGAAGGGGTTACAGAGAGCTTTGGGTACACAGGTGTTTCTGACCATAGATTTTCACCCTTAGATTAATGTCCAGTTAGAACAGAAGATATAAGTGTTATAGGAAATTCTATGAGCATGTATCCTTGATTTTAGTGGTTCTTAGGAGAATCATATCCATCTCATAAAGTTCTCCAATAATAATAGCTATCAGGAGATGATTCAGATGGATCTTTATGAGGCCTTCTATGGTATGTTGTGTTATTCACCCCTATGCTAGTTAGATGTAGGAGAGTCAGTGCTACTAGGTTCTCATATCATTCAGGAGACTTCGAGTCAAGTACATCTTATTGGGAAGAGTATGTATACTGCTCATTCTATACATAAATCTTATGTCGATCTCCATTGATGACCTCTGGAGTTTGAGGTCAGGGATCATGTTTTCTTGTGGGTATCACCCAGACTTGGGCATAGATGAATATAGAGGAAAGAAAATATGTTTCCCCATTATTTTGGGTCATTTTATATTTTTGATAGAGTCATTTTGGTATCCTAACAGTTGTTATTACCTTAGGGGTACCATTCCATGTACAACATCTTCCATGTTTTATATATTTGTTGTTATCATGACGACTCATCTCATACTTTTGATCCAGAGGTTGTTGAGTAGGATGTTTATGATTCATTTGAGGAGTATCACATATGCATCATTGACTAGAGCACGAAGGATCTCTGAGGCCGATCTATCCCTTTAGTATGGGTCTTATGTAAGTATGGTCGTGTATAGGATGAGACTTGGAAGTGGGAGGCCTACATACATTCCTAATGGATGGATTTATTCTCAGACAGTATTTTTCTGCCCTTAGAAGGGTAACTTGAAGATGAATTCCTTTAAGATGGAAAGATTGTATGTCATGACCTCCTCCCTCCAAAGATTCCCCTCCTAGGATGTCAGTGAAGAAAGGGAGATAATTAACCTCGAGTCCTGCCTTCAGTAGGCCCCGGGTTGGAAACTATCACCAAGGGTATACAAATCTCACAAAATAGGAGGCATTACCCTTTATAGTAAGCAAGATTGGGAGAGAAGACGGTTCATCCCTAAAACAACTCCAATATATATATATAAAAGAAATCCAAAAACCATCCTACGTGCATGTATAAAGTAGAACTACTACAAGTAAAAAATTATCCAAGTAAATACCAAAACTAAAGATAAGAAGTGACACAGAAATTGTCCCAAGACCAAACTAGTAAGGTCCAGTACAGTCTGATAATCCTCCTAGAAACCTGAAAATAGTTTTATATACATAGGGTGATCATACAGGTATACTCAATAGAAAAACCAAAGTCTCTTGTGCACATGTGAAGGAATCATACTAATGCCTCTGAGAAAAAAATAGAACCAAACAACACCTAACAGGTATATTAACCATACCAACCTCACCAAGGCACACTCACCATATAACGCAAGTCGAGTAATGTAATATAATGCACATCTATGATAGGGTACCCCACACCACTTACCACTGGTTATCCACTCTTTCCTAATGGAAAATGTTCTCATTCTCCCACCTCTTCTGAAATTAACGTGTCACAACCCACCCGCATGCACTTGGGCCACAAACCACATCACATCCCACTCAAAAACACCTAGTAAAAAAACCAAATAATATCCCACCCATAGAAACCTAGGTTAAAACCACATCACATCCCACCCGCAGACACCTAGACCAAAAATCACATCCTATCCCACCTGAAAACACTTGGGCCATAAACCACATCTCATCCCGAAGACACCAGGTAAATCACAACACATCACATCCCAAAGACACTTGGGAAAGCACAATTAATCTCATCCCAAATACACTTGTAAAAGTACAACTCACCCACACACACCTGGGCTTCACAAACTACAACATTCCTGAGGAGTATTGAGCTATCACCACCTAGAAGAGTGAACAGGGAAGAGCGGGTGGCCATCCATCCATCCTCCCATCGGGATATTTAAAAAAGACACCCTCCCCCATGACTTGGGGGGGTGTTCAGAACATAGTTCTCAACTAGGGTGGGGTTCATATAGAAATCATAAGGAAAATATAATTATATACATATATGATACCAACCACTCATACCTAACCTATGGTTTCTCAAACTAATAACCAACTCACAACACTTCCAACTTCGCTACTACCTCTAAATGAACAACACCACACAATAGTCCACAAGACCCATTCACATTCCTAACCAATTTAGTTAACTATTTTCATCATGTTATTCAAACCAACCTAAGTCATTACAAGCTTTATTAATCAGTTATTTATTTATTCCATCACTACACGGGAAACCACTAAGCACAACACACCATAGGAAACACAGAAATAGTCATTTCAGAAGGTTAAGAGTCTAATAAAATTTAGGTGAATACACATTAAAGACACATCATTCTACATTCTCCACATTTAATACCCATTCATGGTATAACATATATCTATCTCTAGATACAGGGTGAATCTTTCTGTATGTTACTCATGGAGAAACTCCATGATAATTACCCATACCAATCACTAACATCCTTCTTAAAACTCATCCTACTCATGTCATGTACCAACAAAATCAACCCCCAACTCACAACCCCAATCGATAACACATTACCGCACAACCAATTTCACATTCCCTCTGCACAAAACTTCTCATTCATTCCATAATCAATCAATCCCTCAACCTAAGATTCCATTACACCACACAAGACATCCCAAAGCACACAACCGTGCTCACAACCCTACTAAAACACAAACTAGAGAAAATCCACACATCACATCACCCCATATAGTAAGGAAAAACACAATTTCCAGATTTGACAAGGAATCCCTTATTTAAATTTCTACTTGTTTAATTCAAGGGTTATCACATAACTGTATGATCCTAGGGCATCCAATCATTAGCTAAATGTACGTGATTAACCAATTTCTTTTTTTTGGGTGATACTAAACAATCTTGATCGAGAAACAAATACAACACACATACTCAAAATAAGAAAATCCACAAACATCCACAATTTTCATTGGGGAATTTATCCCGTATAATCACAATATCACAAACAACATCTGGCTATAAAATCATTTGAAAATAAATCCCTCTACCCATTAATTTAAATTAACTGGGTCTTTATCTTCAATTATCCTTCTACAATCATGACCCATAGGTGAAAAAAAGTATATCCCTCCAACATGATGCACAAAAGAATAGAAACAAGGTAAATCCTTCCTCAAAAGTGTTCCAATGATCCTCAGACAAGAACAGATCATGTAACAGACCTTCGATTACATCTTCAACAATATCTACATCTACTCGAGGATGTCGTGGCACCACTAAATTGACATCAATAGAATATAACCCCATTATAAATAGAGGATAACATTCACCATCACATGTCAAGAATAAACAGGAGGGGAAGGAGACCAAATTGGAAGAAACTATAAGAACATAGGAATAACGTACCTTAGATCGAAGATGGATCACTAAGGATCGAAGGAGGGAAGCTAGGAATCAATCCTTGGTGTAGGAATACTCAAAATACTGAATAGGGGTCATCGGGTTGCCTAAGGTCAAGGAAGGGTCATTACATTCATAGGGTTTGACAACCCGAGCAGCTTGAAAAACACTTAAAAGTTATATCAGTGGGGTATTACATGAAGTGTAATACCCTTTCACACTGTGTAGTTCCCCATGGTCAACTTATGCCAACAAAACCATCACCTTTTGATTTATTTTATTTTTCATACCTTGATTCATTTAACACCATGAAATAATCTTGGACAAGTCGTGAAATTGAATTTCATGTCATGTAATATAGTTACACGACGTGTAACTCATGAAGCAGCTTTGCTACACTCCCAGCTCCTATGAAAACTCCCAGAACCTCCTCTGAACACTTCCAAGACCAAAAAATAGAAAAGTAACAGATCAAGAAGGCATGGACCGTTACATAAAATTCCTCTCAAATGATTCTCATCCTTGATAATCCAAAACCAAGACTAGGATAAAAGGGTTCCGAACAACCACTCCGTGAGATACCTCTCAAGGATTTCATCATACCTTAGATGCTACCACCAGCTAAACACACCAAACCAAATGACCACAACCACACTACACAACCTCACCACCAAAACCACAAGCATTTGCTCTCTCATAACCACACTACTACACAACCACCATGTAACCATCTCAACCTTTGTACAACCGAAACCAACAACCACTATAACTGATGAACTACACTATTCCAAACACATGAATTGGGGAATTAAATTCTTCATGTCAAGATATTATCCGATCTGGGTGTCACTGACTCACCTGCATATGTTTAATCGCATCATAGTTAATGCATCTTTATTAGGAATCTGTTCCCCCTCTCCTCTTTGTATGTCATGAATTTATCACATACCACACCACACACACCTCAAACCAAAGGAAAATACCTCATCTTATTAAACAAGGTTCAAATATTAAATTTCAAACAAAATAGAGAAATGAAAAACTCAAAACAACTCTAGGTACTGGGCACGCATCTGTGTTTATCACTCTCAAGTACTCTCCTCCTGAACACCATGCCTCCACAACACACAAACCAAGGGAATGGTCCACCCATGAAGCACCTTCTCTTGACGATCTTGGATTTACACTGGCCACTCCACAAAAGCTGTGTCGTACTCGATATCCATTTATCCCAAATCAATAACAAGGTAGTCATTGTGTAGATACCGACGAAGCTGAGAGACATGGAAGACATCATCGATTCTCTCTAACTGAGGTGGAAACAACAACTGGTATGCCAACTCACCAACTCTACCCAACACCTAAAAGGGTCCAACAAACCTAACATAAATCTTAATCCCTCTGCCAAATCTCCACTACCCACATCAAGGGGAAACCTTCAAGAACACATATTCTCTAACCTATAATTAAAAGGGCCTCCTCCTATAATTATTATACAACTTCTTCTAGTCATGTGTTGCCTTCATCTTCTCACAAACAAGTTGAACCTTCTTTTTCCTACTCTATACTACCTCAGGACCAAGAACAGTTGTCTCCCCAACTTTTTTCTAGCACAATGGGGAATAACACAGTCTTTCGTACAAATATTCAAATGGATTCATTCCAATGGAAGAGTGATAATTTTTATTATAAGCAAACTCTACCAAGTTCACTTGTCGTACCCAAGATCTGCCAACGTCCAAGATGCATGCTCGCAACATATCCTCCAATGTCTAGATTGTCCGTTATGTCTACCCATCTGTCTAGGGGTGGAAAGTAGTGTTGATGTGTAACTAGGTTTCAAAATCATGCTACAATACCTTCTAGAATCACAAAGTAAAACATGTATCCCGATCTGAGATAATGGATCTTAGAACTCCATGTAGCTGCACCACCTCATCCATGTACCTTTTTGACAAGGCATCCACTATGCCCAACTCCTTGATCACTAATAAGTGAGATGATTTAGTCATCTGATCAACTACTACCTGGATAGCATCATAGCCTCCCTGATATCTGGGTATCCCTGTGAAAAAATCCATCAATATGTCAACCCACTTCTACTTGGGAACATCCAAAGGCTACAACAACCCATTGGGAACATGGTGCTAGGCCTTTACCTACAAGAAGACCAAGAATATTTCCATAAACTCTACTAATTCTTGCTTCATCCCATGCCACCAAAACCACATCCTCAAACCGCGATACATATTAGAAACTTCTGGGTGTACTGCTAAAGGTGAGCTATGAAACACATGAAGAACTCTCTCATGCATCACCACCGAAACAAAACAAAACTTCCCATAGAAAAAAATCTGATTTTGACCATCCTTTAACCATCCCTCTAGAGCATCACCATGGCCAATATGATCATGCAACACCTCTACCTCCGATTCCCCCCACTGAGACTCTTCCACCTATCACGTCATAGAACATTTCATTGTCATCTAAAATAAACATCCCCTATCATTGTCCACTCCTACATCCAAGTTTAAATATTCCAACTCCCATATCACTCTCCAAGCATCCAAAGCTCAGATGGTGTCATCTAATAAGGATCCATCAAAATTGGAGAATCACTAGGTTGCAAATCTATCTTGAACTCAACATCATGTCGAGGGGGTAGCATCATAAACTCCTCTGTGAAAATTTACAGGAACTCCCCAATGACCCTAGAAACCTCTACCATCTCAGCATCCACTAATTCCACTAACATCTCATCCAATAAGGAAAGAAGAGCCTCCACACACCGACTGCCCACCTGAAAACTCCACTCTCCAACAAAAACCGCACGCTAGCCATCTACATCCAAAAACATGACTCTACTATAGAAACAGTCAATAACATCATGAAAAAAATACAACCATTAAATTCCAATGATTACATAATATAGTTGAATCTATAGAAATAATAGATCCCCATGGGACTGATGTGGTCCCTTCATTAGTCTACATCCTCAACACACATCAAACAAAATGGTCTGGCCTCCAACTGGCATACTGAACACCTGGGGCATGGGAATCCCCTCTAAATATAGTCACATATCATGGGATAGAGTGGGTGAAATAAAGAAGTATGAAGCTCCTAAATCAAACAAAGAACAATCAAGGGTACTAAACAAATTGATCATACCTCTAACGATCTATGGCCCTGCTGGAACTGTCGCCTCTGCTGTGTGAAATTGACCACACCCAACTCTTCTACCTCTCTTATGATGACCACCTCCATGACCATGCCTGGGTCAAGTCCCCTAAACATGAGGAACACTCTAAGGTTGGTCTCTAACTGCTCCATCTCCCCAAGGCGGAGAAAAATCCTGATTCCCCTACTGCTAAAATGGCCTCACTAGCAACTTCAGATGAGGATGGCGCTGAACCTGTCCACCTCTACCATATTGAGCTCAAAAATATATTGTGCACTACTTCTGAATATGGATATGAACTCCAAAAAAACTCCTCAACCCCAATCCCACAGGAAGGACACGAGGACTGGAAGGTCGAAAATGGAATTATTGAGGTCGACTCCCTACTGGTTGAAACCTTGAAGGTCCTGAAACTTGAGACCCACTTCCGGTAACCCTACCTCTCAAATAAATCTACTGGATCCCCTCTCGTAGTATACCCCCTCACAATTTAATCTACTTTATCACATATGCCTTCTTCTGAACCTCCATGTACATTGGCAACGTAAAAGGAGTAACTGCGTACTGGATCAAAGGACATAGCACCTCCTCAAGGCTTCTTGCACGAGACTCCTCATCTGAAAAGAGATCTAGGAAAAAAATGAAGGAGGTCCTTGAACTTGATCCCAAGCTCCAGCACTAACATACTCCCCTACTAAAGGGAGAGTATCTCCTGCCTATTCTTAGCCTTCATAGTCTATGAAAGGAACTCCTCTCGAAATTCCTTCTCAAAGACAACCCAAAAAATGTCCACTCCCTTCCTATCCCCCAGATAAAGTGTCCACCACTAATGCATAGCTCCTCGCATCTGAATAATATCCAAAGGAACCTAGTACTCCATCGGGGCCTGCATCAAACTAAAGGTGATATCGAGATACTTGATCCATATTTCTATCTCTATGTCTAAAACACTACCCTTGTACTTTCCCAAATCCTTCCTTTGGAAGGAACGCAACATCCACTTCCACTAGTCATCCTTCTCAACTAGATAAACCCTCTTTTGATCAACCGGATCAGCCTGCTGAGCCTCAACTTCCTAATCCACACACAAATGATGACCAGGATACATAGATGAAAAGTAAATAAAGATTTCCTAAGTTTGACTAGTATGGAATTTTACTTAAGATTTATTTTAACTCATTTAACTCATTTTGTTATTCATTTAAAATTTCCCAAAACAACCCAATTCAAACAAGAACACAAGTCATTATGATGCATGTACCTTTCCTAAGGTCTCTACTCTACAAATGGAGTAGCCTCACTTGGTCGTTCAGTAGGCTCAGAGTCTTTGCATCAGATCATGAAAGCCCTAAAATCTCGTGTCCTAATCAGTATTCCCTAGCCGATGTCATGCACCAAGATCACCTGACACTATTTTCTTACCAACCCATGCAATCCTCATTGTTCCTAACCCCAAAATCCATCCTATATCTCAACCATAACCTCTGATACCATTCTTTCATGACCCCCTCCCTCCAAAGATTCCTCTCTAGGGTTGGCAATGAAGAAATGGATATAATGACCCCCCGAGTCCTGCCTACAGTAGGCCCTAGGTTGGTGACTAGTACCAAGGGTATAAAAATATCAAAAAATGAGAGGCATCAACCTTTTTAGGAAATAAGATTAGGAGATAATACGGTTCATATCCAAAACAAATCCATGGTCTATATATAAAAGAAAGCCAAAAACCATCCCACATGCATTCATAAAGTAGAACTACTACAAGTACAAAATTATCCAAGTAAATACCAAAACTAAAGCTAAATAGAAACACATCAATTTTCCCAATATCAAACTAGTAAGTCCTAGAAAGATCCACAAAATCCTCCAAGAAACCTAAAAATAGATTTATATACGTAGATTGAGCATACAGGTATACTCAGTAGGAAAACCAAAGTCTCTCGTGCACATGTGAAGGAAGCATACTAATTCCCCTATGAGAAAATAATAGAACCAAACAACACCTAACAAGTATAATAATCATCCCAACCTTACCAAGGAACACTCACTAAATAATACAAGTAAATTAATGTAATATAATTCACATCTATGATAGGGTAACCCACACTAATTCCCATTGGTTAGATGCTCTTTCCTAATCGAAAACATCCTCATGATCCCACCTCTTCTGAAATTACCATGTCACAACCCGCCCGCACACATCTGAGACAAAAACCACATCACATCTCACCCACATACACCTGGGCTACAAACCAAATCACATTATTCCTATAGAAACCTGGGCCACAAACCACATCCCATCCCAAAGACACCTAGCAAACACATCTCATCCTGAAGACACTTGGGAAAGTAAAACTCATCTCATCTCGAAGACACCTAGGAAAGCACAACTCGCCTGCACACACCTAGGCCTAATAAATCACAACTTTCCCAATGATTCATGGGCTATCACTGCCTAGAAGAGGGATTAGGGAAGAGTGGGTGGCAATCCATCCTCCCACAGAGATGTTTGAGAAATACACCCTTCCCCGTGATGATGGGGGTGTTCGAAACATAGTGCTCAAATAGGGTGGGGTTTATATAGAAATCACATGGAAGATACAAGTATATATGTATATGATACCAACCAATCATGTCCAATCTATGGGTTCTAAATAAAACAACCAACTCACAACACTGCAAATTTCACTTCTACCTCTAAATGCATAACACCACACAATAGGAAACAACACCCATTCACATTCCCAATCAATTTATTTAACCATTTATATCCTATTATCCAAACCAACCCAAGCCATTATAGGCTTTATTAATCAGTTATTTATTTAGTCCATCACTACATGAGAAACCACTAATAAAAATACACCACAGGAAACATATAAATAGACATTTTAGAAGGCGAAGATCCTGATAAAATTTAGGCGACTTCACATTAAAGACACATAATTCCAAATTCTTCACATTTAATACCCATTCATGGTATAAAATATATTTATCTCTAGATACGGGGTGAAGTTTTCTTCATGTTACTCATAGAGAAACTCTAAGTGAATTACCCATACCAATCACTACTGTCCTTCTTCAAACTCATCCCACTCAAGTCACATACCAGAAAAACCAACCCCCAACTCACAACCCCAACCAATAACACATTACCGTAAAACCAGTTTCATAGCCCCACTTCACAACAATTCTCATCCATTCCATAATCAATCAATATCTCAACCTGATATTCCATTACACTACCCAATCCATCCAAAAGCACAAAACTATTCTCATAACCTTGCTACATCACAAACCAGAGAAAACCCACACATTACATCACCCCATGTACCAAGGAAAAACATTATTTCTAGATTTTTCAAGGCACACCTTATTAAAATTTCCACTTGTTTAATTCAGGGTTTATCACAGAACTATATGATCCTGGGGAATCAATTCATTATTTGGATATACGTTATTAACCAATTTCTATTTTTTTGTGATACTAAACAATCTTATTCAAGTAAAAACCACAACATACATACTCAGTGCAAGAAAATACACCAACGGACACAATTTTAATCAAGGAATTTATCCCATATAATCACAATATCACAAACAACATCCGACTATAAAAGAATGAGAAAAATAATCCCTCTATCCCTTAATTTAAATTAACTAATTCTTTATCTTCAATTATCCTAGAAAAATCATGACCCATAGGTGAAAAAATTATATCCCTCCCACATGATGCACAAAAGGGGAGAAATAAAAGGCGTTGTTGTGGGTGCTTTTAAATGATATGTTATTGTTGGTTACTTAGGTGCAGCAGAGCAGTTGGCCAAGTTCATCTCTTAAAGGAGGCAGTAAATTTGAAAACTTATTAAATGTATTTTGAAAATAACATAAAAGGGAATAAAAACACTACTTTAAAGGATGTGGGGGTTTTTTACCATTAATAAAACTAGAAGGAGTTTTCTAGAAGAATATTGTATAAAAAATTGTTTTTATTTTTGAAATGAAGTTTTATTGAAAAGACACAACAAGAAGATGTTTTTTTTAGAAAATATTTTAAAAGGCTTAATTGATCTAACTCTAACTCTTTATTCAATTATTTATCATTATAATTTAAATAAATATCCACTTCATTATGATCCCTTAATTTGTTAACCCTCTAACCCTATGAGAATTAACTTAACCACCAAGATGAAATTAATTAAACCCTAGGCTAGCTTTGAAACATGCAATTACGGCACCCTGCTTTGATCAATGTTCTAAATATAGCTTATGGTCAGTGATAAATTAAGGCACATGTCCATTCTTGAAAATGAGGATGAATTAATCTTAGAGATTATATTTTAACTCTACAAATTTACCCTGTGTGGTCTCATTTTACCTATTAAGTTTGCACTCTCTCAATTTACACAAATTCCCGACCTCGCGTGTTTTTGTGTTAATTGTTCAATTTCTTACTTAGTTTTTTATAATTTAAAAACTCAATTAATATATAATATTAAGTGAATTAAATTGGCTCATTTATTCAAAATAAATTAATGAAGAAGGTTAGAGGTAGATCGATTACTAAAAATAACTATGCTTTCATGGGCGGTGTAGTCATCATAGAAACGTTTTTCATGTGCAAAGGTTTAGAAAGTGTATAACCCAATATCGTTTATAATATTGAATTCCATACCAAAGAGGAAGAATAATGAGGAAGATAAATTAAAAAAAAGGGGTAAATAGAAGAAATTAAAGAATAAATAAGGAGTTTAATACACAAACAAAAGTATTACAACACGAAGAAGAAGAAGAAGGCTTTGTCGAAGGGATCTTTGCTTCAAGAGATACCCTTATTGAAATGGTTGGATAATTGGAGTGGATACACTTTTACTCTTACCTAAACTTCCCAATGCACTTCCCAACACCTAAAAATGATAAAAACACCAATTTATAGAGTTGTAGGGAGGTTAGGTTCAAAGTGGTTTCAAGTGTGAATGGGGAATCTCGTCCAAATATTTTAATCCAACTTAAACTACCCATTTGACCACCAAAACGCGTGAATCAGTTGTCCTTATAGAAGGATGATTTGTGAGAAAATTAGTCCTAGAGATCCTATAAAAATTTGGTCCTAATAAAAGCACGTATGAAGTTGTTATGTTCCAAATACAGAACCCATATCTAATCTAGAGAGTCCAGCCCAACTTTGACTTCATGGCCCATTTTCACCAACCATATGCATGATTTAGCTCCAATGTCCTAAATTAAAGTTGTATCCCATTAAGTCAGGAATATATTTACAAAAAATTTAAGTTCAAATAATACATATAAAAATATTTTTGTTTGAAATTCTACAGGTTATTTCAAAGGGTAAAACTTGAATTTTCATCAAATTTTCAAATGAATGATCTTATCCCAAATATTTCATAAATGTACACATTTACCACAATGTGAGGAAATTATATCATTTATTATCAATAAAATATTCAATAAAAATGTGTTTTATCAACTCCCCCACACTTACCCTTTTGCGCTCCTGGGCAAAACCTCATATCACGTATTCCGAAAAATTGTGACAAGTAAACATCAATATCGAATCTAAACAAATTTTAAAACACGTATCCTTGAGATCTAATAATTCCACACCAAGAAATAAAAGATATCATGACTCATAAAAAAACATTATTTCAAGTTCTCCATTTATATCATTCAATATATTTCCACTTCATTTATCCTCCCATGCACAAAACACTTACCTCACTTGAATTTTCTCTTATCACACAAATGTCAATTTTTTAGTAATATCTTTCTCATAAAAACTCATACAAGGGTCACTATAGGCTTGATAAATTCATACATCTCCACCCAATGTGATTTAAGGACATATTTCTATCATGATGAATTTTTAGGGTTGTTCTGTGGCTTTCAGTGGGTAGGATTTAGATTAGAAAAATTATGAGGTTGAATGAGGAGGGATTGACTCTTTTTGAAGAAAATTTGCATTAATCTAATTTTCACTTAAATATGGTCTCCTTATCAATCCCCATAGCATAGATTCATGTTAATCATCATGAAAAATAAAGGAATGTGCACACCATTCAACATTTCAGCAGTAAAAATTTCAATCTTCTCAAACATGATTTTCTTGAAAGCTCTAGATAGGCACAACTTTCTCCCTCTATTAGAATCTCCAAAAAGGCACAGTTTCACTTATCATGAAAGCTCCAGAAAAGTAACAGCTTTAAATATAATGATTTTCTTCATTAGTAAACACATCTCTTCAGAATTTAATTTTCCACCCAAAGTATCATAGAATGTGGTAGCACAATACAAGATAGTTTCCCCCACACTTAAGTTCAACTAGATTATGCAATTTCACTTCAAGAGTTGGTTGGATAGGGAAAATTGGCTTGTAATGTGGTAAACCTAATAGGATGTTCATGGATTCTAAGGGATACAAGGATTAAATGTTCAATGTATGCCATTATAAAAAAAATATTCTTTGAAATAAGAGCTTTAATACCAAAAAAATGCCTCAATCATTTAAAACATAAGTACCTCAAACCATCAAGTTTTGATAGGAATAAATCAAATTCTAGTTAAATCAAGCATGGTTTGGTTATCTCAATAGATTAGGTAAATTTAAAGAATATGAAAATAATGGTTTATAAGTCTCACAGGAAATTGATTTCAAATATAGATAGTGATATGTGTCATGGGATTCAAAATTCAGAGTACTTTTCATGAAATTACTAAAGATTTTAACTTGAAACAAATTTATTTTCAGCATTCATTTAAGCTCGGTTTCATGGGATAAATTGTTTCACTTATTTATATGAATTTAAAAATGGTTATGAGAATCATTTCATCTCAAAAGTTTCAAAAACACACAAAAAATTGAAAAATTAACACACAAAATTTGAAAAACACACAATTTTTTTGTTTTTTGAAAATCATTGAAAAATAGGAAAACAATTGCAATCACTAAACTAAAAGGTTCCCTACCCCACACTTAAAAAATTTAATTGTCCTCAATGTGAAACCATGAGATGATATATTCACATGAAATGTATAATTTTATATAGGACAAATAATAAAAAATTGAAAGGGTTAGGAACCGCCTAATATGCTCAAGTGATGATGGGGTCATGTAGTGTGATGAAATCCATTGCATCAGTAGGAAGTCCCTCAATGTATCTCTTCAAACGTTTCCTATTGACTATAAATCTCCTTCCAGTGTCCTCTTGTGCGATCTCCACTGCACCATAAGGAAAAACATTAGTCACAACATAAGGACCTAACCACCTGGAACGCAACTTACCAGGCATCAGCTTTAGTTGTGAATTGTAGAGAAGTACTTTCTCTCCAACATGAAATTCCCTTTTCTGGATCATTTTATCACGAGTTTCTTTTGATCTTTCCTTTTAGATACTTGATTTCTCATATGAAGACAATCAAATCTCCTCAAACTCTTGAATTTTCATCTTACTTTGGATTCCATCTTAGGCCAAATCCATGTTGTATTTCTTTATAGTCCAATAAGCCTGATGCTCGACTTCCATGAGGAGATGAAAATATTTCCCAAAAACAATAAAAAATGGGGAAATACCAATGGTTGTCTTGTATGCTATCCTATAATACCATAATTCATCATCCAAGCACTTGTTTTAATCCTTCCTATTTGGCTGTACGGTTTTCTCCAAAATTTGTTTCAACTCACAATTTGAAACCTCAGCTTGGCCATTTTTTTGGGGGTGGTATGGGGTTGATGTTTTGTGTGTCACCCCATACTTCTAAATAAGGGAAGAAATATTTCAATTGCAGAAGTGTGTCCCTTGGTCACTGATAATGGCCTTCGGTACTCCAGACCTGCAAAAAATCTGCACTTTGACAAAGTCCACAACAACATGAGAATCATCAGTCCTGGTGACCTTAGCCTCCACCCATTTTCTCACATAATCAACAGCAACCAAAATATATAGAAAACCAAATGAACTAGTAAAAGGACCCATAAAATAAATTCCCCATACATCAAAAATCTCACATAATAATATGGGTTGTTGGGGCATCTCGTGTCTCCTAGAAATATTACTAGTGTGTTGGCAACGTGAGCATGACTTACAAAACACATGAGCATCATGGAATAAACTATGCCAATACAATCCAAAGTCCGAAACCTTCCTAGATGTCCGTTGGGGTTCAAAGTTTCCACCAAAAGCAAGTTTATGATAGAATTGGAAAACAGACTCAAACTCATGATCAGGAACACACCCCCCAATAACTTGATCACTACACATGCGCCAGAGGTATGGATCATCCCACACATAATACCAAGGCTCGCTTTTTAATTTTTGGACTTGATGTTTCTTTAAATTTGCAAGGATTCTAGAGGAAATAGGTTAGTTAACTAAATCTGCATACCAAGGATGAATACCTGAGATGGCATAAAGATGCTCATCGGGGAAAGTGTCTCGAAGTGGTACCTGGTCCAAGGTTTCATACTCTAGTGTGTGAGTAATCCTACTCATGTGGTCCACCACCAAGTTTTCTGAACCCTTCTTGTCCTTTATCTCAATATCAAATTCCTAAAAAAGGAGCATCCATTGGATAAGCCTGGGCTTTTCATCTGGCTTCTTTACGAGGTACCTTATAGCTTCATGGTTAGAAAAAACAACTACTTTAGATCCCAATAAATATTAATGGAATTTATCTAAAGAAAATATGATATTAAGAAACTCCTTTTCCATGGTTGTGTAATTTGATTGGGCCGAATCCAATGTCCTCGAAGCATAGGCGATCACATGTGAACATCCCTCAACCTATGAGATAAGATAGATCCAACTGGGAAGTTGGAGGTGTTACACATAATATCAAAAGGAAGCTCCCACCATGGAGGTTGTATGATAGGTGGAGTGGTCAGACACTGTTTTAGATCATCAAAGAAATTCTTGCAAGAAACATCAAACATAAAATCAAAATCTTTTTGAAGTAATCGTGACATAGGAAGATCAATCTTACTAAAATATTTGATGAAGTGCCGATAAAATCCCGTATGCCCTAGAAAAGATCTAACATCACGCACACATGAAGGATAGGGTAGGGATGAAATAATATCTACCTTAGATCTATCAACCTCTATCCCATGTTTTGACACCACATTCCCTAAGACAATTCCATGCTCTACCATAAAATGACACTTTTCAAATTTTAAGACCAGATTCTTCTCAATACAATGATTCAAAACCTTTCCCAAAGTAGAGATACAATCATCAAATGAAGACCCATACACTGTAAAATCATCCATGAATACCTCTATGCAGGTTTAAATAAAATTAGAAAAAATACTCATCATGCATCTCTAGAAGGTACCTGGGGAATTGAAAAGTCCAAATGGAATCTTCTGGTAGGAAAATGTGCCGAATTGACAAGTGAATGTAGTCTTCTATTGATCCTCTAGAGAAATAGGAACCTGAAAATATTCATAAAATCCATCCAAGAAAAAATAGTGTGTTTTCCCAGCTAGTCTCTCAATAATTTGATCAATAAATGGGAGGGGAAATGGTTCTTGCGGGTGTACTGATTTAGTTTCCTATAATCAATACACACACGCCAACTATTTTTTACCCTTGTTGGAACTAACTCCTCTTTATCATTTTTAACAACAGTAACACCACTTTTCTTAGGTACAACCTGAATATGACTTACCCACTAAGAATCTAAAATGGGAAATATTATACCTTCCTCGATCAATTTTTAAACTTCTTTTTTAACAACTTCCAAAAGTGTTGGATTGAGTCTCATTTGTGGTTGCCTAACTGATTTACTCACATCCTTCAAAAGAATCCTATGCATGAAAATGGAGGGGCTAATACCTGATATGTCACCCAAGGTCCACCCAATTACCCTGATGTTCTCCCTCAAAAGGTTCAAAAGTTTTTCTTCATGTTCAAAAGGGAGATTGTTAGCAATGATAACAGGTAATTCCTCACCACTCAATAGGTATGAGTATTTGAGATTTGGTGTCAATGGAATGAGTTTCAGTGTAGGGGGGTGATTTATGGATGGAGAAATTTAAGGAAGTAAAATATTTTCACATGAACATCAGTATCAGAATATATATCATCAAAATCAGAGAATAAAGCATCAAATCCATCAGCATACTCCACATCCATGTCATAATCAGATTGAACATGATCAAAATCTAAATATGAATCCATTTCAAAATCAAATGTAAGATATTCTTGTGTATTCGAAATAGGTGTGGAAGTACTCTTAGACATCAAACTAGAACCAATACTCATAATCTCCCTAAGAATAGGAAAATAAAATTCCATGGGGTTTTTATTTGGTGGTTCAAAATGGGAGATAACAAATGAATAATGGTCCTCTAAGGGGTACTTCATAGATTCCATAACATTAAATATTACAACTTTATCTCCAAACTCCATGGAAAGTGTACCCTCATTGAAATTTATGATAGTTTTTATAGTTTTGAGGAAGGGTTTACCTAAGATAATGGGAGAATGAGAATTTACCTAATCATTCTCTATGTTAAGAATGTATAAATCTTATGGAAAGATCATGTCTCTTACCCAAACGAGTACATCCTCAAAAACTCTCGCTGGATATATTGTAGCTCTATTTTCCAACTGCACCACTACTCTCATCAGTTTCAAATCACCTACCTGTAAAGAAAAAAATACAGAGTGAGGCATTACATTTATGGAAGCTCCTAAATCACAAAGAGCATTAGAAAAGTGCAACTCCCCTATGGTTCATGGGATGGTGAATGTCCCTGGATCCTTGCACTTTGTTGGCATTTCTAGAGTTGGTGTAATGAGTGCTAACACATTTCTTTTGAGATTGATCCTATCATTTCCCTTGATCCCTCTTCGATTGGTGAAAAGTTCCTTTAATAATTTTTCATACCTTAAGATTTGATTGATGAATTCAAGTAGAGGGATATTGATCTCTATATGATTGAATGTGTCTAAAACCTCTTTTTGCATCACCTATTTAGCCATATTTTTGGTTTAAACAAATCTATTTGGAAAATTAAGGGGTTTAGAAGGAATATCATCAATCTTTTTCTTACCTTTATCTTTCTCCTTTGTTTTCTCCTTTGTTGGTATGAAATGGGGCTTCTTCGGAGTTGAGGTGAATCCTGGTGGAATGGTAGGTACAGATATATCATTAATTTTCTCCCCACTTCTCAATGTGATGGCACTAACATTCCCCTTGGGATTTGGAGTAGGTTGGGAAGGAAGATATATGGATTTATTACTTAACAGTTTATAGAGGGTAGTGGAAATCTGGCTTATTTGTGTCTTCAACCCCCTCAGCTTTGAACCTTGACTCTTCAGATCATTCTATTGGTTAAGAACAATTTGCTTCAAAGGTTCATTAGTGTTAGAATCTACCTTGGGTGGGGTATTCCATTTTTGTTGGATTGTTGATGCTTGGGATTCAAATCTCCTTTGGGGCTGTTGGAAACCCTATTGGTAGGGTGGAGGCTGCTGGAATTTTTGTTGAAAAGGGGGAATTTTTTGTTGTCTAGAGCCATACCTCATGTCTGATTGATCCCTACACCCTTGGTTATATGTTGGAGAAAATGAATTAAACTTATTTTGGGTATATGTCTATTGTTTCTGCTGATATGATCTCCCTGGGAATAATGTTGTGCTATCCTCCGTCTCTTGTAGTTGCGGGCAACAGTCAGTTGGGTGGCTTGTCTCAGTGCAAATGTCAGAAGGCCTTGAAGGAGGGGGTTGGGATTTATTTTGAGACAAAGAAATATATCTCACCATAGTTATCAATTCTTCCAACTTGGTATCAATCAAATGACTTTCAAGAGAAGATAGACTTACCTTATGTACTCCCCTGACATGTGGTGTACCTCGATCGCCAAATTGTTGGGAGTTTTGGGCCATCTTGTCAATCAATGCATGTGTAGCTACTAGTGTCTTATCCACCAATTATACTCCAGCCACGGAATCCACCATTCTCATCTCCATAAGTGTGAGTCCTTCATAGAAGTATTGGATGAGAAGTTGCTCATTGATTTGGTGATGTGGTCAGCTTGCACACAACTTCTTGAATCGCTCCCAGTACTCATACATTGACTCCCCTTGGGCTTGATTGATCCCTGAGATATCCTTAAGAATGGAAGTGGTCCTTTATGCTAGAAAAAATATTTTCAATAAAAGACATTTAAAATCATTTCAACGAGTCACATCTTCAGGTTTTAAATAATACATCCAGTCTTTTGCAGCTCCATCAAGTGAAAATGGGAATGCCCTTAGTTTGATTTGATATTTAGATACATTTCTTGGTTTAAGGGTTGATCAAACCACATTAAATTCTTTAAGGTTTTTTTTGGGTCCTCACCATATAATCCATGAAACTTTGGAAGAAGGTGAATTAACCCAGATTTCAGTTCAAAGTCCGATTCGAGATTTGGGTATGCAATACAATTTGGTTGATTGTTAATATCTGGTACAGCCAATTCTCGAATGGTTCTATTAAGTTCATTTCCATTATTTTCAGCCATTGGTTATTGTTTTATGTTCGAATTTGAATTGATTCTAATTTCAATTTTCTAGGAGTGGAGTAATTCTTCAACTAGTTGAATGTTGAAACTTCTCGTATACTGAGAATGTTTGATTCAAGCCTAAAGTCTACGTTCAATCTCAGGTTCAAGATCAAAGAGATCTTCAGGATTAATTCGTGTCATAAATCAATAAAAGATAAAAAAATAAATGAATAAAATTGTACCATAATAAAAATAAAAGAAGTTTGAGTTGGTCTAAAAAGAAGAAGAATAAAATAAAAGAAGAAGAAGAAAAATCAGAATGGTTAAAGAAGGAAGAAAGAAGAGAAGAAGAGAATAAAATGTAAAATAAATGAAATGCCTATAAATGGTTAAAATAATTACTTGCCTCCCCAGAAATGGTGCCAATTTTAAAGGTGTTTTTGTGGTTTCTTTCAAATTATATGTGATTTTTGGGTACTTAGGTGCAGCAGAGCAGCAGAGCAGCTGGCCAAGGTCGTCTCTCAAAGGAGGCAGTAAATTTGACAACTTATTAAAGGTATTTTTAAAAATAACATAAAATGGAATAAGAGCAATACTTGAAATGATTTGGGGGGTTTTTTACCATTTATAAAACTATAAGGAGTTTTCTGGAAGAAGATTGTATAAATTTTTTATTTTTGAAATGAATTTTGATTGAAAAGACACAACAAGAAGTTGTTTTTTTAGAAAATGTTTTAAAAGGAATAATAGATCTAACTCTACCTATTCATTAAATAGTTTATCATTATAATTTAAATCAATATACACTTCTGTTGAGCCCTCTGGAAGATTGCTGATTTCATGTTTATAACTGATGTTTTAATAATCACAAATCATCACAACTCATTGATGCTTAATCTGGTTTGATGTCTCATAAACATAATTCCAATCTATGAATGAATCAGTTATCATGTTTTTTAACTATGCTTATCAACTTACAAAGTATGTTGGAAGCCTTCTGGATTCAACAGACATCAGAGTCACCGATCTATCAGACTCACCGATCCATCAGACTCACCGATCAATCAGAGTCACCGATCAATCAGACTCACTGATCCATCAGACTCACCGATCCATCAGACGCACCGATCAATCAGACTCACCGATCCATCAGACGCACCGATCAATCAGATTCACCGATCTATCAGACTCACCGATCCATCAGACGCACCGATCTATCAGACTCACCGATCCATCAGACGCACCGATCAATCAGACTCACCGATCCATCAGACGCACCGATCAATCAAAGTCACCGATCAATCAGACTCACCGATCCATCAGAGTCACCGATCCAAGGACTCACTGATGCAAATGAGTCACTGATGCAAATGAGTCACCGATGCAAATGAGTCACTGATGCAAATGACTCACCGATCAGATGACAGACCGATGCTGATCAAAATGACTCACCGATCAGATGACAGACCGATGCTGATCAAAATGACTCACCGATCAGATGACCGACCGATACTGATCAAAATGACTCACCGATCAGATGACAGACCGATGCTGATCAAATGACTCACCGATCAGATGACAGACCGATACTGATCTATCTGAGTCACCGATCTTTACTCTAATACTGATGACCTACCGATCTCTTGAACAGTCATAAACAACTGTTTGAATTTCTTTATCTCTATCTTTATTTATTCTAACCAACGGTCATATTAGTTATATTTTAATACACTGACAATTAATTAATAAAAGTTGTCGGATGTCAGGAAACCGTACCTCGTACCTGCGGAAAAGAAACCTTTTCTGTCCTACGGAGCACGTGATGTAAATACAAGAAGACTCTGCTGAAAAAGAGATATAGAGCTGCGAAGAAGTAAGAGATAACACACACAGAGACAAGGAAGCATACGACATACTCGAGAAGAGCTCTGTGCATACAAGAAGAACCAAGCAAGACAGAATCAAATATACAATCAAGCCTACTCAAGAAGAGTGGTGTGCATACAATAGATTATTGAAGAGCTTCATCGACTACATCTCACTGCCTGTGAACCTGAAGCATACGACACTCTGCTTCTCAAACAAAATCGAGAAGAGGACTCAGAATCACTTCTGTTTAATTCCAAAACGAGTCTAGTGCTACACTGAAATCACTAGAGCCATTCCTAAACTCTACATCTCTGCTCTGTGATTTATTTATTCTACATTTTGAGCAGTGTGTGTTATCTGCTGTATTAAACACACACACTGACTCCTGTACTTTCACTGGAGGATCTGTAAATCCTCAGCAAACTTTTTACACTTCACTTCCCACTGTGGATAGTGGTAGAGGTCTTGTGACCTGGACAGCTGGCTGCTGTTGTTTGTTTTCCCACGTAGAACTGTGGTAGAGGTCTTGTGACCTGGACAGTGTGCTCACTGTTGTTAACCCCGATCCAGGGTGTGGATCACTTTTATATAAACTTTTGAGAGGACTAAGTCTCGGCTTGAGACTGAACCTCTTGGTTACTTCTCTGTGTTTATAGCTATACTCTATATCCATACTATACATATTTATTTCATATTCCGCTGCTATTACTTTGAAATATAATCTATCTTCAAAGCTACTTTGATAATTAAATTCGCAAGTGTTTATATTTATTATAAATCAGTAAATTGGTTTCAAAAGTTAATTTAATCATAAGATTAAGTTAACTGAGAATTAATCAATCTTTGAGAAGCAAATTGAACCTTTATATTCTATATAAATTCACTACAGTTTAATTTAATTTTGAAATTGGGGGATTTTATTAGAAATTGTTTTTAACAGAAATTTTAATTGGAACTCAATTCACCCCCCTCTTGAGTGTCCACTCCGACCAACACTTGGTATCAGAGGAGTTAAATACTTTCTAAAAGTACTCTGCTTTTGAACTGTGATTTTAGTTGTATTTTAAAGTTCTTAAAATTTCTGTTATTTCTAAATTTTTATCTCTTTAAATCTCTTTTTGTAATATCATGGATAATAGACTTGAGGGTGCTGCTACTAACCGGCCACCTTTCTTCAATGGAACTAATTATGCTCAGTGGAAACTGAAAATGAAAATTCATCTAGAAAGCATAGGTTTTGATATTTGGACTGCTATTGAATCTGAATACAAAATTCCCACTACTGCTAGATCTACTTGGGATGAACCTACAAAGACTACTTACAATAACAACTGTAAAGCTATGAATGCTCTGTACTGTGCTCTAGGAGATGAAGAGTTTAATAGAATTTCTGCATGTAAAACTGCATATGAAATTTGGGATACCTTAGGTGTTTCTCATGAAGGAACAACTAATGTTAAAGAAATGAGATTGAACACTTATACTATCAAGTATGATAATTTTAAAATGAAGCCTGATGAACCCATTTCTGACATGTATCTCAGGTTCAATGAAATTGTCAACACAATGACCTCTCTGGGAAAGGATGTTCCAGCAAAGGAACAAATTATGAGAATTTTGAGATGTCTACCTGAAAGATAGAGAGGAACCTCTGTCTCCATTAGAGAATCCTGTGACATTGGTGCTCTACCTGTCAAGGAATTAATTGGTAAGCTGATGATGTATGAGGAAGAGCTTAAAGTAAATAAAGAAGAAGATGATGAACCTAAAAGGAAGTCTATTGCCTTCAAGACTACAACCTCAAAGAATAAGGATAAGGAAAAGCTTCAAGCTATCAATGAAAGTACAAGCAGTGAGGAAAGTGAGAATGATTCTGACAGTGATGATGAGATGGCTCAAATAGCCAGGAGATTCAAAAAGTTCTATAGGAAAAAGAAATTTTTTAGGAAACCAAATTATAAGGGAAAGTATGACCAACAAGGCAAATGGAAAAAGGACTGGAAGAAGAATGACAAATCAGATGATGTTGTCTGCTATGAGTGTAAGAGGAAAGGACACATTAAAGCCGACTGTCCAAAGCTGCAGTATAAAAAGAAATATGAATACAAGAATAACAAGTACAAGAAGGCCATGAAGGCTACTTGGAGTGCTTCAGAAGACAGCACAAGTGAAGCTGAATCTTCAGACTCTGAACAGAATCGGGCCAACATGTGTTTCATGACAAACACTTCTGAGGTAATATCAGAGACTCCTGCTTTTAGTTCATACTATTCTGGAGAAGATTCTGACTCAGAAAACATGTCAAAATCTGAATTGTTTGAATACTGTGACATGCTAGAAGAAACATGTAATGAGCTTAAAGATAAATATAAAGGTCTAAAGAAACAGTATGCTTTAAGTGTTAAGCATAAATCTGATCTGGATATAGAAGTAGAAAAGAATGCTCAGCTGCTTAAAGAGAATACTGAACTAAAATTGTCTAATGAGCAACTCAAGAAAGATTTAGAGAAGTTCACCAATGGTAAAAATACTCTAACACAAATGCTAGGAAAGCAAGTTGCACCTAGATACACTACTGGTATAGGATACCAACCTGGACAAAGGAAAGTTGCCAAAACTAGATTCATTCCTAAATCTGGACAGAAGATAGTTAATTCTGGAACTTCTTATGCCTCATCCAGCTATATTCATAGTTATGAATCTAATAAGGTTTATCTTTCAAAGGATGTTATTTCTACAAATTATATGAGACCCATTAGACAAATATGGGTACCTAAAGTGTTATTGGCTAACCTGTCTGGACCCAAGAAGATCTGGGTACCAAAATCATCTTCCATCTAAATCTGTTTTGTAGGAGACCTGCTTAAAGAGCTGTTACAAGAAGATATGGTATTTAGACAGTGGGTGCTCAAGACACATGAATGGAGATTATTCTTGCTTCAAGAGCTTAATAAAAGTTGATGGAGGCTTTGTCACCTTTGGTGATAACTCTAAAGGGAAAATCATCGGCCTAGGCCAGATTGGTAACACTGATTCAATTTTGATCTCTAAAGTTTTATTTGTTGATGGACTTAAATATAACCTGTTAAGCATTTCTCAGTTATGTGATGATGGTTTTCATGTTAAATTTGAAAATGATTCTTGCAATGTTTTTAACTCTAAAAATGTTTTAGTATTTTCTGCTTTAAGAAATGAAAATGTTTATGCTGTTGATTTAGATTCTTTAGCTAAACAGAACATTCCCTGTTTAAATGCTTTTCATAAAGAGTCTTGGCTTTGGCACAGAAGATTAGGACACTGCAATGTGCACTCACTTAGAAAACTTTCTAGGAAGAACTTGGTTAGAGACTTACCCAAACTTGAATTTCCAGCAGACAAAGTTTGTAATCCCTGTCAAAAGGGAAAACAACACAAAGTTTCTTTTAAATCAAAGAAAGAAGTTTCAACATCTCAACCACTTGAATTGGTTCACATGGATTTGTTTGGACCATCAAGAGTTTCTAGTTTAAATGGGAAGCACTATGTCTATGTTCTCGTAGATGACTTTTCAAGATATACTTGGGTATATTTTCTAGCTCACAAAAGTGAAGCTTGTTCTTACTTTGTTAAATACTCCAAGTCTGTAGAAAATCTTAGTGGACTCAAGATTAAGACCCTAAGAAGTGATCATGGTCGTGAGTTTGAAAATCAAGATTTTGAATCTTACTGCTCACTCAATGGCTATTCTCATAACTTTTCTGCCCCTAGGACACCCCAACAGAATGGTGTAGTAGAAAGAAGAAACAGAACCCTGCAAGAAATTGCTAGAACCATGCTCAATGAATATGACCTTCCAATTTACTTTTGGGCTGAAGCTGTTAATACAGCTTGTTATGTCATTAATAGAGTCTTGATCAGACCTGTTCTAAAGAAGACCCCTTATGAGTTATGGAACCATAGGAAACCTAAGGTAAACTACTTCAAAGTTTTTGGCTGCAAAGTCTTTATTCTGAATACTAAAGATAATCTGGATAAATTTGCATCCAAGAGTGATGAAGGAATTTTCCTAGGTTACTCTATCTCTAGTAAAGCCTATAGAGTTTTCAATAAGAGAACCAAATGTGTGGAAGAATCTGTTCACATCAAATTTGATGAAACTGATCCACATGAGCCTAAAACCTCTCTTGGGAATCTTGAAGAAGATTTGTCTATTCTGGACCTTAATGATAAATCTAAAGAACCTGTTATAAAAGCATCCAGTTCTGGACATTCTCCAGAATCTGCTTCTGTTGAACCTCAATCTCTAGATGAACCTGAAACTTCTAACTCTATCTTTTCAAGACCATCTAGGACTCTAAAGAACCATCCTTTAGATGCTGTTGTTGGTAATCTTGATAGAGGAACACAAACTAGAGCTTCTCTAAGAAACCAGGTTGAACATCAAGCTTTTCTTTCACAGTCAGAACCTAAAAATATCAATGATGCTATCAATGATGAATTTTGGGTAATGGCTATGCAAGAAGAATTAAATCAATTTGAAAGAAACAAAGTCTGGAAATTAGTTGACAGACCTAAGGACACTTTGACAATAGGCACAAAATGGGTGTTTAGAAATAAAATAGATGAATCTGGAAATATAGTTAGAAACAAAGCTAGACTAGTTGCACAAGGATATAGTCAAGAAGAAGGTATAGACTATGAGGAAACTTTTGCACCTGTAGCTAGACTAGAAGCCATTAGGATCTTGCTTGCATATGCTGCACATCTGGATTTCAAATTATATCAAATGGATGTTAAAAGTGCATTTCTAAATGGTTTTATAATTGAAGATGTTTTTGTAGAACAACCACCTGGATTTACTAATCCCCATTTTCCAAATCAAGTTTTTAAACTTTCTAAAGCTTTATATGGTTTGAAACAAGCTCCAAGAGCTTGGTATGATAGACTTAGCAATTTCCTTATTTCAAAAGGTTTTACTAAAGGGATTGCTGATCCAACTCTTTTCATTAAAAGAATTTCTAAAGATGTTTTAGTTGCACAAATATATGTTGATGATATTATTTTTGGATCTTCTAAAAACTCCTTATGTACTGATTTTTCAAAGGTTATGCAAAATGAATTTGAAATGAGCTTAATGGGAGAGCTTAAGTATTTTCTTGGATTTCAAATCTTTCAAACTAAAAATGGTATTATTTTAAATCAAAGTAAATATACAAAGGATCTTTTAAAACGTTTTGGATTGGATAGTATTAAGGAAAGTAATACACCTATGAGTACTACCTGTAAATTGGATGTTGATGAAACTGGGAAACCAGTTGATCAAACCAATTACAGAGGTATGATTGGAAGCTTACTTTATCTTACTGCTAGTCGACCAGATATTATGTTTAGTGTATGTATGTGTGCTAGATTTCAAGCTAATCCTAAAGAATCACACTTATTAGCTGTTAAGCGGATTTTTAAGTATCTTAAGTATACTATAAATTTAGGTTTGTTTTACCCAAAAGAACAATCCTTTGAGTTAATGAGTTATTCAGATGCTGACTTTGCTGGTTGTAAGTTAGATAGAAAAAGCACATCAGGAACATGTCATTTGCTTGGAAAATCCCTAGTATCATGGTGTAGTAAGAAACAGAATTCAGTTGCATTGTCTACTGCCGAGGCAGAATACATAGCTGCTGGTAGTTGCTGTGCACAAATTTTGTGGATGAAACACACTCTATTGGATTATGGATTTGATCTTAAACATGTCTCAATTAACTGTGACAACACTAGTGCAATCAACTTATCCAAGAACCCTGTGTCTCACTCTAGAACTAAGCACATTGATGTCAGACATCACTTTCTAAGAGATCATTACCAGAAGGGTGATATTTCTCTAGAATTTGTTAGTTCTGAAAATCAATTAGCTGACATCTTCACAAAGCCCTTATGCTCTGAAAGAATGAAATTTATTAAACAAGAATTGTGTATGATTGATCTGTGAAACTGATCTGTGAAACTGATCTGTGAAACTGATCTGTGAAACTGATCTGTGAAACTGATCTGTGAAACTGATCTGTGAAACTGATCTGTGAAACTGATCTGTGAAACTGATCTGTGAAACTGATCTGTGAAACTGATCTGTGAAACTGATCTGTGAAACTGATCTGTGAAACTGATCTGTGAAACTGATCTGTGAAACTGATCTGTGAAACTGATCTGTGAAACTGATCTGTGAAACTGATCTGTGAAACTGATCTGTGAAACTGATCTGTGAAACTGATCTGTGAAACCGATCTGTGGAACCGATCTGTCACACTGTTCTGTCAAACCGATTTTTTTTTTAAAAAAAAAAAAAATTAAATTACTTTTTATTAATTAGTAAATTACTTTTTATGGGAACCCTAAATGATAAAGTAAATGATACGCGGCTATTTATCTTCCCTAGACCTTTGACCTTTCATTTCCCGCCGAACCTCTCAACCTCTCTTCCCCTCTGCTTCGAACCTTCCAACCTTCGAACTCCTGCCTCTCCAAACCCTCAAATGGCTAAGCAAAAGAGACCGAGCAAAGGACCAGATAGCCCTGTTCCTTCAAAGCGTGCTCGAGGCGAGTCGAGCAGTACCTCTCAACGTTCAGTAAATCCGAACCTGGAAACTCGGATTATAGCTGCAGAAAAAGAAGTGAACTCGGCATGGCTTCTGTCAAGTAAGTCCCTGTTGCTACAAGTTCTTGAATCTCAAGGATGGATAGACTGGTTTTCAGACAACGCCCGAATAGATTATCCAAAGCTAGTACATGAGTTTTACATGAACCTGAAAATCACGCTGGATGGTGTGGAAGCTGCTAGGATGTCATCGGTTGTGAAAGGAAAGAAAATATCTTTCTCATCTAAGCAGTGGGCTGAATGTTTAAACGTACCTCATGAAGGTCGATATGAGGACTATGCTGGCAATATACCCCCAGTCACTGACTATTTTTCTTATGAGCTAGCGCTAGAGCTTCTAACTGGAAACAGAGAGTCGAGGAGAATCATAGCGTCAGAATTAGATGGTGAAAGCAGACTCTTATTCAAGTTTATTCAGCACCAACTTTGCCCTCGAAGAGGAGATTTTGCTGTTGTTAAGTTTCAAGATGTTTTTCTATTGTTTCTGCTCAAAACCCATGAAAAGATAAATCTGTGTAGATATGTGATGGTCCACATAGCTAGTATGCTGAAACCTTCCAAGAAAGCCACGGCATTGTTTTATTCAAAAATGATATCTACTATGCTCCAGAATCTGGAATGTGTTGATGAAGACGATGAAGTTGTTGAAACAGAGCGTACCTTCTGTCTCAACAAAGAGATCTGCAAGAGGATGAAAATCAATTGGAACCCATGGAAGAAGTGCTGGGTTGCAGATGAAGATAAGTTGTATGAAGCCTACAATCCCATAGATCATGGCAAGAGGCCAAAGGATGTGAGAGATCCTGGATTAAAACCAGACGAGGAACCAATTTATTCTGATGATGATGAGCAAGAAAAAGCTGCAACTGAAGAAGGAAGTGTGTCTTCTCCTGATGATAGGAGTGATCCAGACACTGCTAGCCCCAAGAAAAGAATAGAATTTGGACCTGCTAGTCCACCCTTAACCCTACCAGAGTCAGAACCTATTCTTGATGATGAAGAAGATTCTGATACTGAGGAATATCACAGTGAAGCCTCTGAGCAGAGTAATAATGAGCAAGGTGATACTGAAGACAATCATGATGGTGATGATGATGATGCTGATGATGTTGAAGCTGCTGCTGATAGTATCAACAGGCCCGTGGATGGTCTTGCTGAAGTTCAAGTAGAACAACCTCAGTCAGTACCAGAAATCCATATCAGTGGCAAGACTGACTCATCAAAGATCAGTGGAACAGCATGCTATGAGAAACCCAACTACACTCTGTGTGCTGCTGTTTGGGATGACTACCCTGGATATGCTGTTTTGGGCTTAGACTATTCTGAAGAAGAAGGCGAATTGCCAGAATCTGCTGCAACTGTGAAAAGGAACCTTCCAAGAGAAGTAAGGTCTATTCCTACTGATGATCCTGTAAATATGAATTTACCTGGCTCTGAAATCTCTCGAGCTGATCTTGCCAAGTTTAAGACTAAATTGCTAACCACTGTGAGAGATATAGTCAGAGAAGAACTTTCCAATGCCCTTCATCAAGTATCTCTACAAGTTTCTGAAAACTCCTTGAAAGCTTTTTCAACTGCAATCTCAGATGTTCTCAAGCCAGACCTGACTGCTACGGGTGAATTTGTTGGTAGGCACATAGCCTCTTTGAATCAAACCTTGAAGGATCTCCAAGTTAGCTTACTTTCTCTGTCAAATGAGTTCAGATCAACCATCTCTGGTATGATGGAAGTTTTAAGGAATCTGATTGAACATCTTAACAAGTCTGATCTGAGGAAGTTGAAAGCTGAACTAACTCATATAGTCGGCCAAGCAAGTACAGGCAAGGTAACCAAAATCACTACTCGTGAGATAGAAGCTCTCAGAGAAGTTGTGCATACAGAGCTAGCTGCTGTTAGAAATATTCTTGACTTAGAATCCTTGAAGAGGATGAAAGAGCTCTGTGACACTAGTCATAAGATGGCCTTAGTATATTCAGCAGATGCTAAGAATGCCCTGCAAGAGATCAAGGAAAAAGTTGATGCTTTCTTTTCAAAGATTTACACAAAACATGAGATGGCTGCAAACTTCAAAGTCCTGGCAGAGAATCTGAAATTACCTCCAGTCACTCAGGCCTTCAACACTCAAGTTCGCCAATTGCAGGATTTTGTCCCTTCCTTGGCACAGTTCATGGAAAACAAGGATGATTTTGAAAAAGCTATGAAGTATGGAGCAGAAGTCATTCAGGAATTCATTCATCTGTTGAAGCCTTACTTGGATGCACAGGCCACTGCCATTGTACTCCCTACTTCTGAACCTCTCAGTGCCTCTGATGTCGCTCCAAATCAGCTGTCTGTTGCCCAAGCTCTCTCTCAGTTGCGACCAGTCTCTCAGAAAGCTTCTCATCCAGCTCCTGCTCCTTCTCCGCAACCTTCTGTGACACCTTCAACTGCACCTGCCAGAGTTGTCCTGCCACCACTTCAGCTCCGTGAACCACAGCCTGCTTCCAAGCCTTCTACCTTACCTACCATTGATCCAAAGGATAAAGGGAAAGCCCCTTTGTATCCCAACAAATAGCCATGTATTGTTTTTGATGGGGTGCTCTCTGTATTGCTTGTCTTTTTTTTCTGTGACTTTATAAAATTTGTTTTTCCTTTGTGTTATGTTCTATCCTGCCTGCACCCTGCCTCTCTTTTCCCTTATCTGCTTTCCCTCCTTTTTGATTATCCCAAAGGGGGAGAAAGAAAGATATATATAATGGGAGAAAGAAGATATATGTAATGAGAAAGAAAGATATATATAATGGGAGAAAGAAGATATATGTAATGAGAAAGAAAGATATATATAATGGGAGAAAGACGATATATATAAAGACGATATATATAATGGGAGAAAGAAAGATATATAATGGGGGAAATCTATATCTAAGGGGGAGTACTCTATATATGAAGAGGGAGATCAATATCTCAGGGGGAGAAATCTGAATATTATATATATGGGAATGTTATCTCAAGAGGGAGATTTTTATTTTATTTTATATATATGAAGATTTGTGATTATCAAAAAGGGGGAGATTGTTGAGCCCTCTGGAAGATTGCTGATTTCATGTTTATAACTGATGTTTTAATAATCACAAATCATCACAACTCATTGATGCTTAATCTGGTTTGATGTCTCATAAACATAATTCCAATCTATGAATGAATCAGTTATCATGTTTTTTAACTATGCTTATCAACTTACAAAGTATGTTGGAAGCCTTCTGGATTCAACAGACATCAGAGTCACCGATCTATCAGACTCACCGATCCATCAGACTCACCGATCAATCAGAGTCACCGATCAATCAGACTCACTGATCCATCAGACTCACCGATCCATCAGACGCACCGATCAATCAGACTCACCGATCCATCAGACGCACCGATCAATCAGAGTCACCGATCTATCAGACTCACCGATCCATCAGACGCACCGATCTATCAGACTCACCGATCCATCAGACGCACCGATCAATCAGACTCACCGATCCATCAGACGCACCGATCAATCAAAGTCACCGATCAATCAGACTCACCGATCCATCAGAGTCACCGATCCAAGGACTCACTGATGCAAATGAGTCACTGATGCAAATGAGTCACCGATGCAAATGAGTCACTGATGCAAATGACTCACCGATCAGATGACAGACCGATGCTGATCAAAATGACTCACCGATCAGATGACAGACCGATGCTGATCAAAATGACTCACCGATCAGATGACCGACCGATACTGATCAAAATGACTCACCGATCAGATGACAGACCGATGCTGATCAAATGACTCACCGATCAGATGACAGACCGATACTGATCTATCTGAGTCACCGATATTTACTCTAATACTGATGACCTACCGATCTCTTGAACAGTCATAAACAACTGTTTGAATTTCTTTATCTCTATCTTTATTTATTCTAACCAACGGTCATATTAGTTATATTTTAATACACTGACAATTAATTAATAAAAGTTGTCGGATGTCAGGAAACCGTACCTCGTACCTGCGGAAAAGAAACCTTTTCTGTCCTACGGAGCACGTGATGTAAATACAAGAAGACTCTGCTGAAAAAGAGATATAGAGCTGCGAAGAAGTAAGAGATAACACACACAGAGACAAGGAAGCATACGACATACTCGAGAAGAGCTCTGTGCATACAAGAAGAACCAAGCAAGACAGAATCAAATATACAATCAAGCCTACTCAAGAAGAGTGGTGTGCATACAATAGATTATTGAAGAGCTTCATCGACTACATCTCACTGCCTGTGAACCTGAAGCATACGACACTCTGCTTCTCAAACAAAATCGAGAAGAGGACTCAGAATCACTTCTGTTTAATTCCAAAACGAGTCTAGTGCTACACTGAAATCACTAGAGCCATTCCTAAACTCTACATCTCTGCTCTGTGATTTATTTATTCTACATTTTGAGCAGTGTGTGTTATCTGCTGTATTAAACACACACACTGAATCCTGTACTTTCACTGGAGGATCTGTAAATCCTCAGCAAACTTTTTACACTTCACTTCCCACTGTGGATAGTGGTAGAGGTCTTGTGACCTGGACAGCTGGCTGCTGTTGTTTGTTTTCCCACGTAGAACTGTGGTAGAGGTCTTGTGACCTGGACAGTGTGCTCACTGTTGTTAACCCCGATCCAGGGTGTGGATCACTTTTATATAAACTTTTGAGAGGACTAAGTCTCGGCTTGAGACTGAACCTCTTGGTTACTTCTCTGTGTTTATAGCTATACTCTATATCCATACTATACATATTTATTTCATATTCCGCTGCTATTACTTTGAAATATAATCTATCTTCAAAGCTACTTTGATAATTAAATTCGCAAGTGTTTATATTTATTATAAATCAGTAAATTGGTTTCAAAAGTTAATTTAATCATAAGATTAAGTTAACTGAGAATTAATCAATCTTTGAGAAGCAAATTGAACCTTTATATTCTATATAAATTCACTACAGTTTAATTTAATTTTGAAATTGGGGGATTTTATTAGAAATTGTTTTTAACAGAAATTTTAATTGGAACTCAATTCACCCCCCTCTTGAGTGTCCACTCCGACCAACAACTTCATTATGATCCCTTAATTTTTTAACCCCTGAACCCTATGAGAATTAACTTAACCACCAAGATGAAATTAATTAAACCCTAGGATAGCTTTGAAACATGCAATCATGGAACCCTGCTTTGATTAATGTTCTAAATCTAGCTTATGGTCAGTGGTAAATTAAGTAACATGTATATTATATAAAATGAGGATTAATTAAGCTTAGGGATTATATTTTAACTCTACAAATTTATCCTGTGTGGTCTTTTTTTACCGATTAAGTTTTCACTCTCACAATTTACAAAAATTCTCAACCTCGCGTGTTTTTGTGTTAATTGTTCAATTGTTACTTAATTTATTATAATTTAAAAACTAAATTAATATATCATATTAAGTTAATTATATTAGCTCGTTGATTCAAAATAAATTAATGAATAAGGTTAGAGGTAGATCGATTACTAAAAATAACTACGCTTTCATGGGTAGTGTAGTCATCGTAGAAACGTTTTGCATGTGCAAAGGTTTAGAAAGGGTATAACCCAATATAATTTCTACTATTTAATTATTGAAAAAAGAGGAACAATTATAAGGAAGATAAAATAACAAAAAAAAGTAAAATAGAAGAAATTAAATAATAACTAAGGATTTTATTACACAAACAAAAGTATTACAACACAAAGAAGAAGAAGAAGGCTTCGTCGAAGGGATCCTTACTTCAAGAGATACCCTTATTGAAATGGGTGGATAATTGGAGTGGATACACTTATAATATACCCTAAACTTTCAAATAAACTTCCCAACCCCTCTAAATGATAAAAAAACCAATTTATAGAGTGGTGGGGAGGCTGGGTTCAAAGTGGTTTCAAGTGTAAATGGGGAGTCTCGTCCAAATATTTTAAGACAACTTGCACCGCCCATTTGACCACCAAAACGTGTGAATCAGCTATCCTTCCAGAAGGATTATTTGTGATAAAATGATTCCTAGATATCCTCTAAATATTTGGTCCTAATCCAAGCACGGATGAAGATGTTATTCCCCAAATACAGAACCCGTGTCCAATCTAGTGAGTCCATCCCAAATTTGACTTCATGGCCCATTTGCACCAACCATATGCATGATTTAGATCTAATGTCTTAAATGAAAGTTTTATCCCATTAAGTAAGAAGCATATTTAAAAAAATAAAGTTCAAATAATACATATA
Organism: Viscum album; assembly: GCA_963277665.1. Classification (NCBI taxonomy): domain Eukaryota; kingdom Viridiplantae; phylum Streptophyta; class Magnoliopsida; order Santalales; family Viscaceae; genus Viscum; species Viscum album. The sequence goes on along the minus strand of OY728136.1, from coordinate 1,285,453,963 downwards.
AAATTATTTATGTTCTAAATTATACTGTGAATTTTAATGGGTAAAACTAGAATTTTCATCAAATTTTCAAATGAATGATCTTATCCCAAATATTTCATAAATGAACACATTTAACATAATGTTAGGAAATTATATCATTTATTATCAATAAAATATTCAATAAAATTTTGTTTTATCAAGATAAGAGGGAAATACTTCTTCAAAAGGGTGCCAATGATCCTCACATAAGAGCGAATCACATAATGGACCTCTGATTACCTCTCCCACAAGATCTGCATCCACCTAAGGATGTTGCGGTGCCACTGCATTGACAAAAACTAATGATAATATCATTAGAACCAGAGGATAACATTCATCATCACATGTAAAGAATAAATGGGAGGGGAAGGAGACCAAACCTAAATAAACCACAAGAACGGAGGAAGAACACACCTTAGATTGAAGATGGATTACTAGGTATCTAAGGAGGTAATCTAGGAATCAATACTTGGCATATGAATCCTAAAAATGGTGAAGAGGGGTCACCGGGTCTCCTAGGGTTGAGGAAGGGTCACTGCATCCATAGGGTTTGAAAACTTAAGCATCTGTAAAAACACTTAAAAGATATAGTAGTGTAGTATTACATGACGTGTAATACCCTTTCACACTGTGTAATTCCCCATGGTCAAATTCTGCTAAAAAATCCATCGCCTTTCAATTTATTTTATTTTTTAGACCTTGAATAATTTCACGTCATGAACTAACCTTTGACAAGTCATTAAACCAACTTTAATGACTTGTAATATAGTTACACAATGTGTAACTCCTGAAGCAGATTTTATACACCCCCAACTCCTACAAAAACTCTCTGAACCTCCTCCGAACACTTCCAAAAACCAAAAAATGGAAAAGTAATGGACTGAAAAGGCATGGACTGTTACACTATAAGAACATGATTTTTCTATGAGGTGTTAATCCTTTAATTTTCAATCTAATTCTTTGTTTTTGACCTAATAATAATGCCTAGTGAGGTTATGGGGGAAAAAGGGTGTTTGGGGATATTTTAGATCCTAGATCCCCACTTTTTATAAGGAAGAAGTGGGCCACATGGTTAGTATAAATCATGTATCCTAGCCTGCATGGTTTCTCCTAACCATGTGGATAATTTTAGACGTAATATAAGGGAGCACGATCTTCCCTAACCATGTTACTAGGGCCACACATCCATAAAAAATGTCTATAGTTTTTAGTAGATCCAAATAACATGTTTGGAACATGATTTCTCAAACCATGTGGCCAAATCATGTGGTTACCCTCCTTAGACAGTGAGACAAGCATGATTGGTGCATGGTTTAGCCAACTATGTATCCAAACCATGTGAACTAGTAATTTTTTGGGTAAAAAAGCCATTTTTTCTTTTGTATTTAAAACTTAAGCATCCATATTATTTTATTATTTCCTCCAACAGCTAAACCTTTCTCCTCCTATGAATAACTCTTCAAGGCACCTAAGATAGGTTCTTCTATACCTCCTTCATCTAGTGTCTGATCAAAGAAAAGTTAATCTCATCGGATCCCTCTTAGTAAGATATTTAATACGCTACACTCTTTCCCATGTTTATCTTTCCCGTTTTTTCACTATTTTGATGTAGGATCATATGCCCTATTTTTAGGGTGTTGATCCATTCTTAAATTTTCTTTTGATACAGGCCAAACTAAGGGCCAATACTAGACAAGGAGAGCGATACATTCATAAGTAATGTGGTCTATGAATTTTCCCTTAAATTCTTATTGATTGTAATTTTTTTTCATTGTGCACACATCGGTTTCACTGGGCGTTACCCTAAAAATTTATATGCCTTTATTATAATCAGTGTGCTCATATTTTAGAGCCATATTTATACATGTTAATCATGTCATTTGTGGTTGATAAATCAACATCATTCACCCAATTAGGGTTTTTACCATATTATGCCTTGTTTCCCATTTTTAGACATTGTTCAAGTGTGTTTCCCACTTGTCCTTATTAAGATAAATGTTCATTATTAATTAATAAAACCTTTAAAATTTTAAGTAGAAATTATATTTATAGATATCACTTGGCCTATAATTTTATAATGAATTTAATTTTTTTTATGTCCTGTCTAAAATTTTCACCTTAGATTAAAGGTAATGGAATGAACCTAATGAATTAATAATTGGTAAGGATGTGTATTTATAGATATAATTTTGACCTTTTTCTATAATTAATGGAACTTGGTTGCATTTCCTTAATTGACCTTATCAATTGGGTTGAAAGGAAATGGAACGTGGCCTAAATTGAATAATTAATTATGTATAAGGTGCCTATTACATATAGACCTTTTTATATTTATAGTAATTTCCAGACTTGATCCAACCTTGGATTCCTAAGGGAAATTCTTGAGCACTTAGAGGATGTCATTCTGATTCAAGGAGTCAGTTTCCAAGGGAGATACCCACCTTGGAACATAGTCCTTGTCAACTAGTGGATGTACATCATGACGTCATAGGATCCTTTCACTATCTCTTTGGATATTAGTATGACTTGTATACACTTTTTGGATCTATCTTGATGTGTTTCAATACACAGCGTCATGGATTCACCCCATTGGGCCCAATCATGCTTAGCCTGAGATTACTATGAAAGATCTCTATAGACTCAGTTAGACACATTTATAGTGGAATTCCTTGGTAGTTACCCTTAGATTACACTCATACCCCTTATAGTCAGACTTCATGAGTTATTACTATGAGTTGGGAAACCCCTATGGTCAAGGATTCATTGGTTTTACATTGGATCCTCCTTATTTATTATTATAATCTATTTCAATTTTGATGAAACTTTCACATGATTTATATATATAAACTAAACTTAAATGAATTAATTAAATGATCTCATGTTCAGAGAAATTACTAGATAAGGCTGAAGAAGTTATGAGTTGTAATTATAGAATTGATTTACCTTCATATATACTTTCACATTATTTTAGTTTATATACACAGATTGTATTTGTATAGATGTCATTAGTGGTGGCCTACTGAGATTTATCTCACACCCTATCTGGACCTCTATTGGTACCCAGTTAGATTCTATTATCATAGGTATGGTAAAGGGTAAGTGTACCACATTGGACACTTAACTTGTTTTCTTACTTAGGATGGATCATGGTAGTAGATGACTGGGCCAGTAATCAGGGTGCTTGGATAGTTTTTTGTCTTTTTTTACTTTTTTATATCATTTACTGTACTTATTTTTTGTTGCCATGTATTTCTTTTTACTATTTTGTAGATACATGACATCACATCATCATCTTTTTTATATGTTACTTTTCATCATTTAAGTTGATTATTATTGATGGATGTTTATGCTTACTTCCACTTACAAACTTATTTATTCATTATTATGCTTCTGCTACTTCTTACTCATCTGTTATTATACCATTGTACTATACTCTAACATGAGGTCATATTCTCCCCATGGACACACCCTAGGCCCTCACTGCTAGTTGGTAGCCTTTGGAATATGGAGAGGTATGCTTGAGACCATGTGGCCAATTGGGTTCTGGGAACCTTTGGGAGGCACCCAGGTCGGGATGTCACAATATGTAATCAATGTTAAAAATAATTTTAAAAAAAATACTTAATATTAAAGAATATTAAATATTAAAATCATTATAGATATCACATAATTGTTAATTTATATTTATATATATATATATATATATATATTCATCACATACTTAAAATTTATATGTGATTTTCATCAAAAAAATTCTATATTAAATTGAAGAAAAAATGAAATATAAAAAGAAAAAAAAATATTTTTGGCTCATGGGTGGGCTTATATATTTTTATGTCAGTCTTCATAATCCCATAATCTTTTTTTCTTCTCTATTTAATTGTATTTAAAATTCAAACCATATTTTTCTAGTATATCCCACCCCATAAATATGGGTTAGTAGGCATGTTCCATGGGATCAAGTCTGGTTAAAAACCCTTATTCAAGAATATATATGGGAGACCTTTTAGATCATCTATATACTAGGAAGAGGTAATAGAGTCATCATTTATGTGGTTGAAGTTAGTGTGGGTGATGATGAAGAAAGTACAGGTGATCCAGGAGTGGATGAGGACTACTCAGAGTCATCATAAGTCCTATGGAGACCAACTAGGGAGGCCTCTGGAGTTCAAGGAGGGAGATCATGTCTTCTTAATGGTATCACTATGACATGATTTTTGGGAATTTGGTCAGGGAAGAAAGTTTTCCTTTTTATTCATCAGTATATTCCAGATTCTATGCAGGGAGGATGAGGTTTCTTATCATCTGGAATTTCCCCCATAATTAGACTAGGTTCACCTCACCTTCTATGTGTGACAAATGAAAATATACATGTGTTACCCATCATATATCATTGACTGGGGTGAGCCTAACATTGAGGATAGTTCCACCTTCTCAGAGTAACTGGTGGCAATCGAGGACCGATAAAAGAGGACTCTATTGGATTTAGTGCCCTAAAACCAACTTATATGTAATTTATGATTACTTTCATTCATTTTTTTTGAATATAAATAAACTTATTATAAAATCATTATTGTTCTTCTTCATAAAATAGTATATGATAATTTCATAAGAGTGACTATTGAAATAAAATATCATATAAGTTCCCCGCTATGATGAGAACTTAGAAGTTCCAAATTATATTCTTTAATATATGTTCTATATCTAGATGATATTATTTGGTGGTATTAAAATAATACAGGCTATTAGGGGTTTATATTTATAGGACATTGAGACATTTTCTCATAGTGTACACCCTTAGTAATTTTCAGAGCATGATATTATGAGAACATAACCCACCATTAGGAAATCTACATTTATATGTGTAATTGGATGTTCATGTTTATGGATGTGTGTATTGGTTCTTAGATTTTAATATTATTATTAATTCATATCATTATTCATGTACTTTGATGTATGGAAAAAAACCATGATGACATATTTTCATGGTTAAGTGGGATACATTGGGTGTGTCACGAGTGATATTGTGTTAATGAATAATAAGAGAAAGGATTTGTCTCTTATATTATTTAATGGATTTTTATATCTCATGTCCTTTATGGGAATTTAATAGCCTAATTAAATTTATGTCCATGGTATTTTATGGATAGGTTAATTTTAGGAAAGTTAAATAAAGATACATTGAGCACATGGGTTGATGGCACTAGCATTCAATTGGCTTGATTAGATATATCATGATAAAAGGATTATATTACATAGTAAGTGTTCGTATGAGGTTGTATGTCATTGAAATATTAAATTCTTTCCTTGTGAGTTCCTTGGAATGTTTCTAGATTCTAACCTTGGAATTTAAGTGGTTATACCTAATTCCACTGAGAAAGAAACCTAGAGGGTCACACATTAAGTATATATGGAATCTCCATTAAATTGTTTTTTGAATTTAACAAGTTGGAATAAATGTTATTCTTGATTTTTGGTTCAATAAATATTCAAGGTTTTTTTATCACCGACATTTAATCATGGGTTCTTTGGAAAATATATGTGTGAGTTAAATAATAATAAATATTCATTCACAAGATTTAGTGAATATAATATTTATTATACTTATCAACGAATAATACAGTAATATATATTTATTAAATAAATAGTCATTATTAAAGGTTTGGTAAATACTGAGGAGGATAAACATACCAAGTTTAATGGTCCATATAGAAATGATATATTAAATATCATTTAAATATTTATTTATTTATTTATTTAACAAATGATATTTATTTATCCGTGGGAATTTCACGTTTAAAGAAACTAATAATATTATTTATATTATTATACATGGGATTCAATAAGGAATAAGGAATTATTTAAGAGCCTATGTACAATTACCAACCCTAAACTATATTTATAAATACCTATTTATATATCTTTATAGGGTTAGCCACTTTGTTTTCACAAAAAACCTAGATAGAATTATCTCAAGCCCAAGATAGAAACCTATCAATAACATGCTTAAGAATAAGAGTGTTGATCCTCCTCCAACCTCTCAATCCTTTGAGAGAACCTAAATGATATTTTATCCATGAAGATATTTTTCTTGCGATCAATTAAGGATGATGAAAGTGATCATCAATGATCGTACTAGCACCCAATGATTCTATGGTGACATTCTAAGATTTTGGTGTATGTGTGGATCACTGCTAAATGGATTCTACCCTTGTATCCTACAACATAAAAACAATAAAATGAGAGTATTCAACTACATCATCGATGAAGAAATTATTATAATAAAATTTAATTATAAATCTGTCTATAAATTAATTATAAATTATATGTGATGGTACTTCTTTCCTGGTTCTGGAATTTATGTGTCAATTAAACTTTGAATTAATTTTTTTGGTCTTGACGTACTTCATTATGTGCATCTCATATTATAAATTGATTTTGATAAAAATGAGTTTTCTATGCCTAATAGTCACTTCCATTGTACCTAGAAGCTAAAATTGGTATTAGATCATTCATGGAATTAATTTATAATTATTTATTAATCATGGAATGACGGTATGAAATTTAATTTATTCTTATTTCATGATTTTTTGTTCTTAAATTTGAACATTAAAATCTTCTATTCTCTTTATTCATTATTGCTCATATAACCAAGAAAAGTTTAAATTGATATGAAAAAAAATTGAATACTTCATCAAGAGGTTCTAAGGGTTCTAGATTGATAATAAAATAGTACACAACATGTATCCCAAAGGTACATGTTGTGTACCCATGTTCAATACACCAAGATGACTCTTGAATTAATTTGGAATGTCATTCATTAAATATATACGACATACATTAAATGAACACCACATTTTGACTGAGTTAGTATGGAACATGGTTGGCCATACTACATTCCAAGTAACTCACTTAAACACCTACAGTCTACATGTTTTTTGTAGTGGAAAACATGGGGTCCAAGATGTATCATGCATTTATTACACGATATGGGAAAAGAAAAAATGTGAAACATTGAGGACACATGGAATGTAACTATTGTACATTACCTAGCACCTCATACACATATGCATCTGAAAAAACACACTCATCCCCTAGGTGTATAGGTACCCAATCCTTTTACACATATTATTACTTGATTTTTAAAATAAATATTCAATAAATAAAACCCAATGATCAAGAGGCCTAGTGTTTTAGAATACTTGGTTCACAATAAATAAAATTGAAACTAAAATAAAGTATCTTTATAAAAATTCATAGGATAACCTAGGGAATTCATAAACAAAAGGGTTGATCTATAAAGGTCGGTAAGGAAATAAACATGATTAAGAAGCATAACATATGAGTCAAGAGTCATAACATGATATCATAAAAGACAAGGCTCGTGAATAATCATATGGGAGAATGGCATATTTAATCATAAGATCGTGGAAATATAGAAATTTTGAAATAACATAAAATGTGAAATAATCATAAGTCAAGGCTAACCATCATGATAGCATCACATGGTGGATAGAGTCCCATCATGGATTTGGTTTACTCTCCAATCCCATACATATCATCTCATGATACATAAACATTACCCAATTCATTGGATCCCTATCTAGGTGCATCCATCATAACATGTAAATTCATATGTGTTACATATAAGGGAATAAAACATAGGGAATTATTATAAGAAATATCTATGTAAATAAATAGGCTAGATAATCTTTCCTCATATTACAATCAAAGTAAATTTCATAAAGATTACAAAGAGAAAAATAAATTAAGTATTTTGTTCATTAATATATAAATAAATAATAATAGGTCCCAAAAATTGTATTTATTTTAAAAAAATCATGATAAAATGTGGATAATTTGGTAGAGAGGTGAAATTTTAAAACTATGTTTTAAGGAATTGGTTAAATACTTTTAAAGTAAGAAATAGTATATAATTTTATTTGAAAAAAAAACATAAGTAAACCAAAATGGTTGTTCATAAACTATTAATTTATTTAATGAAATAATTAATGGTAATAGAGACTTTAAATGAGTATTTCATAAATGGATTAATGGATAGAAAATTTCCCCCTAAACGGGTTTTATTTTAAATAAGTCATTAAGAAATGAACTTAAGGCATGTATAACCCCATAAAAGGAAGGTATAATAAGCTAGTTATATATATTTAATAGATATATATATAGAATTTATAAGAATTAAATGACATAAAATATCAAGATAAATTGATTTAGAAAGATAAAGGTCATAAACCAAATAAAACAAGGTGGTTTAGAGTTATTCTTTACCTTATATCCGGACTCGTTCTGCACTTGCATTTAACATCCTAAAAAAACAAATTAGATTAATAAATTACTTAATTTAGAAATTTTATGTCTATATTTGATTTAATATAATTATACTATATTTATTTACAACCCTTTCAATGGTATATAAAGTTTAATTTTGTTGTTCTGAGGGCGTTCATTTTATAGTTCCAAGGTCAGATCACTTTTGAATAATTATTGAAGTTCTTGTAAAATGGAAATATAGATCTATAAGTGAAATGAAATAATATTCATGTCCTTACATAAATTTAAATGGTCCTAAATATCCATATGTGTTCTGGCATAGGGATAATTCATTTAGTATAATTGTTATTGTTATATGGTTAGTTCATTTAGGTGGTTTTACCAACCATCATTAACTATATTTGTTTTATTTAATTAAACTCTTATTAATACATTAAATAATAATGAATTAAGTTATATTATAATTATTATCATAATATTTAACCATAATAATATTTATATAACCAACCTTTAAGGTAGTAAACAAATATGAAGTATTTTGTTCATGGAGGTGGTGAACCAACCATATTGTGAACAACATTTTCATTTTAGAATCAAATGAATGGAGGGTGGAAGATAGATATTCCATAATAATAATAACATATCAGTATATTTAAAATAATTATGTTATTGTGTCTTGGTGGATGGAAAACATATGGGGGTCTTAGAAGAAGAATAAAATTGAAATATATTTAGCTGATAATTTACCTCTTCCTTTAGTTGTATCCTCTTAGGATACCCCTTAAGGCTCCTTAAAATGGTCTTTGGTGAGACTAGTGATTCTAGAAACATGTGGAAAGAGATTAGGAGATATTTTGGTAAATTTTGGGTAAGATTTAAGGCTTAGAGTATGTGAGGATAAGGGGTGTTGAGGGGCGGTATTTATAAGGGATGGAGAGGAGAGTTTTTTTAATATTATATTCATTAGTCTATTATTTTGAATCAAGACTACCAATACTGATGAATATAGTGACTATATAAATTAAATGGTTCATGTGATTTAAAACTAATTGGTTTTTACATAAACCCATTTTCAATAAATCATGTATTTAACTTTTAATGTTAAATACGGTGTTTTGTTGTATTTCATTATTCACCAAAAATTCAACTATTTTAGAAAAATATCAAAAAAAAACCCTAACCATATTTTAATATTAATATTCCAAAAATTAAATCCATTTCATGAAAATAATTTTATAAATATGATCAATTTAATTTTTAATTAAAATCCTTTTTTGTTTAAAAAATACCATTTTTAGTATTATTATCAATTTTATGACCCTTTGAAAAAATACATATGGTATCATAAAATTATATTATAATTATTATAAAACTTAATATAAATTTATAAAATCATTTTATGAAGATAAATCCTCTTTTAAATCATTATATTTTTTATAAAAATAAAAATAAAATATTTATATTTTATAAAAACACAAACACTTGTTTTTATCCTTTTTAAAACATTTATTTACTTGTATCATGATATAAATATGTCATATTTTCATTTTATAAGATAAAAAAATATTATTTTACACTCCCATAGGTGATTATACTATTCTAATGGTCAGGTTACTATTTATTATGGTCATATTATTGTTCCAATGGTCATATTTGTAACGGTCATATGGGTTCCCTTATTTATATAAATTCCACATATTTCATTCATTCTTTATTCACTTGTATTTTATCTCAAGGTTATATATATTTTCAAGATTAATATTTTATTACTAATATTCTATTTCATTTCTATGGTTTTATTCATGAGTGCGGTTATTCTAATGGATCGAGCAGGTCCAAATTTTCAAATTATAGTTATCTTATTTTCTTTTTTTATCTCATTATAATATTTTCAATTATTATGGATATATTTATTCTCAAAATGTAATGTTAAAATGAATATAATAAAATTTTATTGGTTCTATAATTTGGTGCATCTACTAAATATGGCACAATTATATAATCAAAAGGGAAATTCTATTGATAAAATTTTGGATCATTACATTCTTCCCCCTTAAGAAATTTCATCCTTAAAATTTCATTTGATATACTAGGGTTAAAATAGGTGTGCATACTTATGATTCATTGCTTCCTATAGTTCCCATGTTTCATCCTCATACGTATGGTTTTTCTATAGTAATTTTATTAAGTGGGTTTTTATGTTGCGTAGAACTTTGTATCTATGATCCAAGATCTTTATTGGTAGCTCTTCATAAGAGATATCATTTTTTAGATATACCACCTCTAAATTCAATACATCCGATGGTATTGGTATGTACTTACTCAAGAGGGATACATGTAATATGTCATATGATTGAGATAGGGTTGGTGGTAGTGCTGGTTGATAGGTCACATCTTCGATGCAATCAATAATCTCAAAGGGGTGATATACTTGGGACATAGATTTACCTTCTTTTAAAATCTCATGAATCTCTTCCATGGAGATATGTGGAGTAACAATTTACCTCTAACCTTAAACTCTAGGTCACATCGATGATTTTCATCATAGCTCTTCTATTGACTTTGAGCTTCCCTGCTGTGTTATTGAATGGTATTGACCTTTTCTACCTTTTATTCAGCCATTTTAGGTCCCATAATCTTTCATTAACCTGCTTTATCCCAATACATAGGTGTTCTGTATATCTTAACATAAAGGACTTAATATGGGTCCATTTGGATGCTTGAGTGAAAGCTATTATATTATGAGAACTCAACCAGATGAAGATATTGATCTCATCCCCCTTTTAAGTCCATCAAGAATGCTCTCAACATGTCCTTAAGTGTCTAGATATTCCGCTTATATTTTCTATCAGTTTCGGGGAAGTAATTCATAATGAATTTTAACTCCTTTTTAGATCATGTTAAAGACTTTTCCAAAACTTGGAGTTTAACCTTAGATATCAATCAAATAAAATTTATAGTAGTGTTCCATGAAACCTCACCACTTATCTAATGTATATCCTTATAATTTTATCGAGTGATAAGTCCTCTCAAATAGAAATTAAATGAGTAGTATTTGTAAGATGATCCACCTCAAACCATATAGAATTATTTCATTTGGATATATTCATAATACCAATGATGAAATACATAGTGATGTTCTCTCATTTCTATGTGGGTATGGGTAATGGTTTCATCATCCCCTTGTACTTTTTTATATCACCTTAACTTGCTGACATACCAAGAACTTTGATGTATATCCCATGATCTCCTTCATATTTTCCCACAGTGATCTTAGAGATCTCAATACATCATCATGCTCCCTGGGTGGATAGAGAAGGTCGAGCTATGTGCATCATTCAACAGCTCCTTTTCATCTTATGATTTGATAGTACACGTAGTCATGACCCAAATCTTACAACTCTTTATTCATCAATTTTTAACTTTAGGGATTTCACTTTTCTTATAGCTTCTAACTTATTTTTTATTTCCAAATCATCTCTTTTAGCATCCTTTATCTTCTCTATAATGGATGGTTGAGTAATCATTTGATCTAGGTAGGATATTTTTCCTTTATGAATTCCATGTCCATCCTTTAAAAGTCTAAGAAGATTGGATCCTTCTCAATTCCCATCATTTATAAGGTATCAATATCCTTTCTACTTAGAACATATTCTACTTTATTTTCCTTCCTAGGATGGTAGTGGATTGAGAAGTCATAATCCTTGATCACCTCTAACCATCCTTATGAGTTAATTTTAAACTCCTTTAGTGTGAATGTATATTTGAGGCTCTTATGATTTGTATATATCCCACACTTCTTCCCATAAAGATAATTCCACAAAATTTTCAATGCGAAGATTATTTTATCCAACTCCAGATCATGCATTGGATAGTTCTTCTAATGAATTTTTAATTTCCTTGAAGCATAAGATATCAATTTATAATTTTTCATTAGTACACGGCCTAATTATTTATTTGAAGAATCATTGTATACCAAACAAATCTCCCCACTAGATGTTAGTGTGAGTATTCGTGCAGTGATAAGCCTTTTTTTAATTCTTTGAATCTCTCTTTGCATTCATTGGTCTATAAAAACTTTACACTCTTATGAGTCATCCTGGTTATTAGGTTTTATAATCATGATAATTTTATCACAAATCATCGATAATACCCATCTAGTTCAAGGAAACTATTGATATATATTAAAGATGTTAGTCTAAGACAATATTCAATTGCCTTTATCATAGAAGGGTCTATAGATATCCATTTATTAGTGGAAATATGCCCTAATAATGATACTTTCTCCATCTATAACTCACATTTACTATAATTTTCATATATCTTATACTTTCACAAAGTCTTTAGTACAGTATTCAAATACTCCTCATGCTCCTCCTTACTTTTGGAGTATATCATAATATCATCTATAAAGACTACCAAAAAATTCAAGGTAATCTCTAAAGACTCTGATCATTAAGTCCATGAATATTTTTTAAGCATTAATGAGTCCAAATGGAATCACTATGAACTTATAGTTTCTATACTTTATTTGAAATTAATTCTTTAGAATACATTCCTTCTCACCTTTAATTGGTGATATACCGAATGAGGTTACACCTTAGAGAAGTACTGGGGCCTGTGTAGTTGATTGAACAAGTCGTCAATTTGTGGCAGGGGATACTTGTTCTTTATTGGGATTTTGTTGAGTTCATTATAAAAAATATAGCAGTGAATTAACCCATCCTTATTTTTTATGGAGAGGATTGGTGATCCCCATGGTGAATCACTTGGGAAAATAAAACCCATGTCCAAATTCTCTTGTAACTGCTTCTTTAATTATTCTAACTCAATAGTGGCCATTCTATATGGATTTTTGGATATGGGTATATATTTGGGTATAAGTTCAATTGAGTACTCAACCTATCAAATTGGTGGAAGACCAATAAACTCTTTATAGAATTCATCATTATAGTCTCTCATAATGGGCATGTCCTCAAGCATGATTCTCTCCTTTGTCTCAATCATTTGAACTCGATATTCTGGCTCATAAGGAAATAATATCCATTCTTCAATTGAATATTCCAAAGGAGATTCATCCTCCTCCTTAAACTTGTATACAATTGGAGGATGACTCGGGATGTGAAGAGTGATCTCCCTCTCCTGATAGTTTGTGTTGATTTTATATAAGTAAAATCAATCCATTCCAAATATAGCATCAAATTATGCTAAAGTGTGATATGATTTTTTGGTACGTTCAATACAGAAACATTTTTTAGGGAGTATTTGTATACTTGGGATACAATAATTTCTCTATTTATTATTCTCACGGATATCTTAACCCCCATGTTCTGAGGTGGTGTTTGAATAGTTATACTAAACTTTCAAGATATGAAAGAGGGTGTGGAGCTACAATAATATAAGATATTTGAAGTTAATTAATGGATATTAATCATACCTCTCTCTATTTTATTATGTTTCTAATTATTTACTAAAACCATAATAAGTTTAAGGATGAGAATACTTAAACTAAAATCATATAAAATGGAAACTATGAAATTAGGAATAATAACTTATAAATTAAAAGCACATCCTAACTTATGAGTCTCTATATTTAAATCTAGGTTATCCATGATAATTTTCCTATTAGGTTTTCTATCATAACAGTATATTCAATTACTTCATAATGGTTTATAAATATTTTATGAATTTTATAAAGCATATCCCCTAGGAGTGTCAAATAAGGTGTATGGAAAGGACTATTTTTCATGCACTAGGTATGGGACAAGTTAATAAATAATGATCCAAATTGGGGTTATTACCCCTAGGTACATATTTTCTAGATCTGCATCCACTTATAGTATCCATGTAGGGATTCATTTTCTAGGAAACCACTCGCTTTATAATTCACTAAAATTTTAGGATGTTTTTTTATACTTATACTTATCTCGATATTTTTTACTAATTTATTATTTTCATAATTCCTAATAAACTTGAACATTATTTGATACCAAATATAGAAACCTGATCCTTTTATATATATTATTAAATTATTTTTAACATAAATATCTAATAAATACAACCCAAAGATCGAGAGGCCAAGTGTATTTGGAAGACTAGGTTCATAATACATCAAAGTTAAAATAAAATATATTTATTTTAACCTATATAATGATCTCATAAATCCATTTTATCTATTAAAAATATATAAGATAACCTGGGGAATACATAAACAAAAGGGGTGAGCTATAAATCCCATTAAGGGAATAAACATGATGAATAAACATAACATATGAGTCGAAAGGAATAACGTGATATCATAAAAGACAAGGCTTATAAATAATAATATGGTATCATGACATACATAATCATAATATCATGGAAACATAAGAATTTGGAAACAACATAAAACATGACATAATCATAATTCAAGGTTAACTGCCAAGACAACATCACATGGTGGATAGAGTCCCATCATGGATTAGGTTTACTCCCTAATCCCATACATATCATCTCATGAGAAATAAAAATTAAACAAATAATTTGAGTGCTATTTGGGTGAACCTATCATAACATGTACATTAATATGTTTTCCACATAAGTAAATCAAACATAGGTCATAAACAAAAGAAATGCCCATGGAAAGAAATGGGCTACATAATCTTTCCTTATATCACAATAAAATGAGATTTCATAAAGATTCCAAAGACAAAAATGAATTAAATATTTTGGATGTTCATATATAAATAAATAATAATATCACCTAAAAATTGTGTTTATTTGGAAAAAAAATTGGGAAAGGGTAAATAATTGGGTAGAGAGATGAACTTTTAAAACAATGTTTTAAGGAATCGTTTATAGACTTCTGAAGTAATAAATAATATGGAATTTTATTTGAAAACCCCATAGATGAACCAGAATAGTTATCCCTAAAATATTAATTTATTTAATTAAATAATTAATGTTAATATATACTTTAATATAGTATTACATAAATGGATTAAGGGATAGAAAATTTCCCCTTAAAAAAGGTTTGATTTTAAAGATGGAATTGAGAAATGAACTTAAGGTATGTATAACCCCATAAAAGGGAGAATATGATAGGTATATAATATATATATATACATTGAATTTATAATCATTAAATAACATCAAATAAAGAGATAAAGTGAGTTATTTAGATAAATGTTATAACCCAAAGAAAATAGGGTGGTTCAGAGAGATCCTTTACCTTGTGTCTGGATTCATTCTAAACTTACACTTAACATCCTGAATAATAAAATTAGATTCATTAATTACTTAATTCATAACCTTTTCCATGTATATTTTATTTAATATAATTATATTATTTTCATTTACAACCATTTAAATTAGATATAAAGTTTAATTTCATTGTTTTGAGGGCATTTGTTTCATGGTTCCAAGGTTAGATCACTTGTGGACAATTATTGAAGTTCTTGTAAAATGGAAATAAAACAAAAGAATTGAAATGAAATAATATTCATGTCCTAAAAAAATTAAATGGTCCTAAATATCCATATGTGTTTCGGTATTGGGATTATTTATTTTGTATAAACATTATCGTTAACGGTTAGTTTGTTTATGCAGTTTTACTGACCATCATTAGCTAGATTTGTTTTATTAAATTCAAAGGTTATTAATAAATTTAATAATAATTAAATAATTTATATTATAATTATTATCATAATATTTAATCAGAATAATATTTATATAACAATCTTTTAATGTGGTGGAGAAAAAAGAAGTATATTGTTCATGGAAACAGTGAACCAACCATATTGTGAACAATGTTTTTGTTTTAGAATAAAATGAAGGGAGGGTGGAATATGAATATTATACTATAATAATAACATATAAAAATATTTATAATACTAATTTTACTATGTATAGGTTTATGGAAAACATATTAGGGTGGTAGAAGAAGAAGAAAATTGAAAGAGGTTTAATGGAGAATTTACCTCTCCCTTTGGTTGTTCCTCTTTGGCTACCCCTTAAGGCTCCTTGGAATAGTCTTTGGCGATACAATTACTTCTAGGTATGTGTTTAGAGATATTAGGAGATATTTTTTCATATTTTTTTTAATATAAAGGATTATAATATGTAAGGAGAAGGGGTGGTGAGGGTGATATTTATAAGGGTGAGAGGATAATTTTTTAATATTATATTCATTAGTTCATTATTTTGGATCAAGAAAACCAATAGTGATGAATATTGAGATCTCATATAGTAAATTATTCATTTTAGTTCTAAATAATGGGTTCTTACATCATACCATATGTAATAAATCATGTATTTAACTTTTAATGTTAAATACGATGTTTTTTTGTATTTCATTATTCACCAAAAAATCAACTATTTTAGAAAAATACTAAAAAAATAACCATGGCCATTTTTCAACTTGTAAAATAAAAAAATAAAATCTATTTTATGAAAATAATTTTATAAATATGAGACATTTAATTTTTATTTAAAATCTATATTTATTTGAAAAATTCCAATTTTAATATTATGATCAATTTTCTCACCCTTTGAAAAATTACTTATGGTCTCATAAAATTATATTCTCATTATTTTAAAACTTAATATTAATTTATAAAACTATTTTATGAAAAAAAAATATTTTAAATCATTATATTTTTTATAAAAATGTAAGAAAATATTAATATTTTATAAAACTACAGACACTTATTTTATCCTTTTTAAAACATTTATTTACTTGTATCTTGATATAAATATTTCATGTTTCCATTTTATAATATAAAAATATTATTTTACACTCTCATACATGAGAATACTATTCTAATAGTAAAGTTACTATTTATAATGGTGTGATTATTATTCCAACGTTTAGATTTGTAATGATTAATGGGTTCCCTACTTTCTATAAAAAAACATCATATTTCATTCATTCTTAATTAAATTCTATTTTCTCTCAAGGTTATATATATTTTCAAGATGAATATTATATTACTAATATTTTTTTCTTTTCTACAGTTTTTTTCATGACTGGAGTTATTCTGGTGGATCGAGCAGATCCAAATTTTCATATTATAGTTATCTTATTTTCTATTTTTTATCCCATTATAATATTTTCAATTATTATGGGTATATTTATTCTATAAATGTAATGTTCAAATTAATACAATAATATGTTGTTGGTTTCATCATTTAGTGCATGTGACGAATATGAAACAATTATACAGTCATAAGGGAAATTCTATTGATAAAATCTGGGGTTGTTACAAGGTGTGTGTCGTAGAAATGGGAAAAAAACGTTACACATCATGTAGCACAAATACACACTATGTAGCCCATTATACCTCATGTAATTAGTTTAACATAGAGATAAAAAAATGTATAATTAAACCTATTTACATGTATTTCTTGTGTCATTTATTGATAGTACACACCATGTGATAGGATTGTTAATTATATATTAAATTAATTTCTATGTTAAATTCTGAACTACAAGATGTGTATGGTATTCACTTTTAGTGTACTCTATGTGCATTAATAGCATCACATGTTGTGTAATTTACATATGATTGTGCATCATTTATTGAAAATCCATTCCTTGTAATTATAGGCCATGAAATATATGTTGGATTCCATGTGAATACGCAGTAAAAATACCATACGTATTTGTTTTTATAGGTACACATTTTTGACAAAAATTACACATGTGTACTTTATTAATTTTAAATAAAAATATTTTATTTTATTTTTTAAAAATTTTTATGATGGAAATTTCCAAGACAGTCCGAATTGAATTGAGGTAAATTGAATTAATTGATTGATCAAATAATTAATTGGATTATTTCAAGGTGTTTTATCTTAGTTAAATAATTAATTTAAGTTATTTATAGCTATATTTAAAATATATATTCATTGAATATGTGTGGGTTATCATGATCTTAGATCAGACCTATGTATTTGATTAGTTTACTTTTAATTTATTATTATTATTATTAAATTAAATAAGGGCATGGGTGTCATCTTGTCCTCTCATTATGTAAGGTTTTGTGTTCCCACGGTGTCTTTTATGTAAAACCCATAAACTAATCCTTTATTTCCCTCACCTGCATGTGAGTAAAGGTTATGTAATGGATGAATCTCCCAAGTGAGTGGCGGTGATTCAAATTTGGAGCTAGGGAAAAACCAATTCAATAGGTTCATAGGAGCATAGGTGGAATGATGCATCACAAACCAAGTTATAATTCAAGGTGTTTTTCCCTTAGAGTCAAGGGTTAGTTTATCATCATCCAGATAAAGTGATAATTAGATAATAACATGATCATTCCACTTTTATTATTTTATTTTTATCAGATTTCATGGTTAATTTCTTTATGGATTATTTTTTTATCACATAAAGTAATTAATTAACAAGTATGTAAGATGGAATTAAAATAAATTAGACTATACATAAAATTTATCTAAGACATAGTTAATAACTTAAGTAATATTCACTTTATATTAACAAGTGATAAGATAAAATAGAAAATTTACACATAAATAGAAAAAAATATCTCAAATTAAAATATTAAATTGGTATATCCTTCCACTGCTTAGGTTAAAATTGAACCATAATTCAAAGTGTTTAACCAACCTCTATTGGTGTACTTTAAATTATCAGGGAATTTCTAACTTGATTTTTTAGTCGACTTAACCTAGTTCACATTAAGGGTTGATCACCTCCATGAGACTTAGTGAAACTGGTAGGAAAGAGTTGTGGAAATCCTGATTTTGGATTTTGGGATTGGGGATTCCACTCAATAGATCAAGGAGTTGTGGGTTAATATATTTGTAAATTTATGCCTACCTAAATACCTTCAAATATAATTTTTGAACTCTATATGGGTTATGAGAAGTGACATATGGATCCTCGCCACTAGGATATCCATGAAATGTGGTATTCTTAAATCAATGGTGAGGTCTATTGGGTTTTTAAAAAATAGTGGGATGTGAATAAACTAATAAATTAAAGTTTATTATCTAATTTTTTAATTTATATAAAGTACAAAAAAAAATCTTCTTAGTTATTATATGTATGGAAATACACACAACATTGACTATATTACTGTGACCCATACTGGTGAGGGATAATCTTCTCACCGGTTCAAATTTTCAAGAATGGTATAGGTGATTGTGTGTTATGTTATTCCATGAATGCAAATTATACGTGCTAAAAACCCTAGTTCCTAAGTCACTTTCTAAAGAGGCTAGTGGGAAAGAAATTTCTCTTTACTTGAAACATGTAGACAATGCCACAGATGTCCAATGTTTCATGCTTCCATCCATGTCAAGTGATATTTCAAAGAAAAGTGAGGATATAGATGTGTATAGCACCATGTATCACCTTCATGATCTTTATTAAGAGAAATAAAGACAAGAGATATATGAGATATCCAATGAACTATTCACCTACAATCTTGGAGAGTTAGTGTCAGTTATTCCACATGTAGTTAAGATGATTGGATACATATAGTTCTTAGAAATTTTGTAATTTATAATCCCTGGTGATCTATGCATATATCTCATTCTATCCTCACTTCCTAAGAACTTATATAGATTTATTATGAACTATAATATTATAAATAGTGAGAATGATCTTTCAAAACTTATTAATTTAATTCACCAAATTAAAAAGGACATATATCATGAAAAATATAAGGTCTTTATGGTGAATAAGAAATGAAAGAAAAAGGAAAATGGTCTCAATACTCAATACAAGTCTAATGCTCCTAATAATCATCCTTACAAGAAGAAGAAGATCCAACATCATGAAAAGAGAAAAAAAGTGGTATGTTTTTCATGAGGAAATCTTGGCCACTGGAAGAAGAACTACACCCAATTGAAGAAGCAGGGGGAAGGTTTAGGTGTATTCATTATCAAGTTCAACATTTATATATCTATACATTGGGTATTATATATAGATTTTGGTGCTCACATCTATATCCAAATGTAGGAACCAAGTAGATTTTAGAAGATTTCCAAGTGAGAGGTATATATTCGAATAGTCAATGGAGTGTGAATTACTTCTTTAACTATAGGAGAATACCACCTTATGTTTCTAACATGGATGATTTTGGTTTTAAAGTATTATTAGTATGTACCAACTATTACCAAGAACATAATTTATATATCCTTCCTAGATATATATGGTTTTATTTTCAAGTTTAGAAATAAGAGTTTTTTCTTTTACAAAGACAACATATGTTATAGAATGTAATATTTAAATAATGGTCTATATATATTAAATTATGAGAACCAAGTATTGGAAATTAATAATGAATAAAATTCACATGACTCATTTAACACCTAGTTGTGGAATCACCTTTTGGTCACATAAATGATAAGTTCCTAACAAAGATCTATCAAGATGGTTATTTAAACACTTTTAAGCTAAAATCAATTAAAATATTTCATTATAGTTTACAAGGAAATATGACCAAACCACCATTTTTTGAATAGGATAAAAAAGGATATAGAGTGTCTATAATTGGTACACAATGATGTGTGTGGACCATTTTCAGTAGAATATAGAGGTAGGTATTCTTACTTCATAACTTCTACTGATTAATTGAGTATATATGGTTATGTATAATTGATGAGGTGTAGGTCAGAATAATTTGATAAATTTAAAGATTTCAAGAATAAATTAGATAATAAACTTGGTAAGAAGATAATTAAGCTTCTATATAATCTAAGAGGTAATGTATTAACCAAGACTTTAACAACTTTCTATGGGAGTATGTAGTTTTATCTCAGCTCACTCCAACTTATAAATCACAATGGAATGGTGTTAGTGAAAGGAGGAATCATACCTTTCTTGTCATGGTGAGGTTGATGATGAGTCACACAGATCTTCTATTATCCTATTGGTGATATACATTATACACCATAGAATATATTCTAAACTGAGTTCCAACTATGGTAAAAAACGTAATACCATATTAATTAATGTATGGGAAGAAATATATGTCATTTCATACTCGTGCATGCGGATGTGAAGTGTTTTTTAAGACCATCTCAGGAAATAAAATAGTTATTCAAGGAATGAAGTGAATCTTTATAGAGTATATCAAGGAAATAATGGGGTACTATTTATAAAACCCCTTGTAAAAGAAGTTAATCATCGTAAGATAAGATATTTTTCTTGAGAGGGAACACACTCATAAGAAGGATAGTGGTAGAAAGATTATCTTAGATAAAGTCAATGCTCAATATACATAAGAATTGTTATAAGAATAGATTCCATAAGTCCCTATATAATATGTTGTTCTTGAAACATAAGTACTATACATGATCACCATAGATATTAGATAACTATAATAATATGGTTTTCTAGCCACCAAGGATGGTGATTCATTATTGGTTGACAATAATAATCTTATTTCCTATAAGGAGGAAATAGAGAGCTCAAAAGCTAAAAGATATAAATAATCTATGAATTATGAGATAGATTCCATGTATCATAACCAAGTTTGGGTTCTGGTTAATCTTCCATATTATGTAAATCTCATTGGGTTCAAATGGTTATTCAAAAGAAAACTAGACATGGAAGGTAAATTGAGTACCTATAAGGTGTGGATAGTGGCTAAAGGGTTTAAATAGTGTTAAGGAATTAACTATTATGATACCTTTTCTCCAGTATTTATGTTTAAATACATAAAAATTCTACTTGATATTGGATATTTCCATGACTATGACATTTGGAATATGGATTTCAAAATATCTTTCCTTAATGGGAACCTTCATGAAGATGTCTATATGACACAACCAGAAGGGTTTGTGACTCTAGGTAATGAAAAAAAATATGTGCAAGTTGTAGAGATTTGTTTATGGATTGAAGTAAGCATTCGAGTAATGGAATATTCAGTTTGATGAAACTATAAAATAATTTGGTTTCATTAAGAACAAATGTGATCCATGTTTTTAAGTGGTTTAGTGGGAGTGTGGTTATTATACTGGTAGTATATCTATATGAAATATTACTTATTAGAAATGACATTCCAGTTTTACAACTAGTTAAGGGATGATTGAAAAATATTTATCCATGAAGGACTTAGGTGAATTATCCTATATACTTGGTATCAAGATCATATATGATAATACAAGAGGCCACTTGGGCTAAGTCAAGGTACATACATTGACTAGATACTAAAGAGATTTAGTATGAAACAATCCAAGAGGGGAATGGTTCTAGTGTCACATGTTATAAATTTTTCTAATAAAATGTTCCCTTATACACAAAAAGAAATAGAGATAATGATGAATATCCCATATGATTTTGTGATAGGATCAATCATGTATTCCATGTTATTAACTAGGATTGATGTTGCTTACACCTTAAAAAAGGTAGGAAAATATCAATTTGATCCAAGTAAACATCATTGGTTTATTGTTAAGGTTATCCTTAAGTATCTAAGGCGTGCTAAGGATATGTTCCTATTGTAAGGAGGAGATTATGATTTAGTCATAAAATATAATACTAATTCTAGATTTTAGACAGATCAGAATGATATAAAGAAACTATTAGGATATGTCTTCAGTATCAATGGAGGAGATATGAGCTAGAAGATTTTAAAGAAGCTATTTATCATCGATTCTATAGTGGATCCTGAGTATATATCATATTTTTATGCAACCAAATATTCTATTTGGATACAAAACTTTGTCCAAGAGATTTATGTAGTGCCTAGTAGTAAATAACCTATCATATTATATTATGATAATACTGTAGTGGTGGCTCTCTCAAAGGAGCCAAGGTCGCATCAATGGACAAAGCACATACTTCAGAAGTATCACCTCATGAGAGTTTTTTCTCAGATAGGTAAATTCATGGTGATAATATTTTACATGGAATAAAACATATTGGTCCCCCTGACTATAGCCTTATCTTAGTAGAAGAATGAATTTCATGTGAGAGCTAGTGGGCTGAAGGTTGTTAGCATTTGGATCTAGTGCAAGTGGGAGTCTATTGGAGTTGGTTCCCTAGAACTAACTTTTATATAATTTATGATTACATGTATTAATTGTTTTAAATATTAATAAACTTCTTATCATAGCTTGATTTTTCTTTTTCGTGACATATTATATGATAATATCCTAAGAGTAACTATCACACTGTAAGGTCTAGCAGTTCCCCCACTATGATGAGAACTTATAAGTGTTATGAAATCATTCTTTTATATATGTTCCATATTTAGATGATATCATTTTATGGGACATAAATGATACAGGTTATCATGGGTGGAGACTCATAGTACTTTTAGACACTTTCTCATGGTGTACACCATTATTAATTTTTAAAGTAAGAGATTATGAGAACATGACCTGCCAATAGAAAATCCACATTTATATGTGTCATTGAATGTTAATATCTATGTATGTGTGTATTAGTCCTTATAATATAATATTATTATGAATTCATATCATGAATCGTGTACTTTGATGTATTGATGAAAACGGTGACAACATATGTTCATGATGAAGTAGGATACATTGGGTGTTTCATGAGTGATATTGTGTTAATGAATAGTGTGAGAAAGGTTTTTTCCCTTTTTTTATTTAATAGAAGTTGATATCTTTGGTCCTTTGACAGGAATGGAATAGCCTAATCATTTCCTAGAATTAAAATAACGAGACATTGAGTGCATAGGTTTATGACACCAGCATGCAACCTGTTTGATTAGAGGGATCATAATAAATGGATTATATTATACATTGAGGGTTCATATGAGGTAGTATATCATTGTGGCATTAACTTCTTTCTCTATGGGTTTCTCGGTGTGTTGTTAGACTCTAACCTTGGACTTTATATTATTTTTCCTAATACTATTGAGAAAGAAGCCTAGAGGGCCACACACTATGTCTATCCAGAATCTTGGTTAAATTATTTTTTGAATTTAATAGGTTAGAATAAATATTATTCCTACTTTTTGGTTTAATAATTATTCAATTTTGGTTGATCACCAAGATTTAATCATGTGTTATTCAGAAGAATAAATATATGAGTTAAATAATAATAAGTATTTATTCACAAGATTTGATGAATATTATATTTATTATATTTATTAGTGAATAATGCATTAATATTTATTTATTAAATAAATAGTCATTATTAAAGGTTTAGTAAGTATTAAGGAGGATAAATAGACTAATTTTAATGGTCCTGGTGGAAATTATATATTAAATATCATTTAAATAAATATTAATTTATTTATTTAAAAAATTATATTTATATATCTATGGTAATTTCACATGTCAGGTAAATGATATTATTATTTATATTTTTATTATACATGGTATTCACTAAGAAATAATAATTTTTTTAAGGGCATGTGTGCAATTACCAACCCTAACCTAGCTTTATAAATACCTGGTTATATCTCTTTCCAAGGTTAGACACATGTTGTTCACAAAAAAAAAACTAGATATAAACCTCCTAATAACATGATCAAGAAAAAGAGAATTTATCCTCCTACAACCTCTCAAGCCTTCAAGAGAACCTAAAGAATATTTCATCCATGAAGAGATTCTTCCTGTAATAACCAATGGATGAAACATCCAATCAGGATCGATCATGCTAACACCTGACAATTCTATGGATATGTTCAAAGATTTTGGAGCATTTTTGGATCACCACTAGAGGGATTATACCCTTTTATCCTATGATTCAATAGTGGTACAACAATATTAGTCAACCACATCATCAAGTAAGAAATAATAACAAGACAGGGAAATTTAAAATTTATCTATAAATTAATTATAAATTATATGTAATGATTCTACCTTCTTGGTTCTGTCATTCATGTGTCAATTAAATTTTTAATTAATTTTGTTTTTTATGAAATTATTCATCATGTAAATCTTTTATTATTCATTGATTGAGACAAAAAAAAATCAAGTTAGTTATGCCCAATGGGTGCTTCCGCTATGCTCAAAACCTTCAGAATCTTCATGGATGAGTTATTTTACTAGTGTGAATCCTTTGGAAGTATGGTAACCCTAAGGATAGCTTGTGGGGGTATGAGAACCAAATGTGGTCTCAGTACCCTCAACTTTTCAAGTAGATAGTTCTTTTTGTAGTGAAAATCCTTGAAGTTGGGGAGGATTAAGTGACATTGGATTTTGTTGTTTAAACCTTTAGAATATTTTAAATAATATTTTTGAGGTTGGTAATAAATTTATTTCTTATTTTTTGTTATATTAGGTCTTAGAAAATAATATATATTATATATTAATAATTTAATGAAATGGGATGTCATGAAATGGCCTTCGGTGCCATGGTGTGAAGGTTTTGTCCATGGCATAGTCCTTGTGTTGCAATTTGTAGTGTAAGTCATGAGAGGTTGAATTCACATTATTTTGAGTCTGAAGTTTGGTCATGATTTGAAGGGTGTTAGTCATGGTATAGGGGTTTCAATCACGGCATGGTCGCAGTTGTCGCAACATGATTCCCTAGGGAGGGATGACTGCATGGTCTTTCCATTTCTTGGTTTCATTAATTTAGTTAATTAATTAATTAATTAATATTATATCATATAACCCTAATACCCTAGTAATTAAACCTTCTTATGTACTATAATTATGGTTTTACATAAACTCTAATTAGATATGAGACATTAGAATATATGGTAATTTATGAATGTAAGCTACATAGAGAATTGACATCAGACCCAAAGAATTGACACGGTCTTCATTAGTGATTGATCCAAGAACAACGTAGGGATTTGTTAATTTTATATTTCTCTATTCATTATGATTTACATCATGGAATTTCATTCTTGGGATAGTTTTATAAATTATATAGCCCTGTGATTTATCTACTTTATAATTCTTACCTGAGAACTTTACTCCTGCACTACTTTCTATTTTATTCATCATCACTGGTGATTCCATACCCGGTGAATAGTGGCCTAATCCTATAACTGGCCACCAATGATTACATGAGTGATTTTCCTTCATTATTTTACCTTTTTTCTCCCCCTATTCTACGCGTTTTCACTAACAACCATTTTCATGGTTATCGTTTTGATGAATATGACCTAGATCGACGAGTGAATGATATTTGGGTTGTCACACCCTAACTTGGATGATAATAAATGGGTTCCCTGATCTGGAGTGACACATGGCCTCAAGTATGAATTCTTATATTCCATAGAATTTCTAATAGTGGAAAGGGTCTATGAGGTTACCATGGGGAGACTATTACCGCTTTATCAAATTGTGAAACATAGTGGAAATAAATTAAACCTCATATAACATCACCATAGATAAGCATAACATCCATTTAAATAAATGGTAGGTTCTAAAATACTAAATCACATCCCATGAAATCTCATAATGATTTTGCATACATAATAGTCTAGGAAATACATATCGATAAAGTCAAGTACATCTATCCCAAAAGTAAATAAAAAGAAAAAAAATACAAAATGACCTCATAAGTCCCGAGCTCTAACCTAGCTCTGAAATCCCAAGCTCCAACCTAGCCAAACAATCAAGCATCACATCAGGAATTTCCCTAAACCTATAACCTATGACCAAGAAACATATGCACGGGTACCCAAGGGCCATGGTAGCCCAAGAAAGGTGTGAGTATAACTCAGTAGGACACCATCAATGGTGTCTGATGTAATTCCATTCTATAGGTTTAAATAATAATGGTGTGTAATAAATAAGTGAACCAATAATAATAACAAGTTACAAAAATAAATATAACCTAATCAATCATTTAGTCTTAATGGGATAACCTAGGCATACACTACCTTCTTTGGCTAACAATGGTATCTCTAATATCAATGGAAGTATCATGTCTCAATTCGGTTCTAAGGTGCATCACTAAGGAAACCATAATCAATTGGACTGAGATGAATCCATGTGGATCATATGGTAATTCCCTCCTAATAATTCCCATAGGGAATCCAAGGGGAGGAACCTTGGAATTTCACTGATCTAGTCTACTAGTCTGAACTCAAGAAACCATCCTTGAAATTTATAAGCATGGATAAATTGGAATAAAATAATTATACCTGAGGAATTCCACCCAAATAATATCAATTCAAATACAAGGAGCTCATCACTCATCATTCAACAAGGTAACACCTCAAGAATCCATGACATTAATCCATAGAATTTAATAAATGAAAATATTACCTGAATCTAAGCCCCCCCCCCCAATGAATTTATAGTAATGAATCTAAGTTGAATTCACTGACTCTCTTGAGGAATACCATAGCATCATACCTCATTGAATCTAAAGTGAATTCATACCTGACATTCAAATGATTTCCCTAGTGTAATCCAAGGCTCTTCCATGGAATTCCACACCAATACAAATTATAAGGAATCTAGGGAACTTTCAATGGCATTCCAATTCTCACAAACATTTTAAGAGATCCAAACAAGTCATTATCCAAAACATAAATACAAAGTAATTTTATATCTCATGAAAATATTCACCACTTTGGTCAATTTCATAATTCTATTTAAATTTCTCATGTCCAAGATAATAGCTAGTTCCTAATGGTTATTCTAGGAAACCCACATTCCATAATAAATTCATTTCTAGGGGTGGACCTAAACCACCCAATTTAATTTCCCAATTCTAAGGAATAAGATAAATCCGTCATTTTAGTAAATCTAATAAAGTTATACCCCAATTCAACATGTTTCTCTAATACCAAGTGAGTTTTCAAGACATATATAAGTAAAACATCAATTTAATTTAAATATTAGGTCATGCGTCTAATAAGATAGTGCGACCAAACAATCTAAAACTCAATAGAGTAGAAATACTTTAAGGAAAAATCTCAGGACCACCTACCTTAACCTCATAGGGACTCAATTTCCCAAAATAGGCCTTTGGTTCAAGAAGAAACAATAGATATTGAAGAACTAGACAAAAACCCTAAAAATGGGGCATAACCCACATAAATGTTGTGTGGACACTTGATAGAAAAAGAAAAAGATAAAGGGAGGAAGCAAACTCTAAGAATCGCTTAAATCCTTACAATGCATCTGATAGTAATTAAAATAGACAAGAACTGGAGAAGATCCACCATGTCCAAATGGAGGGGAAGGAGGGTGCCAATGCTGCTATAAATGCCCCTAAACTGGCCAAAAATAAGGTTATGAAAAAAGGGGGTGAGGGGGTGAAATGATCCCCCCCCCCCTTTAAAAAAACAGGAACCCAGAACCCCCCAAACTCCCTAGATCACTTCATTCCAAGTAAAAAAACAAGTTATTTTAGAAAAAATCAATGGGTTTCTTGGCTTGGTGAAGGGGAGAGGTCTTGCAACCTCCCAACCATAAAATAACTTTTCCTTGAGTTGTACACCTAATAAATGATGAACCATTATTTATGAACAAAGTATACATGTTCTAGAATTTATGGTCATACCAAAACCACATCAACTAGCTTCACTATTTAAAACTCAATCATCTTATGCACCACAGTTCCAATCTAGCACTCAACTCAAACAAGATTCACCACTACCAAAGGAATACTTGAACTTTTGATTCACCAAAAATGCGCCTAATAGATTTATTTCATCGATATACACCAGACTACTCTCACTCAAAACTGAAAACAAATCATAGTCTCCTTTCAGAGACTATCTATCTCACAAGTCCTTGCCTCAATATTGAAAATGATACTCCAAACTAGAACATCAAAGTCTCATATACCCGATCACCTAACCAATTTTCCTCCTGATATTTTCATTTGTTCTAAACATATAATCATCATCCCACAACTACTAGCCACAAACTTTGAATCATCTTATTCAAACCAAAAAACTACTCAATTAACACCCGCACCTGGATGTTATCATAAAAATAAACCATCACACACTTCGTCAGCACATTGTTCCCAACATTTACCAAAAACTACTCAAAATGATCACTACCTATTAAATTTTTACAAGGCATACTCCCCACTATAGTACATACTCATCAAAAGTCTACAAGCACAAACTTGGATGATACCCTCCAGTAGACAAACATTGGAATTACAGAGCCTCGCTCACATTACTTGATTGAGTCAACAACCTAGAACTTACTTCAGGTTCTATTAATACAGAGATGTCCCACATAACTATTTTTTAAGCTAATACAAACCATCCCTAGACACTCGTTCCAAAAAGGTCTATATAGGGTTCCAACAAGCATCACCCAACTCTAAAACATGGCACTTGTCAAAAGCCAATACAAACCCTCAGTCTGATTCCTGAATAAAACTAGTGAGTTTCACCACCTCCCATTTACAAGGTCTAAACATGCTGGTTTTTCCTTGGAATCTTGATTTGAAACTAAACCATTCCCATCATGTTTAATACTATTCACCTCAATTAGTTTACAACCCTCCGTGTCTATTTACAAGTGAAAACAACAACTAGGCCTCCATTGGTTTACTATTATGAACGCTTAGTTATACCCACTGATGCATCACCAAAGCATCTGATCATGATTCCCTTTATACTATAATAATTAAATGACTATCTAAACATTCCTATTGAATTACAACTTGAACTTTAGTAAAAATCCTCAGTTGATTCATCAACCAACTTAGCTCATCGTTGTGCTCTATCACGGCATTGATGCCCCATCAATCAAAATCACCCTTTGATCACCTTTAGAACATATTGAGACGATGTAAACACACAAACTTCATCTAAAGACACATATTAATTTGTTCCTAGAATCCTCTCAGGGATCCAAATACTCAGATCCACCAACCCAGCAGCTAGTCTTTCCACACCGACGACACCTTAACACAAGGTTTGAGCCTTTCAAGACCGATTTGGCACTAACATCTATAGGAGTGTCCTTATCATCACCCAAGGAAAAAAACTCATGATATACAAATCCCATGACCCATATTTTACCAAAAACATTGGTCAGATGTGGCCACCCTACTCAAATATGAACACTAGACATGATACATCATTTACTACTCATCTTTGACTTAAAAGAACACCTTAAACAATGTCCACCAAAACCTCATTCAAGACAAGGGTCGCACCCCAAACGGCATGTGGTTCACTCCCCACCACACAAATTTACTTACATTTCCCTCATAAGAAAACTCAATGGGATTAAACATACACATATGCATGCCATTTATTCCAATCCATGCTCACCCACATCAAATACCCCTGATGCCTTTGTTAGGATTAACAGGTATCGACGGTTCTAGAACACCCTGATCCTTCATGGAATCACCAACACCTCAAAGGAGACTTAATAATTCACATAAAAATCCTTAGGTAGTCATTCCTAAAAGAATCATCAATTTCTCAGCCACCCCAGTCCAATAGTAACTTTTTAATTATAATGTCCATGGCTCTATGACTCTCCTCCAAGTAGTCATAAACCCGCACTCATCATGACACTATCATTGTAACATTGCTTAAGCTCATATAAAACCCAAAAAATTTACCACAAAATCATACACAACCTATTTCACCAACCCAAACTCGATATACCCTACACATAGCCAACACACACCACTTTGACTACGAGGAAAACAATGAGTGCTTACTCTCAGTCTATCTGGTAACATCACCTAATTGAAACCATTCCCATTAAAAAAAACTTTTCACCTCAGTTTTACTAAAACTCAGGGGTCTCATGCTTCCCATTAACCAATTGCAACCCTCGACTGATAACCCATTGAGTCATACAACACCAAGACCCACTCACATGCTAGGTCAAGCATCTGACCAATACATAACTCACCCCATGAAAATCCACCACCCATGCATCATTCCAATATAGATCACCTATCCCCCTTCACCTCATACCATAACACATCTAAAACCATAGGTTTAGGCATCACATTAATCCCACCCTCGCATCCTAGCCTAGAAACCATGAGAACTAGAACGTAGGGTGTCTTAAACCCCAAAAGATAAAGTAACTCATAAGCCTTCTTCAAACCCTTCTAAGGGTATCATAACCCATATGGAACCTTACTAAAACTAACTCACTTGATTCGAGCATTATCAAAGAATATCCAATCCTAAACTACACTCCCCCAAGTACTTCCCATGCCTTGATTCCAACCCAGATCATTTCACCTTGATTCACTAATTATAGACTTACCTATCTAGGACCATCATCAACCACAACACCAAAGCCCCACCAAAAGATAACGGTCTAGGCATCCAAACGATCTTGGCTTCAAAAGATGAGCTTGAAGTTAAGGGAGCTAGAACACTAAGCGCTCTACCTCAAAAAAACCAAGGTGTTTAAATCATTGAAACCTCACAATTGGTAGGACCTATCATGAACTAATTCCATAAGTTGAAGTACCTATTCATGCTTCATGTATCTAACTAAAAACAAGAATGGGTTAACCCCCTCATAGGTCACCCTCACAGATCACTAAGTGTTAACTCACTAAGGATTAGGGTCACACCTAAGGATCATTGGATCCTTATACCTAGCCCAAACACCATAAAATATCATTCCATGTCCCTTTGGAAACATCCTCATACACATCTCAAGATCACACGGCACCTAACATTCCAAACTAACTTCCAAACTCAAGGATCTCACATAATCACATAGCAACAAGCATTCCATTAAGTATCACAACCTAGGCTATATCTCTATCCCAACATTCCCATAAATAGGGTCAAATTCATTCACAAAATGTCACAACACAGGAACTTACCTGAGCCCCTCTGACCACTAAATTCTAAAACCCACTATTCCATAATATTTACATTGATAAGTTTCTTTATCTATTCACATGTCCCCGGTCTTAGGTGAAAATATTCCATCCACAAATTATGAGTTAAAACACCTAATAAGTTGCTTACTGTCATTTTATTTAACCAAATCCATCATTTAATTTTATCTAGGTCTCATATACCATACACACTTAGGTCTTTATCATTTTCCAATTCCCTTAAAATTTCAAATTCCATCACCACGGTGTCATTGTATGACATGTCAATCGAAAATTATAGAATAAAACACCATTTAAGTTGTGGTTGGAACCCCATTTAACTAAACCAATTTAGAATCAATGTTAATAGGTCTCAATTTAAGTGTAATTATATGTAATATAAATCCCATGTTTTTATAACTCATGATCTCTACTGAGCCTTATTCACTATCCAAAGTCATCTATCATTATTCCCAAGTACTCACATTTTAAGCCTTTTCATTTCCTTTGTGATTCCACATTTTAGCCATTCTTTTCTTATTTAGATATCATAATATTATTTTGGTTAGATAGGGTTCCATTCACAAGTTATAGATCAAAACACCATATAATTTTCTTACTGGAACCTTATTTAACCAAAACCATCACTTTAATAACCCATTTATATTTGCCTAAGATTTGTAAGTGGTCACTCAAGGAGTTGTCCAAGTTGAATGCCACCATACACTTATATTTGAGAAACACCATATAAATGTTTGTGGAAAATTTAAATAACCAACACCTCTCAATCATTTAAATAAATAGGTGGATATAAATCACTAGTAGATATATGCCAAAAATAGAAATTAAAACACCAACACATGTGAATCTCAGGAAACTATCAATCATAGGTTGTATACGGATGACATATATAAATCCTATGTGCCTATCATGATTCATGAACACACACACCCTATTATCATACCATCCAAGAGAAAAAAAATTACATAAATCAGTATCATCACACCCAAGTGTTCCACTCAAGGTGAAAATTAATCAACTGTAAAATCATAAAGAAAAAATAATAATTCCCATTCCTAGAAACTTAGTTTTTCCCTAATATGTGGGTCAGAAAATTCTAGGAATGAGCTCATTACCAATCCCCAACAACATCCTAGTCTTATGTCTACCATTCCCAAATAATAAGATAAAATAAAATATTCTCTGATAACACTTTATCATGCCCAAATTTGGATGCCACTAAATCAGTGCCCTGAGTCGGTACTCCACATGGTCTCAAGCATGCCTCCCTATACACTAGAGGCTTCTGACTAGCATTAAGGGCCTCTGAGGTTACCGTGGGGAGACTATGCCATCATTATCAGAGTTCGAAACACAAATAAATAAAGTAGACATCATATAACATCACCATAGATAAGAATCAAATCTGGTAAATTAAACGGTGAGTGCTAAAATACCAAATCACATCCCACACAATCTCATAATGATGCCACATACATAACAGACAAGGAAATACATATCGATCAAGTTAAGTACATCCAACCTAAAAGTAAATAAAAGGAAAAAAACATAAGGAAGTATGAACCTATAAGTCTTGAGGTATATCCCATCTCCCATATCTCATGCTCCAACCTAGCCAAAAAATCAAGCATCACATTAGACTTTTCCTTGAACCTATAACTTGTGACCAAGAAGCATCTTCTCGGGCACCCAAGTGTCATGAAGGTCCAAGAAGAGTGTGAGTACAACTCATTAAGCTACCACCAATGATTTCTGATGAAATTAAAGTCTATAGGTGTAAATCATAATGGTGTTCAATAAATAAGTGAACCAATAATAATAATAAGTTGTAGAAATAAATAGAACCCAGTCAAGCCTTGGTCTCAAGGGGATAACTCAGGATGACACTACCTACTTTGGCCCATGTCAGTATCTATGATCTCAATGGAAGTATCATGTCTCAATTCAGTTCCAAGTCACATAATCAAGGCAACCATAATCAAGTGGATCGAGAGGAATCCATGTGGATCATACAGGTATTCCTTACCAGTAATTCCCATAGGGAATCCAAGGAGGTGAACCTTGGAATTCTATCGATCCATTCTACCAATCTAAACTCAAGGAATATTCATTGACATTCATAAGTATGGATCAATTGGAATCCCTTACACCTGAGTAATTCTACCCAAATAAGATCAATCTATATCTGAGGAGCTCATACTATGGAATTGAATAAGGGTATCCCTCAAGAATCCATGGAATTAATCTGTAGAATTAAATAAATTAATACATTACCTAAATCCAAGTTTAGACACCCCATGGCCTTCAAGATAATGAATTTATGTAGAACCCACAGGCTCACTTGAGGTATTCAATAGCATTGTACTTCATTGAATCTAAATTGAATTCACTCCCATCATTAACCTGAGTCCCCTAATGAAATCCAAGTCCCATACATGGCATTCCACACTATTAAAAATTATAAGGAATCTAAGGAATTCCAATTCTCACAAATATTTCAAGAGATCCAAACAATTCATTATCCAAAACATAAATATAAATCAATTTTACATCTCAATCCAAGATTCACTATTGACAATTTCAAAATTCCATTTAAAAGTCCCATAGACGAGATAATTATCGATTCCTAAGGGTCATCCTAGGAAACCCACATTCCATAATAAATTCATTTCCAAGGGTATCTCTAAATCACCCAATTTAATTATCCAATTCTAAGTTATAAGCTAAATTCATCATTTTAGTAGCTCTAACAAAGTTCCATCCCAATTTAACATGTTCCATTAAACCTAATGGGGTTTTCAAGATATCTATTAGGAAAAAATAAATTTAATTTAAATATTAAGTCGAGCATCTGATGATCTGGTGTAACCATATAGACCGAAATGAAATACAATGGAAATACTTTAAGGGAAAATATCAAAACCACTTACCTTAACCTTGGAGGAACCCACTCATCTGGTATCGACCTTCTATTCGAGAAAAAGATAGAGATATCAAATAACTATAAAAATGCCATGAAAATGGGGCATAGACCATATAAATGGTGTGAGGACACTTTATAGATAAAGAAACAAAGAAATGGAAGAAGAGGAATTTTAGACTCACCTCAAGCCTTCCAATGCATATGATGGGAATCCAAATAGAAAAGAACTAGAGTAGATTCACCATAGCCAATGATAGGGGAAGGAGGACACCAATGGTGATAGAAATGTACCTAAACTGGACAAAAAAAATGGGTTGTGAAGAAAGGGGTGAGGGGGTTAAATGGACCTTTTACCCCTTATAAAAAAAGAAACCTAGAACCCAACCATTGGATGGTGGGTCTCACCGATGAGATGGTGGGCCTCACCGATGAGTCAGTGAACCCAAAAAGACTTGCTTCCCTACTAGAAGGACACCCAGCTAGTCGGTGGACTCTGGCAGGCTAGCCAATGGCACTGAAACCCCTTGGATGCATGCCCTGTCCACCTCATGAACTTCTTGCACACCTCAAAGGCCCCTAGAACCACGTGGGAAACTTTATTCCAAGTCCAAAAACAATAGGTTTTAGAAAAAATCAAAGGTTTCATACATTGGTGAAGGGGTAGGGGCTTACAACATCCCCAATATACAATAGCTCATCCCTGGTCTATACACTTGAGCAATACTGAACCTCAATTTATGAACAGAGTATGCATGCTCCATCGGTTATGGTCATACCAAAACCACATCAACCAGCTTCACTATTTAAAATCCCATCAACCCATGCACTATAGTGTTGATCCAACACTTAACTCAGACATGATGGCCCGCTATTAGATGCATCCCTAAACTCCTTATTTTACAACAATTCACCTCATGGGTTGATGTCACTAGTCTACACCAGACCACTCTCACCTAAAACTTCAACCAAAGAATAGTCTCACTTATGAGACTATCTATCTCACAAGGCCTCACCTCAATATTGACATTGATACGCCATACTAGAATACATAAGTATCATAGACCCGATCACCCTACCATTTTTCCTCCTGATACTCACATTCAGTCCAAACAACTTACCATCATCCCACAAACACTAATCATCATCTTTGAATCATCTTATTCCAACCAAAACTACTCAAATGGCACCATCACGTGGGGGTTCTCTTAAAACTGAACCCTCGCCCACTGGGTTTGTCAACACATTATTACTGACATTTATTGAAAACTTATAAAAATGAGAACTACCTATTCAACTTTTACAAAGCATACTCCCCACCATAGTATATCCTCATCACTGTTCTATAAGCACAAATTTAGATGATACCCACCACCAACCAAACACTAGCGTTTTAGGGCCTCGCTTGCATTATTTGATTGAGTCATGAACCCAAAAATTATGTTGGGTTTTATAAATATAGATATGTCCCACGTGAACGCTTTCTAAGTTAAGAAAAAACCACCCTTGTAAACTCAATATAGATAGGTTTACACAAGGTTCCAACACACAACACTAAACTCTTAGACAGGGCACCAATCAAAATCTGATATAACTCCTCACTCTGAATCTTGGAAGAACCACCTACCATTCACAGGGTCCAAAAACACTGGTTTTTCCTTGGAAGCCTAATTTTACACTCAACCATTCCCATTATGTTGAACATGATTCACCTTAAGCAGTTTCCAACCCACCATGTCCATTTACAAGCAAAAACAGAAAATAGGCATTCACAAGATGACTATTTTGAACGGTTGGTTGTACCCATCAACGCATCACTAAAGCACCCATTCATGATTCCCTTTACACCAGAGGAATTCCATGAATGTCCACACATGACTGCTAAATTCCAACCCAACCTTCATTAAAACTCCTTAGTTGAGTTGTTAACCAACTGAGCTCGTCGTCATGCTCTATCACAAGCACGGATGCCCCATCGATCAAAATCACCCTCAGATCACCTTTAGAACATATTGGGATAACATAAATGCTCAAAATTTATCTAAATACGCGTATGAATATGTTCTTGTAATAAGATTAGGGGTCCAGATACTTTGATCCACTGGCATAATTTCTAGTCTCGCCACACTGATGACGCCTTAACATAAGGGTTGATCCTTTCATGGTTGATTTGACGCTCCCATCCGTAGAAGTGTCCTCTTCATCACTCAAGGAACAAAACTCACAATATCCATGACCCATACCCCATCTATCACTGAACACAATGGTTTTACATGGCCACCCTTCTCAAATTCGAGCACCATACACGATACATCAGTCACTTATCATCTCTGAATTACAAGAATGTCATCCACAATGTCCACTAAAACCTCACAAAACCCAAATCATTAAAGTGTCGAAACTTCACACTCGATAGCACCTCATGTTCACCGATTCCATAAGTCAAAGAATCTTCCCATGCTTCATGCATTTAACCAAACACAAGAACGAGTTAACCCCCTCACAAGTCACCCACATGGATCGCTAAGCATCGAATCACTATAAACCCAAGGTCGTACCTAAGGGTCACTAGGTCCTTCCACCTAGCCCAAACACTAGAATACATCAAACCATAACCCTTAAGAAACATCCACATAAAAATTTCAAGTTCGCATGACACCTAACATGTCAAACTAACCACCAAACTCAAGGATCTCACACAAGCACATAACAACAAGCATACCATTAGGTATCACAACTCAAGCTCACTCTTTAGCCAAACCTTCCCATAAACCGAGTCAATATCATTCACACAAGGTTAAAATGGAGGAACTTACCTAGGTCCTGTCTACCACTCAAGGCCGCAACCCACTATTCTGGAAGATTCAAATTTCAAAGTTTCATTATTTAATCTCACATCCCCAGACTTGGGTAAATAAGATTTCATTCACAAGTTATGATAAAAAAATGCTTGATAAGTTACTTACTATAATTTTATTTGACCAAATCCATTATTTAATTACATAGAGGTCTCATATACCATACACACTTAGGTCTTTATCATTTTCCAGTTTCCTTAAATTTTCAAAGTCCATCACCACGGTGTCGTTATATGAAGTGTCATTCACAAGTTTTAGAGGAAAACACCCTTTAAGTTGTGATTGGAAACTCATTTAACTGGCACCAATTTAGATTTAACATTAAGAGGTCGTAATTTAAGTGTAATTACATGAAATATCAATCCCATGTTTTTATAACTCAGGCGCTCTATCGAGCTCTATCGAGCCCCATCCACCATCCAAATCCATTTATCATTATTCCTAAGGACTCACATTTTAAGACTTTTCATTTCCATCAAGATTCCATGTATTAAGCATTCATCACTTATTTAGATATCATAATCTCAATTTGGTTAGATACAGTTCTATTCACAAGTTATAAAGGAAAACACCTTATAAGTTACTTATTGGAACCTTATTTAACCAAAACTGTCACTTTAATAACTCATTTATATCTGCCTAATATTTACAAGGGGTCACTCAAGAAGTTGGATAAGTAGAATGTCGCCATACACTTAGATGTGAGAAGCACCATATAATTGGTTGTGGAAACTTTAAATAACCAACCCCTCCCAATCATTTAAATCCATAGGTATATATAAATAATTGGGCATATATAAGCCACAAACATGAATTAAAACACCAACACATGTGAATCTCATGAAACTATCAATCACAGGCAATATATGGATGACATATAAATCCTATGTGTTGAGCATGATGCATGAAGGCACACACCCTCTTGTTGTACCATCCAATAGAAAAAAAACTCCCATAAATCCATAACATCACACCCAAGTGCTCCACTCGAGGTGGAAACCGATCAAATGTAAAAGAATAAATAAAAAATAATAATTCTCATCCTGGGAAACTTGGTTTTTCTCCCATACGTGGGCCTGAAACTCCTAGGAATGAGCTCATTACAAAGCCCCAACAATATCTTAGTCCTGTGTCTATCATGCCTAGTAATACAAAAGAAAAGATGTTCTAATATCACTTTTTCACACCTTGTCTCAAATGCCACTAAACCGGTGCCTCGAGCTGGTGTGCTACATTACCTCAAGTGTGCCTCTCTATATTTCAGAGGCTACTGAATAGCGGCGAGGACCTATGAGGTTACCATGGGGAGACTATGCCCTCATTATCAAAGTGTGCAACATAGTGGAAATAAATAAAATTTCATATAACATCACCACAGGTAAGCGTCACATCCAGTTAAATAAACAGCAAGTGCTAAAATACCAAATCACATCCCATGCAATCTCATAATGATGCCACATACATAATCAGCAAGGCAATACATATTGATCAAGTCAAGTACATCCAACCCAAAAGTAAATAAAATGAAGAAGAGAAAAGATAGCATGACCTCGGAAGTCCTAAGCTCTAGCCTGACTCCCAAGTTCCAACCTAGCCAAACAATCAAGCATCACATCAGGCCTTGCCCTGAACCTGTAACTTGCGATTACAACTCAGTAGGCCACCACCAATGGTGTCTGATACAATTCCAGTTTATAAGTGTAAAGCATAATGGTTTGCAATAAATAAGTGAACCAATAATAATAAGTTGTAAAAATCAATAAAACCCAGTCAAGCCTTGGGTCTCAAAGGGATAACCCAGGCTGATACTGCATGCTTCGGCCAACATCGATATCTCAGATCTCAATGGATGTATCATGTCTCAATTCAGTTCCAAGGCGCATTAGTGAGGTAACCATAATCAAGTGGCCCTAAAGGAATCCACATGGCTCATACAGACATTCCCTCCCAGCAATTCCCATAGGGAATCCAAGGGAGTGACACTTGGAATTCCACTGATCTAGTCTACTAGTATGGACTTGAGGAACTATCCCTAACATTCAGAAGCAAGGCTCGATTGGAATTCAAGGCTTACACCTAAGGTATTCCACCCAAATAAGATTGAGCCAAATACAGGGAGTTCATCTCGTGACATTCAACAAGGGTGGCTCAAGAATCCACAACATTAATTCATGGAATTCAATAAATGCATACATTACCCAAATCCAAGGGGGAGTCGCCCCATGAAATTTGCGGTAATGAATCTAAGTAGAGTCCATTGGATCGCTTGAGGCATTCCATAGCATCGAACCTTGTTAAATCTAATGTGACTTCACACTTAGAATTCACATGAGTCCCTTAGTGGAATCCAAGGCCCATCCATGGCATTCCACACCAATAAAAATTATAAGGAATCCAAGGAACTTTCCAAGGCATTCCAATTCTCACAAACATTTCAAGAGATCCAAACAAATCATTATCCAAAACATAAATACAACACAAATCGGAACACAAACCGGAGCACAATACAGCGACAAGAATTTAAGGTAAAAGCTCAAGAGCACCTACCTTAACCGCATAGGGACCCACTCGCCCGGTATCAGCCTTCGATTCAAGAAGAAACGAGAGATATTGAAGAATGAGTCAAATGCCCTAAAATGGGGCATAACTCACATAAACAGCATGAGGACACTTGGCATTGAAAGAAACAAAGGGAGGAAGAGGACACTGATACTCACCTCAAGCCTTTCAATGCATATGACGGTGAGCCAAATGGACAAGAACTGAAGGAGATCCACCATGGCCAAGGAGAGGGGAAGGAGGGCACCAACACAGCTAGAAATGGCCCAAAACTAGCCAAAAATCAGGTTATTAAGAAAGGGGTGGGGATGAAATGACC
Organism: Viscum album; assembly: GCA_963277665.1. Classification (NCBI taxonomy): domain Eukaryota; kingdom Viridiplantae; phylum Streptophyta; class Magnoliopsida; order Santalales; family Viscaceae; genus Viscum; species Viscum album. Next base: position 1,285,413,293 of record OY728136.1, on the reverse strand, counting down.
ATTTTGCCCCCTTTTAAAAAAAAGGAACCCATAACTCACTGGTTGGTTGGCGTTGGGCTCACCATCCAGTCGGTGAGCCCAGACATACTTGATACCCTGCTAGAAGGCCACCGGCTATATGGTGGCCTTTGGCCGGCAAGCCGGTGGCATTGCACCCCCTTGGTTGCATGCCCTGACCACCTTTCGAACTTCCCATACACCTCTAAGGCCCCCCAAATCCCCTAGAGCACTTCATTTTATGTCCAAAAAGAAGGGGGTTTAGCAAAAAATTAAAGGGGGTTCGTATCTCGGTGAAGGGGCGGGGTCTTACATGAGTCCTACGGTAAATGGATTGGGACACGAAAGTGGTGATCGGGGTGTGTGAGATCAATAGCGGGCGACGATGAATCGCGGGAAGGTGTGGGGATACGACTCCTTGGAGTGCAGTGGCATTGCGAGCATCAAAGCTATGTGTGAATCAGCTGTGAATTGTTTTTCTAATGAGGTGCAATTAGAAATCAATTGATAGTGGCACAGTAGTGATGGATGAGCTTTCGACAGTGCTTCAAGTCTGATTAGAGGCAAGGACGGCGACAATGAGGCGATTGATGGCATTCTATCACAGGCAGGTCCCCATGTCGTGATGCAAGAAGTCACAGCGTGATGAGGTGATTGGTTTAGGGTCACATTGTGGTGGAGGGTAGCATGGCACAAAGGTTGGGTGACTTGAGGTCATAGTGCGATAAAAGGGTGCCAAGATGTGACAACCTCAAGTGGAGAAAATAACTTAGTCTCATATCATATGTAAGGGTCATCCAGCGTAAGGATTTATTCTTACGCATGGTCACTGTGTGATGGAGGATAACACGATGTGAAGGACGAGAGGCCACGACGTGGCAGAGGGTGCCACTGCGTGACGACCTGAAAATAGGGGGATCACGGGTGGCAAGTGAAGGGGTTGCGCTGTGAGACCCCCTTCAGGCTAGGCCATCACGACGTGACCAATACAATCGCATCGCGACGATGTCTTGTCAGCAAGTTGATGAGATGATGTTTTCTTTTTTGTGTGGAATGCGAAGGTGCACTTCTCTTCAGCATACGAGATGAGATGCGAGGTGATGCATGTGGTTTAGTCTCCTTAGCTTTGTAGGGTTGATTATGGGATTGGGCATGGTGATCGGAGTGCTCACGAGGTAAGGTACTCCCTCGTATGTTGTGTGCTGCTCAGTAAGGCGTAAGTCCCTCATATTACTAAGAGTTCAATACTTCACTGCATGCTCGGAGCGTGGGTCCTCTATCTATGGAGTTAGGTCCTCCCTCGTCTATTGTGTGCTACTCAAGGTTCGGGTCCTCTATTTATGGAGTTAGGTCCTCCCTCATCTATTGTGTGATACTTGACCCATAGGTCCTCCATTGCAGTTCCAAAGAGGCAACGAGGGTTGCTAGTTGGGTAGTTTGAATTCTTGAGGATGCTTTCTAGTTTCTTCTTTAGCTAGGCAATGTAGAGTGGGATTGGTATATCTAAGACTTCTCTTAGGATATTTTCTCCTTGTTTGCAATTTTGAGTTGATTGGTCTTCTTGTTATTTTGTTGTGGTCTTTGAGGTGTTTTACCAAGTTTGTATATACTCAAATCTATATGTGCATCTTCATCCGCACTTGTCATATCTTACGCAAATAACATACAATTCAGCAACAACTTTGATGGCTATGATGTTAGTGGACCTTAGTGGTACCCAAAGGTGTTGGTAGCGATGACATTCATGTCTAGAGCTTGTTTGTTGTAGATACCACCTCATCTTAGCTGTTTAGGTTTGTTTTTTTCCTTTTCAGACGTTGGGTGTGTATCATGTTTCTTTTTTCGTTATGGTTTATGCACTAGTTGCACCTTTATGGATCCTAGCATTTGTCACATTATTGTTATATCTTTTGTGAAGATGTGTGTTGTGTACAGATGCATTAGGCTAAACATTACATCTACTGTGAAATGTGGATTTCCCTACAACAAAACCCACCACAGAAATTTTTTTTAAAAAAAAACAAAAAGAAAAAGAAAATATTATTACGTGTCCGATGTTGAATCTCTGAATATTTGTTGCAACCATCCAAACAAGTGTGTTTGGATTCATGTATTGGCAATATAAGGGTTTTAGATGAGGATGAAGCCAAATTGGGCTGCTTTGGTTCGCTTACACGGACAGCACCCGTTGAAGCTCATCCGTTACATCATCTAAATCAATCACTTCTTTCTCACCTTTCATTCTCTCCAGCTCACAATTCAGTTGTGCAAGTCGTCTTTCAATTCTAGCCCCCTTATCTGGTAACTTTGAGATCGTCACCTGAAAATTTTCAACACCATTTTCTGAATAAATAAAATCTCAACAAGGAAAACAAACTCAGGGGTCTTAAAGATGAAAGCCACACATTAAAATCTTCAAATGATGAAACAAACCGATACCTTATCAGCAAAAATTTGGGTTAGCCGGCCAATTTGTGCTTTGATGTCCGACTCCGTCGGTGCGGCCGGGCTATTTACAGAAGAATTCCCTCGCCGCACATCAACATCCTTCGGTTTAAATGCCAACCCGCCCGCCCTAATAAAATGTTGCAAAACCAATTTAATTTCACCAAACAGAGCATAAGGCTCCTACAAAACTGCTAATAAAAAACCCATACCCATCGCCAGTATCATGCTCATGTGAAGCCCCTCCCCATGCAAATGCACCAGCTTTCATCCTGCACCCCCATGCAACATACATTTATTCATGTGGCAATAAGGAAATTAATTCCTATAATTTTAGTTTTTCTTAAATCAATATCCTCCAAATTCCAAATCTCAAATAAATTAATTCATATCCGGTCTGAATCTCTAAAATCAGAATACATGCACATGAAATATATTTCTTACCTTCCCTCTTCTGCTTCCTCAGTAATTGTGGGTGCTGTCTTGGAGAATAGCAGGCTGTGGTGACTCACACCTGCTATCCCCTTGGTTTCTAGAAATTTTATGTGGTCCTTTAAAAAGGCATTCCTGTAAGGACAGCAAAGGTACATAATATAAGCAAAAAATAATAAAAAAATATCATTAAGGCAACCCAAAAAAAAGCATATAAAACTAACATTAATAAAAATGCATACACTAATGCTTTTCAATGGAATCAAAATTATATTACATCACATATTGGCTATCATGTTCTTCGTGCAACTGCTGCTGGGTAAGAGATACATCGAATCCCTGCTTTGGGAGGCTGAAAAGCTCCCTAAGATCCTGAAATGATTGTCCAAAACATATTAGAGAAGCGTTTCTTTTGAATGGCTTAAGTAAAATACCCAGCTAACAAATGCTACATAAATACCTGCTGGCCGAAGTATCGAATTTGTTCTTTCTGTTCAGTAGCTGTCCTGAACAATCCACCTTTGAATATCTGAATTGCACATTATAGTCTTTACAAGGCGGCCACCAAAAAACTTTTTTGTAAGAGAATGGCTGAACATCATAATAGTGTAAACCTGCTTCCGATAGATTTTCTCTTCCACGGTGCCACAAGTCATTAATCTGTACACGATGACATCCTTCTTTTGCCCGATGCGATATGCCCGATCAACACTTTGGTTGTCTGTGCTGCAAAAAAAAGGGAAAAAAATAGAATCAATATACAAGTCCCCTCTCAAAGAAACATGTGATTTTTATTTCCGGCAAAAAGGGTCAAAATGTCAGTAAGAAAAAAAAATTCTAACACCCATTAAGGTTGGTGGGTTAACAAATACCAAAATTAATTGAGATCAAAAAATATTGGCATGATTATCACCTAGCAGAAATGTAGATGATCCTAGACAACTTCATTTTGGATCATTAAAGCGTAATATTGAGGAAAATTTAAAACATGCACCTTGGGTTCCAGGCGGGATCAACTACAATCACACGGTCCGCTCTAGTGAGAGTGAGACCAAGACCACCAACTTGAGATGTCAAAAGAAATATGGGTGCCCCAACAGATTCTTGGAAATCCTGAACGAGATAAAATCAAGTTACCATAAAACAAAAAATATGAACAATTAAAATGGATCTTAATAATTCTTTAATGAACCATGATACTAACATTCACAATATTTACTCTATCGCAGGCTTTTGTGGTACCATCAATCCGCACAAATTCATAATCATTAGATGTTAATGATTCCTGGACACAAGAAATAGGTTGTAAAAAAACATAATATAATATCTTTTTTTCCTCTTACAAAGCTTCCAAACATCATGCAAGGCGATTGCAGTCATTTATTTTAATAAATTATCCATCCAACCATAATGAGAGAAAACTAAAATAATTTCTTTTATGTTCTTTTCCCTTACGGATGAAACATTATGCTAAACACTTTGTAAAACGTTCCTGATCCAAATTGAACCTTGAAAATCATCTCCAGTCACACAAAAGAACGCATCAAATTGAGAGTTTAATTCAGAACCCTCATAACAATGAACAGGCTCAAATTCTAGAATTTAAACACAACATTTTTTTTATTTTGCTATCCATGCATCCAATGCTTAAAAACACTACTAAAAACAACCTGAATGAGGTTAAGCATCTTGCGAGTCTGGGAGAAGATAAGGACATTATGCCCTTTTGGGATTAAGTTGTCCTGTAAAACACAGCACTAACGTCAAAATACAGCAACAGAACAAAGGAAGAGCAAACAAGAAAAAATTTGTCATTTTAAAGCATGAAGTGGCATGGCTAACCAGTAAAGACATTATAAAGGATATCTTGCATGAGACATTGTCATGCACTTCTTGGAGGTTCTCTCTTTCGGTAATATCTGCTATGTGCATTGCCAATTTTTCTGCCATGCCCTTGTCTTCGTGATTCATCATTGAATCCATTCCCTCTAGCACATCTTCAGCAGCTCTCTTTGTCAAGAGCATTGGGTGATCACAAATTTTTTTCAATATCTGTTTGAATATTTTTTAAAAACTTATTATATAGAACCAAATAATATGAGAAATGCATGTCATTGTGCCACTGATTCATGTGCTACATTAGAGGATAAGACCACAAAGATTTTATTTCATATAGAGAACATTTAAGAATTTTATATTCATGACGAATTATCTCCTACCTTGTTTTTTTAGGTCTTTCCATCACAGAGCAAGTGTGAAAACGACAGAAGCTCAAAAGTTCATGCAGATCACTAAGGTTCCATTTGACAATACTAATTGAAAATTGTGTATGACACTTGTCACTCATGATAAATGATTATGAATAAATATTTCCAGATTAATCATTGAAAAGTGTTTTTCTACAACCTATTTAAGGGGTTTTCTTCTGATATTAAATTGCAAGTGTTTTTTCAGAAATAAAACAAGCACCACGTATTTTTTTCAGTTTTCTGATCGCAAGTGACGAGTTCTATAAGCAGTTTTCAATGAGTGTTACCAAACAAAGCCAAGCCTAACTCTAGTGGCACAGCTCAAGTGGTAGGAATTCAAATTGATCACCAATTCAACCCAAACTCTTCGTTGTAGGAACCCAATTGGGCAAATGGCTCAAGATCAAAGCCAAGAGAGGAGGTTGATCCAATAAAAAATAAAATGCTTTTATCTTTCTTTTTGATAAAGCATTTCACCATCTATTATGTTGGATGATCAGACATGGTAAGCACAATGCATCTACTGAATGGATGTTTCATCAAAAGCACCTTCAATTTTTGAGATTATTACATTTTAAAGCATGTCATGATGGATAAAGCATGGAAAAATATTTTTTTTTTGTTAAAACTTACTAAACGTTGCACACTGCCCAGAAGAGAAGTTTGTTGAAGGGAAATTTTGCCAAGCATATCAAGCAATTTACATAAAGAACACTATGTATTTTACAAAATTAAGAAAACCGCAATATAAAAAACAATCAACAAAATATATAAAATAAGAGGCAAAATCAAAGAACTGCTAATTCGTAATGAAATAAATATCCTTTCATGCAAGTGAGCACACATCCTGAAAATTACACAATACCGTGAGTGCAGCCAGAGGTGAGCCATCAAAAGCTGAAAGAACCAGCTCACTATTCAAGAAAGCCTCATAGAGTTGCCTCTACAAAAAAAGAAACAGTGAACTGGAAATGAGCACGGTATTTTGCATCTGTGTAAACAGGTTAGAAAGAGTTAAAAAACAGACCTGGCAACTTGTCAGTTTTAGCCACACTATGATTTCATTCTTCTTAGAAACCTTGGCAGTATTTGCACCATCTTCCCCAAAGACTTCGCTTTTTAAACGACGCAAAAAATAAGGTTGAATACGGTCCCTCAACTCCTGTGAAAATGGCATAAAAAATGGATTTCATACGGTTTCCATTTTGAGACATTTCAAAAGCACAAGCTGGAGCTCACAATAGCTGGGGGGCCGTAAATAGAAAGGAAACAAAGAAACATACAATCAAAAGGTGCAGCACAACAATTCAGAATATAATTCAGCAAAAAACATCAGACAAGGCACACAAAATAAGGTTATTTTGACAGAAGAATAAACTCAAATACAACTACTAAAAATACAGCAATAAACGTGTATGTTACATACAGTAATACTAAGAAAAATCCAGAAGGATTCAATCTTAGGACAAAGCTTCAACTAGTTACAAAATCCTAAAGCTTCCATTCAATATACAGTAAAAAATGATACTTTTCTACAGCAATTGCCAATGTTCATAAATTACATAATCAGCGACTTCATATACAGAACGAGCAAATCAGAAACATGCTCGAAAAGAAAAGAAAATTAAAATGTTCTGCCTTCCAGCATTGAATAATTCTAAATAATTCTCAGGCCTCAGTACACATGCACCAAGATAATGCAAGCACCTTTGCAGTTGCTGAGCCAATTCGCTTGTCCCGATCAGAGGCATGTTTGTCATTTCCACGAAGTATTTTATACTCATATTTTTCTTTGAACCTACAAAAATGACAGCAGTTTATTTACATGCAACCGAGCCTTAAGTAAAACCATGTCAAGGGAAAAGATGACAATTACCAATATTTGTCATGCAGTAGTTCAGGGCAGCAAAAATGGAACAATGCCCACAATTCCTGGTTCATGTTAACATATAAAAAAAATATTTATATATGCCAATGGTAACACCTAAAAAATGCAGGAAACAGCAATATAAAATAATTACCAACACCCAATAGAAAAGAATATAAAAAGAAGTAGATTTCACCTTAAGATTGTTTTGGATAGGAGTCCCACTTATAATAATGCGTTGAGCGCTGGGAATCTCCAGCAAACTCTTGGCCCTTTGTGTACTTGGGTTTTTTATCAGATGCCCCTAGAATTGTAAAGACAATAAAGGGGACTAGACAATTTAAATAGGTCATGAATCAACATTTTGATAATAAAGTCATACAACAACAATGAAGAAAAAAACAACCTCATCTAGAATCATATAATCCCATGTAATACTATCCTCGGCACCCTCGTCATTATGGTGAAAATCCCCACATAAAGATTTTGAATTGTTTCGGACAATATCATAGGTAGTGAGAAGAACACCTTTGTCCTAGAAGAAAGACAAGCAACGCAAGTGAAGATCGAACCTTGAACAAAACAAATAAAAAGTTACAAATATGAGGGCAGGATTCTGAGTCGACATTCACAGATTGTGAAATTAATTTTTCATGATCTAAAAGAAGCACACAGGAGGCATGATGTTTGAGACCTGGAGTATACATCGGAGCTCATATTCCCTTGCTCGTACACTTGTGCCATGGTACCTGCGGGCAGATATAAGATGACAATATTTAATTAAAAAACCATTTGAGGCAATGTGAGAAGTAAACAGCAATGTTCAAAAAATGTAAGCTAAAGAGAGATACTCCCTAGTCTTCCCAGAAAGCCCAACCATTGACAATTCTTTGATCCAATGAGAAAGTAGTGTTTTGGGTGCCACAATCAATGCCCTCTTAATTAAGCATGACTGAAACAGTCCAGCTAGAAAGCTACAGATCTGGTGGAGAAGACGGAGAAGGAAGATTAATGAATAGGATACTAAACACCGCATCAAACAGAATACGTAAGTAACATTTGTGTGTGTGTCTGTATCAACTTGAATTACCTGCATTGTTTTCCCCAAACCCATGTCATCGCCTAAGATCCCACCTTTTCCCTGACAATGCAAAGACCACAGCCACTTCAGACCATCACGTTGATGTGGATACAACATTTTTGCTAATTTACCACATAGGGTGTACGTGGACTCCGGGCCACTCAAAGTAAAGGGCTGCTCTGAAACTTCATCATCTGATAAATCAACACCACTTGAACTACAGACCTCGCCATTGAACTTACTAGATTGCCTATGTGAGCTTTTATATAACCCTTTATTGCTCAAAACCACACAACTGTCGCCGCTCTCTTGTCCCTCCTCAGCATTTGAAAGCATAGACTGCCCCGAGATCTCGTTATTTCCATAATCACTTGACGTTTCATTCTTAATATGCCCTTCAGTAATTGGAAGTTTTCTTATCGTACCAGAATTATCATCATCTTTGGAATCACCTGAAGAGTCTTCTCTGTTATCACACAACTCTGATTTACTCTCAACAACGCTAACTGGACTATAATGACTCGCAATGTCCGATGTGGAATCAGATGGAATAGACAGATCAGCGGTATTCGGTTGATCAATAGTTTTGGGGATTCTATTCTTCTCGATCGACAAGAAATCCAGCTTTGAGCTCAAGTCATTGAGAATGGACCTTATTTCATTTGCACCCTCCAAGTCACGTCTATTTATATTCTTCGCCACTGCAGGTGAATCGAAATCAGATGTTTCAGAAAACTTCGATCCTTGGTAACCATCATCAACGGCCGGTGAAGCTTTACAAAGGTGACGTCGATCTTTAAGCATGACATTTCCAGATTCCTCCGGTTTTTCCATTTTCTGCTCTTCTGCAATACATGCTCAATTGAATCAGTTTATTAAACGGGCCGTGGGGGGAAACAAAAACGGCATTCCAACAAGTGAGCGTGCTAGGAGAATAATCGAAACCTGATATTTCAGAAAACTTCAATCCTATATTATCATTATCAATTCTCGCTGAAGCTCTACAAAGGCGACGTCGACCTTCGAGGATCACCTTTTCTGATTTTTCCGTACTCTTCTCTTCTGTAGTCCATGCCAAAAATTGTTTTAGTTTGTTGAAGCAGTAGTGAGGGGGGAAATGCAATCAAACAACAGATGAAGTACCGGGAGTCGAATCTAAATCAGAGAAGACCGAGAATTTGGGCATGTCATCACCATCCTCGTCATCGGCGCTGCTATCCTCGAACGAAATGGTATTGAACAGACGTCTTCGACCTTGGAATTTGATATTGGATGGCTTCACTTGCGCTGCGTGGAAGGGGAAAAACAATAACAAAAGGAAAACAATTCAAGGCTAGTCTGCCAACATAACAAAACCAAAAATTAAGCGACATGGAGAAGAAGATACCGGTGGATGGCACGTGGGAAGACGGTCGAGAGTGCGAAGCGGAGAGGTCTTGGAGGAGGCGAGAGTGCCGCTGATTGAGGCTCAGAGGTTTCTTGTTCTCCGTCATTTTTTGAGCGTCGATGGAGAGAAGCCCTTCGAGTCTCTCCCTTTTTTGGAACTCTCAGCGCAGTACAATGGCCATGGAAGAAGAAGGCTGGCTTTCAATTTGAAAATGTCCCCTGCTGCGGAGGAAGCTCGAGAACGGGTTTTGGGCCGCGATTCCGGTAGGCCGGGCCCGAGTCACTTCCCGCTTTCCTGTCGGATTTTAAACTTTGAATAATTGAATAAATAATAATTATGTAATTACACGAATGATTTTTAAAAAAACTAGTACAATTATTTTTAAAACAAAAAGAAAATAAGAAATCCATTCGTTTTTTTAAGTCATCGGTTGAGAATATAAGTATCATGAATAAGATACTCATATTATCTTAAATGGAGAATTCTACAGTAAGTAATAACCCTAAATCCACATTAATAGTATTTGGTTTTTTGTGGGCTCAAATATCTAAAATACCGCTTTGAAATATTGTAGTTGTATTTGAACTAGTCCACAAAAGTTTGCAACCCGTGCATGGATCGTGGCTAATGTCACTATTGCAGGATCGTGGCTAATGTCACTTTTTATGTCTTTGGTTCCATGAATTATTGAAATGTCTAGTAGTGGTATGGGACGTTGGTACGTAAACCTTTTTACACATGACAACGATCTCTTTCCGGTGGTCATGTAAAGGGTATTATTGTCCCATGGTAAAACATTTCGCATGGGAGGGGCGCCAAAAAAATTGATAGTGGATTTTGGAATCCTCGTATTGGTGATTGTACAATGGTAGCTTGGTTTGGATATTTTCGGGTTGCTTGTTCTGGGTTTTCAGGATGCAATGTCAACAAAAGGTGGCCGATTGTGGAGTTTTCGCTGGTTATTGACGACTGACTCACTACGATGATTGTTTTTTCATTTATTTGGTGCACCATAATTGAAAGTGGCTTTAGGCAAAGATTGGGTGTGCTTGTGGTTTGTAGAGATTTGTATTGTTGTGCGGCAAGATCTGTTTCTGAAATATGAGTTAAAACAGAGTGAAACTAAATTGAAAAACGCAGCAGATAAAACAAGTGGTTCAGTCTCAAACCGAGACCCAATCCACTCCACACAGTGATCACCTGCCACCAAGCAAAAAATATATAAAGCTTTGATCCACACCCTGAATCGGGGTTTACAACAGCATACAGAGCTATCCAGGTCATTTGATATCTACCACAGTTATACGTGGGTGAAAAATGGTGTAAGCATATATTTGTGTTAGGATATCTTGTATCCTCTAGTTTAGTGCAGGTGACCGTGTGTATTTTTAGTACAGACACACACATTGCTCGAAAGATTAATAAAACAGTATACAAATGAGCAGAATATAATAAGAAGGGATTAAAAATGCTCTGAGTGTTGTTCTGTGCAGCCCTGAACTTCTAGGATGTATCAGATTTGATGTTCAGGTCTTATTCTGAAAGCAGACTCAGAAACAGAGTGTCGTGAGTTATGTGTTCTGGTTTCCAATGAGTTATTGTGTAACTTTTCGTATCACTTCTTCTTCTTTGAGTTGGTGCTGCAAGGATGTTCGCAGGATGGTTCACAACAAAAAGTATGGATTATCGTTGTTCTTCTGCTTGTTCTAGCATGCATGTATGTTCACTCTAACATCTCTTTCAGTCACTTCATCCAGCTCGTGCACCACCTTGTACTTTATCTCATGTGCTTATGTTATGGCTGACAAGAAGCACGATCTTCACACCTCGTACCTCGTACTATTTGTAGATATGTCTGCAAAAGATCATTAATTGTGTCAGTGTCATTAAATGACTCAAATATGACCGTTAGAATCAACTTTTATAATTGAAAAAAACAGAAAAATTGTTAAGTAAAGAACGATGTCATAGTTGGTGGTGAGATGATAACAATGCCACAATTATGGTGAGTTAGAAGTGGTGCCACAATTAGTGGTGACGTCCTTCGTGAATTTTGGAATCGGTAGCACGGTTACGGTGTCTGGTCCTTTGCAATTTATGGAATCGGTAGCATGGTTACAGTGTCTGGTCCTTTGCAAATTCTAAACGGTGTCTTGTTACGGTGTCACGAAACCAATGTTACTGACTTTGCGAGAATTATGGAACGGTTGGCTATGCAACGGTGTCAGGTCCTTTGTGAGAAATGGTGTTATGGAAACAGTATCACGGACTTTGCTAATTTCCATACTAAACAATGAGACCGTTTGGGCATAGAAACAGTGTCTCGTGCTTTTTCAACTATCTGCAAGCTGTCTTAAGAGGTAATACTCAACAGAATGGATTAAGATTAAGCATAAGCATAATAAAACACAATAGAACACGAGTAATCATGATGTACAAGATTTAAACATGATTTACATGATTTGCGAGCATTAAAATAAGAGGAGTCCAACAATATCCCCCGTTTTGATGATCACAAATCATGACATTTATGAGCCATACATTTTAGAAAGGTATAAATAGACTGCTTATCATATCAAGGTATTAGAGCATATATGTAACAAATAACATAAATATATTTCTTCTCCCATAAATGTTCTTTTCCCATAAATGCATAAAAGCCAGTTCTTATTTATCCCCCTTTTGGGATTATCAAAAAGAGAATAAGAGAGAGGAAAAACAAACACTAAAGGAAAACAACAAGGGTATAAGAGTTATCATAACACGTTTCATTGAATAAAATGGCAGAGTATAGTACAATCATGAAAGAAAATACAACATATCCCTATCAAAGACCATTCATCACTTCTCTTTAGAGTCATTAGGATTTCCATTGACTTTTTTCAGAGGCATCATGAGTAGAAGCAAGAGGTGCAGAAGTGGAAGTGGTAGAAGCAGTAGTGAGGGAAGGTAATGACACTCCTTCAATGATAGAAGGCGAAAGGGCTGGTCTGGTGGAAGACTGAGGAAAAGGTTTCTCAATAATAACAGGTCTGATTTGGCTTAGAGCCTGAGCAATAGACATTATATTAGGGGAAAATGAAGTGGAGGAAGAAGGATAGGTGGAAGGAGGTAGACCGGTCCTCAAAGGAGCCGCTACAGGAGCCACAATGGTTGTGCTCTGAACATGCAAATACGGTTTCAACAAGTTTGTGAAATCCTTAACGATTTCACCACCATACTCCATGGCCTTTTCAAAGTCATCTTTATTTTCCATGAATTTCTCAAGAGTAGGTGTGAATTCCTTTAACTTCTGAACTTGATCTTTGAAAGCTTGAGTTACAGGAGGTAGCTTTAAATTCTCCATAAGACACTTAAAATGGTTGGTGAACTCATGCTTAGAATAGATCCTCTTGAAGTAGTAGTCAACTTTCTTTGAGATTTCTTCTTGAGCATCAATGAAATTTTTTGAGTGAACTCTCACCAGGTCAAGCACATGGTTACTGTTCTTAACAACTTTATCAAGACTTTCCTTATCAAAACCTTCAATCAAAGACTAAAACTTTTTCTGTAATTACACATTTTACCATTTCACTATCCAAGGGATGAGATGGCTGGGCAGAAATATATGGAGTGGAAATAGCTGATATGAGAGCATTAAGCTGTTTTAGAACAGTCCATAAACATCCTTTATACTCAGCGGCCAGATTATTGATTCCTGAGACAAGTGCACACATCTAGTTTGCTATTTTGGTGTTGTTCTCAACCACCTTTTCAGCCACAACAATCAAGTTGGGTTAAATCAAAGATACAACCATATTTGGGATCTTATCAGCATCATCATCACTGAGATGAGAAATAGGGGATTGAGAAACTTGCAAGTCTTTCTTTATTTTCTCAACTATAGATTTCAAAGATTTCACCTCAACACTCAACTGCCTGTTTTCAATCCGGACTTCCTGAATCTCATGAAGCATCTTGGGTTGGATTTTCCATATGATTTTATCCAGAATCAATGCAGCATCTCTTTTACTAAGATTGGTCAAAGGGGAAGGTAGTGACTTCATGATCTTCTCAAAACCAGACAAAAAATTTTCTCCAAAAACTTTCAGTCCTGTTTGACTTACATAACTAGGAGTTTCTTGAGCAGGTTCAGGAGTAGGAACAGAGACAGGTTCTGTCTCCTTAACAGATATTACTTTCCCAACAATAATTGGTTTGAGCTGAAACATAGTTAAAAGATCTATTTCCTTTACTAAGGATTCTTGGCAATCATTAACATCAAAATAACTAGGAAACCTATACCAGGTATCCACAGAACTTGAATCCACAGGGTTTGGCACTTCAATCCTTTCCAAGTTGGGTTTTTTCTCCCCCTCAACAGATGAATATCTTGGAGAATTAAGAGACTCAATCTCTTGACCAATTTCCACACCCTCTACTCTATCAGATTCATCCACATCTCTAGCTAATTGAAAACATTGCTCCATTATTACTTCAGTAGGCAAAATCACTTCTGTTTCTTTAGATTCTTCCTCTGTCTATTTCTCAGTGGCATCATGTTCTTTAACAGTAGCATCTTCTTCAAAATATTTACTCTTATCAGTAGCTTCACTTTCTTTGCTATTATCTCCATCACCTTTAGAGAGAGAAGATTATCTAGAGGGAACATCCTGAGTTTGTCCAGGAGATTCAAGAGTGGGTTCTCTAGTCCTTTGAGGAATCTCTGGATTACCGTCTTCTCCATCTAAAGATTTTTCTTCTTTAGTTCTAGAAACATCAGCTTCTATTTCTTCATCTGAATATTTCAAAATCTCGTCTGATTCTAAACTAGGATCAGATACATCCTTAGGTCTTGAAGGATTCTCAACAGGATTAAAATCATCATACAGTCTGTCATTATCTTAAACCCATGATCTCTTCCATTGATTCCAACTGATCTTCATTCTTATACATGTATCCTTAGATATACAAAAATCAAAATCTTCAATCACTTCTTAATTATTACAAACCACACCTTTGAATAGTAGCATTGCAGAGATAAAACTTGAGTAGAAAAGAGAAGCCTTGAGTAGAAAAGAGATGTTGAATTTGATGTTGTCTTGATCATGTCACATATGTGAAGGATAATGTACTTGCACAAATTAATTTTGTGACCATTCTTAAAAAGATATATCAAAAATAAATCTTGATACTTTAGAGTGGAAAAGTTTCCTTTACTTAGATATATTAGGTGTTGAATAAACTTGAACAACAACCTAGTCTCTCCATCCAGTTCAACAACAATAGGCCTTCTTTTCTTTTTTGTTTCCAGTTAACTCACCCAAATCCTCTTCTAAACTAAATATGTCACTTGGAGGAGGAGGCCCTCTTTGATTGTCCTAAAAAATTCCTTCATGTGGTATTCCTAAGAAGGCATCCCACAAACTCAAAGAAAAGGTACATCTTTGTCCATTCACCCAACTTCTAACCACAAAATCATCTTTAGAGTTGAAAGTGAACTAAACATACTAAAAAAATTAAAAAACCAGCTTCAGATAGATAGGTATTTTCTCTTTTGTAAACCACTCTAACCATACATGTTCTTCCAAGACTTTCAGAACAAGTGACTTACTTGATAGGATCCACTTCGCTCATATTTCTTTCTTTGGCATGACTGTTCGATCCGCAAGACCTGGGTTTAGCAGTTTCTCGGGCATGGTAATCAGAGTCATTTTCCATTTCTTTGAAGACCAGTACTTTTCAAGAGATGATGAATATGGATGCTTAATCATGGTAATTCAACACAGGCTTAAGAAAGATGAGGAGTTCGAGAGAAAAGAGATTGGATTCAGGAGTAGAGAGTACAAGTGAAGAGACAAGTGAAAAACGAGTTTTTATCATTTAGGGAGTTTAAACGTCACAAAACACAAAAACGTGGTATAAATGAAATAAAATAATCAATACAGTGATATGGGAAAAAGGTTTCTAAAAATAGAAGTCTTGATTCATAGCGGTGAGACCGGAACAAGTAGTCACGGTGTCAACATTGTGGTGTGATTCTAAATAGTGCGATCGTAACTAGTGAGACAACAAACATGAGACAACAAACATGAGACAACAAGCTGAGAGACAATAACTGAGAGACAGTAACTCTGAGATAGTAACCATGAGACAATAACTATGAGATAGTAAACAGGTCACTCAAGGATGATCATTCCTAATTCATGTATGATGTAACTCATCCTTTCTGAATTTAAAGGCTTAGTGAAAATATCAACAAGTTGATGTTCAGTTCTAATGAATTCTAAAGTAATATCACCATTTTGATAATGATATCTAAAAAAGTGATATCTTACATCAATATGTTTTGTTCTTGAATGAGAAATAGGATTCTTAGAGATGTTAATAGCACTTGTGTTATCACAGTTTATAGGGACATGTCTAAATTGATATCCATAATCTTGCAAAGTGTGCTTCGTCCACAAAATCTAAGCACAACAACTACCAATAGTTATGTATTTAGCTTCAGCAATATATAATGCAAAAAAAAATTCTTTTTACTATACCATGATACTAGCGACTTTCCCAAAAAGTGACATGTTCCATAGGTTCTTTTTCTATCTAACTTACAACCGCCAAAATCAGCATCTGAATAGCTAACTAAGTCAAATGATTATCCTCTAGGATAGAACAATCCTAAGTTGGTAGTATGTTTAAGGTATTTGAAAATTCTTTTAACAGTAAGAAGATATGACTCTTTAGGATTTGCTTGAAAATGAGTACACATACACACACTAAACATAATATTAGGTCTGCTAGCAGTTAAGTAGAGTAAACTCCCAATCATTCCTCTGTAAGTGGTTTGATCAATAGATTTACCATTCTCATCAAGATCTAACTTATAGGTGGTACTCATTAGAGTGTCACTAATTTTAGTACTATCCAAACCAACACTTTTTAGAAGATCTTTAGTATATTTACTTTGATTCAAAATAATACCTTCCTTATTTTGAAAGATTTGAAATCCAAGAAAGAATTTGAGTTACCCCATTAAACTCATTTCAAATTCACTTTGCATTATTTTTAGAAAATCAACACATAAAGAATTTTTATAAGATCTAAAAATAACATCATCAACATAGATTTTAACAACTAAAACATATTTGAAAATTCATTTTTTAAAGAGAGTAGGATCAACTATACCTTTTGTGAAGCCTTTAGAAATAAGAAAACTACTTAGTCTATCATACTAAGCTCTTGTAGCTTGTTTTAAACCATATAAAGATTTTATTAATTTAAAAATATGATTTAGAAAATGAGGGTTTATAAAACCAGGGGATTGTTTAACAAAAACATTCTCAACTATATACCCATTTAGGAATGCACTCTTAACATCCATTTGATATAGTTTTAAATTTAGATGTGTTGTATATGAAAGTAAGATTCTAATGGATTAAAGTATAACAACTAGTGAAAAAGTTTCCTCATAGTCAATCCCTTCCTCTTGACTATAACCCTGTGTAACTAATCTAGCTTTGTTTATCACTATGGTGCCAGATTCATATATCTTATTCTTAAACACCCATTTAGTGCCTATGGTCAATGTGTCTTTGGGTCTATCTACAAGTTTTTAGACTTTATTTCTTTCAAATTGATTTAATTATTCTTGCATAGCCATTACCCAAAATTCATCATTGATAGCATCATTGATGTTCTTAGGTTCAAGCTATGATAAGAAAGCTTGATGTTCAACCTAGTTTCTTAGAGAATCTCTAGTTTGAGTTCCTTTATCTAAATCTCCAACAACAACATCTAAAGGATGATTCTTAAGGGTTATAACAGATTTAGAAAAAGAAGAGCTAGTAATTTCTGGTTCTTTAACAGGTTCAGGTTCATTATGACTAGAGTCTGGAGAATTTCTAGAACTGGATGATTTAACAGATTGTTTAACAACAAGTTCAGAAGATTTTTAAATTATTTCTAGATTTAACACATCATCCTCAAGGTTTTATAGGGGGTCTTAGGTTTATGTGGACCTGTTTCATCAAATTTCACATGTAAAGATTCTTTCACACATTTAGTTCTTTTATTAAATACTCTAAAGGATTTACTAGAGATTTAATAACCTAGAAATATTTCTTCATCACTTTTGGATGCAAAATTTTCAAGATTTTCCTTATTATTGAGAATATAAACTTTGTAACAAAAAAATTTTAAGTAATTAAATTTGGGTTTCGTATTGTTCCATAGCTCATAGGGACTTTTCTTAAGAATAGGCCTGATTAAGACTCTATTAATAATATAACAAGTTGTATTCATAGCTTCAACCCAAAAGTAGATAGGTAGGTCATATTCATTGAGCATGGTTCTTGTTATTTCTTGTAAGGTTATATTTCTTCTTTCTATAACACCATTTTGTTGAGGTGTTCTAGGGGCAGAGAAGTTATGAATATAGTTATTCTGTGAGCAAAAAGATTCAAACTCTTGGTTTTCAAACTCACAGCCATGGTCACTTCTTAAGGATTTAATTTTAAGACCTCATAGGTTTTCTACTGTTCTAACATACTTTGTGAAGTGAGAATAAGATTCACTTTTGTGAGATAAGAAAAAGGTTCAAGTATATCTAGAATAGTAATCTACAAGAACATAGACATAGTGCTTTCCATTTAGACTTGAAACTCTAGATGGTCCAAACAATTCTATGTGAACCAACTCAAGAGGTCGAGAAGTTGAAACTTCTTTCTTTGGTTTGAAAGAGATTTTGTGTTGTTTTCCCTTTTGACAAGGAT
Organism: Viscum album; assembly: GCA_963277665.1. Lineage (NCBI taxonomy): Eukaryota > Viridiplantae > Streptophyta > Magnoliopsida > Santalales > Viscaceae > Viscum > Viscum album. The sequence continues at coordinate 1,285,395,085 of OY728136.1, read as the reverse complement.
TATAGACTTTGTCATTTGGAAACTCAAGCTTAGGTATATCCTTGAATAAACCTTTTCTAGTAAGCTTTATAAGAGAGTGTATATTATAATGTCTTAGTCTTCTATACAAAGCCAATACTATTTGTGAAAGGCACTCAAACAAGAAACATTTTGAGAAACCAAAGAATCTAAGTTAACAATATAAACATTTTCATTTCTAAAAGTAGAAAATACTAATTTATTTTTAGAATTAAAAACACTACAAGAATTATTTTCAAATTTAACATGAAAACCATCATCACGTAATTGTGAAATACTAAGCAGATTATATTTTAATCCATAAAAAAAAATTTCTTTAGAAATTAAAACTGAGTTAGAGTTACCAATCTATCTAAGACCAATTATTTTTCCATTAGCATTATCACCAAAAGTGACATGTACACCATCAATCTTTATCAGATTCTTGAAGCATGAGTAATCTTTTATCACGTGTCTTGAACATCCACTATCCAAGAACCATAGAATTATACAGGAGATCTTCAAACAACTTTACTATAAAAGAACTAATCAAGAGACGATTTTGGTACCCAGATTTGTTTAGGTCCAGTAACATTAGTAATAAGAGTTTTGGGAACCCATACTTGATTCATGGGTTTCCTATACATAGTTTTTAAAGTATTGGAAAAGTAAACTTTGTTTTGTCCTGAAAAACTAGAAGCAGTGAATGAATTCCTAGAGCTAGAACTAGCAGATTTTTCAGTTTTGGGTATGAAGAAAAATTTTCTAGATTTTGTTATAAAATTAGTTTTAGTTATGTTTCTCTGTCGAGGTTGGTATCCTTTAACAGTAGTGTACCTAGGAGCTACTTGTTTACCAAGCATCTGTGTTAGAGTATTCTTTCCATTGGTAAATTTTTCAAAGTCCTTTTTCAATTGCTCATTAGATAATTTAAGTTCATTTTTCTCTTTAAGTAATTGAGCATTCTTTTCCTTTTCTATAGGAAGATCAGATTTAACAGTAGAAGTAAGAGCATGTTTTTTCTTTAGAGCTTTATATCTATCTTTTAATTCATTGCATGTATCTTCAAGCATTTGAAAGTATTCAAACATTTCCTTATTAGTCATATTTTTATAATCACTTTCATCTCCAGAATAATAAGAATTTTTTACAGGAGACTCAAGAGTCACCTCAAATGTATTTGTCATGAAACACGCCTTACCACATTTCTCATCATGTGATGATTCTGATTCACTAGAGATATCCTCAGAAACACTCCATGTTGCTTTCATTGCCTTTTTGTACTTTCTGTCTTTGTCCTCATACTTCTTTTTATACTTTATCTTGTGGCAGTCAGCCTTTACATGTCCTTTTCTCTTACATTCATAACAAACTATTTCACTTGAGTTGTCACCTTTCTTTCAATCTTTTTTCCAATTTCTTTTATTATCATATTTTCCTTCGTAGTTGGGCTTCCTAAAGAATTTATTCCTTCTATAAAACTTCTTAAACCTTCTGGATAGTTGATCCATTTCATCATCACTGTCTGATAGTGAATCATCATTACTTGTACTATCAAAATGAGTCTGTATCCTTTCCTTTTCTTTATTTTTGGAAGTAGTGGTTTTGAAAGCCACTGACTTTCTATTTGGTTCATCCTTTTCTTCCTTTTTGACTTTTAACTCTTCCTCATACATCATTAAATTACCTATCATCTCCTTGATTTTCAACTTACTAATGTCATATGATTCTTTAATTGATACTGAGGTTCCTCTACATATTTCCGGTAGGCATATGAGTAGTCGTATGATTTTTTCTTTGGCATCCACTAGCTTTCCAAGAGAGCTCATTGTATTGAATATTTCATTAAACCTGATATACATATAAGAATTGGGTTCATCAAGATTCATCTTAAATTTATCATATTTAATAGTATAGGTATTAAGTCTCATTTATTTAACATTAGTAGTTCCTTCATGTGAGACAGCTAAGGTATTTCAAATTTCATAGGTAGATTTACAAGAGGATATTCTATTAAATTCTTCATCCCCTAAATCACAAAATAAGGCATTCATAGCTTTGAAATTATTATTGTAAGCAGATTTTGTAGCTTCACTCCATGTACTTCTTGTAGTTTCTAGTATTTCATATTTATCTTCTATTACTGTCCAAATATCAAAGCCATACTTTCTAAGTACATTTTCATTTTAATTTCCCACTGAGCATAATTTTATCCATTAAAGTAGAGAGGGTTGTTGGTAGCATCACCTTACTTTTTATTATACATAACAAAGAATAAAGGCTAAATTTTAAATAGCTAGAAATTTAGAAATAACATAAATTTAGAGATCCTTAAAACAAAACTAAATCACAGTTGAAAAGATTTGAAAAAGCTTTGAAACCTTTGAAAATAACAGTTTAAAAACAATATTTGAAAACAAATGTTGGTCGGAGTTAACACTCAAGAGGGGGGTGAATTGAGTTCCTATAAAAATTTCTGTTAAAAACTTTATCTGAAGATCGACCAATTTAAAAACAAAACAGTTCAGTTAATCAAAGTATTAAATTTATAATAGTTTGACTATTCAATTAATTTCTCAAGAGATTGATTAATTCTCAGTTATATCAACCTAAAATACTAAAATAACTTCTGAAACCAATTTACTAAATCAAAAAAGTTATAAATACTATCCAAGATTAACTATCAAAGTGAAACTTAGTTTTATTAAATATGAGTTAAAATAGAGTAAAACTAAATTAAAAAACACAGCGGATAAAACAAGTGGTTCAGTTTCAAGTCGAGACCTAATCCACTCCACTTGGTGATCACCTGACACCAAGAAAAATATATATAAAGCTTTGATCCACACCCTGGATCGGGGTTTACAAAAACATATAGAGTTGTCCAGGCCACTTGACCTCTACCACAGTTATACGTGGGAAATTAATACTACCAGGCCGCATAAGGGCCTCTTCCATAGTCTTATGTGGGTGAAAAATGGTGTAAGAAGATATTTGTGTGAGGATATCTTGTATCCTCTGATTCAGTACAGGAGACAGTGTGTATTTTTAGTACAGATACACACACTACTCAAAAGATTAATAAAATAGTACACATCTGAGCAGAATATAATAATAAGGGATTATAAATGCTCTGAGTGTTATTCTATGCAACTCTGAACTTCTAGGATATAACAGATTTGATGTTCGGGTTCTCTTCTAAAATCAGACTCAGAAACAAAGTGTCGTGAGTTCTGTGTTCTCGTTTCCAGTGAGTTATTGTGTAACTCTTCATATCACTTATTCTTCTTTGAGTTGGTGCTACATGGATGTTCGTAGGATGGTTCATAGGAAGCAATATGTATTATCATTATTCTTCTTCTTATTATAGCATGCATGTATGTTCACTCTAACATCTCTTTCATTCACTTCATCCAGCTCGTGCACCACCTTGTATTTTATCTTGGGTGCTTGTGTTATGGCTGACAAAAAGCACGGTCTCCACACCTCATACTATCTGCAAATATGTATGTAAAAGATCATTAATTATATCAGTTTCATTAAATGAATCAAATATGATCGTTATAATCAACTTTTAAATTTAATTGAAAAAGACAGAAAAATTGTTAAGTAAGGAATGGTGTCATAGTTGGTGGTGAGACAGGAACGGTGCCATAGTCATGGTGAGTCAGAAGTGGTGCCAGAGTCAATGCTGACGTCCTTCACGAATTATGGAACTGGTATCATAGTTACAGTGTCTAGTCCTTTGTAATTTCTGGAACCGATAGCATGGTTACAATGTCCGGTCCTTTGTAATTTATGAACGGTGACTTGTTATGGTGTCACAGAACCGGTGTCTTGTCCTTTGTCAAACTTCTAAACGATGTCTTATTATGGTGTCAAGGAATCAGTGTTACTGACTTTGCGAGAATTCTGGAATGTTTAGAGATGCAATAGTGTTAGGTCTTTTTTGAGAAATAGTGTCACAGGTAACAGTGTCATGGAAATGGTGTCACGAACTTTTCTAATTTCCAGACTAAACAGTGAGACCTTTTGGGCACAAAAACGGTGTCTCTTACTTTTTAAACTATCTGTAAGTTGTCTTAAGAGGTAATACTCAACAGAATGGATTAAGATTAATCATAAGCATAATAAAACATAATATAACATGAGTAATCATGATGTACAATATTTATACGTGATTTACATGATTTACATGATTTTTTATCATTAAAACAAGAGGATTCCAATAGTAGCTGATTTCGTTGTTCTTCTAATGACCATAGAGGAAGGTATTTCTTGTTTGTTTTTATTGTACTTCTTATCTGTGGTTTATATAATGTTTTAGTGTGAGTTTCTAAATATTCTAGTGCACAATAGAAACATTCTGAATAGTGCCCAAATATTTATCTTCAAAAACTAGATAAAAATGCATTCTTAGAATCCACAAAGACACAATCTCACATGCAATTTATAATTAATTTAGATAGGTAAAGAATTACATTGTCTTATAATTCTTTATTCATCATCGAATGAGGTCGACACTTTTTTTTAATAGTTGTTATGATTGAAGAATCAAAAGAAGATTCCATCTAGCGGTAATCAACACGTGTACTAAGAAATTCGAAATGTCGTCGTTGGGTTCTCCAAATGCTAGTGTGGATGTCCCTACACCATGCGTCGTTCATTTTTAATCACACCTTAAAATACCAATGAGGACTCTTGTATTCTCTTGGCTCTCTCACAACCAAAGAGGGAGGATGAGGATCATCAATGCTCACATAATTTGGAATGTTCTTGAGAATATCTTTGGGATGAGATAATTCTTTATAGAGCCAAATGTTGTGCATAATAATTGTATTTTTCAAATAGAAATTCACATTTTAGAGAATTTTGTAGTCATATATTTATAGAGTTAGGGTTAAAATATTATTTTCACAAGGCCTCTTTAATATTCTTTTAATCCTCAGCATACCCCATGTCTAAATAATAATAATATTATTATTATTTACTTGACCTGTGCATAACTTACAGACTAAATAAAACTTATTTTTTCTAAATAAATTAATATTGATTCAAATAATATTTCATTTTCACCAAACCATTGCTTGTTCCAATCATCCTCCCCATTATATATCCAACCTTATATAACAACTATTTATTTAAATAAATAAATTTCATTGTGTCATACACTGATAAATAAATATTTTCAATCAACCAATAAACTCTATTAAATATTATTCCTCAGACCTAATAATAATATTCTAATTTACTTTTTAAATTCATATAGCCTAATTTCTTGGATACACTTAGTGTGTGACCATCTAGGTCCCTTTCTCTGTGGCATTAAGCTAAGCCACATAAAGTTCAATGTTAGAATCTAACAACATTCCATGAAACCCATAGAGAAAAGAGTTGATGTCATAATGTCATTCAACCTCCTATGAATGATTACTATGTAATATAATCTCTTTATCATGATATATCACATCAAAATGGTTGTGTATCTTGTGTCATCAACTTATATGCTCGACTCTATTTCTTCTAATTTCCATAAAAAAACCTAACGATATGTACTTCCATGGCCATGGAATTATTAGGTTATTTAAACTCCATCAAAGAGTCTGGGATATTCACTTCCAACAAAAGGAAAAAATCCACTCATATTATTCATTAATTTAATGTCACTCATGACGCACCCAACATATTTAACTTCTCTGTGAATGATCATCATCACGATTTATGAAATACATCTAAGTATACAATTTGTGACATAAATTAATAATAATCTTAGAGTCAATGTATCATTACACACATTCACAGATAGGAATATCCAATTACACATGAAACATTTTGAATTCCTATTAGAAGGTATGTTCTCAAAACCTCCCTTTTTGGAGATCACCAAAGTATAACACCATGAGATCATGTTTCAATGTCTTATAAGCATCCTACCCCTGATAGCCTATATCATATGTGTCCCTTCAAATGATGTCATCCAACTATAAAATATAGGTTTAAGGTATACTACCATAACATCTAAAGTATCTCATCATAATGGGGAATTTTTATGTACTTTTAATGCGAAAAGTATCCTAGGACATTATGACATACACTATCACATAAAAGAATGATCTGGGTGTGATAAGAAATTAATTAATATTCAAATCTTGGATATAATAGTAATCTAAAGTACAAAGATAGTTATTTCTAGGGAACCAACTCTAACAGACTCCCACTTGCACTAGATCCAGCTGTTAACCCTCTTATTAGCTTCACATGATAAACATGATTCTACTAAGTAAAGGTAAGTGTTTTGCCTACCACCTTTTACATGGTAACCATAAATACTACCATAATTCCTTGTGGCCGGTCTACTTTCCACAACCTCATCCCTATAAGAAAATCCCTTACGAGATGATATCCCTGAGTATCTACCTCTATGTTTCCTTATCAAAGCCTGACATCTCAATTAACACCATAATCAAAGTTTTACTATTATGAAAAACCCAACTAGTGATATAAACCACGATTGGAATGGTTCATTGCAATATTGATTCTAAAGTTGCATCAGAAGCTACAATATACTCAGTGTGTGTAGATATGGCCATTACTGGCTATAATATGCTTTACTTGAATATTAACTTAGACTTACTATGATACTAGGTCAAACTTGATCTAAAAGAATACTAGTTTTATATCCCCTCAAAACTAGTATTCTCATTTCTCCATTTACCAGGAACTCATCCAGTTTTTCTTTCTCAAGCACCGTTGGATAGTTTTGACTACTAACCGATATTGTTCACCTGATCTCCTTTGATATTTATTTTCTTTTCTTTACACACGAGCAATATCAAAGCTAATTACACTCCATGGTATGTGATATGGATTTCCAAATTACTCTTAGGCATAAGTATTCCATACTTCAAAAATACCATGTGACACTGATGAAAATTTTAGTGAATTATTCCATTTTGTATTCCCAATACAATGCTAACTTATGTACATGACTTGGATTAAGAAACCCCTTTGATCTATACTAATAGGTCATGTTCCCTAGAGATTGGGTTGTTATTTAAGTCATTATTGGATAAATTAATCTTATTCTTAGTTAACCTTAATACTAATAATCTATTTTCATGATGTTATTAAACATATATATCTTGAAAAGAATAGTTCTCCCACTAACCTTTTGACATCTGGAAACCATTTGTTCCAAATGAATATACTCTGACCATTATGCTTGTTATGATCTATAAATAGATCTCAGTAACATGCATCCTTTATTGGCATGCTTTGGAGTCACCTATCCTTTTGATCAAGTCATATAGACATCATCCACAAGGTTTCCTCTAAGGAAAAATGGAATTGACAAAAAATGCCCAATAAAATGATCATGAAGCCATGGCAAGTATGATTTAAATGGAATTTAGGCATGACGACTTGGACAATCCAATATAGCCTTATCAGTACTGACTTGTACCATTCATGTATAATTTCTTTTTGAATACCAATGATGGATTTACATCAACCACCAAATACAGAAGTGTATTTTGGTACATGGAATCCATTTTAGAATTCATAAAAACTTGTCAATCATGGATTATTGCAACTTATTTCTTCTTATAGGGATCATTATTCTCCAAGATCAATATATCACCCATCTTGATGAATATAAATCCATAATAATGGTTTTATATTTCCTACTTAATATCTTTCATTGGAACAATTCCTCCCATTGAAACTTGTAGAGTTTATTGTTCTTATGCCAACCTATGTGCATCCAAAGCCTAGAATTCCTAGAAATATAACATGCTCCCACTATATCAAAAGAGATTCAATCCCTCGTAGATATATAGTTGGTATGATTAATACCTTTCTATCTTAGGGATGTTAATATCCTAAGTGACTATAGGATAATTAACTAAGATGCACATTGTGTATCCTTTGATGTATATTTTAAGCTAAGGCCAACTTAAAAAATGATTCATATAAAAAACCTTTAGGTTGAGATCTTAATGGATTCACATCATATAGATTATTTATATGATATTTATTAATAAATTTGGTTGGCATATGGTTAGTTAATATTTTCAAATTCACATCTTGAAGAATTTATAGAAGATATGTAATATATATATGACTCTTCACTGATCCACCTTGTACCACCATCAAGTATAAGGTAATGTGAGTTATGATTACTCAACATTTTAAATGATCAAATGAAAAATATGGTTAAAGATATACTCTAATGAGTCACTATGGAAAAGGTTGTATCTTATATTAGTATTGAGAGAAACCTTAGATCCAATATCTTTTACCAAGTATATTCATTTTCATCAAGAATCCCAAAAGGAATCTCATGAAGTAAATGAATTCACCTCTAACTTATCCTTAGAATAATTCCATGGATTTCCAAACTCATTCTATAAGATTTTGCAGCATACCTTTAATTTTAAAGATTTCTTCGTCCATTAAGTAATTTTGTCAGTATAATAAGTGTTTTAGCTCATTAGTGACTAAACATTATTCTTGGTATATTAGTCAACTACACTAGATAATTAATTAGCTTTCCACAACTAGGTAAGAGTATTATATTTTATATTGATCACTCATTGCCTTGGATATCTATGATTCAAGAGTTTACTGAGAAATAGTTAAGTATGGAGTACCAAAACAACATTCATTTCAAAAATGAAATTACATCTCCTTATGTATAAATGATCATTGAGATAAATTTTTGGTAATACTCAATTCAAACTCAAATCAATCCATTATTGACAATATGAAGTTGTGAACTTTTCATTGTTGATGTAATAAAAATCCCTTATCTTATTTTGGGAGAATTCACCTTGCTCCCTATAATGTTTCCTTGGTTCATGTATTTAATATAGACATGTGAATATCTTATTGTATCTAATACCCAATACTTGAAACATATACAATGATGAATATGCCTAAAGTGGATATAATTGTTTTATTATTATTCAATTCATTATAATTCTACTTTCAATGTCCTTTATTCCCAAATGAAAAGAAAATAACATTTTATTTCTTTTCTAGCCGTTAAAACTTCCTCTTCTTAGAAGAGCACTGCTCAAAAGATTTGGACTTGGAGAAAGTCTTATGTCCCTTTTCATTGCACTTATTTTTATTCATCATAAGGACCAGGTTTTCATACCTCATGTCCTTATAGAATTGGTGAATTAGAGTGAGGGGTTATAGGAGTGACTTCTCATTATTACCTATAATATAATTTGAAACAAAACTGGAGAAAATATGAGCTAGTGAGGATAATATGAGATCTTCATGTAACTCATCCAGTAGCATAAATCTTAGGATAAACGCTTCATGTAACCAATCATCTTGACCATATGAGGCCCGACTGGTGTTGACTCTCTAAGATTTCATGCAAATAATTCCTTGAAGATATCATATCTCTCTTGTCTCTCACAATAAATATAACACCCAACCTAGATTACTATGAATAGTAACTAGGTTGGGTCACCACATGGAATAAATCACACCTCCCCATATGCTAGAGGATGTAGACTAGTAGTGAGGGCTTAGAGTGTAACCACATGGAGACTATTCCCACGTATTAGAGTAAGAAAAACAACATTAAATAACTAAAAATTATGTAAAATAGTAAATGATCAGAGTAAGGATGTAATAAATATAAGAAAAACTGAAAAAATAATGGAAAGTAGTAAGGTTTGAACAACCATGTTATACACACAACAACTGCCCACCGGGCTAGTTACATATTCATAACAAAATATCTGAAGACAAATATGATGAGATCTACTGCTAACTTTGAGCCATACAACATACCAAGCTCCATGTACATGTCTGAGCCATCCCGCTCAATCAGTCCCAGACCTTAGCCCAAACTATTCCTACAGTTAATTGAACGTATTCTTAGGCACCCCAATGTAATGAAATCCCAAGTAGGGTGTGAGTATAAAACTTAGTAGGACACCACCAACACGGTCCTATAAAAAGCTAGTAAAAGTAGTGTATTTTTATGTGATCTACTCAACTAGATAATATTAACAAACTTAAACTATTGTAAGTAAATTGAATAACTATTGTCATACCTTGGGACTGACAGCTACCTAGGTCTGACCATACCTACTTTAGTCAGCGTTGGAGTACCTCTAAGTAAGCTACCTCGCTATAGGGGGATATAGGTTCTAGATCTAGGATAACCTATACCCAAATCCACTAAATATAAAATATAATTCTAGGTATCAGCTAAACATCTTGTAAATAAGGCATCAAGTTGGATCCCAAGCATCATAGGCATGCCACTTAAGCTGTGTGTAAATAGTAGAACCCAGATGACGTCTCGACATTCCCTATTCCAGTCCAATGTCAAATTCCTAGGTCCTAGTCCCCAAGTGATCAAGACATTAGACACTAGAATAAATTCCTAATGGGATAACCCTTAAGCAATGTAATAGTAATACTCTCATAATCTGAGATTATAACTTGATATCCATCAATCATCGGCTCAACAACTTATTCCCAGATAGCTCTGGACAATGCAATCAGGGTGCATCCACCCAATCCTAGGTAGTATCCCATGCATCAATCGAGGTGATCATCGTTAACCTTAAGAATGTGTCAAACATCTAGTGATCGATAGAAATGTGGCCACTCAAAAACCTCTGAAATCACTTAGATCCTAGCATGTTAGGCATCCTAGATGATACACTAAATATAAGGGTTTCTGAGATGTACTCGACAACCTCTTCTATTTTATCGATATAGGAATTAATACTAGAGTCATTAGTCATTATAGTAATAGTATATCAAATATTAGATCCTAATATCACCAAGAATCCAAGGCTTTACAAGTGTTAATTACTTTAAATTATAGTAAATCAATCTTTATAGTTACTTAAGAGGTGGATATCAATCCATGAGACATCCAACTTGTTACTTACCTAAAATTTTACATCCAAATACATAATTAATAATATACATATGATTATAATCATCAAAATCATATTGATTTATTATATTTAATATTTGGGTGAAACCAACATTCAAAATAATAGATAGGTAGGGTCGAGTCCTAGACGACCTTAGCACCTGACTATATAAGCAGTTGGGGGCTACACATCCCCAAATACTGCCAGCTCATTTATAATTATCTAGTGTGGTGTCAGGATACATAAATTTAATACTGGTAGTGATTTGATGATTCATGTGTTGATTCATGGTTTGTTATGGGGTTTCAGCTTGTTTTCAACAAATCCAAAGAAGGTATTGAAAAATCCCATGGTTTTGTGGGTTGGTTTGAGGAAGTTTGAAGATCCCATGGTTCTTGGTGAGTTTAGGTTATTGTATTTGTTGACAACCATTATTTTGGTATTCATAAGTCTGACGATGCTTGATCTAGTTTTTGTGGAATTATATATCATGGAAGTAAGTTTCATGATACGAGAAAGTGTTTTTGAGAAGTGTTGGAGGTCATTTGAATAAAATCTAGTTGAGTTATGAGTGAATTATGGATCCACATAGCCGAATTTGTAAAGGGTTGATCCACATAGCTAAATTGGTGAAGGTAAATTCACATAGGCAATTTACATAGTTGTTTTGGCTACATAATCAATTCATGTATCCAATTCAGGCACATAACCAAATGCATCATGTAGTCAAATGATTGATGTGACTAATTTTGGAATTCACATAGCCATTTTTAGTGACATAGAAGAATGAGTCATGTGGCTAAATTTTGAGATGAAAAATGTTACTTATTGGTGACATATCTGAATGGTGACTCATATAGGCGAAAATGCTACATAGCTGATTTCTGTTGAGAATCACGTAGACAATTGCTAGCATGTTTTGTAGGAGTTTCTAGTGATTCTTAAGGAGATTTAAATATTGATTTTATTATGTTGTAAAATAAATTTGGTCCACAATATAGATATTGTTTTTTTCATCTTTCATAGATATCGTGAAGTGATAAAAAATATAGAGATTATGGGGCATGATCTCTATGGTATAATAGAAGAGAGAGAGTGGAGATCACGAGGCATGTCCCCTACATTATAACAAAAATAAGAGAGGGTATGGGTAGTGGAATATATATATATATATATATTAGAAGATAGAGATAAAGATAAATTGAGATATAGAGAGCACCAATAATTGATAAGATATTCTATTGCATGAGAAAAGATATGAAGAAGAGTAGTTTGAATCTGAGGTTGAATATTTAGTGATAAAAATATAATGAAACTCATGTCTTTCAAAGATCTGTTTTGAGATTGAGAATATTCATGTATCACAATACAAGCCTGCACTATGGGCTATTCTTTCTTACATATTCTAGAGTCTCATGTAAGTGGATCTTCATTCTTAGTTACCGAAGCAACCTGGTTTTTCTAGTGACTGTATTCAATTTGTAATCATCTTTTGTACTGTAACATGAAGCTATGATGTTGGGTGTGACACATACCATGTGTGTTGGTGTGTTTCATTATTTATTGTAAGAGGATTTCACTTAGGGATATAGTGTAAATAATATGTAGTTGGGGGGAGTAACCAACCATGGCAAAGAGTAGGATTCCATATTGTATCTAGACTTTATAAAATCTGTGTGTTCGTTACTCTTTATTTTTTTGTATAATCATGTGAGGCTGAGTTATTTTTGTTTTGAGTGGATATTACTCTAACAAGTCAAAAAGGCTTATGTCTATTGAAAAGAAATTATAAAAACCATCCTCCATTGATTCAACCCCTTTATCAGTGGAGAAAAATGATCTAGATAAGCACTTCTATATTCTTTATGATCAATGGGTGCATATGTTGTTTAGTTATTTGTAAACCCACAACCTACTTAGATTATTATTATTAATTATAATTATATTTTATAATATTAATATTATTAATATATTATTACTCGTAAATGTATTTTTATTTATAAATATAATATAATAATATATTATAATCAAAACGAGTAGAGAATAGATCTCAAAGGACTCTTTCTCAATTTTATGAAAAGAAAAAAAGAGGAAGACATGGGAAGTATGGGGCCATATATGATAGAAACTACCCTTAAATCCTTTAAAACAAAATAGAAAACATCACAAAGACTAAGAATAATAGAGATGTTCTTCTCTTATGTTATCAGCCCCAACATCATCATCCCAGTCAAATATTACCCCATGAGATATCATCACCATAGTTCTATTTAAATGAGATAATTCCTTATTTCCATTTATTGGTTAAATAGTTTTAAACCCTTTATTATCCATTAAAGACTTTTTATTTTTTTTAGTATATTCTTAAAATATTTTACTCCATGAGATGAATCTCAATCCTCATATTCTTGTAAGTCATCCTAGCTACCCCCAATTTTATTATTTTCCCACTATTGATTATTATCCTCCTAAATTTGAGAGTGATCACATTAATACTATGCTTGGAGTATAATTCTTGCTGGAGATTCATCCCCTTTGAACCCCTACCCTAGTATCACCTTCTCTTGGTTATCTTCACCATCATAACTAGAACCCATATATTATGAAAGCTAATCTTGTTGCATTTAGTCATCTAGATTAGCCTCTTGAATCTATCCCCCATTAGTTTCCTCATTTCCTTTAGAGTATGAAATCTTCCCTTGACCCATTTTACTAGAAGAGTTTCCCCCTCTCGACCCATATCCCTATTCGATAGAGTATTCCCCTACTCCCGTGAATGAACCCCAAGATTTCCCTTATCCTTAAGAATATCCTACACCCACATACCCAGATTCATAACCCCTTAAGGAATATATTTTCCCCACATATTCCTTTAATAGAGCAATCCACTACTCCTATGAATGAGTTCCCCAAAAACTCTACCCCTACCCCTTATACCTCCTTCATTTCAATAATCTTAACCCAAAATTTCCATTTTATTCTTTTGAAAATTCCTGAAATTATCCTAACCATTCCCCTTAAAATAATAATGAGAACATATAAAAATACAAAAACAATTATCCTAAAAATTCCTAATATATTGACTTACCAAACAAAAATAATTTTACCTCTCATGGTTAATTTGAAGAGAAATATAATCATATGATGTATAAAAAACAACCTTGTTAACCAAAATGGAGCCGAGGTCTACCACTATAAGAATTATTTCATAATTCTAAAAATATTAAGAACCAATAGATTTATACACCTAGATCATAATTCCAATTTCTTTAGAAATATCAAAAATAATTCTAAGATGCCATAATTTCCAACTCATACTAAAAATTATAATCCAGGTTTGAACCTATGTATTCTTGATGGAAAAAGGGTTAAAATGAACATCACATTCCTAAAAGTAGATCATAATTGGGATTAATGTGACATAACCAATACCCCATTATTTCCACATTAGGTATTTAGATGGGAATAGAATATTAACATAATCACACCCTAGTGGTATACACTTATAATTAGCGAAACCCCAGAATGCTGTCAGGTGGTGAACTGGATCTTCAGTTTTCCATGATTCTCAACCTATGGGTAAAAAAATATTATACATAATCAAATACTTTCAAAGATTAAATATATCCAAGATATCATATAAATTTGTGACTAAATTATAAATATCCCCTTTGTTATCTATTCTTTCAAGAATATCATCCTTTATAGTTAAAAAAAATACATTAATCAATATCTTCCAAAAAACCCTCATGAGTGAAAAAATTCATTCTTAACTTATATCTTGGTGTTGTTATTCCTAAATAGGGGTGATAAAACATCACCTACCAAAAGATAAAGGATTATATCATGAGGAAAATCCATACCCGAGCCTTAGACATCAATTTCAGAATCACAATCACCCTTGATCTCTCAAGCTCCCATCCTTCCCCAACTTATATATAAATATAAATATAATTGTAAATATATATATTAATAATAATAATAATAATAATAAAATATATGGGGAATTAAATATTTGTATTTTGATATTTTTTTAGGTATATTTGGTTTTGAAATTTTTGTTTCTTTAGAAGAGCACATTTTCCTCCCTTTGAGGATCCATAATGACCTCCTTATGTCTTACTACTCTTCATGTGTTCTAAACTATTCAACCATGTTCCTATATTAAAAATATTTTATTAAATATCTATGACCACCTCATTTTAGATTATTTATTTTCATGTGTTACATGTTCATCAATTATATTCACATAAACTATTCTTTTATCTTTATCATATATTTCATCATGAAAAACCCAAATGCAATTATTATGGGAAAACATATTGGCATGTATCCATACTAATATTTTATGTCAAATAGTAAAAATAAATTAATAAAACTATTTTTGTTTCTATGGAGGCCAATATAACTCACTATTTACCATCTCTATTAACTCAATTGATATCTATAATGACCTATATCATTACGGGTAATTGAAAATCGTGTGAAATTAGATTCTCATAGAAGTGAATAAGTGTGATTTTTTAATATTAAAATTTAAATTTTTAAGAGAGTATGTTAGACATGTTTGAGTAGTAAAAATTATTTTTTTAGGTAGGGGAGTGAGTAAAAATGACTTGGATTGAATTTTCAAGTGATGAAAAATTAAAACCCAATATCAGGGTTTCTTTATTTGATTCTTTGATTTTATGAAAACAAGGGGGAATCAACTAATGATATTTGATTATTTAACTCTAATAATTATGAGGTAGAAGGTATCTTATATATTAACTAATATGTTTCATGTTTTATTTGTGATTTTGTATGTGTTCATGAGGGTTCGGGTTAATAAGACTTAAATAGGGACCTTAAACTTTTTAATTTTTGAGATAAATTAGGTATTGTATCCTAGGATTAGAAAAAACATTCCAATATAGATTTAGTGATTTTATAATCTCCCAACAACCACCTCTCCATGAGGCATGAGTACTAGTTTGGTGTGATTGACCCTAAAAGGATCCTTGGATTTGAGATAAAGTAAGATGGTCCTAGGATGAATTCTCATATGTTGGTGAGAATATTATAGCATGTGTAAGCATTTTGATGATCGATTTCACAGAAGGTTTACCTAGAGGTCTGTATATAATCCACCTTTATTGTATAATTGGTGTCTTAGGAATTAAATTGGTCATTGTGAGTCTTCTAAGGTTGAGAATACCCTAGCAGGAATGTCTCTTTTTAGAAATTTTTATTTGATAATGGTTTTACTATATGGGTACCTTCAGAAGGTGAATGAGGAGATGTAATTAGTGGGAATTGAATACTATTTTGTGGGAGTTATTAAGATAATTAAGGTATGTTACCAACTAAGAATCCTTACATAACTTGAACTTCTTGGTAAGTGTTCTATCTTAGGATAAGATGATATGCTGGCTTATTAATGGGTTTTCCTATAATACTAGTGCATAGGTTGGTGTTGGTAAATGAATTTGAGAATTTTAATCATAACGGGGGAGGTTTTTTTGGGTAAATTACATAAGTAGGATCCAATATAGGTATTTTATGGCTTAATAGAGTGTTTACGTTATGTGAAGAGGTAGCAGATTGGTTCAGCTTCTCATAACTTTTTAGGTTTTGTATGATAATTATAAACTCAATTTTTAGGTATTATTGAGAGGTTTTGGTTTTTATGGTGGGATATGTATGTGATGGAAAGTCCGAGTGATTTGATTCTATAGGGGGAAGAACATATAATGTGGGTTACTAGTTGAGATCAAAGAATGGATTTGCTACTAACTGAGAGTTAGGTTTAGGTTGTGTATGCCATATTTTGTCCAATTTTATCCTGAATTAGAATGATATATCATGACTGTGAGGTTATTCTTATATTTTTATGGTCTCTTGGTTACATTAATCCTAAGTTATAGTTTCAAGGAGCTCGTTGAATATTTCTCTTGAGGGAGCGGGTCTCTATACACCCACTTTTAGGATACAGATACACCTCCTAAGGGAGTGAGTTTCTATACATACAATTTTCATGATTTAGATTCATCACTTGAGAGAGTGACTAATTATACACCCAATTACTTGATTTAGATACACCTCCCAAGGTACTAGGCCTCTGTATACCCACTTCTATAATTTAAAATCACCTCTCAAGGGTTTGGTTCATTATACACCCACTCCCACTATTTGAATGCCAACCTATTTCTTGGTGAACTAGCTTGGATATTATGGCGTATTATTATATATATTCCCTTGTATGACCAATTAAATTTAATATTATTTTATGAATAAGGTAATATTAAACCTTTTGGTGGCCCAGTTAACAAATTTTGATGGGATTCGATTACTTGTATGACGAGTGTTACTGTTTTTTTAGTTTTCTCATGAACACATCCTCCTAATATATCGATTTATATATCAAGGCTCCCTTTAGTGGTGTCCTAATTAGTTTTATGTTTACACCCTATACACGCACCTCAGTGGATTTGTAAAAATTATGTAAGATATGTAGGTTAGAGAATAGTTTATATAGGTGATCAAGCTTGATTATCTTGATGTGGTTTTGGAGATGGGATCGAGGAGAATCTTTGGATTTTATAATTAGTATTCTAATTTATTTTTGTTTATATATATATATTTATATATAATCAAAATAGAGGGTGATCCTTCTCCTATGTACGAATTTATTAATAACATATATTTAATTTTCATAACATTTTGTGTATTTTTTATGTATTTATAATGGTTAAATTGTGGTTATAATTCTTTTTGTACTATGATATTATATTTATAGATTTTAATTTATTTATTTTTATTTATTATTATGATATTAATGGTATAGTGTATGTATTAATACCTCAACACTAGTCCAAAGACTCTACTGTATAAGGAGGTGTTATTGAGGTCACACAGTGCTCTACATCAAGTTAGTAAACCGAGATCAGAATGCCAAAATTTATTTTATTAATTTTACCTTATTGTCAGTTCACTATAACTAAATATCTCATCTCCCTTTACAAACCTTTATCATGATTGATTCACTTGAATAATTTAGTTGGTTTACCTTTATAAACTATCCGCATGATCGATTATACTTTTCAAATTATTAATCATAGCCCGTCCACTGTATCAGGAAAATCAATTTCACCTCATTATTTTCACCTTAGAATCAATTTTCAAGTATATAATGATCATTTTCCTTTTATTAGGATATATTAAAGAGCATGTAAAAATATTTATTCATGCTCTAATATATGAAAAACTATTCATTAGAGTCTACTAAACACAATATTGCAGCAGTATTCTACAAGATGTTGTATAAAACATCCTTACGCTCAATGAAATTTAATTTTATACTTCACATGAAAATTTTGAAGCCTTATACTATATGAAAATTAGTGTGGTATTATACTATAGAAAATAATTTATTTATACTCTTTTACTCAACACAAATAAAAATTTCAACTAGGCAAAATAATATTGTTTTCTTTTATTTTATACAACTCACCATGACCTTATACTTTATAAAACACTTAATTCTAAGTTTTGTACTCATAATAATATTAAAAATATTACATTCATCAATTGGATGTAATCACAAATCACTTTTATATTATTCATAATACATATTTCTATTAGATTCAATCAATGTTAGCATTCCTACCAAACACAACATATTCATTCTTTGAAAAAAATACTTAAGATTCTGTAAAAAAAATATCTTATTCAAATCACACATGAAAAATTTAACTTACATGATTTTTTATTTCGATATTTCAACCAGATTCAATGCATTTACATATATTAATATATTTCTATAAATTTTATCAACCATTTCAAACAACTACATATTTCCTTAATCATAAAAAAACATTTTATTAATTCATTTTCATAAAACTATTATGTCCCCCTCATTCCCTTAAACATCATCAATAGTAAACCTATCTATATTATGATTTTAAAGAATATTTCATGTTAGTATTTTGAAACCAACCTCCATATTATTTATGTTCCCATTAACAGTATCTAACAAAATATTAATCAATGAGTTGAAATAAATCAGTTTCTATAACCAACATCACCTGTACTCTGAGAAAAGTTTTATATATCTCTAGATCTTAAATATATTCAATACTTGAACATTAAAAATGGTTAATGACAAATCATAAAAAAATAAACTGAATTTGTGTAATAATATGCCTATTTATATTTTTTAGTACATCCATAAATATATTTTTACTTTTGATAATAAAATTATCACAACATTTACTATTACATTTATGAAAAACATCCCCCATCCATTTCACAAAAATGTAAAGAATATTTAATTTTAAACAAATATAAAGTTGATTTTAATTAATATATTATAATTTAAATTCATTAAAATCATATCTAACCTATTAGGTTTAACAAAACCATGTATCAAACACATGAAAACTTAGAAAAAGTCCAAATTTTATAAAGATTCAATAAGAAAAACCCTCCTCACTTTGAAGGATGAACTAATCTTCTTCATATTTTCATTTATTTTCATTTTAATTCATACATAAGGTATATTAATCACATTTTGTTTCATATTATTTGTATTAAATATTATTTCAAAATACATGCTGCATATAATACCATATTGTTAAATATAAACTTATTTATACATTTTTTCCTTATTTATCTTCTTATTCAAACAAAATTCTCATATATAATATAATTTAATCTATTCATTATATTCTCCTAACAATTATGTTCATATAAATTTAATGGGAATATTATGAACTTCTTTATCCTCCTTAATGGGATGGAGGTGGTTCAATTCCTTGGATGAAACTTTCTATGTCTTTCATTATCATTCCCTGATCCTATTTAGTATAAAATAATGTTTAATAGTTGTTTTTTTAAATATTGTGAATAGATATATCATATTATATTTAAATTTTATTAGTACATGTTTGGATAATTATAAAGCTTGATAATTTTTTTTGAAGAAATACCAAATAATATTGTTATTATGATGGACATGGTCATGGTTTGTGAAATACACATGATATGTTTCTTTATTTTATTATGGAAGGAATCTTGGGTCTGATAGTGGTAACCGTGGAGGCTCAATAAAATATGTCTTGTCAAAATAGTATCATGGTTATTTTTGAAATATTGTGCTATCATGGAGTATGAAAAATTCTCTTTTTTTTAAGGAATATGTTTCAGTACATGTGAGGTAATTCATTTTAAGGAAAATCTCAATCTAATTTTGACGATTAGTTAATCATTTTAGAATTCATTTCATAGGTTATGGTGATATTTCATTAAACATAAAGGTAAGTTGAAAAAATATAAAAAATATTGTTTTTAATTTTTTTGTTTTTCATAAGCATTTATAGAAGTCTTAGAGAGAGATTTTTGTGTGTCTTGCTCATGTGATTATTTTAATTATTTTTTTAATAATCATGGATAAGGAAAACATGAAGCCCTATTTTTTTTTACTTACTCTAAAGAAGAAGAAAATGGCATTGTAGAGTGTCATTTTTTAGATATAGAAGCTAAGATAAATTCCAATTTTAGGAAGAAAAATATTATGGTGTGTAAAGATTAAAATAAGGAAAGTTTTGAGATCTTAATTATTTTTATTAGTGATATCAACTGACTAGTAGTTTTTTAGAGATCTCCTTTTTTGAAAAATACCATGTCATTATGAGGTATGATACGTTTTGGTTTCTTTTTAAGTAAATTTAAATGTTTTTTATGATATGGAATGGATTGGGACTTTATGTATTCAAACCATTTATACTTTATAAGATAAATTTAAATGGTATTTGACTACTAAGTAATGATAAAATATAAGGATAAAATAAAATTACACTACTATATCTTTATGTTAAAGGTATTATATTTCACATTTTTTATATGAGATGATATTTAATTATAGTGGTCCAACATTTTGTGATGGAGGTGATCATAGAGGTACAATGTGACTTTTCAAAACATATTATAAACTATGTATTTATCATAGTCATTTGGATAAAGTGACATTTGAATCATCATTGATCCTTGGACCTTGTATCCAAATTATGGGTGAAATAAGTAAAAAAATTTATATACATCACATTGTTTCATTATTTTAGGTTAAAGAATAAGATGATATAATATATTTTTTTCTAAATATCTATAAGAACGAGATCCAGAAATGGGGAAAATAATTAAATTAAAGATACCCTAATTCACCACTCCCACTATTAGGGTATCTTTATCATAGGATCAAGTGTCCCATTTTTTATTTCATAACACCAAAGCACACTTAATAATATTATAAATCTAATTTTACAT
Organism: Viscum album; assembly: GCA_963277665.1. Classification (NCBI taxonomy): domain Eukaryota; kingdom Viridiplantae; phylum Streptophyta; class Magnoliopsida; order Santalales; family Viscaceae; genus Viscum; species Viscum album. The sequence continues at coordinate 1,285,373,867 of OY728136.1, read as the reverse complement.
TTCCCCCCTCTTAGATTGTAGATATAATAATATTGGTAATCATATGAATGATTATACTTTTATAGATATCTGCCTTCATTGAACTTCAATACACTATAAAAACCTTGAATTTTTTATTAATCCTTGAGGGACCCACTTCACTACTATTTATCATATACTTAGAGGCATACTATATAGTGTAACACCTTTAGTTGAAATCACTCGGGCACACCACTTCTTGTCTTTCACTTGAATTATAATGAGTATCCTTGTTGTTGGATCTTATTATATTATATTCATCGAAAAATATGAATTTTATCTCATCCTTTGAATTATTATACTAATTTTTCATTTATATCCAAATAATATTTTTTTATTTAATTCTTTTAAGTTATATTATATATATTTTTATCTTAAGTCAATGTGGTCTTCTTCTTTGTCCATTCATTAAATTATTTCACTCCTTTATTTATTTCTCCTGGACTAATAAAATTTTCTCACCTCATTCCATAAAAAAATTGTAATATTTTCCATTGGGATCTATGTGTCTAATCCAATTATTTCTTTAACCTCTTTTTTATTGAAAAAAATATCATAACATATTCTCTCTTTCCATTTGATAATTTTACCTTTTAAAAAGTTGTTGTATTTTCAATACTTATTTCATGTTCATATTTATCTTCATTTAATCCATGAAATTTGTTTCTCAAATACCGTGAAAAGTGATAGTTGTAACAAATACCTCACCCTTAGAGAGGATAAAACCCAATAAACTCACCAATCCTTGTATAATATATAATAGTTGTTGGGAATTCCCTTAAAATTTCCCCTATAATGTAATAGGTCATGGGCCTCCCATCAAATTCCCCACCTATAATGCAAAAAAGTGGTATTATTCCCTCTTTTTTTTTTCAAAAAACACTTCAATACCCTTTTAAAATAGAGAGGCATAAATATATAGAGAGGGAGAGGGAGTAGACTTCCTTTTGTTTCCATATTTATATTCTTTATTAAGATATGTTTTTTCTACTTGGATCCTAGCTACATTTTCATTTAAAAATAGTTAGAATTTATTAAAAAAATCAAAAGTGTTATACCTTCTTTTCTATGTTTTTTAATGAAAATATTTTCTAAATGGTCTTATATATTCATAATATTTATTACAATTATTTGAAAATACATAGTAGTCCATAGAATTTCCTAATGCTCAATAAGAATGGAACCTTCCAATGAATTTCTTTATCTAAGACTAATTGTTCTCAATTCATTCATACTATTTTTTATTTTTATTTCTTATCCTTATAAACTCATCACATTTAAAATTATCCCATTTCAAAGTTACTTTTCTTTTAAAGACCAATTTTTATACTTTTTAAACATTTTATTTTATAATGAATCTTTGTCAACATTATTGTTATGTTTTATTACTTTATGTTCAACCTTGGAATATAGCTTATCTTTTTCTTTCATTAAACATATTTTTATAACATATTTTTCATAAAAACTAACAACCAATTGAATTTATACTATTTTCCCAACATTTTATATTTATTATTTTTTTAATTTGTATCTTGAATATTTTCAACATGTATTTATTTAATGATATATTATTATTATTTTCCCATAAATATATAATTTTTTTCAAGACTGTTATATTTTTTTCACCATTTTCCTAAAAAAAATTATATTCAAACTTAGTTTATGATTTTTACACATACTTAATGTCATGACCCAACCCCACTAGGAACCATCTTGAGTTTGGGGTAGATTAAGAGTAACCCTTGAATCCCACCTCTAATAGGATATGGTTTAGTGACTAACACAAACTGTATTAAAACATGCCATGGGAGGAATTACCCTCTTTAATCCTAGGAAATAAAGAATAATCACCAATCAACACCCAGCCTAAAAATAAATAAAACCCAAACATCTAAATTATAATAAAATGTATGTAATTTAAAATAAAAATGCATATAATATTACTAAAAATATATAACAAGAGATCAATAAATTCTAAGAAACCAATAAAGAACTCCTAAAATAAATAATAATCACCAAGTTATAATATAATTAGGCTAATACTAATCTCCAACACCATAATAAAAATATATAAAACTATGTATAGAATTTGGGGCAGACATAATGTGTAATCAGTGAGTTCCTCTATAAGAACACTCATATAAATGTAGAAGAATACTAAGAAATTTCTAGGTAATAAATAGTGAAACTAACTCATTTTCCCATCTAAATCCTTATAAAAATTGATCTCATCATAACTACACTCTCTAAAATCTAAGCATATAACATCAGTACAATTAAATCAGAAAAATACAACAACAAAGGTATACCTAACCCCCTTTCTCAATGATCTAATAAATATCAAATACTAATGAAAAATTTACTAATGATTTAATACTTCACTATATCTATATATTACATAAAACCATAATTTTAATCTTATGACACAACCTTATACCACAACCACATAACAAAAACAATGTAACTATAACAAGAAGGTATAATAGAATATATGGAGTAAAAAATCATCTGTTTCAACAACATCTTGGATGTTGGGGGTTCTCATGATACCCAAATCCATATGGGAATCAGTTAAGATATTATACATGGGTAACAGTGCATAAAAATAACAAAATTATAATTACATACATAACTCACATATCCTATCCTAGGTTCTATACCTTATCAAGGACAACTATACCCATCTAGTGCATACATCTTCTTAACCTTACTCTAATTAAAAAATATATTATAATATATAAATTTTTTTCAGTTTAACAAGTTACTAAATATTTCATTCCACCTCTTAATAATTTACTAATTTACCACATAGCATGCTTACCACATTAAAAATTCTTTCTAGAACTTGTCAACTTATTTCATATCATTATTTCATTATTATTAATCATTATTAATTTAAGAATTCATTTATCTCATATCTATTAATTCTATATTTGAGGCATACAAAAACTACCAATCTAACCAAGAAAACTCCACTGCACTACCAAATTAATATAAAAATACCTCATTTTCTATATAATTATACTTAAATCATAATTTTATATACAATAACAATCTTAAAAAAGTAAAAACAATATATCACATATATTAAATCAATCATACTTACCATAAAGATTCAATTTCAATTAAAATAATCATATTAATCCTATATACTTACCCCAAAAAAACTAAATCATGTTAATTCTACACTAATAATAAATTGAGAGAGAGAGAGAGAGAGAGATTCCTTGAATCACCTACCTCAATTTTGTGATTAAATCATCTCATTATCATGGAACAAAATCCAATACTCAAATCCTTTAATCCATAAATATAATCTATATTCCATAAATCCATGTAAATACATTATCACATCAATACCTCAATCATGATCTATGGATACTTAAGGTAACAAAAGGAAGATAAAATAAATAAGATTTAAGGTAATAGTGCCTTAATTCATGTGATTAGAAACACACAAAGGAATAAAATAAAAAATCAATAAAGGAATGCATAAGGCCACCTAGTAGGTCTCACTATCACTAAGATCCATCCAAGAGAGGTAACAAATAAATAAAAAAAAGTGAAACCACCTTAATTTAATAATAAAAATGTATAATAATAAATAATAGTATAATGATATTTAGTAAGATGTAATGAGGGTTGATTAAATGAGGATAAAAAAACATGGGAAAAAATACCCATAAACTCTAAGAATATTATAGATGGTCCCATTTAAATTTTATTATATTAAGAATTATTAAAATGTTAAATATAGAATCACACCATAATATTGTTGGTTAAATAATTTACCTGATATCCATGACATATATAACACTATCTCCAATTTCCATAACTAGCTTCTCTATTAAATTCTCTCTCACCTAAAATCCATCAAAACATTGTTGAGACCATATTGAAATTGATATAAAGAAGACTAAACCATGGATATAAATTTTAATAATATATTCATGAGAAGATAGTCTCCAATGAGGTTATATTTTGTTGTAAAGTAATGGCAAGGAAATACAAATCATATCCAAGATTGTTGGCATGATGAAAAACACTAATTTCCAATCACTATTGTGATCAGTATGTTAGAGTTTTTCTTTAGTATTTTTATTATATTGGAGTCATGTTTAGTATATAAATTATTTTTAATGTGAATCTAAAGTTTTCACTTTTCAGTGTGTAATAAAAAAAACCATGGTTTGTTGTTTTGAAAAGTGGGTTGTGAAGGATATGAGAAAACTAAGCTTTCGATGGCCATGGTTCTTGGAGTTTTTTTTATAGAAACACTTTGACGACTCAATGAATCAAACCAAATTATGGTTTCATGTTTTTATTCATGTTAAATAAATTAAATTCTCTTGGTTTAAGGAGAAATAATCATCATCTTGTACTAAATTTAAGAAAAATAGGGAGTGGTCATGGTTTTAAGGTGTAACACCCCGACCTGAACCACTGGATCTGATGTGGAGTTCTATGTAACCTCATGCATGCCTCCCTGTACACAAGAGGCTTCCGACTAGAAGTGAGGGTATGAGTATGTCAATGTGAATACTATACCCTCAGTATCATGTCATCAAGAAAATAATAATAAATAAAAGAGAATGATAATAATAAATAAATATTAGAGTAATAATACACAAATGAAAGTATGGAATACATATCATAAATATAATTATCTCCCAAAGTGGTAAGCATGTCCATAGTATAAGAGATATACAAATAATAAACAAACAAATAAACAATGGAGGGTCCTATGGAGTCTATCTTAGTTCTCTCCAGCCCCATTCTCCTTTTCTTGACCATCAACCATAGGTCCCTTGCCCTTTTCTAGATCTCCGTCCATGAAATTTACAAGTGCACCAAAATTCCTAAGTAGGATGTGATTATAAGGCTCAGTAGAATACCACTAATTCATCATCAACCTAATGTTATCAAATATAACAAGTGTATGCCATAAATATAATAAATATATACGAGTATAAACCCACAATCCAAAACTAAGTGGTAATGGGCTAACCAAGCCACCACAAAACCCCGAACGCACCTGCTTTGGCTCCATACTGGAAGGATAAACAGAGGTGTTAATACTAAGCCAACTAGCCACAAGCTAGTGAATCGAGATCTTGGCTACCTCATGGTGTCATGTGTACATGCTACCCAATGTCCTCTAGAGATCAAATGTATCATGATACCCGATGTCCTATAGTTATCTTCCAGGATACCTCGAGCACATGACGCAAGATGTATACCAAGCTACTTTGAGTGTATCCATAACACAATCACCATGAATCCCTTGTAGCTATACCCTATGCTCAGGGCCCTCATTGCCAACGTCACAAGTCAAGAACACCCCTTCTCTAAGAGATGCACAATGCATGATGGCCCACCTATCTCAGTAACCAAACATGACCTCCAAGGCAATGGAAACACACATCATAGGGTAAATCATGATAATAAGCATGACATCATGAGATAAATAATAACACCAAGTCAACATGTGAATCAAAAATCAAACATGGAATCCAACTATTCTGATAAATCTCATGGAAACAATATCATAGTGGGTCTCATGGGCTACACACTCATCCATATACAAAAAAAAATCAAGAATGGTTATCATTTATGACAAAACATAATTATATCATGGAAATATGTATAAATAAGAGCCTAAGAAGGTTAGGTACTTCCTACCTCATGGTTATCAAAAGTTAGCATTAAGGTCCATTGAGGATTTCATTACCCGAACCATGATCACATACAAACTAGAAAATTATTGCATTCTAAGGGATCTTGAGGTCGATCGTCATAAAAAGAGGTTTATAAGGCTAGTATAAGAAGGAAGGGGAAGTGATCTCTAGAAAAATAGGGGTCTCTACAACGCAAGAAGGTGGTTAGACATGGAGGTGCACTAGAAAAACACACCACAACATAGGGTGTAACACCATGATTCAAGGGGGTACTAGAAGGATTCCTCCATGGTATAGGGTGTACATTTGTAGCATGAATCCAACGTGAAGAGCACCACCACAGTGTAAGGGGGGGGGGGCTGTAGTGTGGGGAAGCTCTGCACCCTGACCCACTATGGTGTAGGGTCAAGCTATGCAACATGGTTTTCTATATATAGCCCTTTGGGAAACTAGAACAAATACTAAAGAGGAGGTTGGATCAATATTTGAAGGAGAGAGGGTATTCATAAGGTTCAATCTACATGAGAAACCTTTATTAAGCGTCCTTAAAACTCCCTCTTTAATTTTGAAACAAAGGATCAAATCAATTCAAACTGATTCCTGAATTAAAATCATAATATCCTATTAAGAGGCTTTAAATTATGAAGACTGAAGACTGAGATATCCATTTGTAACCGATGTGGAGAAAAACATATGTGGTGTGGTCCTAGCCTCCATGATGCAACCTCCTCGAACTACCCTCCACAGCGATGGCTGCGGTGCAACCCCCTTTGAACATCCATGTCATGACGCAACCCTCTCTACTGTAGCGTAGCCTTAACTCCCCAAAACCCTATGATATATCCCACAACACCATGGAACAATCGCCTTTTCTATAGCATGGTCACACACACTATGGTGTAACTAGTTTAGTTTTGGAAGCAAGCTTTCCAAAACACCCCTTGATCCTCCAAAAACTTCCCAAATCCCTTCAACCATAAACAAACATTTCCAAATAAAAAAGGAGGAAAAGTAAGGAACTAAGGATTCTATTTAAGAAAGAAAATATTTAGGATGTTAAAATTACCCCCTATAAAGACTTATCATCCTCAAGAATCATCTCTAGGGTTCCTGATTGAAAAACTCAGGCCACTTAGCTCGAACGTTATCCTCTCACTCCCAAGTCTCCTCCTAGATCTGTCCATGCTACCATCAAATCCAAAAAAGTGTTACTGTCTTCCCTCATATTAAATTCTTTCTCCATTCTATAATTCACACTGGATTCTACTCATAAGATTCTCTAGGCTCTATCTTAACATACTTACAATAAATAACATGCACAGGGTTAGTTCTGTACCTCTGAAGTTGTGACATATGAAATATGTCATACATACCTCAATAACGAGAAGAAATATTAATATGGTATGCCATATTCCCAACCTACTTAGTGATCTCAAAAGGTACTAAAAAACATGGAACTAGATTACCTTACTTATTTAGATGTCGATTCCCTAACCAAGTGTTCACTCTCAAGAAAACTTGATCAACCATAGTGAACTTCAAGGGCCTCCTCCTATGGTATGCTATGATCTATGACTACTCTGAGTGGTAATCAATATCTTTTGGATTAGTTTCACTATATCATAAGTCTCTTGAACCAAAATTGATCCCATAAATGCTGCCTCACCCACCTCATGCCAACAAAGCGATGTATGACATGGACTCTCGTAAAGAGCCTCATAAGGTTCCATTTGAATTGAAGTCTGGTAACTATTGTAATAGGCGAACTTAACCAAGGAAAAATTATCATCACATGCACTACTGAATCTAGAATTTAATCTTAAAACATATCCTCCAATATTCATACAATTTTCTTTAACTTTATGTCTGTCTGAGGATGGTACCCTCTTCGCAATCTCAGCTGAGTCCCTAAGGCCTTCTACAAGACCTTCCAAAATCATGATATAAAACATGCATCTCTATCTGAAAAAATTCTCAAGGTAACTCCATATAAGTTCATGATATCATGGATATAGATATTTCCCATCTCATCTACCGAGTGAGTCTCTCTAATTAAAAAAAGTGTGAAAATTCATCAATTGATTGAAAATCACCTAGAAATAATCAAGACTCCTCATGGTCCCAGGTAACCCCATAAAAAAGTCCATCATGATGTCCTACCACTTCTACATGGCCACTAAGAGTGGCTAGAGCAACCCAAAAGGATGTTGGTGCTTAACCTTGACCCTATGATAGGTAAGGTATTAAAAGATGAATTCTGAAATGTCTTTCTTCATTCATGGCCATAAAAAATATCACTTAAAGTTGTGGTACATATTTGTTTCTCTAGGATGAACTACCCATCTAGATGAATGTTAATCCCTCGCTCCTATATAATGCAAACAGGTACTACTACTCTCCCATGTACTGAGATCACAATGTCATCATTCAAAGACCACCCAGGTATTAGATCACCTCTAGATAGTTATTCCCTCATCACAACACACTCTGAGTCTGAATCTTGTCCATCCTTCACCCATCCCATAAGAGAATATGTGACTATTAAGGGAGAAAAAGTTATAGAACCTTGATACTCTTAATAATCCATCCTCCAATCATCCAATAATCTCATCAAGCACCACAGATCCTCATATGGTCGATCACCAAGATCCCGCTCAGCATAAATCTTATAGCTAAGAGAATACAAGAAATAGTTACCTTCCCCTAGTGAACAATACATCTCAAATTCAAACATTCATAGATAATCAACCTAGAGACTCTATCTAAAGTTCAGGTCCCTCCATGTGAAGATATAGAAAAGGATATTATGGTCTGTGTAGATAACAAATCTCTCACCATAAAGATAATGTCACCAATAATTCCAGGCATGGACCATGAATACTAGCTCTAGATCATTATTAGGGTAGTTTTTCTCATAGGGTGATAGATAATGAGACCCATATACTACTACCTTACCTCTCTACATTAGTACCACTCTCATATCAATGTCTAATGTATCAAAATACACTATATAACCAATCATAAGATCAAGGAGTATCAATACTAGAGCTACTGTCAATCATATCTTTAGCTCTAGGAAAACTTTTTCACATAGGTCTGACCACTATGGAACTTCACTCCTTTCTTCTCCAGCACTATCATGGGTTCTGATAGTCGGGAGAAGTCTTGAATAAATTGATGGTAATATCATGCTAGGCCTAGATTGCTCCTGATCTCTAACACATTTTAGGGATGTTTTCAAGACATGACTACCTAAAAATTCTCTGGGTCCATGGATATACCTGTCTCAGATAACACATGTCCTAAGAACTTAACCTCTCAAATCCATAAGTCACATTTTGATAACTTGGAATAAACCTGGTGTGTTCGAAGCATACTCAAGGATATCTCAAGGTACTTAGCATGTTTCTCTAATGTCAACACAAAGATGAAAATGTCATCAATGAATACTATGATGAAAAATTCTAGATATGGGTGATATATCTTATTCATGAGTTCCATAAACACTTCTAACGTGTTATTCAGCCTCAATGACATCACCAATTACTCATAAAAACCTTACCAGCTCCAAAATTCTATATTCAGAATGTCATCCTCTCTAAATCATACTTAGTGATATCCTGATCGAAGAACTATCTTGGATAACTATCAATATCCTCATAGCTAATAAAAAATATCATCAATCCTAGGTAAGGAATATTATTTATTTACCATATCCAGGTTTATATTTCGATAATCAACATAGAGTTTAAGACTACCATCTGCATTCTTTGAAAAAAACATTGGTGCACCCCATGGTGAACTACTTGGATAGATAAATCTCTTATGCTCTAAGTCATAGAGCCGTACCTTGATATCATTAATCTTAGTTGGTGCCATACGATATGGGGGTATCAAAATTGGTTTTACACCTGCTATGAGATCAATATCAAATTCAACTCCTATATTAAGGGGAATTCCTGAAAAGTCGTCTGAAAAAATGTCCTGATAGAGCTCCACAATTAGAGGAAAAAATGAGATGGATGTCACCTATCATACTGAGATATAAAATATTTCTATCTATGTTGTGATCATTCTAAGCTGACACAAGTCTGGTCCAACTTTGTCTGCTCCCAATTCCCACTCTTCGACCATCATGCATCTCCCTCCCTTTAGTGAAGTAAAAGACAACCATCTATGGTATTAATCAATGTGAGATCAGAATCTAGTCATCCGGTCCTTGATTAGAATCACATCAAAGGTCATCATCTCTAAAATCATGAACTCCTATAGAAATCAATAGCCAGTGATGACTATAGGGCACTCTAGGAATCACTGGAGATGATCCACTTTTGTACCCAATGGTGTATCAAGAGATACTAGTTTGGAGGACAACTTGATTGGTTGGTAAATTTCAAAAAATATTTTTTAGGGACCCTATTTTTTCCTTGTAAGACTTTGAAATATATTAAGAAATGTTTTTGAAGCCATACACAGAGACGACATGAGATTCTGAGGCCCGATGAGCCCAAAATTTATATTATAAAAATATTAGTTATATTAATATCATGCACATGAAACTTTTTGGGAATAATGAAATAACTCTTGAACAGAGCCTCGGATCATAAATCTAAGACCAAGATTGATTACGAGACATGGGGTTTACCCTAGGTGTGGCCTAAGGTTGGTCAGTGCCAGACGTCCAGTTCAGGTAATCACTGTTGGGTGAATTTAATTAAAATAAAAAAATAATTCATTTATTTGTTTTATTAAATGGAATAATTAAAATTCTATATAAATACCCTCTTATGAGGATTTTCTAAGGGTTATCCAAATAAACCTTGTGAGATCTGAGAGGAGGTTTGAAGAATTCCTCATTGGTGAATCAGAATTGGATGAAGGATGATGATCATATCAAGGTGGATCTAAAGGCAGCAGACGTAGCAAGTCTTCTCCTTCACCAATGAATGTGTTTTCACCAATGATCGATATTTTTTATAGGCATGCCTTGTTAATTACACTTTCTTCCCTTGATTAAAATATTGAGCATGAATATATATTTATCTTCTTTTGATCTATGTTTTCACACCCTTTGCATGAGCCCATTGATGAATTATTTTGTTTTTATTCAATTTATTATTTTTATGACATGACCTCACCTTGGATTACTTACTTTGAGACTGTTGGTCAAGAATGATTGACCAAAAATGTTCATCGCCCATTTTTTTTTTGTGATTTCTGACCATCATTCTTTGTGTTCTTCACTATTGGACCATAGGGTTGAGGTTTGAATTTGTCAGGGCGGGTTCGAGCACGATTGAACCCCCAAATTCATGGTAGTTGTGTGAACAATGATTGGGATGGTGATCTATAGATGGATCATGATTTTTTGGGACACATGTGACAATTTTTCCATAGATCTATGATCTGGTATAGTGACGGGTGAAAACCCACTGTGGGTGATTGAGATTTAATTTCCGGCCACCAGAGGCTAGGAATCGACAACTGAAGGCATTACTCATCGATTTCAGGTGGTCAACCAATAGGGATCATAATAGTGAGGCTAGATCTAGAAGACACATGAAGGTAAGCTGGTAATTTTAAAAATTCCCAACTACATGTCATGTAATGAGGAAGAACACATGACATGTATCCCCCTAGCTATGGCTCTAGGGTTTCAAGTGAAGTTAAGGATCACATGTTGTGTGGCTAAGACCACACGCCGTGTGACCCTTCCCAAGTGGATAATTTGTGTGCCAATTTTACATGACCAGGACCCTATGAGGGAGGACATGTCATGTACTCTAGGAGTATATGGGCACATGTCGATACTTGGGCATGATCAAGTATATGTCTAGGTACACGACACAACCTGATGAACACAGGAACAACCAGGAGCACACTTGAAATCCCTGGGTACCTGAGACATGTCGTGTGGGATCCTTACATACTGTTTATAGATAAATGACCTTCTATATGCATCCAAAGTAAAAAATAGGTATAAGAGTGAGACCACATGCCATGTGGACCCCATACACGCCATGTACCCTCCTTGAGAAACTTCCACCATGTGTATCTCTTTTATATGAACTTGTATTTTGGATCATGAATAACCTATACTAAGTAGTTTTCTACCTATAATGTAATGGTATCCTTCATAGTGGATTTAAATATATGATGTGGAATTTTTCGATCATGAAGCTTCTTTAGGCGACACTTGACGATGATAATGATCAAGCAATATCATTAGAGAGAGGTCGGGGTTGGAAACCCCCTGTTGCATTAGGGTACTGGTCCCCCATACTCCTTGTATTAGTTTGAGTGGAACCCCCTAGATAGAATAGGGTATTAGTCCTCTACCTACTGAGTGTAACCCCCCTGATGGACTAGGGTGTGGGTCCTCTACCTTGTTGTACCTCTCGTACCCCTCGTGGTTTAATTTTCATGATCACAATCACTCTCTTATTTATCTAATCTTGTTTTAAGTGTTTTTGGATGATAGGCATAATTTCAGGTTGCCAAGGAATTGGGCCAAGAAAGCCAGAAGGAAAATGGACTGATTTTCAGTCCACCGGCCAACTGGTGGATGACCACCGGCCAGCCGATGGAGCCTGGGCAGAAGGCATCCTTTCTGTCCAGACCACCGGCCAACCGGTGTCCCATCACCGGCCAGCCGGTGGAACCTAGACAGGCCGGACAGCTACTGCCTCCTCACCGGCCAACCGGTGGCCTCCTCACCGGCCAACCGGTGGCCTCCTCACCGGTCAGCCGGTGGTGCCTGAGGCCGAAGGCCTCTCCCTTTTCCAAAGCACCGGTCAGCCGGTGGAGCCAGTCAAACTAGCCGTTGGGCTTTGACCAGGCTTGTCCACTTGACTCCCAACGGCTCCGAAGGCCTCTCCAACGGCTCCGAAGACCCCCAAAGGCCATTTGAGGGTTCCCCCTCTATAAATAAAGGACTAGGAAGCCCCGGAAATGTACGGAAGCCCACGGGAACATTTTTCCATCATTTGGAGAACCTCCGGCGGATTGCTTCAAGGAACCCAACTTGCTCCAACTCATTTCCACATCCAAGGAGCACCACCATAGAATCTTGGGAGCGCTCTTCATCAACTCCAATCAATCCATTGGCGCCCAAGACTTCTCCACATCACGGTTTTTCATTATTTTATTATTTTGAGCATCAATTTGGGTTTGTGCCTACAAACCCCTCATTTCTCTCATCCTCTCTTCTTTGGGTTTTCACACCACCTTCAAGGTGTGAAGAGGTTAGTCAAGCCTTCCCTTTAAAAGGCTTGAGTCATAGGTGAGCTAGCCTTCACCTGTAAGAAGGCTAGTGGGTTCTTGCTCAACCATTAAAAGCAAGTGGGTTCTTGCATAACCATTAAAAGAAAGCTGTAATAGGTTCTAGACTACCTTAAAGTCTAGTGGGTTTCTTGCTAAAACCATTAAAAAGCAAGCGGTAGTAAATCTCTCAACGGTTGAGTTGGGAGCGGAGACGTAGGATTTGGTTTAAGCCGAACTCCGTTATCAAGCTTTGTGTCTTGCCTCTTTTATTTCCGCTGCACTTTAACTTTGATTTTAAATTGTTAATTATTTTTTAAAAGGCAATTCACCCCCCCTCTTGCCATCACTTCTCCGCCCAACAATTGGTATCAGAGGGAAAATTTGAGTAATACCCTAACCGGTTTCAAATTCAAGATCCTTTGTGATGGCTTCAACTTCTTTCGCCCCCGAAGGCTATTCTTTGGGTCGTGCTCCATTCTTTGATGGAACCGACTACACTTTTTGGAAAACTCGCATGATTACATTTCTTAGAAGTATTGGCTATCCTATATATAGAATTGTTATGAAAGGCTACACTCTCTCTAGCAAAGATGAGTCTAAATGGACCCCCGAAGACATTGCTTATTTTGAGCTTGATGCCAAAGCCATTAATGCTCTTCATTGTGGGTTAGACCGTAATGATTTTAATTGTATTTCTACTTGCACCACTTCTCATGAAATTTGGAAGCTTTTGGAGGTTACCCATGAAGGGACCAAGCAAAAGTAAAAGAATAAGGCATTAAAGGCCACATGGAGTGATAGCTCCACATCCTCCTCCTCAAGCGACAACGGTAAAAAATGCCTAATGGCATTTCATGAGGTAACCTCTTCTGACTCCTCTTCCTCTTGTTCTTAAAATTCTTTCAATCATTTATCTTATGAGGATCTCCAACATGCGAGAGATCAATTGGAGGAAGGTTTTCACAAACTTTCTTCCAAATTTGTTGCTTTAAAAAAGAATTTCAAAAAACTTTCTTCCGAAAAGGAACAACTTCTCAAAGAAAAGGAGGATTTGTCCCTCAAGATCCAAAACCTTCCTGATGTTGATTCTATGGAATCAACAATCAAGGATTTAAAGGAATCCCTTGCCAAATTTACCCAAGGTGAACAAAATTTAACCAAGCTCCTTGGTTCCCAATGTGTATCTAGAACCACCCAAGGACTTGGCTTTAACAAGCAAGCTTCCTCTTCCCATGCTCCAATTATTTTTGTAAGTGGGAGCTCCCAATTTAAATTTTGCAACCATTGTAAAAAACCCGGGCACTTAATTTATGAATGAAATTGCAAAAATGCCCGGTATGGAAGGCCCAAAACCATTTCCTTCAATGATGAATTTCATAGGAGAAGACCCGCCACTAGACAAGTGTGGATTGAAAAATCCCTTTTAGCGAGTCTCACCGGACCAAAATTTGTCTCGGTTTCAAAATCCTCTCCCCGGTGATTTGTTGTGTTTATTTAGGGGGAGTTAGGATCGTTTAAGCCTTTTTGCTTTCATTTCAAAATTTTCAATTCAAAACTTTCAATTTCAAAACTTTCAATTCAAAAACTTTCAATTCAAAATTTTCATTCAAAACTTTCAATTTCAAAACTTTCAATTCAAAATTTTCATTCAAAACTTTCAATTCAAAATTTTCATTCAAAACTTTCAATTCAAAATTTTCATTCAAAACTTTCAATTTCAAAACTTTCAATTCAAAACTTTCAATTCAAAACTTTCAATTCAAAACTTTCAATTCAAATTTCAAAAATTTCAATTGGTTTAAAAAAACTCTATCTTGTTTTTCAACTTTTCCCTCAATCAAGTTTTATGCCCCGTGCTATTTTGATAATCACAAAGGGGGAGAAATTATTGGTTGATTGGGGGAGAAATCTTTCTCTCATGCTTTGCTTTACTTTTCAATTTATCCTTTAAAGCATGCCTCTCATTTCAATCTTTTACATTGCTTGTTTTGGTGATTGGGATCATCAAAATAGGGGGAGATTGTTGTAACTCTCGTACCCCTCGTGGTTTAATTTTCATGATCACAATCACTCTCTTATTTATATAATCTTGTTTTAAGTGTTTTTGGATGATAGGAATAATTTCAGGTTGCCAAGGAATTGGGCCAAGAAAGCCAGAAGGCAAATGGACTGATTTTCAGTCCACCGGCCAACCGGTGGATGACCACCGGCCAGACGATGGAGCCTGGGCAGAAGGCATCCTTTCTGTCCAGACCACCGGCCAACCGGTGTCCCATCACCGGCCAGCCGGTGGAACCCAGACAGGCCGGACAGCTACTGCCTCCTCACCGGCCAACCGGTGGCCTCCTCACCGGTCAGCCGGTGGTGCCTGAGGCCGAAGGCCTCTCCCTTTTCCAAAGCACCGGCCAACCGGTGGCCAAGCACCGGTCAGCCGGTGGACCAGTCAAACTAGCCGTTGGGCTTTGACCAGGCTTGTCCACTTGACTCCCAATGGCTCCGAAGGCCTCTCCAACGGCTCCGAAGACCCCCAAAGGCCATTTGAGGGTTCCCCCTCTATAAATAAAGGACTAGGAAGCCCCAGAAATGTACAGAAGCCCACAGGAACATTTTTCCATCATTTGGTGAACCTCCGACGGATTGCTTCAAGGAACCCCACTTGCTCCAACTCATTTCCACATCCAAGGAGCACCACCATAGAAGCTTGGGAGCGCTCTTCATCAACTCCAATCAATCCATTGGCGCCCAAGACTTCTCCACATCACGGTTTTTCATTGTTTTATTATTTTGAGCATCAATTTGGGTTTGTGCCTACAAACCCCTCATTTCTCTCATCCTCTCTTCTTTGGGTTTTCACACCACCTTCAAGGTGTGAAGAGGTTAGTCAAGCCTTCCCTTTAAAAGGCTTGAGTCATAGGTGAGCTAGCCTTCACCTGTAAGAAGGCTAGTGGGTTCTTGCTCAACCATTAAAAGCAAGTGGGTTCTTGCATAACCATTAAAAGCAAGCTGTAATAGGTTCTAGACTACCTTAAAGTCTAGTGGGTTTCTTGCTAAAACCATTAAAAAGCAAGCGGTAGTAAATCTCTCAACGGTTGAGTTGGGAGCGGAGACGTAGGCTTTGGTTTAAGCCGAACTCCATTATCAAGCTTTGTGTCTTGCCTCTTTTATTTCCGCTGCACTTTAACTTTGATTTTAAATTGTTAATTATTTTTTAAAAGGCAATTCACCCCCCTCTTGCCATCACTTCTCCGCCCAACATACCTACTGAGTGGTGCCCCCTGATGGACTAGGGTATGGGTCCTCTACCTACT
This sequence comes from Viscum album, assembly GCA_963277665.1. Classification (NCBI taxonomy): domain Eukaryota; kingdom Viridiplantae; phylum Streptophyta; class Magnoliopsida; order Santalales; family Viscaceae; genus Viscum; species Viscum album. The sequence continues at coordinate 1,285,357,600 of OY728136.1, read as the reverse complement.
GAGTGACACCACCCTAATAGACTAGGTCATGGGTCCTCAATTTAGAGATTATTCCCCTCAACTATGCGGCACCGTGGTGAGGTGTGGTTCCTCTACATGGATACCTCAATGGATACATGTGATGCTGGGAATCAAAGATGGACCCATTTGGAGCTATTGGTAGACTCATCAACCTAGTCTAGGTTGTAAGATGGATATCCCCTTTCTCTCTCATCTGGGTTTCTTTTATAAGAATATATATATATATATATATATGTTGTTGGGTTTTAGTTTCCCTCTTGATCTGGGTTAAGATGACTACTTTTATCGTATATCTATAGTTCTCCCCTTCAGTTTTCAGGGTCTACTAGGTATGTATATACTCACCCCTGCATGGGATTTTTCTGCACATGTCATGTCTTATGAAGATGATGGAATGATCGAAGGTGATTTAAAAAGAGTATAGGGATACTCGAGTACATAGACTGCATATGATGGTCGGTCTTGGAGATCAGGAGTCGAGCTCTCTCATCCATTTTATATTCTAGTTATTGTCATGTTGGGACTTCATTTATGGTTGGGCACATATTTTTTCCCTTTACTATTTGATCATTTTATTTCATACTTTGATTGTATTCCCTATAGGTCATTGCATGCATGGTTTTACTCTAGATGTTACAACCCCTTTTTTATTCCTCTGTACTGTTTCATGGAGACAGTTGGGTTCATGTGTATAGGTACACTAGGAAAAGGTATTCCATTTATGTTATTCCTTCTTGATGCTTATCGCTATCCTCTGGCCTATAGAGGTGGGCTTGGGGTTATGGCGGCTTGGGCTTCCTATGGCTAGGAGGGCCCTAATGGGTTGGGTCATTACTGAGTGGTATCAAAGGTGGTTCGTCCTCAAGATGTTGTAGGGATAGACCCATGGAAAGTATTGGTTAGGAACTTAGGGTAATAGTGTCAACATGTCTTGATTGTGTATTTCAGGCTAGAGAACCCAGTGTTGGTGCAACTACCAACATATCCATACACCAGTATTCTAACTACCTACTTATCGACTCAACATGATAAGACATTGGTTAAAATAAACTTGGTACATAAATCATATATGATTGAGTCATTTGAACATCCTTCTTGATTCATATCCCCACATATATATATGATCATATTACTGCGGTACATCTTGATCACTTTCATGATTACTCTACAAAGACAACTAGTTAGGTTATCGATTCTAGATACTTACAATGATCCGATGAGCGATGAGTCCACAATTTAGGGGCCATATCATGATATCTTCCCTCCATATGGGTAGTTAGCAGTGCCCCCACCTGTTAAGTAGCAAATTGTACTAGTAGGGAAGACTAAAGATGCATGTAGGCTTAACGCACTCTATGAGTTCTGGTTCCAAAGTCCACTGAGGTTCCATGGTGAAATAGATCCCCAGGCATCAAAGGATTGGATTGAGTCAGTGGTTCGAGTCTTTAGTCTAGTTTGGACCCCCAAAAATCACATGGCTGTGCTAGAAGCCAATATTTTTCATGGAGAAGCTAGGTGTTGGTGGAGTTTATTTATAAAAACCCATGATGAGATGATGCTCTCATGGTCTGAATTCTAGTAGATATTTTTTGAGGAGTACTACCCCTCATTCTTTCACCCAGTTTGGGTTTAAGAGATTCTAGACCTGCAATAAGTAGTATATCAGTTGCTAAGTATGTCGCTAGGTTTGCTAACATTACATGGTACTCCCTTAACATGGTAAAATATGGTTACTTCTAAGTGTGGAAGTTCGAGTAGGGTCTCTATAGATACATCCATGCCAGTGTGGTTACCCTATGAATTACCACAAATGCTAGAGTGCTAGACCAGGAACTGGTGATATAGAGTTTCCTATATGAGGGATGAAATATAGCTGGAGATGGAAATTAGTTCTATGGGGATGAGTCATCTATAGTATATATAAGACACCAGTTTTCAGGATCTCAGTGCAGGTGATCTTCCTATGATTGATCTCAGTATCATGAGCATGTTGCACAAAGTTTTCATAGAGGACCAATTTAGCATGAAGATGGGAGATTATATACATGTGATAGGTGAGGTCACATAGCATGTGATTGTATGATCTAAAATTCCTATGAGGAAAAAATAGCAGATAGACCACCACAATAGAGGAAACACCATGATTAGGGTTCTCCCAAGTGTAGATAGGGTGACCCCCAAGGAGGTGGTGCTGACAGTGGATCAGGTGGGGATCTAGGAGGAGGATCCATTGTTAGAGGGAAACACTATGATCTACTTCCACCACCACCACCAGGTGGACCACTCTAGGATCATGGAGCTAGTTGGCAGGGCCTTGGGAAGCTATAGGCTATAGAGCCTTATGACTTGACAACTCACGAGATGATACGAGATATGATCTGGGTTTATTATAAACTTTCTCCAATACTTATAGACATAGTATCAATTCACTCCTTCATTTACATATCCATTATGTGAGAGCTAGATCTCCCTATTGAGACCTTATCACAATATATTTTTCTAGAGGTTTCTAATGGGTGAGATTATTTAATATTGCTTATCTACCGATAGTACGAGATTTCATTTGGTGGATAGAGTTTCAAGTAGGATCTCTTGTTCATCATGATGGAACCTTATGATTCCATATTGGGTATGGAATGGTTGTCCATGGTTTGATCCCAGATCAACTGTCATCTCAAGTGGTTCATATTACTTTATACAGATGGGACGAGATTCTCCTTTATGGGAAGGAAGGATTTCATGGATGAGTGAGTGGGTCTTGTGAGTGGGAGGATATATCCCATCACCTATCAGTTGGTGAGTTTATCCCTAGGTGTAACGGGCTCTTCAAGAATATAGATTCCTTCAGTAGTGGAGGACTTTATAGATTTATTCCCTAAGGATGTTCTGGGACTACCTCTAAGGTGAGAGATGGACTTCTGTATTTACTTACACCACAAGACCATACTGATATATTCTATGGCATATCAAATGTCCCCTACTAAGATTTGGGAGCTGAGGGTGCAGTTGGAGTACCTTCAAGAGAAGGGTTTTATCAAACCCAATGTGTCCCCTCAGGCATCTCCAATTTTGTTTTTGAAAATGTTGGATGAGATCTTTTGGATTTGTGTTAATAATCATCACCTAAACAAGGAAATGATAAATAAAAAGTTCCCCTTTTTGAGTATTGATGACCGATTTGATCATTTAATAGGTGCAAGTTGGTTCTTGAAGATAAATCTTCGATCCAACTACCACCATTTGAGGGTTTTTAAGGATTTTATTCCAAATCCGACATTATAATGTCACTATGGACACTATGAGTTTCTAGTGATGCCTTTTAGTGTGATGAATTACCTTGATATGTTTATGACTTTGATGAATAGGATATTCTAGCCATACATGGACTAATTTGTAGTTTTATTCATTGATGACATACTCATCCACTCTGCATTATAGAAGAAGCATGGAAAACACTTGAGGATGGTCCAAAACTTACTATAGGAGCATCGGTTTTATGGTAATCTCTCAAAGTGATAGTTATAGATCTATGAGGTTCACTTTCTTGGGAATTTCATTTATGAGTGTGGTTTAGTTGTGGAATCAGTAAATATTGACACAATTATTTCTTGGGATCCACCCAATATCATGTAATAGGTGAAGAGTTTCCTTAGCTTGGAAGGGTACTATAGGAGGTTTATGGAAGACTTACCTGGTATTGTAGCCCCTTTGACTGACTTGACATGGAAATGGATACCATTTACTTGGATTGAGAAATTTTAGAGAAACTTTTAGTAGTTGAGGCTAAGGTTGACCATTGATCCTATGTTGAAACTCATGGAGGAGGGCATGGAGTACATAGTGTATTGTGATGCCTCTGGAAATAGACTCAAATGTGTGTTAATGAAGAGGTAGGCAATGATCGCATATGGGTCAAGGCAGTTGATACCCCACAAGTAGAACTATGCGACTCATGACCTGAAGTTGGTAGAAGTATTCTTCACTCTGAAAATGTGTAGGAACTATCTTCTAGGAGCATGCTTTTTTGTTCACTCAAACCATCATAGTCTCAAGTATATCTTCACGCAGAGTGATCTAAACCTGAGATAGAGGAAATGGTTGGAGTGTTTGTAGGACTATGACATTGAGATAGTATATATTCATAGGAAGGTAAATGTGGTGGTAGATTCCCCTAGTAGGAAGTTCCATTATCATTTAGTGTGGGAGGTGTCTAAGTAGAGATATTCTTTGCAGCTTTCCCTGGTAAAGGAGGGGGTGAAAATTATCTTTAATAAATGGAATTGACTCCTATGATTATTTATAATATGAGGGAGGATCAGTTGAGAGACATTTTCTATGAGGTTAAATATAACCAAATATCTTTAAGAGATCCCCCATATGAATTTTATAAAGTAGGGGAACACATCATCCTTTTTCAGGGACAGATGGTGGTTCTGATCACGATGTGAGAGAAGGTGATGAGGGAGTTTCACACTTCTCTTTTAGCTGTATATACTGATGTAGGGAATATGTATAGGGACCTTAAATGTTATTTTTGGTGGGTAAGAATGAGATAAATCATGAATGAGTTTATCTCTCAGTGTCTCACATGTCAGTAAGTGATGAGCACTGGGTTCTAGTACATTTGATGTATCCTATTGATATCCAAGAGTGGAAATGGGATGACATATCCATGAATTTTTTGAAAGGGATACCACAAAAAATAGGAGGCCATGATTCCATCTGGGTGATTGTTTACTGAATCATGATGTTGTCATAATTCCTTTACATCATGGAGCATGTTTTAGGAGACAATATGAGGCATTTGTATGTGGGGGAGATCATTCGACTCCATGGGGTACCCTTGATGATCGTCTCTGACCATGATGTGAGGTTGACATCATGGTTGTGGAGAGTCTCGTAGGAGGCATTTGGAACCTATTTGAGGATGAGTAGAGCATTTCATCCCTATAAAGATGGTTAGACTAAGAGAAATATCTTAGTGTTAAAATATATTCTGAGAGTTTGTGTGTTAAACTTTGGTCAGAGCTGGGAGGGTCACTTTCCATTGGTAGAGTTTTCTTATATTAACAACCGCCACTCTATAATTATCATGACACCTTTTGAGTCCTTGTATAGAAGACTATATATGCCACCCTTGTTCTAGACTAAGATTGGTGAGACATATCTTATTGGGCCAAAGATGGTGCAAGTGATGGTAGAGAAGGTCCAGGTGAGGACAGCCCATAGCTGACATAGATCTTATGCATATCAACATCATGTGCCCTTATAGTTTGAGTAGGGAGACCATGTTTTCTATAGAGTCTCCCCATGATGAGGATTGTAGAGGTTTGGATGGGGAGACAAGTTATCCCAGAGGTTCATCGGGCTGTTCTAGATCCTATGAAGGGTGGGAGAGGTTTTTTACCACCTAGACTTACCCCCATGAATGGATCAGGTTCATGACATCTTCAAAAATGATGAGATACATGCATGATCCTACACACATCATTGACTGGGGTGAGCTAGACATTGAGGATAAAACCACCTTCATAGAGTACCCAACGTCGATCAAGGATTGATAGGAGATGATCCTATAATAGACCATTCCATTGGTTTGTGTGCTGTTACAGCATAGGACCATGCATGAGAGCTCTTGGAAGTGGTAGATCCACGTGCAGTCTCACTATCCCCACCTTTTTATTTTTCTTGTTCTTTTTGAGGATGAAAATCCTTGAATGGGGAAATAATATAGTGAACCTATTTTTTATTTTTAATACTTTTAATATATTAATAAATATTTTCAGAGACAGGTGCTGAGACAATGCAAGATTCAGAGGCTTGGTGAACCCATAATTAATATTATAAAAATATTAATTATATTAATATCACACACATGCAGTTTTTTAAGAATAATTAAATAACTCCTGAACAGAGCCTCGAATTGGAAATCTGAGAACATGGTTGATCCAGAGACATGGGTTTTACCCTAGGCACGACCTAATGTAACATCCCAAGATTTTTTGCAATATTATTTTTTAATTAATTTAATATTTTTTATATTTTTCACCTCCCGCAACACTGAATATAGTTTTTTTTAATAAAATCACTAAGTTTGGATTACGTTATATGAAAAACCAAGTTAATATTGCACCACAAGTAACACTTATATTATATTTTGGTACACTCAACGCTATGTTTTTCTTGTATTACACAAAAATATCAACTCCCTTCAATATCTTGTGTTATATGCAAGGTTGAGTTTTATCGAACTATAATATACTATTAACATGATTGTTAAAATATTTTTATAGCAACCACCTAGCCACTGAAAAGGAATTTATGAATAAAATTAACTAAATTGTGAAAATATGGTTTACAAATGTATATAAAATTAATAATTTGTTTATCAATTAGTATAAGTGAATGTAAGAACTATTGGAAAGTAAAGAAATTACTTAAGAAAAATATTTTTATATGTACAAACACAATTTTATCTCAATAAATTAAACAAGCCTATTTTTATTAATTATTTAAATAAAATTTATATATTATATATTCAATTAATATTTTTTATACTCATTCAATAGATTTTATAGGTATAAGATAAGAATAAATCCAATTTTATGAATAAAAAGATGTATTTTTCTAAAAGGTAATTTTACCACCTTAAAGGTGAAACCATTTTAAATATTATTTTTGAAACTTTTATAAATTTCATTTTAAAAAACAAACTTCACTTTTTTAAGTGTAATATCAAAATTTACTTGGGGTGAATTTTTGGTATCTTTCTGAGAAATTTCATTTTTTTGATGAATAGTGAAAAATACTGAATTTTAATTCAAAACTACCTTTTCATCTTAATTATTTATAAGGTTAAATTATATTTTTTATTGGTTTTAAAGTTTAATTAGATTAATTTTATATCATTTAATCCAATTTAGGTAATTATAATTAATTTTACTTATAAATTGTATATAAAAACATAGTAAACTTTTAAACATTTTTACTTTGAAAACCTGCTTTGTCGTCCCGTCTATGGGATTAATTTTCAATTAATTTATTCCAATTATATGATTGGAATTTTGAAAAATGGATTAAATATTTTTAATAATAATAATTTATAATTTATAATAATTTCAACTTAGTTTTTGACCAAAAATATTAGTGAAAGTGATTAAAATTAATTACAACGATGAAGAGAAAAATTAGCTTAACAAAAGACTAAACCTTAAACTTAAGGCTCAAAATTACCTAGAAACTTGTTAAAAATCCATTTAATATTAATATTTATACCCTATAATCCATTTTATCAAATTTTAACCAATATTTGAGCCACTTGACATGGGAAATCATGAGAGGAATTCCCTTTTAAAAAATTTACAAGAATGCCACTCCTCCTCCACTATAAAAAGTCACTCACCCCTCCCACTTATTCACACCTATAAATCTATTTAGATCTACCAAAATATGATTAAATAATACCCCAACATAAACAACTTCATCCTATAATCCTCCCTTTTTTCATAAATCCAACCAAGGAATCCCTTTGGTGCAAACCAAAAGAAGTTACCCAAAGAATAAGCAACATCATTTCTCAAGCTCCTTTGTTTTATTTTCATTATCCACCACATAAATTATTATTATTACATGATTATATAATAAAATAATTATCCTAAATATACTTATATATTTTTATTCTATGTTTTATACCTATACTTACACACACTTCCGTCTAATGGGTAAGGAACTTACCATTCTTGTGTACGACAAACCACCGACTCACGAAATGATTTTGTTCGTTTTTCCATTACCACCTCTCATGGTTGAAAATTATGATATAAAATATATTTTAATATGATATGTATTATATTTATGATTTATTTATTTTTATATAATTATTATATAAAACATACCTTCATGATTTCCATTTTGTGTAAATATGATAACTTCATTTGTGGACGTGTGGACTATCGCCTTCTCAAAGCGATGTGATTCACTAACACTTTACATGGAATGTATTAAGGATTAGTTTATTAAAATTATATGATATATATGACATAATAATTCTAATATAATGATATTATATATATATATATGTCATTTACTTTCTTTCTTTCAATATGACAACAAAATGGAAACAACATTCATGCATACGTATGACCTACCATTTCCATGACTGGTGTATTTCATTACATATTTATATATTTTATAGATTATTTTAAATAAAAATATACTAAATATGTATGATATTTATATCATGTTTTACATTATTGAAATTTTAAATCAAGATCTAAGTAAGAGGATCAAGAATAACAATCCAAAACATATATGAAAAACGAAGTAGATATTACCCAAAACGTAACATTAACATGGAGTTGTTAATAAAAAGGTAATATAAAGTCATAAAAAAATCGTATATGGTATTAGAAATAATAATATGGTTATATGTTATATTTATAATAAACTTATACTTATTATACATAAGTTTTGAATGTGTATGAAGAAAGTCAAGATTTAAGGTAATGGTTTTCTTATCTCACTTCTTATATCTGTAAGATACATGCCTTATTCACCAAACATTTCATTTTTATGGTGTATATACTAAAAATATTATTATTATAATTAAATATATGTATATTTACATATCTATTTTATGATCATTCTCTCATGGGGTTTATGTTTCAAAATATACCGAATCGGTAAAGTAATTTTGTCTCAATTTGCCTTTTTTGAGACACATGTCATGTTATGCTCATATATTTTTCTATGAGGTGTATATACTACCTTTAACATGATATATCATGAATATAATTATCTTAATTGTATTTTAAGATTTATTTTATTTTATTTTTTCTATTTTATTATGATTTAAAGTTACTAAAGTGGTAACAGTTTATTGCTACAATCTCATTGTTTATCGAGATTGTTTATGATTATACTTCCATTGATGAAATATTATGATTCATATTTCAATAAATCTAATAAATTTTATTAACCTCTGATTATAAATGTTATATCTAAGTAATTATACCATTTTTACACTCTTTGGTACTTAATATAATTAAGAAAATGTTTTTATAAAAATCCAAATTTGTTTCTCCTTTCGTTCAGAAATCAACGTTCTTTGAAAACCGTGTTTTATAAAAATGATTTAAAAAATGTCTTAATATTATCATATGATGTTTAAATAATTTTTTTACCCATTTATCAACTTTTTACAAAATAGTTTTAAAATTAATCTTATCATTGTTTTTCAATCAAGGCACTTTTCTAAACTTTCAAGGTGCAAAAGGAAAGTTCGACATGTTCAGAATTACCCACCATCATGACCATAATTTCCTTGATGCTTCCTTCATAAGTTTACAAGGTTATTTTTTTAAATAATTTTTTTTCTCTAATATTCTGGATTTTTTTTGATTTTAAAATGGGTTTCAAAGAAAAGGGCTTTCAAAAATTGTTTTATATTTAAAAAGTGTTTTAAATGATTTTTAAAGATACTTTTATATGTTTTCAAAAGGTTGTTTTAAAATAAAAGAATTTAAATGAATCAAAAATTATTTTATAAGTTTTTAAATTATATTCAAATAAAAAGGTTTTAAAAATGTTATCAAACTTCTTTTATAAGTTTTCAAGGAATTTTTTTTTCAAAATATTTTCAAGATTATTTTATAAGTTTTCAAGGAAAAATGTTTTCAAAATGTTTTCAAGATTATTTTATAAGAATTCAAGAAAAAATGGTTTTAAAATGTTTTAAATATTCTTTATAAGTTTTCAAGTTTATTTTCAAGGAAAATAGTCTTCAAAATGTTTTATGTTTTAAAAACCATTTTCAAAGTGTAAAGGATATTTTACTCAAGAAATGTTTTTAAAAGATATTTCAAAATTATTTTCCATCTAAGATGAAATCCATTGGTGTTACTCATATTTTTTAGGGAAATGATTCAGGGGTTCCATTTATATTATTTCTCTTAATGGTTTATTTTTTGACGACATGATGTTTATGAATCTTGTTTCTCTTTCATGGGTTATATTTTTATAAAACCCACTTCTTTTCATGGGTTATTCTTTGATGAAATTATTATGAAACCTGTGTCTTTTCCAATGGTTATGATATGATTACACGTTTATGATACCCATTTCATTTCATGGGTTATTGTATGATTTCTTATGATCTTGTGGCACATGTATGTATTATTTCATTATGAGATGGGTGGAGAATATATCTCCCTCAAATACATTGGGTAAATATTTATATATAATGAGATAATTATGGGAAAAAGTCAATGATCATGATCTATAATGGGAAACAAGTGTATCTAGATTCACAATGGGAAACAGGTTTGTCCTGATCCACTATAGGAAACAAGTGTGTCCCGATCCACTATGGGAAACAAGTGTGTCCCGATCCACTATGGGAAACAGGTGTGTCCTAATTCGCTATGTTGATGGCCTTGGTAGTTAACCTTGACACATGAAATAGTTTTCTACATGTATGATGGAGCCACACTTATATGACATGATCTTATAGTTCATTATTGATTTACGATGATTTATCACCCTTATGATTCATGTCTTATGAACTGCCAATATTTATGCCATGATTTATATTTATGATCTTTGATATGCAGGGTATGATCTTCTAATGTCATGATCACATTCTCATACCATTACGACCATGTTTATGCTTACATATATCCCTTTATTACCCTTACCAAGTATCCGAGCTTACCCATTTCTTATGTTTCCTTTCCTCAGGTTATGAAGAAAGGTTTTAAGGATAAGTACTAAAGTGTAAGGTCTTTTTTGGAAATATTTAAAATCTTTCACCAAGTTAGAATATTTTGTTTCAATTTTACAAAGACAATAAACTATTATGGTCCTTAGGCATGTATTTTTGTAATGTTTTAAATATCCATATAAAATTATGTAATATTTATGTATGTTAATCCCAAGTCGTTATAGTTGGTATCAAAGGAAAGGTTTAGTCAACCTTTCAAAACTAGGATGATAAAAATTTAGTGAGATACCTAGGAGTATTTTTAAGGATATTTCTATGGATATTATAAGGATAAGCATAAGTTGTCATCAATTTAAAAGTAGGTTTCATGATTTAGGCACCCTATAAGTAATTTTTCATGATTATGTGGTTTTCCACTATGATAAGTGTGTCTCACACTATGATTTCTAGATTTAGTCAATGGAGGAAACTAGAAGGAACTTGGTTGACATTTAATATTTAAAATGCATAAAGTATGGGCATTACAGAAATATATTTCCTCAGTGGAAATCTCATAAAGAGAACCAGGAAGGTGGTATGAGTATTGGTTATACAGGGACCAAAAATGACATGTGAATGGTATGGGATGTTATAACAATATTGTTTACATTAAAATTAAGAATCATGATTAGATTAAAGTTGATGAAACTTAATACATGATTCATATTTCATATTCTAGGAAATGGGTACTAAGGAATAAGATGATTAATACTGAGTAATGGTTTAAGAATAAAGTTGGATGATTAAAGTATATATGTTTTGGAATTCAAAAATTATGTTATACAAATCATGAAATATATAATTATTTTTAGTATAAGTTTTTCATTAAGGATTGAAAAGGATATATTGAATGGTGTTGAAGACTTAGAAAAGTGATTTAATAGAAAGATGATATTTTGATTAAGGGAAGCTAACGCTTAATATGTTCTTGATGTTGAGATAATGATGTTTGGATAAAGATATGTTGGATATGAAGAAGTAAATTAGATAGTACTGATTACCTTGTAAATGACTAAGGATTTGTTGAAAAAGTGGTTTATGTTATCATGGATTAAGATTACAACTTTTTGGATTCAAGGAATATATCCATAAGAAAGAATGCATGTTTTCAATAAGGATGTCTAGTAATTCAGGTTATTACCATATTTCAAGAGATACATGATAAAGGTATTCACATTTTTAAAATGTGACAACCAATAGATACTTTATGATACATGGGGGATAAATGTTAAGATGATTTAGTGACTTTATTTCTAATGTTTTGGATTTTTATCTTTCAGAAGAGTTATAAGGTTAACCATTTATGTAATAGTTTAAGTTAAACTTCAAATGAGGTTTTAGAGATTAAAGTATTATCTTTCCATATGAATATTTATGCATATTGGATAACATATGCTAACCTTTTTGGTGTGACATTAACTAAAGACAAAGGTAATGAATTATCATTCTACATATGGATCTTATGATCCATTAGTGCTTTAGGCATAACAAATTAACCTTCATTTTTGGAGCAAGAGATGATGTGGAAATTGGTAAAGACACAACCAAAGGGTGAGATTGTACTAAAATCATGTAAGTATATATTTTCATGAAAATTCTTCATCTTTAGGAAAAATATTTTGTAAATAAAATTTTATCAATATATCATCATTTTTGATGATATCAATGACCTTTTTCAAGCCTCTTTGGGTTATGTCATTGTGATTGTTAACTTTTTCCTAACCATGTTCTATATTACTCTTCATTAGAACTAGATAGTTAGATTTTTATTCCATGTTAATGTTTTAATTTTCCACCTATGTTCTCCTATGTGGAAACCTAGTTATGTGTTACTATGGGTAACTGTTATGTTTCTTACTTTTCTTTTTAAAAGTAAGTTTTAGTATTTATTTTTATGATGTGGGTTTCTGTGAAAGGAACTTTCAAGCATTAAACCTTTGATAACCCAGATGATTTTCGAGGGTGAAATTCATTTTAATGGGGGGTAGAATGTAATACCTCGAGATTTTTTGAATTATTATTTTTTAAATTAATTTAATCTTTTTATATTTTTTACATCACGTAACAATGAATATAGTTTTTTTATAAAAGCACTAAGTTTAGATTGTGTTATACGCAACACCAAGTTAATATTTCACCACATGAAATATTTATATTATCTTGAGGTACATGTAACACTATGTTTGTATTGTATCACATACAATATAGAGTCCCTTTGATAGCTTGAGTTACATGCAAGGCCGAGTTTTACCGAACTACAATATACTATTAACATGATTATTAAAATAATATTATAGCTACCACCTAGCTGTTGGAAAGGAAGTTATGAATAATATTAACTAAATTGGGAAAATATAATTTACACATTTATATAAAATTAATCCATTTTTTATAAATTGGTATAAGTTAATGCAATAACTATTTGAAAATAAAGAAATTACTTTTTTAAGAAAACTATTTTTCTATATACAAACACAATTTTATCTCAATAAATTAAATAAACCAATTTTTATTAAACATTTAAATAATATATATATATATATATATATTATATTAAATCAATATTTTTCATACTAATCCAATATATTTTATAGGTATAAGATAAGAATAAATTTAATTTTATGAATAAAAAAGAAGAGTTTTTCTAAAAGGTAATTTCACCACCTTTTAATGGTGAACCAATTTTAAATACGATTTATGACACTTTTATATTTTTTATTTTAAAAAATAAACTTCATTTTTGGAAGCATAATATAAAAATTTACTTTGGGTGAATTTTTGTTATTTTTCTGAGAAATTTCATTTTTTTGATGAATAGTGAAAAACAATGAATTTTAATTCAAAACTGCTTTTTCATATAAAATATTTATAAGTTTAAATTAAATTTTTATTGGTTTAAAAGTTTAATTATATTAAATTTATATTATTTAATACAATTTAGGTCATTTTAATTGATTTAACTTAGAAATTTAATATAAAAACTTAGCAAACATTTGAACATTTTTACTTTAAAAATCTGATTTTTCGTCCCGTCTGTAGGATTAATTTTAAATTAATTTCTGCCACTTTTGTGATTGGAATTTGTAAAAATGGATTCCATATTTTTAATAATTATAATTTATAATATCTAATAATTTAAACTTAGGTTTTTACCAAAAATATTAGTGAAAGTGATTAAAATTAATTACAACGATTAAGAGAAAAATTAGTTTAACAAATGACTAAATATTAAACTTAAGGCCCAAAATGACCTATAAACTTGTACTAAATCCATTTTATGTTAATATTTAGACCCTATAATCACTTTTATATAATTTGGACCCTTATTGGTGCCACTTTACATGAAAAAACATGGGTGGAATTCCCTTTTCAAAAATTGACAAGAATGTGATTCCTCCTCTTCTTTGGTGCAAATTAAAAGGAGTTACCCAAAGAAGAGGTAACATCCTTCCTCAAGATCCTTTGTTTTATTTTCATTCTCCACCACCTCAATTATTATTATTCCATTATTATATAATAACCTAAATATCTTTAATATAATGAGATGTTTTTATTCCAAGGGATCTACCTACACTTACACAAACTTCTATCTAATGGGTAATGAACTTACCGTTCTTATGTACGGAGAACTACCACCTCACGAAATTATTTTTGTCATTTTTTTACTTTAAAAAATCTCATTGTTGGACATTATTATGTGTAATGATCCATGTTTTTAACCAAAAGAAAATCCAGAGGAAATTTTAATTTTCATGATTACTAGATGGACCGTTTTTAAAACTGAGCTTCAAAACTTAATTCCAAAAGTTAGAACCTTTTAAAATAATTTTTTTGGACCTGAGTGAAGGGCTGTTAAGTTTAATGGGTGTCTCAAGGAGTTTCAGGAGCACAAAAATCAAAAAATCATTTTTTAAAGGACCTGTAGAGGGTGCACAATTTGTCTGAAACCGTACGACCCACATCAGGAAAACATGTAGCCTTATGCAGGTGGAAAATGGCTGTCGCATGGGCTACGCATGGTTTACCAAAATGTGTTTCTAACCCACATGGTTAGTGAAATTTGGGAAATAGATCGACAATATTCACCACATATTTTGTGCACTATTAGGCTAACCATGTGGGACAAACAATGCGGGATGCTTCAGGTGCCCAGTAGAGGGCGCACGGTTGATGCACAATTTTCCAAACCATGCGGACCAAACCATGCGGTATACCCTGTTTAAATAAAATAAAATAAAATAAAATAAAATAAAATAAAATAAAATAAAATAAAAACTTAAAACATAACACACCCTCACCCCTCTCTCCTAGCACCTGTGAGACACCCCCTCCTTGGATCCCTAGCAACACGACACATCCCCTATGTCTCCCTACTCTCTTCATATTTTTCCACAGAATCTTCCACAATTCACACTTGATCTAGTGAGGTATGGTTCTCTCTTCCTTCTCCTCTCAGTTTCTTGGCCGATTTTGGTCTCCTCATCACCTGGTGTAGGTCAACCAAAACCCTAGGTTGGGTTAACCTAGATTTTTGTTGTTTCTTCTGATGTTAGGGCATGCAGTGCCTCTACCGGGACCCCTTCGTGTGAGTTTGGATGTTCACCACCAAAGGTGATGTGTTTCAGGTTGATTCAGTTTTCCGCCTCCATCCAAGGTAAATATTTATACTCGTTTCTTGGTTTCAACCTTATTATATTGCATCTTTTGGGTGTTTTAAGGTTCCAAGATTAATTTGTAGAGTGTTTGGTGGCTCTTGAAAGTATTTCACACACATACGCATGTGCGTATATATATATATATATATGTACCCCCTTGTAAATTTTCCCTCATGGAGAGGGGAATGTGTACATGGGTTTAAAGGGTATATGTTTATATAGTAATGTATGTGTGTAAAAGGGTGAAGCATTTGTTGCCACCATTAAAGTCATCAAGTGATGAGTGTTTGACTGGGTCTACTTTCTATGGTAGGATCCTCATCCTTGCTTCTTTAATTTGAGAATGATTTAAATTTCATTTAGCTACCTGCTAAATCTGCTTTGTTATATTGAATTTTATTTCTAGAATAAGATGTCTGATTATGATGCTCAATGTTTTTCCTAATAAATAAAGTTATGGTTTTGTAATAAAACCCCTCCAACAGAGGTGTTCTATCTGAAAAAACTCACCATGATGATTTATTATTTATTTAGCTTTCTTGGATTATTTAGGTGTCCTTCCTTTATGCTTTAAATCTATGATTGATGAATGGAATGTTTAGATTTTTGGCCCCTTTTTGTTACAATTTCCCAAATGGGCATATGTTATCTTTCCATGACACCTCTCCTTTACATTTGAGCTCGTGAAATGTAGTTTCCATGTCTTAACGAGTTAAATGAATTTGGTTAAGGTAAATGGAATGGTTAAAATGACTTATGCAAGATGATAGAATCCTTTAAGGGTAATGAACATGGTCCATTTCATTAGAACTTACAACTTAAATCAATTTTACATGTTTAGGAAAATTTAGTGTGATGACCTTGAATAGGATGTCTCACACCAAATGGAATTCCTTGGTTAAATGGATTAGTCATAATGAATTGCTTACATTGTATTAAATGGTTCAAATGAAATATCTCCTTGAAATGGAAAGTGAACATAGATATTGATATACATAAGAGGAATTTCCTTATGCATTATAATATAAATGTAAATGATGGTTTTATTAATGGGATAACACCCTTATATGGGTTTGATAAATGAAATGCATGAGAGGTTTATGCCTCCTGTGGTTAATTGCATATGAATGCAACTAAGCCTATTATAATATTTAAATTGAGATTCTTAAGATATTTTTCCTTAAGTAAAATTGTGATAAATGATTATGCCTCTTATATTGATCATGAATAATAAGAGCATGGGAGGTTTATACCTCATGTCTTATGATATAAATGAAATGGGATAATGAGATTCATGAGAGGTTAATGCCTCATGCATTATATATTATAAATGATTATGACATATAGGCGACTGGATCTAGGTGATAGACTATGAGAGATCCCCTGGTGATGGATGACAATGGGTACGTCTTGGTCCTGCTAGTACGTGCGTTCCAAGAGACTGTGAGAGCTCTTGGTATTTGGTTAGGGGATAGACCATGAGAGATTACCCTAGAATTAAATGGTGATGGTTACATCCTGATCCTTCCCAACATATATCTACCAAATAGAGCCAGGGGATAGATTTTGAGATCTCCCTTGGTGATGAATGATAGTGGGTACATCTTGGTCTTACCAGTACATGCATGCCAAGAGACTGCAAAAGCTCTTGGAATTTGGGTTAGGGGCTAGACTGTGAGATCCCCCCCCCCAGAATTGGACGGTAGTGGTTACATACTGATCCAAAACAACATATATCTATATCTATATCTTTATATATAATGCTACTATATATATATATATATATAAAGTTGTGACATGATCAGACTCTTATTTCGGCTCTGATCTGAAGTAGGTATAACTGTCAGGTGTCACTTAGGAACTTGGATGGGTGGTGATTTATTTATACATTTCTATTTATTACTCCTTCCATACCTTTACACTACTGAATTTATTTTTCACTGCATAGATTAGGTTAGAAAATGGTGGTGTCGGACTAATGAGATTTATATCACACACCCTCCTCAGGCCTCAATTTAACTGGGGTACCCGAGTAGACCTTATTGCTCACATGGCTTTGGACCTTACTTTTTGTTGTATGATTATACCTGGGAGTTAGGAGGAAATGATTGAGTTAGAGCTCAAGATTCTTGTGGAGATCGTCTTGTGGTTTTTTAGTTCTTTTCTTTTCTTTAGTCTTGTATTTTTACAATTTTGAAAAGCATGATGTGTGTTTACTATTTTAGATTGAGTATCTTCATTGTATATTCATGCATTATAAAACTGGTGTTAGACACTTTTTTTCAATTGAATATTATTATTCTTCCACTGCACTATTATCTTCTTATTTACTGCTTCTATTGTTGTTTTCCATTTGTATACTATTATACCGCTATGGAATCTCTGATATGAGGGTATAGTCTCCCCAATATCACCTCCCAATATCCTCACTACTATTCGGTAGCCTATGGTGTATGGGGATACGCGCTTGAGGTCATGTGACCCACTGGTCTGACTATCAGTTTTGATGGTAAGCTGGGTCGGGACATTGAAAAGTGGTATTAGAGGCAATTTTTTTTCCTTTATCTTAATATTTTGGGTTGGTATATAGGAGATTAAGAATGTGTCGGTGCTTGATTAATAGATGTGCTTGTAACTAATCACCCCATGTATGAGAAATGACCAAGTGACCAGGGTTAGGATTGTTGTTCGTGTTGTTTGATATTATAATTGGTTATTATTTCACATTGACTGACTATTATATTTTCCACTACTCATGGATTGATGGGATTTTATGTAATTTTACACTTGTCCAAGTTCAAAAAGGATGAAGCATTTCATGCATCATACTAAGCACATAGAAAATTAACATGTCATGTATGTTCCATGTCATGTAGTTGTATTAGTAGTTTGCCTGCTATGTTTTACTGTGTGCACTGAGTTTTATTCCATGTTTTCATTTTTTTAGAATTCCTATATAGAAAACATGCTTCAATGTTTAATTTTAGCATGTTTTTTCATGCTTTAGTGCACATATTCCATGTTTCCTAACTTCTTAGCATGATTTTCCTGTTTAGTATACCATACTTTTGTGTTATTGCATGATTCTATATTTACTACTCATAATGACATGCTAGTTCTGATGTGTATAAATGGTTTCATGGGATAAACTTATTGGTTTCAAATACAACGGGAGCCATTTTTCAGTTGTAAGGTGTATGGGTACCTTATAATTGGGAAAAGGTAACCTATGTATTCAAAACATTGTAAAATGGATGATAAATTAAAAGGCTAAAGTAAATTGATTTTGATTAATGGGATCCAATTTTCAATCCAAAAAGTGTATGTGAACTTCATGCATTGTGAAATGGAAACACATGTCGTTGAACTTTTGTATGTGACTATTTCATAATGTGAAATGCTTATAAAAGTAAAGGGATATTTAATATTGATCTAAAATCAATTGGTTATCTTCCTAAAATTCTCAAATGGACCCAAGTAGGTCAGTTGGGGCATGATTCTTATGAGATGACCCGTTTGGGTGTTTACAAACTATTATAATTGAGCAGCTGCTATTGGGTTGCTTCCTAGAGAACCCATGTTGGATCAGTGGGTGAACGCATTGTCCTGACATGTCCAATTGATCATGTTTTTAAGGTTTATTTATATTCTATGGTATACCCTAGGTCGTCTCTCAAGGAGCATTGATAGGTTTTGAGTGTTTATTTTTAATAAGAAGAACAAAAGAGGGGGGGGGGGGGTGATTTTGTAAACAATTTTAAGAAAGTGAATTGATTTAAAGAGTTTAATAGTTGATAAACAAAATTGGTGTTTTAGAATTATGAGATAAGAATATCACTTCAATTCACTACACATATTGGATAGTTCATTGTTCTAAAAATTACACATGGTTTTGTTTAATTCTTTGGTTGAGGGTTGTCAAGATCTTGATTCCCCTCTTGCCTCTCAAAACATTAAACAAAGTACCAAAACTTGACACAACAATCATGTTGTCAAGGTTTGGACTTTAAGAACATATTAATGGCTACCGAATCATACTAATATTTTTTTTATGTGTGAGAGAAAGTGGATCCTTGTATTGCCCAATCAGAACAACCCAAGTTTCCCACTTGAAATTTCAACCTAATCGGTGTTGAAATGAAAATTGGTTCACTTAATTAAACCCAAGAAATGAATTCAGAGGAGAAAAATGTTTAGATAAAACATAAGTGAAATAATACACACACAAATTATACAAAACCAGTAGAGTATCAAGTGCTGGAACTCCCTCCCAAGTATGTGTATCTCCCTCGAAATGATCGTCCACCATTTAGCTCGCCATCGAGAGGAGGAGAAGGCTTGGGTAGAACTCCTTCTTCATTGTTGATATCACTGTGATGATATGAGCCTCTAGAACTTCTTGGATGAGTAGAGGACTCCTTTGGGTCTCCAAAATACCAGATCTTTTCCTCCTGGTCGAACTTACAAATGGGGAGCCCAAGGTTCCATTTTATAGGAAAATGGGAAGGTGGTTTTGAGCACATAGATTTATTAAAACCACTTGTCACATGGGTTTTGACCTCCAGATAGACTTATCTCGCTTTGGAGAAAATAAAAAAGTTGTATCCCCACCTTTTGGCTGTCTCCAAAGAAAGTTTGGCATAATTTGGACAACTACAACCCGAGATATGGATAGATCACAACACACCACTTTTGACTTTGTGCAGATTCGGTGTGCTGGACAGACCAGGTCGGTTGGTCCACCAGATGGCCAAATAAGTCTTGGGTTTATTCATAGGAAATGTCTCCCAATAAAATTTAGACCAGACCAAAACAATTCATCCCATTTAGATGCACAGTTCAGTAGAAGTGTGCGGATGAGTCCACTAGTGTTCATGGATCCTGCGCAGTTTGGCCCATTTTTCTTGGACATCATCATGAGCCCTCCAAATCACCTCCACCTTCAATGAGATTATCAAAACAAGTATCATTTCCCTTTTTAAAAGTGATAAACACAAAATAAATGATTCAAACATGAAATTAAATTCTTTATTATTTTTATAATTTTCAATATACAACTAGTTTGGCACAATGGTGTAAGGGTGAAAATGAAACAGTGAATCGTAGTGCGATCATACCCCCACACCTAAACATTTACACTCTTGAGAAAAGTCATAATTCCAAAAATTATTCATGTAGATATTTCCAACTTCATAAATATTTAACATTCAATGAATATTTAATTCCTTATAGAAATGCGATGAAAGCAAAAATCACACCGAGGAGTTATTCTCAATGATCATTGAAAAAGATGTCTCAAAAATTGTATCCAAATGAAATTACAAGAGATGCATGATACTAATCAAAGAAAATAATTCAAAAGTTAATCATGTCACTAATTCTCCATGTGTGTGTATGACAACCATTTCATGCTATTCTTTCCACTTTTTATCAAGTAAATATAAGTTATTTTAATAATTGTCTACTTACAAGATATTTTCCACCAAACTTGCCCCATACCCTTTGCAATCAAATTTCAAGACCCACTCACTTAAGCATTTCCAGAAGTCAAACCATAAGATCCTGACCTAGATATCCCCATACATTGTACATTTCTTCACTCCCCTCATTTATTAATATTTCAAAAGTTTCAATTGGAAAAAATCTCACACTATTATCCCAACCCATGTTTGATCTCCTCATGACACTAATTGTAATAGTTATAATAAGATCAAAGGTTAAGGAAGGGTGATTTTTGACCTTCCAAATATACAACTCTTTTTTTAATTTTTTTAATTTTTTTGAGGGTGTACAACAGTCAGATAACAGGTACACACACATAGGTCAATCTAGTACAGTAATGAAATAGATCAGATAAGGAGCGAACATATAGAAAAATGATTTTGGAAAGTAGAAAAAAATCAACCTAACTTATATTTAGTTTCCATTAAGTAATAAATTTTCACATTTCATGGTTGGGTGCAAAAATATGTGGAGAGATTAAGTAACAAAATTTTCCCTTAAACTATTCACAAAAAAGGTAACCATTTTTCTCAAAGGTTTCAAAATGATACAACCATTTATATCATCAACAAAGAACTAAATTTCAAAAGAAATTCACACCATAGTATTGAATTCTTGCTAAAATGCATATTTCATCAGAATTTTTTTTGAATGTTAAAACAACATGAAATATGGACCACATTCATTTTCAATAACTTCCATGATTAAATGGGTATCATTTTCCATGATAAAGTGGGCATAAAAAAGTAATATTCCAACAAAAAAGTGAGGGGGAGGGAAAGAGGAAAGTAACAATACAATTCCATAATCTAAAAATATAAAAAGAAGAAAGATGATGAAAATTCCTAACTAACCTAGTAATATACCCACCCCCCCACACCTAAAGTGTGCAGTGTACTCACTGTAATAAAAGAGAATGTGGAATGGAAGGTTAAAACCTGGTAAGTTTCATTCATAGATTGCTTCTTGAACATGGAGTTCCTCCATCAGGGACTCCGGAATGGATTCATGGAAGTGCTTCAGTCGCTGCACATTGAAAGTGAAGGTTTGCTTGGTTTATCCATTTTGAACCTAGACAAAACCAAATGGAGAGACATTAGTAACAATGTATGGTCCAAACCAGTGGGAACGAAGCTTACCTGGATGCAACTTTAGCCTTTCATTATAGAGTAGGACCTTCTTCCCAATGTGGAACTGACAATGAAGGATGAGACAGTTGTGGGTAGCCTTGGTTCGCTCCTTATAAATCCTGAAGTTCTCATATGCATCTCTTCTCATTTCCTCCATCTCTTGAATTTTCAACTTCCTTTGATCACATGCCCTAGAAAGATTAGAGTTGCATTGTTTGATGGCCCAGTTGGCCCGATGCTCAATCTCAATAGGCAGGTGACAACTCTTTCCAAACACAAGCCGATAGGGTGAAATTCCAATGGGAGTTTTGAAATCAGTACGGTATGCCCATAAGGAATCATCAAGTCAAAGAATCCAATCTTTTCTATTAGGTTGAATCATTTTTTCAAGAATTTGTTTTACCTATATATTTGACACCTTGGATTAACCATTTTTCTATGGGTGATATGCAGTAAACACTCTATGACTGACCCCATACCGACGCAAAAGTGATTGCATTGTTCAGTTGCAGAAATGAGAACCATGGTCACTGATGATGAACCTAGGTAAGCCAAACCTATAGAAAATTTGGGTTCTAAAAAATTCTAAAACTACCTTATAATCATCATTCCTTGTAGCTCGTGCCTCTACCCATTTGGAAATATAACCCACTACCAAAAGAATGTACATGTTACCAAATGAATTTGAGAATGGTCCCATAAAGTCAATGCCCCAAACATAAAAAATGTCATGGAAGAGCAAGGGTTTTTGTGGTATCTCATTTATTTTAGAGACATTACCCATTCTTTGATAGTGAGGAAAAGATTTAAAGAATTCATGGGCATCCCAAAACAATGTGGTCCAAAATAGACCGGAATCGAGGACCTTGCGAGTAGTCCATTGGGGTCCAAAGTGGACCCCACAAGCAAGAGTGTGGAAGAATCTAAGGATGGACTGAAACTTGCTATCGGGGACACAACGCCTAAGGACTTGATCACTGAATGTGCACCAAAGGTAGGGGTCATCCCAAATATACCAATGAGATTCATGTTTTAGACGTCTGGTTTGGTTTTTGTTGAAATCAGTAGGAATGCAAGATGCTACCAAATAATTTACAATTTCAGTATACCAAGGAATAACATCTTGCACTCGGTACAATTACTCATCAGGAAACATGTCATTTATGGGAATACAGGGGGATGAGTCAATGTATGAGGATGGGTGGATCCTACTAATATGGTCAGACACCACATTCTCTGCTCCTTTTTTATCTCTAATTTCTAAATTGAATTCTTGAAGGAGGAGCATCCAGCGAATGAGACTTGGTTTGACTTCCAGTTTCTTAAGGAGACATCGAAGGGCCGCATGGTCTGAGAACACAATGGATTTGGACCCTAAAAGGTATGACCTGAATTTGTAAAAGGAAAACATAATGGAAATGAATTATTATTTTTAGTTGTGGTGTAGTTTTCTTGCGTAGGGTCCAAAGTACGTGAGGCATATACAATGACATGTGGGACCTTTGTGATAAGACTGCCCCAACTGCATAGTTAGAGGCATCACACATGAGCTCAAATGGTAAATCCCACTGAGGTGGTTGGATTACTGAGGGTGACATGAGACTCTATTTTAACTTATTAAAAGCTTCCTCACATTCATTATCAAAAACAAATTCCTTTACTTTTTAGAGTAACTAGGAGAGGGGGAGTGCAATTTTACTAAAGTCATGAATGAAACGATGGTAAAATCCAGAATGACCTAGGAAAGACCACACATTCCATACATTTTTGGGGAATGTTAGGGAAGAAATGACATCCACTTTTGATTTATATACTTGGATACCATTCCCAGAAATAACATGTCCCAAAACTATACCTTGTCTCACCATGAAATGACATTTCTCATAATTTAATATGAGATTCTTTTCAATACAGCGACATAGGACTAAAGCAAGACTACTCAAACATTCATCAAAAGAAGAGCCATAAACAGTTAAATCATCCATGAATACTTCCATGTAATTCTCCAGGTAATCTGAAAAAATACTAACCATACATCGCTGGAAAGTACTCAGAGCATTTCATAGACCAAATAGAATCCTTCTATAGGAAAATTTGCCAAAGGAACAAGTGAAGGTCATATTTTCCTAGTCCTCAGGGGAAATATGGATATGAAAGTATCCAGAATACCCATCAAGGAAATAGTAGTGGTACTTACCCACTAGCCTCTCTAGCATTTGGTCAATGAATGGAAAAGGGAAATGGTCCTTCCTGGTGTTTTGGTTTAGTCGGTGATAGTCTATGCAGACACACCAACTATTCTGCACATGATTTGGAACCAATTCATTATTTTCATTTTTGATTACTGTAAGGCTGGTTTTTTTAGGAACTACTTGAACGGGAATGACCCATTGGCTGTCAGATATGGGGTAAATGATTCCAGCAGCCAATAATTTTGTTACCTCTTTTTTCACAACTTCAAGGAGGTTTGGGTTCAGTCAACGTTTTTCCTTACTCAATGGTTTAGCCTCATCATTTAATAAAATATGATGTGTG
The DNA here is from genome assembly GCA_963277665.1 of Viscum album. Taxonomy (NCBI): domain Eukaryota; kingdom Viridiplantae; phylum Streptophyta; class Magnoliopsida; order Santalales; family Viscaceae; genus Viscum; species Viscum album. Next base: position 1,285,332,998 of record OY728136.1, on the reverse strand, counting down.
AAAATTGATGGGATAATACTAGGAATGACAACAAGTGTCCATCCCAATGCTTTTTTATACTCCCTCAAAATTTCAAGTAGTCACAATTCATGATCAAGAGGGATTAAACTAGCAATGATGACAGGAAACTTGTTTTTATTCTCAAGATATGAATATTTTAAATCTTTAGGTAGTTTTTTTAGTTCCAATTCAGGTGGGGTTTGGATTGATGGGATTTTGTGTGAAAGTGAGAGGTCACTGATATCATCTAACTGCTCAATAGTATCATCCTTAGATGAGGAATGAGCTTTTAAAAGATTAGAAGTATCATCGATGGTCATTAGATCCCCAGTGTTCAAGAAATCATCAATTAATAAACATGCATGACATTTTTCTAGACCACTACAAAAATCAATGAATGATACATTACCAAGAATTTCAATCAAGGATGAAAACTCAGAAACGGGATTAGGGGAATGGAATGAAGTATTTTCAGGGGAAGGAATTACATCAATTGAATTTACTGAGAGAGAGGAATGTTCGTATGAGGGGTGCTTCATGGAATCAAGGATGTTGAAATGGGCTATGTCACCACAAAATTCCATAGATAATGTACCATTATGGACACTAATTATGGTTTTGGAAGTTTTAAAGAAAGGTCTCCCAAATATAATTGGGGCGTGCCCATTCATCCTATCATCTTCCATTTTAAGCACATAAAAATCAACAGGAAAAATTAATTTTTGAACCCTCACAAGAACATCCTCTAAAACGCCAAAAGGGTGTGTTGTACTCTAATTTTCTAGCTGAAAAACTATCCCAGTTGTCTTCAATTTTCCAACCTATAATGAAGAGTAAATGGAGTGAGGCATCACATTTATAGAAGCACCCAAATCAAGCATATCATTGTAAAATGAATACTTCTCTATGGTGCATGGAATTGAGAAGGTTCCAGGATCATTGAATTTGGTAGGCAGTGATAGTTTTATCAATGCTGAGACATTTCTCCCCAATATTACCTTCTCATCACCTCAAAGTCTCCTTCGGTGTGTACACATCTCCTTTAGAAACTTGGAATATCTTGGAATTTGCTTCACAACATCAATCAAAGGAATATTAACCTGCACTTTTTTGAAAGTTTCCAATATTTCCTTATCAAGTTCAGCTTCCTTTTGTTTTATTGATTGGGTGGCCCTTTGGGGAAATGGAAGAGGAATGTCTGGGATATGAGACTCATTGACATACACACTCTTTCCTTTGGAAGGAATTATCTCAGGACAAGGATTTTATTCTCTTGAACTATTTTTAGCAGTGGTTGGGATGGTGGTTTTCTCAGGAGGGGATGACTCTATTGGAGGGGTCATTTGGATTTTAAGATGAGTTCCACTCCTAAGGGTGATGGCACTAAAATTTCCTTTATCCCAAGGGTTAACTACTGGTTGAGAGGGTAGTTTACCCGACCCATGAATTTGAATTTCCCCCACCGAGTTAGCTAGTTGGACTAATCGGGTTTTGAGGTCTTGTATGGATGCCTGGGTGGTTTGCTGGAATTGGAGATTGTTGGCAGCCATTTTTTTCATCATGTATTCTAAGCTAGGCTCAGGTTTTGGAGGGGTTTGTTGGAAAGAACTTTGTTGTGGTTGAGGATTTTTGGGTGGCGGTGGTTGAATACTCTGCCCCGGTTTGTTCTATGGTTGATGAGGTGGGTTTAAATACCCCCTTTCCTATAGGATTGGTTTTCTTTCCACCCAGGATTGGATGGATAGTATGTCTCTTGCCTAAATGGTTGGTTATAGGGGTGTACTGAAAATATTGCCTCACAACTCTCAGAAATTTCTCTCAATTTGGGGAATTGGTCATAATAATGGGTGTTAGAAGAGTAGATTCCACAATGGATGGGAGGAGGAGATTAATATTTCCCCTGGGAGAGAGCGAGTTTTCGTAAAAGGGTACTTACCTCTTCAAACTTTGTGTCCACCTTCTTCTCGAATTCAGTACTTTTCACCTCATGGACACCTCAAATGGGTACATTGGACCTTGAACCAAATTGTTGAGTGTTTTTTTCCATGTTCTCAATTAAGGTTCTTACAAAAATTGGGGTCTTATCTACCAATTCACCACCTGCAGTAGCATCAATCATGTTTCTATCAATAAGGATTAAACCTTCATAAAAATATTGTATTAAAAGTTGGTCACTTATTTGGTGGTGTGGACAACTTGAACATAATATTTTAAATCTTTCCCAATATTCATGAAGTGTTTTCCCTTAAGATTGTCTTATACCACATATTTCCTTTCTTATTGTTTCAGTTTGAGAGTATGGGAAATATTTTTCAAGAAAAAGGAATTTCATGTCCACCCAGCCTCTTACTGAGGAATTAACATAATATAACCAATCTTTTTCTATATCTTCTAAAGAAAAGGGGAATGATCTAAGCTTTAATTTTTCTTCATCCACATTAGTAGGTTTTAATGTTGAACAAACAATATGAAATTCTTTTAAATGCTTGAGTGTATCTTCTCCAGCGAGTCCATGGAATCTTGGTAATAAATGAATTAGACCGGATTTTAGTTCAAAATTGGGTGCCTCGCCTTGTATTTGAATGTATGTGGGTTGGATATTAACATAAGGTGAGATTAGTTATTTTAATATCCAGTTATTTTCATCCATTTTATGAAATTTTATTTCAGTTTTTATGTTGGTTCTAGAAGAAGAACATGAAGGATCAAGAAGAGTGTTTTTGTCTTGTGTGTCCTCCTTCAAAGGGTTCTCTTGTGCGTCTCGGGGTCGCTGACGTAAGATCCTCTCCGGTTCGGGTTTGAAAGGTGGAAAATCTCCTAGATTAGAATGCATCATGCAAAAAACATATATAATAAATAAATCATAACACAAACATATATGAAAAGGTAGAAGGTAAAACAAATAAATATTCAAAAAAATTACAAAAATCTTATAAAAAACACGTACTAAAAACCAAAGCACTCCCCAGAAACGACGCCAAAATTTGAACATGTTGTCATAAAAAGTCAAATTGATTATTCTTTTAAGGTTTATTTATATTCTAGGGATGACCATAGGTCTTCTATCAAGGAGCTTTGATAGTTTTTGAGTGTGTATTTTTAATAAGAAGAACAAAAGAGGGGGGTGATTTTGTAAACAATTTTAAGAAAGTGAATTGATTTAAAGAGTTTAATAGTTGACAAATAAAAGTGATGTTTTAGAATTATGAGATAAGGATATAACTTAAAGTTCAATAAACATATTGGATAGTTCATTGTTCTGAAAATTACACATGGTTTTGTTTAATTATTTGGTTGAGGGTTGTCAAGATCTTGATTCCCCTCTTGCCTCTCAAAACGTTGCACAAAGTACCAACCCTTGACACAAAAATCATGTTGTAAAGGTTTGGAATTTAAGAACATATTAATGGCTACCAAATCATACTAATATATTTCTTATGTGTGAGAGAAATAGGATCCTTATGTTTCCCAATCAGAACAACCCAAGTTTCCTACTTGAAATTTCAACCCAATCGGTGTTGAAATGAAAAGTGGTTTACTTAATTAAACCCAAGAAATAAATTCAAAGGAGAAACATTTTTAGATAAAACATAATCGAAATAATCCACACAAAAATTATACAAAACCAGTAGAGTATTAAGTGCCAGAACTCCCTCCCAAGTATGTGTAACTCCCTCGAAATGATCATCCACCGTTTAGCTCGCCATCGAGAGGAGGAGAAGGCTCGGGTGGAACTCCTTATTCATTGTTGATCCCCCTATGACGATAGGGGCCTACAGAACTTATTGGATGAGTAGAGGACTCCTTTGGGTCTCCAAAATACCAGAGATTTGCCTCCTGGTCTAACTTACAAATGGGGATCCCAAGGTGCCATTTTATAGACAAATGGGAAGGTGGTTTTGAGCACACAGATTTCTTAAAACCACTTGTCACATAGTTTTTGACCTTCATAAAGCCATATCTCTCTTTGGATAAAATAAAAAAGTTGTATCCCCACCTCTTTTCTTTATCCACTGAAAGTTTGGCACAATTTGGACAAATAGAGCTTGAGATATGGATAGATCACATCACACCACTTTTGACTTCATGAAGATTCAGTGTGCTAGAAATATCAGGTCAGTTGGGCCACCAGATGGATGAATTAGTCTTGGTTTATTTATAAAAAATGTATAAAAATAAATTTTGGACCAAAATAAAAAATTTAATCCAATTTGGATTCATGGTTCAGTAACAGTGTGCGGATGAGTCCACTGGTGTTCATGGATCCTACGCAGTTTGGCCCATTTTTCTTGGACATCATCATGGGCCCTTCAAATCACCTCCACCTTCAATGAGATTATCAAAAAAAGTATAATTTCCCTTTTTAAAATTTATAAACACAAAATAAATGATTCAAACATGAAATTAAATTCTTTATTATTTTTATAATTTTCAATACAAAACTAGTTTAGCACAGTGGTGTAAGGGTGAAAATGAAACAGTGAATCATAGTGCAATTAGTGGGACCCTTGTAGGTCACCTTAACTGTTAAAAGGAATTTATTATGATGAATTTACTAAAAATCATGGGATGTAAAAATTTGTTAAATGTTTTAAAAAGGAAGTTTGATAAAACTTGCCTCTTTTTCCCTTGGGGGCGTTAGCTAAATCAAGTACCTTGTGTTTTGTTTTAAAATGGGTACTTGACATTTGATTTAAACCTTGTTTATTTTTTAAAAGGTTAAATGTGAATAAATGTAAAGGGTTTGTAAATGGAACATGTAGTGGTGTACTCTGTTTAGACCCTCGAGTAAGGGTATTTTAAGTTCTCCTTGAGTTTCCTTAGAATGGGTCTGTAGGTGTTTTCTGTAGGATTTATCCTATTTACCAATGGCTTAAATGTTAGGCTCTTAAGCCTGTGACATTTTTTTTGGTTTCACCAAATGCTTGGGTTGATTCTTGTTCTTCGTAAGGGGATATCCATGGTAAGTATCACCCTTAGAGTTTAAATTATTTGCTTGTACCATGATCATTATGACACTTGGTTCCATTTGGGTTCCATTGTCCCTAGTAGGACTCCTAGATTCTAAATGAAACCCTTATTCGGATGGATGGTCTTGGTATCCTTTACTTTTTTTTGGGAGTGAGCATCAATTAATGCTCATTTTCAATATATTAGACATTCCTTGGGCATGATCAGTTGTTTCATAGGTCTTGTGACCCCATTTATCCTCTTTGGATAGATTATAAGGTCGACGCTTCGTTTTATAGTCGTATGAGATAATGCGCCTTTGGGAAAATTTTCTACATGGCAGCATGATACCTATATGCATAGGGTGGATAGAATATGCATAGTATCGAGGGTGTGTCATCTTGTTTCTAAACCTTAGGGTAGTATGCGTTCACGTACGTGGTACCTGTCGAGATTTAAATGTTGAAACAAACCGGTTGGGTTTGGTTAATATTTGAACCTTGTATTATTCTGTACAGTCTCTAGTCATCTCTATAGTCAAGTGAACTGGGCATTAAATAAACAACTTTTTCCCAATTCTAGGGAGGAATTTCTTTAGACTTGGGTGTTTTGACATGCCGGTTAGTTCGATTTTGGTTTCCTCATCTAACGCTTTGATGTTTGTGAGCATGGATCGAAGGAGTGTCACATCAGTTTGGGTGGTTATGTGTCCTTCCAGGTAGAAGGAACGTAACCAATGAGGACCATTTGGAAATGGTTCACGAGTTTTAAATCTTTTCAGTGCTTTATTGGTAGCACGATGTTGTTATGGTTGGCTATGTATGAAACCCTTGTGAAGCACCGTCAGTCTGGGATAGACTCCAGTGGTAGGTTAAACGATCATGGAATGAATTGGGTAGTGAAGGCATGTCACTATTGGAAAATAGGTCTATCCCTACACATCTATACCCACGGTTTAGAAAAACTATGGGTATAGATGATATATTCTAGTCTATACCCATGGTTTTGTTAAAACTATGGGTATACATTACCCCTATTTCACAATTTCATCAGGCTTCCCCTCATGATTTTTCATTTCCATCAAGATCCCCCTCTATGAACCCTCCCCTCCCCTCCCCGACCTCCTCCTCCTGACTATCACGACCCATCACTAGGGGCCCATGCTGTGACTACCCCAAGCCTGCCTTCTATAGGCTAGGGGTTGGTGACTAGCACTGAAAGGCGTATTCCTTAAAAATGGGAAGGCATTGCCTTTATAACCTGTAAACTCACACAACTAAGCACAAAGCAGGATACAAGATCAACGTAAAACTATATAGTAAACAAGGTGTGTACAGAAAGAAAAAGGGGCCAGAATACAAGCCCAACTGTAAAGTATAAGTAAGCTGAAAAGTACATGTAAAACTGAAAACAGATCCTGTGAACACCCGCCAAGGATCCTACCTGAAGGGTAGGTAAAAATCTCGAACAGTCGTGTCTACATTACTCCTCGTCTAAAGTCCACCTCAAGCTACCTTCATTCCTGGTACTCTCGTCTTCAATCAGCACTTTCCATCATCTGCACCAAACACAACAAGGTGCGGGCATAGCCTGTGCAGGGGTGAGTATAACGATACTCAGTAGGGACCCTGAGACCCTCAAAGGTCTCACAAAATCCACAAAGGATAAACCACAAAATATGAAAACAACTGGAAACCCTAATTAAGTATATTCTCATACATATACCTAAGTTGTTGAGTATACCCATCTCAATCATGAGGTAACACAGGGCCCAACTCAAAGCCCAAAGCTCAATTGTTCCATGAAGGAAGGAATACCACGAAGGTGAGTACCACAAAGGTAAGTACCACATAGGTAACGCCACACATAAGAATACCACAAAGGCATCATCACACATAAGTGTACCAAAAAGGTTAGGACTCAGCTCACACCAAGTATAACTTAGGTACGATAGCAAAGATGATTAGATGTAACTACTGAATCATCTTACTCTGTTGAGAGGCAGACCCATGTAGGATCCTAAATCATCAGACCCATGTAGGATCCTAGTACAACAGACCCATGTAGGATCCTAGAGTAGTCTCATGTGGATTCCTAGAGTGGATCCAAGTGGGATACTGGAACACAGACCCACGTAGGATCCCAAAGCATAAACCCACATAGGATCCCTTTCTCATGTTACAGCCAGTCACAGGGTTCCCACACTAAGCTCGCTTGATTCCTGGAGGGTCCTCTCCTCAAGACACAGGTCGATACACCAACTGCCATGATGTCCCAAAAAGAAGTATCCCAATGGACCACTACATAATAGGGGTCTCAATGCAATAGACGTTGCGTCAATCAGACGCCCAATCAGTAAGTTATTAGCCTTTTAGTCCCGAGGGCCTGGTTGGATTAGTGTTCAATCCAACCCATCCGTACCCCAACTTTGTCCAAAACTCAAGTGGGGTATACCCAAAGGACTATCTCTATCCAAGGTTTCCGGTGCCGTAGATGATTCATCAAATGGACACCCGTAGGTCAAGTTATAGCTGAAAGAGTGAAAAGGGGTCGAAGCTGGTCCGGGTCTGGTCTGACCCGGTCGGACCAACCCGGCTTGGTCCGAACCGACCCAGTTCGGGTCGACCTTACCTGACCCTACCCGCTGGGTCTGGCCCGCCGGTACGGCCCGACCCGCTGGGCGGCCCGCTGTGGCCCACGACTGGGTGGCCTTGCGGTGGGGTCCGCCCTAGCCGCCACCCAAGGGGGAGGCGCCCCCTGGGTACCCCGAACAGTTGGGCCATTCGGGTTGGTTGGCCGACCGGCCAGGGCCACGTGGCAACGACAGCTGGCACATGGGACCCGGGGTCCCGCTCGGCTCCCCGGCTGGTCGGACATCCAACCCACCTGCACGGCACAGTTGTGCGCCTCACCACCATCGGCGACCGACAGTGAGCCGACCACCTTTCCTTCGCCGCCATGGCCTCATGCCGCGGCCCCTGCACGCCCGATGGCGCAGACGCGTGCCGCCACCCCCTTCACGAGGCCAGACGGGCACCGGCCACCGCCCTTACTCTGCCGCGGCTGATGGTCCGCGACCCTTCTCCAATAGTGCGGTCGCACTGTCGCCGTCTTCATGACCGGTCGGAGTGCCGACCGCCGCTCCCGAGCCCTTCCGGCGCCGCTCGCTAGCATCGGTTGCCGACGACGTTCCTCGGGTCACCGAGCATGCCTGGTGGCCCGATATTCATTCCGTAGACTCCCACACTCATCTCGGGACGTCTCCATCAATTCAATACCACCACATTTGGAAATTTATCAACACAAAAACAAGCCGTGAATAACACCAAAATCCATAAGGGTTGTGGAGAGTTCGGGCCGTGTTCGTTTGGCCCGCACTCTCTGTGTTAGAATGGTAGAAAGCGGCATAATCGTTCTTGAATCGAGAAGAATGACAAGAATGGTAGAAAGCGGCATAATTGTTCGTTGACGTCGGTGAGGAGAGGGAAATACGGACGTCGATTCTTCATTGTTGAAGACGTTCCTCGTTGGAGATCCTTCGATGGAGTTCTTTGTTGGAGAAAAGTTCATCATTTGGAGGCAGTGTTTCTCCAAATTTCTCCCTGAGTCTCCCATTTACAACACTCTGCAAATTCAACAAAATGAAGAGACAAATTATTAAATTAAGTTTTTTTAATTTAACTAGAGTTGGCACATTAATTAATTTTGAAGTTGGCATAATTAATTGAAAAAAAAACCAAGAGTCACCTCCCTCATTAAAGAGGGAGTTCAAGGGGTCAGGTGGTCCCCATCACAAAATTAAAATTGGGAGGATTAAAATTCAAAAATAAAATAAATCTAGTTTATTTTATTTTCTCCCAGGAAAATTCCAAAAACTAAAAACCACTTACGACCTACTGCGGTCGAAGTGAAGGTCTCTTTAAGTAAATATCGGTGCTGCGAGATCAACGGTGCCCTCAGATTTCAATTCCGAGCACCGATTCAAAAGTTACAAAAATCCACTCACATACTTACTAGAAGTACTTAAGAAACTTCCGAAAAACATTCCGGGCTCTCCAGGCCCCGAAATCAAGTACGGTAAAAAACTACAGACTCGAATATTTCCATATAATTAAAAAAAAATTACATGGAATTTCTAGCTCTTTACACTGACCCTCTCCTCCCTTCCCTGATCTCAACCTCCTAGCCTCTACCTCCCAACCCCAGCCCCTCTCGGCTCCCTCTCCTCCAGCGATGTCCCACCTCTCCCCTCTCGACTCCCTCTCCTCTGGTGATGTCCCCCCTCCCTCCCAGCTCTCTATCCTCCAGCAAAACCTCCTCCCCTCTTGGATCCATCTCCCCCAAAGACATCCCTTGACCCCCTTATCCTCTCTAGTATCACATGAGACCCCCCACAACCAAGCACCCCATGCAACGTCCCCCTATCTTATATACCTATCCTCCCACCATTTCTCCTGAATTTCTTGAGGGTTCTTGGTCGGTACTTTGAGGCAAGAATTCATCTTCTTTAATTATTAATTTTCTTATATTTTTCTTCTCTCTTATTTCCCTATTTTATTCTTCCAAACCCTATGGGTTTTTAGGTTATGAGATTCCAACTTTTATCCTTGTTTATAGAGTGTATCATGGTTCTATTGGATTCACCTTGTGTGTGTTTTGGAATCCGCTGCTGAAGGCAAAGCGGTTTGGATCATCTTGGTTCATCTGCCACCATTTGAGGTTGGTTTATTCTTCTCTCTTTGTTTGGCCCAATTTAATATGGGGATTTTGGTGATTTACTTGCCTATGAAAAATCTATATTAGGTATGAATTGTATGAATAAGACTAATTTATATAATGATAGTGTTAGTAGTATTTTTTGTCTATATTTTATTATTATCTTCTATTTTGTTTTGTTATACTATGAGAAAATACCTATAAATAATAAAATACCTTGAAAAAAAAATTATTGTATTAGTGACTTTCTTTTTATTTTTATCTTTTAACATACCAGATATATCTTTAATTTTGGAATGGTCAAAAACTTATTTGTGAAGTGTAGAAAGACCAATGTATGTTGAATTATTTTAGTAATTTCAATGACTATTGGCATTCCTATACAACTATGATGTCATTATATAATTATTATTGTTGTTGTTTTTATTATTGCTACCAAGTTATTATTTTTTAGTTTTTAACATACATGAATAAGAAAATATTTGTATTAATTTTCAACTAAGAATTCCTATGACTTCAGTATTTTTATTGGATGAAACTAGTGAAAGTAATCATATGTGTATTGATAACATAATGACTAAAATTTAATATTCTAGTGACCCCATAGACATCCTTAACAATTCTCTCAATTAATGTGAATGTTGATATTATTGATATTCCATTTCATTTTTTTATTGCGTTTCATTATTTTATTAGGGTGTTATTAGATTACATTATTTTATAAATAATTTCACTTTTGACTTATTCAGTTTTATGTTTATATTTTTTATAAATATTGAAATAAAAATTATACAACAATTTAAAATTCCATTCACTATTTATATGCTATATTTTCATGACACACTTTATAATTCATATTCAGCCCATACTTATCATAATTTGTCACTGTTTTATTTGATTATTCAATTTTTTACTAAATATAATATATTACTATATATTTTAAATTATTCACTTTCATAATCTATAACAAGTCATTAATGTTTATTTTACTATATATTTACATATGATGACTCAAATAGTGATATTAATTTTATGTAGTTTATCACCTATAAGAAAATCCAATTTTTTTGGTGGTTTGAAAAATGAGTTCACATATCCATATTATAATAATAGAGTCTATGATGAAATTCATTACAAAATACATTACACTAGTTAAAAAATATTTTTTCATTTTGAAGGATTATATTGTAAACATTAGTAGATACATGAGGTGATATGATTTTCAAGTGTTAATTTTCTTTCAAATTTATTCCAGTTATTTTAATACTTGTATGCACTATTATAATATAAAATCACTACCCATCATTATTAAATTAACATAAATCTATTCTATAGTTTAATACTTATAATAAAACTCAAATTTTGGGGGTAGGTACTGTGGCATGTATTTTTTTTCTTAAATGTTGGGCGGTGACTTGTATAGTTACAGGAGACAAGTATGTTGTAATTTACTTTTTTATTTTATTTTATTTTATTTATCAATCAGCCACTTAGGATTTTTATTGCTTTCTATGGATTGAGGGTATTTATATTCTATGAAGGGGGCCAAAAGATCACTGGAGGCTGCTATGCAGTTTTCTTTGTAGGGGAGGGAGATCAGGGTAGTGGAGTGATTAATTATTGCATTTCATTTTTTTTCTAAATTTATATTGTTTTGTTTCTATTTATTTTCTTTTCGTTTGGTACGGACATCCGACATATGGACGGATCATGTTGAAATTTTATTTATTTTTCACTACTGTTTTAATTAATTGTTTATGGGTGGAATTGTTCCCAAGTGGTGATTCCTTAATTCCCATACACTTGTGTTAGCCTGTGGGCATATCCCATCCACCTTAGTTTGTCATAGTCATTCCTATATTAGAGTCTAACTAGGTCATTTCTTTGTTTGAACCATGGAGGGGCCTAGGAAACATGACCTAATGGCCAATTGGCCATGTCCTAATTGACCTAATTTCCTAATGGCCCAATGTCCTAATGAACAATTAGCCTCATGGCCTAATGGTTTGATGGAATTTCATTACACACTTAACCCAAATAATTTTAAAAAAGTAAAACAACTTTTGAAAAGTTCTAGTTCACAATTAAACACAAATATATCATCCCTTAAACTCAAAAGTGAAAAAAATTGAAAACCAACTTTGTTAACACACCCATAAAGTAGAAATATAGTATAACCATGATTTAAAGACATGAAAGTACATAAAATAAACCACATTGTTTTTTTACTGGTCATCCCACCCATCTATAAAAGGCCTCCTAAAGAATTCGTGATAGTTGTGGTGCATGGAATGACTTATCAAAGACATAAGAAACACCCTAATTCCCCATGGAAGGACTCATGACTTTTTAGAAGATTGCAACTAAGTTAAAGGTGGTTATTTACTTATCACATACACTAAATGGAGTGCCACGCAACCCTAAATACAACAATATCACCAAAATAAATACATGAGGTTGTCTGAAGCTACCCTTGGTCTCCAATACAATGTTAGGAACAAGGTGAATCTTCCCACCAGTTCTTCTATGAAGATTTTTTTTATTCTTAGAACCACCCACACAATTTAGTTTTTCTATGGAATCCCACTCATCTAGAAAAGAACCAGTAAATTCCTCATGATAGTTGGGATCTTTGGATTGACTTGTCAATATATTCAAAAAAAATTAAATGCCCATTGTAAGACTTTCAACTTTCAAACATATCACGCCTAGGAGATGGGTGATTAATCCCTTTTCCAAGACACCAAAGGGAGTGCTAGATAACACATATAAATATAAATATTTTTTGTTTTCCTTTTATATATTTCAATCATTATCTTTAAGAATTTATTATCTGAGTTGTTGAGAGATGTGAATTACAGTGCAGTGACTAGGAGAAACATGTCTTCTTCTTTTTTTGGTATATTGTTAACGAATAATGACATTTGTAATACGTGAGTACAATGTTAAAAGACAAGGTTCCTCATTACTCTCCCTGGTAAGGGTGGATAGGGAAGAGAAATCCTTATTAAATTGGTAATAACCAACAACCTCCAAAACCACAAATAAATTCGGGATCATGATAAAAGGACTCATTAATAAAATAACATATATTTCTATTTCCCAATGTTCAAAACTAATAGTACAATAATGATTGAACCTTTGCTATCGGTGAAGAAGAAATTTCAGATTATCTTTTTATTCCCACTTTACATGATGGATCACATTTTTCCTACTTCTTATTTCGACTGCTCAACCTTTCCAGACCACTCCAAAGCATGGAGGAGATTATATTTTTTCCTGAGAGAATAGATGTAAGGGCCTCTATATAAAAGGATCGAGAAGACATTTCAACATAAGAGGGTGAATTATAAAAATAAAACATCAACACAAATCTCAAATGAAGACCCTTTTTGAAACATTGAGTAGTCGGGATATCATCTAATACCAACTCAAGTAGATACAACACCAATACTGAAAAACACACAACATATTCTAACACTGGTTTTTCACCCTACTGAATACAATATAACTCCATATCCTTCACCAATTTTGTGTCTTTAGGGTAAAAATATTTAATTAATAGTGCTTTTAAATTATCCCATGTCTGGTACATCAGTGGATTGTCCAAAATTATAGACTTCCACAATTTCCAATTGGAAACTTATAACTTGAATATGGTAAATCTAGCATAAATTTTTTTAGTAATTTCAATCATATAGAATAATTATTCAATCAATTTCATTAGATTATGGTAAATCTAGCCTTGAAAATTTTATTTATTTCACGCTGCTGTTTTAATTAATTGTTTTTGGGTGAAATTGTTCCTAAGTGGTGATTCCTTGATGCCCCGACACTTGTGCCAACTCATGGTCATAGCCCATCCACCTTAGTACATCCTAGTATTCCTATATTAGAGTCTATGTATGAACTATGTAAGGGCCTAGGAAACATGGATAAATAGGGAGGGATTGGGAATTTTTAGGAATGAATTGTGAATTCCCATGAATAAGGATCGAGGACATTGGAATTTACATTGAGTAGATATGGGATACTATGAAATATATAATGATTTTTGAAATTCTATGGGTATAAAAGGTGGTAAAATGGTAATGCGTTGGGACTACTAAATAGAAATTCACATTCATAACCAATTTGATAATGTAATATCAGATCATGAGCTACTATACATTGTTGTAGTTAATGATTAGACTCCATCCCAATGAAACTATAGAAATACCTTGGTGCCAAAAATACTCTATCATACACTATATAGTTTGGTTTGAAATTACTAGTAAAACCTTTATTGACCTCCCATAGGTTATAGTCAAATTTTATTTCAATTATTTCACTTAAAATCACTATTCATCAATTCCAAGCACTAATATGACCATGAATCAACTAGGAATCTCACTCTACTAATATGACCATGAATCAACTATAAAATCATCCTATATGATGGGTCGAGTACTAGAATTGATTACTCATCATCTAGGTGGGTTTAAAATGAGTGTATTGAGAGATTAGTTTCTTTTGATGTCGATAATTATTAATCACCTTTGGTTGGATCATACAATTAGACTACCGAAACAACTTTATTATTTTGAAATTATAATGTGATTTAAGACACCAATTTCACATTAATATGTGTAGGATTTTTCCAATGAAAACTTGTGTTCTCAATTGAAATTTTTGGTTCTTAATAATTTTTACGAATTTACTTGAGAGAATGGTATAATTTTAACTTTCCATATAAATAATATGTTTCATACCACTTGATCAGTTAATAATATTATTCATGTACAAGTTGATATGTCAAATGTTTCCATTCAATCATGATATCTATCTTGTACTATGGTTTATATTTTTTTACAGGTTAAGGATTTCAGGAAGGCTAGTGCTACTTGTTTGGGACAAGTATCTATACCCACAGTTCAATAACCATGGGTATAGATATATTCCCATGGTTTAACTAAAAACACGGGTATTATGGAAATATCTAGGGCTATACCCACGTTTTCTATAGAACCGTGGGTATAGCTCTATACCGATGTTTTTTATATCCCACTGTTTATGGAACCGTGGGTATAGACTATACCCATGGTTCTAGGGGCTATACCCATGGTTATAAACCATGGGTATAGGTGATTTTTCCAGTAGTGTGTGTTCGGTTAATGGTGATGCATCAGCAAGTGAAGATGAGTTTCTTATAAGAAGCTGACTAGTTGTGGTTCAAATGATCTTCTTTCTAGTTTTGGGTGTATCTGACTAGAAACCGTCTTAATCCTCTTAGTGTATTCTGTTAAGCAACAAGCATGTCCCATATCTTAACGTCATCCTAGATGCACTAAGAGAGTGTCAGTCTTAATCCATGCTAAATATTTAAAATATGTTGATCTTGTTGGGTAATTTTCTTTGTAGTTTAGTTAGGAACATCATCAGAAGTCAGGTATGTACTTCAATGGACGTGTTCGTGGTGAATGGAAGATGCCTTGGGAGAAGGAATCACAATTCTATTTGAAATGTGTTAGATTTATAAGCATAGTATTTTAAGAATGGTAAGTTGGAGTGGCTCGACTCATCATCCCTCTTTTAAATGTGTACGGTTGGTGAAGGACCATCTCTAGAACATCATCAAGTGGAGATGAGTGTGGTTGGTGTCAGCCGATAATTTTTATGAACATCTGACTCAACTTAGGCTTTGAGGTCAACTGGGATTGATATTTTTAACCATTTTAGGAATCACGTGTGAAGAATCATTATAATTCTTAGAGGCGTGCTTGTAAGGAAATTCCAATGGTAGATTGAACCATGGTTTGGAATTGGCTGCTTAATGTTAAATAATAAAATGGGAAGTACCTTTGGACATATTCTTTATGAGATAATGATGTGATCATGTATCTAGCTAAATGGTCTTGGGTAAGAGCCATCTTGGTGTTTTAGTTGGAGAACAAGCGCTGGATCGAGTTTTGACGGCTTAAGTTTCCATGTGTTTAAAGGTATTCTCAGAGGTGCTTTGGGAATTTAGAAATACAACACAACCATTTAAATGAAGAATAATGACCGTTATAGGTTGGGTGATGTTTCAGTTATTCCTGAAGGCTTCTTAGGGATGATAAGTTTTAAGGTGGGAAGGTTATGATGATCCATGTTTTGAACCAGATGGAAATCTAGAGAAAATTTGAATTTTCATGTTTATGGGATGAACCATTTTTAAAATCGAGCTTCAAAACTTAATTATGAAAGTTGTAACCTTTAAAAGTGATGTTTTTGGACTTGGGTTAAGGCCCGTTAAGTTTCCTGGGTGTCTTAAGGAGTTTCAAGAGCACCAGACCCAGAAAATCATTTTTTAAGGACCTATAGAGGGTGCACAGTTTTCCTGAAACTATGCGGACCACAGTAGGAAACCGTGTGGCCTTATGTAGGTGGACCGCGACTACTGCATGGGTTGCACACAAGTTACCAAATTGTGCACTTAGCCCACACGGTTAGTGGAATTTGAGTAGTAACTTGACACTATTCACCGTATAGTTTGCACATGATTAAACTAACCATGCAGGACAAACCATATAGGATGATTCGGGTTCCTAGTAGAGGGTGCATGGTTGGCGCATGATTTTCCAAAACCGTGTGGCCCAAACCATGCAGTATAACTTTTTTAAATAAAATAAAATAAATTAAAATAAAATAAAATAAAAAATTAAAACATAACACACCCTCACCCCTCACCCCTTATCACTCGCATGACACCCCCTCCCTGGAGACCTAGCCACACGACACCTCCCCTTCGACTCCCTCCCCTCTTTATCTTTTTCCACCGATTATTCCAAGATTCACGCTTGATCCAGCATGGTATGATCCCCTATTCCTTCTCCTCTCTGTTTGTTGGCTGATTTTGGTCTCCTCGTCTCTTAATGTAGCTCGGTTGAAACCATAGGTTGGGTTAACCTAGATTTTTGTTGTTTCTTATGGTGTTGGTGAATTCAGTGCCTCTCCTGAGACCCCTTTATATGAGTTTTGATGTTCGCCGCTGAAGGCAACGTGTTTCGGGTCAGCTTGGTTCACCTTCACCATTCAAGGTAAATATTTATACCCAATGCTTGGTTTCTACCTTATTATATTGCATCATTTGGGTGTTTTAAGGTTCCTGGATTAATTTTTAGAGTGTTTGGTGGCTCCTCGAAGTATTTCACACACACACAAAGGTGTATGTATATATATGTACCCCCTTTACATGTTCCCTCAAGGTAAAGGGAATGTGTACATGGGTTTAAAGGGTATACATATATATATAGGAATATATGTGTATACAAGGGTGAAGCATTTATTTCCATCGTTAAAGTCATTAGGTTCTGAGTGTTTGACTAGGTCTACTTTTTGAGGTAGGATCCCTATCATTACCTCTTTAATTTAAGAATTCTTTAAATTACATTTACATGCCTACTAAATTATGATTTTTTATATTGAATTTCATTTTTGTAATAATATTTTTACTTATGATGCTCAATGTTTTTCTTGATAAATAAAGTCATGGTTTTGTAATAAAACCCCTCCAACAGAGGTGCGCTATCTGTGAAAGCTCACTGTGATAATTCATTCTTTATTTAGCTTTCTTGGATTATTGAGGTTTCCTTCCTTTATTCTTTAAATCTATGATTTATGAATGGAATTTTTAGGTTCTTGGCCCCTTTTTGTTAGAATTTCCAAAGTGTAAATATGATATGTTACCATGACACCTCTACTTTACACTTGAGCCATTGAAATGTAGTTTTCATGTCTTAATGATTTAAATGAATCTGGTTATGGTAAATGGAATGGTTAGAATGAATTATTCAAGATGATAACATCCTTTAAGGGTAATGAATATGATCCATTCCATTGGAACTTGTACCTTAAATCAATTTTCCATGTTTAGGAAAATTGAGTGTGATGACCTTGAATAGGATGGCTCATACCAAATGTCATTCCTGGGTTAAATGGATTAGTCATAATGAATTGCTTGCCTTGTATTAAATGGTTCAAATTAAATAGCTCCTTGAAATGGAAAGTGAACATGGCTATTGATATGTATAAGAGGCATTGACTTATGTGTTATAATATAAATGTAAATGATGGTTTTATGAATGGGATATGAGACGTCTATTCCTTATGTGGTTAATTTAATATGAATTAAACTAAGCCTATGATAATTTTTAAATAGATATGATTAATAAGTTTTTACTTAAGTAAAATTGTGATAAATGTGTATGAATCTTATATTGATCTAGACTAATAAGAGCATGAGAGGTTTATGAATCATGCCTTATGATATAATGAAATGGGCCAATGAGATGAATAAGAGGTTAATGCCTCATGCATTATATATTATAAATTATTACACTATACAGGTAGCTTTAGATAGGGGATATATTGTGAGATCTTCCCTGGTGATGGATGATAGTGGGTACATACCGGTCCTGCCAGTACATGCATGCCAAGAGACTGTGAGAGCTCTTGGAATTTGGTAAGGGGATAGACCGTGAGAGCTTCCCCTAGAATTGGATGGCATTAGTTATTTCCCGATCCTTCCCAACATATATCTACTAGCTATAGCTAGGGGATAGACCACAAGATCTCCCCTGGTGATGGATGATAGTGGGTACATCCCGGTCCTGCCAGTACATGTATTCCAAGAGACTGTTAGAGCTCTTTGAATTTGGGTTAGGGGCTAGACCATGAGAGCTTCCCCTATAATTTGATGGTGATGGTTACACCCCAACCCACCACAATATATATCTATGTCTCTCTCTATATACACTACTATATATATATATAATGTTGTGACATGATCATAATCTTATTCTAGCTATGATCTAAAGCAGGTATAGCCATCAGGTGTCCCTTAGGAACCTGGATGGGTAGTATTTTATTTGTACTGTTCTGTTTATTACTACTTCTATACCTATAAATTTCTAAATTTATTTTTCACTGTCTGGATTGGGTTAGATACCAGTGGTGCTAGCCTACTGAGATTTTTATCTCATATCCAACTTGGGCTGCCATTGCACTGGGGTACCTGGGTAGATATTCTTTCTCACAGGGCCTTGGACTTTTCTTACTTCTGTATGTTAATACCAAGTTGTTATAGTTAGAATAAAAGAAAAGATTTAGTAAACCTTTGTAAAATATGATGAGAAAACTTTAGTGATATCCCTAGGGATATTTCTAAGGATATGTCTAGGGATGTCTCTAAGGTTAAGCCTAATTTTTCATCAATTTAAAATTAGGTTTCATGATTTAGGCACCCTATAAGTAATTTTTCATATGATAAGTGTTTATCATACTATGATTTCTAGTTTTAGTCAATGGAGGGAACTAGAAGGAACTTGGTTGACATTGAATGTTTCAAATGTGTAAAGTATGGGAATTATGAAAATCAATTTCCTAAGTTGAAATCTCATAAAGAGAATTAGAAAGGTGGTATGATCATTGGTTATACTGTTGAAGATAAAGGGACCACAAATGACATGTGAATGGTATGGGATGTAATAACAGTATTGTTTACATTAAAATTAATAATAATTATTAGATTGAGGTTGAGGAACCTTAAGACATGATTCATATTTTATATTCTAGGAAATAGGTATTAAGGAATAATATGATTAATCCTGATTAATGGTTTAAGAATAAAGTTGGATGATTGAAGTATATATGTTTTGGAATTCAAAGATTATGTTATACGAATCATGAAATATATAATTATTTTCAATATAAGTTTTTCATTAAGGATTGAAAAGGATATGTTGAATGGTGATGAAGACTTAGAAAAATGATTTAATATAAAGGTGATATTTTTATTAAGGTAAGGTAACCCTTAATATGTTCCTGATATTGAGATAATGATGTTTGGATAAAAATATGTTAGATATGAATAAGTAAATTAGACGATACTGATTACCTTGGAAATGACTAAGGATTTTTTTGAAAAATTGGTCTATGTTATCATGGATGAAGATTAAATTTTTTTGGATTTAAGGAATATATACATAAGAAACCATGCATGTTTTCAATAAGGATGTATGGTAATTTAGGTTATTACCATGTTTCAAGAGAATATATGATAAAGGTATTCACATGATTGGAATGTGACAACCAAGATCTACTTTATGATATATGGGGGATTAATGTTAAGATGATTTAGTGACATTCTTTTTAATGTTTTTGATTTTTAGCATTCGAAAGAGTTATAAGGTTGACCATTTATGAAATGGTTTAAGTTAAACTTCAAATGAGGTTTTAGAGATTAAATAATTATCTCTCCATATGAAGATTTATGAATATTGGATAACCTATGAAGACCCTTTTTCTGGGATGATAACTAAAGACAGATGGAATGACTTATCATTCTACATATTGATCTTTTGATCCATTAGTGCTTGAGGAATAACAAATTAACCTTCATTTTTAGAGTAAGAGATGACGTGGAAAATGGTAAAGACAAAACCAAAGGGTTAGATTGTGCTGAAATCATGTAAGTATATCTTTTCATGAAAATTATTTATCTTTAAGAAAAAGTTTTTGGAATTTTTTTATTAATATATCATCATTTTTATGATATCAATGAACTTTTTCAAGCCTATTTGGGTATGGCATTGTGATTGTTAACTTTCTCATAACTATGTTCTATATCACTCTCTATCAGAAATTGATAGTTATATTTCTATTCCATGTCCATGTTTTCACTTTTCACACAGTTATCCTATGTGGAAACATAGTTATGTGTTACTCTGTGGAATTGTTTTGTTTCTAACTTTTCTTTTTAAAAGTAATTTTTAGTATTCATTTTTACAATATGAGTTTCCGTGAAAGGAACTTTCAAGTATTAAACCTTTGATAACCCAAATGAATTTGAAGGGTGAAATTCATTTTAATGGGGGTATAATGTAATACCCTGAGATTTTGTGAATAATTATTTTTTGAATTAATTTGATCTTTTTTATATTTTCTACTTCACACAACACTGAATGTTGTTTTTTTTTAAAAAAGCACCATGTTTGGATTGTGTTATATGCAACACCAAGTTAACATTACACCACAAGAAATACTTAGATTATCTTGATGTACATGAAACACTATGTATGTATTGTATTATACACAATACCAAGTCCCTTCGATAGCTTGCATTACATGAAAGGCTGAGTTTTACCGAACTATAATATACTATTAACATGATCATTAAAATATTATTATAGCTATCAAATAGCCATTAGAAAGGAAGTTATTAATAAGATTAGATAAATTGTGAAAATATGATTTAAAAATGTATATAAAATTAATCCTTTGGTTATAAATTAGTATAAGTTAATGTAATGACTATTTGTAAATAAAGAAATTACTTTTCTAAGAAAACTATTTTTCTATGTACAAACACAATTTTATCTCAATAAATTAAACAAACCACTTTTGTTTAATAATTTAAAATATATATATATATATATATATTATATATTCAATCAATATTTTTTATACTCATCCAATATATTTTATAGGTATAAGAAAAGAATAAATTCAATTTTATGAATAAAAAGATGTATTTTTCTAAAAGGTAATTTTATCACCTTTTAATGGAAACACATTTTAAATATGATTTTTGAAACTTTTATAATTTTTATTTGAAAAAATAAAATTATTTTTTGGAAGTTTAATATCAAAATTTATTTTGGGATAATTTTTGTTATTTTTCTGAGAAATTTAATTTTTTTGATGAATAGTGAAAAACATTGAATTTTAATTCAAAACTACTTTTTCATCTAAATTATTTATAAATTAAAATTATATTTTTATTGGTTTTAAAGTTTAATTATATTAAATTTATATCATTTAATCCAATTTAGTTCATTGTAATTAATGTAACGTAGAAATTTAATATAAAAAACTTTGCAAACTTTTGAACATTTTTACTTTAAAAACCCGCTTTGTTGTCCCGTATGGAGGATTAATTTTAAATTAATTTATGCAAATTTTGTGATTTTAATTTTAAAAAATGGATTCCATATTTTTAATAAGAATAATTTATAATATATAATAAGGTCAAATTAGTTTTTTACAAAAAATATTAGTAAAAGTGATTAAAATTAATTACAACGATTAAGAGAAAAATTAGCTTAACAAAGGTCTAAACCTTAAAATTAAGGTCTAAAATGACCTAGAAGGTTATCCAAAATCCTTTTTGTGTTCATATTTATACGCTATAATCCATTATATATAATTATTACCATTATTTTAGCTACTTTACATGGAAAAAACATGGGTGGAATTCTCTTTTAGAAAATTACAATAATGTCATTCCTCTTCCACTATAAAAAGAAACTCACCCCCACTTATTAACACCTATAAATCCATTTGGATCGACCAAAATCTACTAAAATAAGCTCCCAAAATCCCTCCCTTAATCCTATAAGCCTACATTTGGTCAAAAATCCAACCAAGGAATCCCTTTGGTTCAAAAGGAGTTACCCAAAGAATAGGTAACATCCTTTCTCAATATCCTTTGTTTTATTTTAATTCTATACCACCTCAATTATTATTATTAAATGATTATATAATAAAATAAGTATCCTTAATATACCAATATTTTTTTATTCTAAGGTTTCTACCTACACTTACACAAACTTCCATCTAATGGGTAACAAACTTACCGTTCTTGTGTACGGTGAACTACCACCTCATGAAATGATGTTGTTCGTTTTTTCTTTTACCACATATCATGGTTTGGAATTATGATGTAAAATATATTTTTATATTATATATATGATATTTATGATTTATTTATGATTATTTAATTATTATATAAAACACACCTTCATGCTTTCCATTTTTTTGTAAATACGATAACTTTGTCTGTGGACGTGTATACCACCGCCTCCTCAAAGCGATATGATTCGTTCACACTTTACATGGAATGTATTAAGGATGAGTTTAGTGAAATTATATGATATATATGACATAATACTGATACTTTAATGATATTATATATATACGTATATTTCATTGACTTTCTTTCTCTCAATATGACAATAAAATGGAAACAATGTTCATGCATACGTACGGCCTACCGTCTCCATGAACGGTGTATTCCATTTCATATTTATATATTTTATATATTATTATAAATAAATATATACTGAATATATATTATATTCATATCATGTTTTACATTCCATAAATAAATAAATCACGATCTAAGTAATATGATCAAGAATAACAAGCCAAAACATATACAAAAAACATAGTAGATATTACCCAAAACATGACATTAACATGGAGTTGTTAATAAAAGGGTAATATAAAATCATAACCAAATCATATATGTAATTAGATATAATAATATGGTTCTATTTTAGATGTATAATAAACTTATATTTATTATACATGATTTTTTAATGTGTATGAAGAAATTCAAGACTTAAGGTAAGGGTTTTCTCATCTCACTTCTTATATCCATGAGATAAATGACTTCTTCACCACTCATTTATTTTGTGTGGTTTATATACTACCCATGGATGTATTATATGATTTTTATACTTAAATTTATTGGTATTTACATATCCATTTTATTATCTTTATTTCATGGAGTTTATGTTTTAAAAGATACCAAATCATTAAAGTAATTCTATCTCAATTTTCCTTCTTTAA
Organism: Viscum album; assembly: GCA_963277665.1. Lineage (NCBI taxonomy): Eukaryota > Viridiplantae > Streptophyta > Magnoliopsida > Santalales > Viscaceae > Viscum > Viscum album. The sequence continues at coordinate 1,285,309,679 of OY728136.1, read as the reverse complement.
GACACATGCCATGTTATGCACCTATATTTTTATATGAGGTGCATATACTGAATTTAAAATGATATATAATGAATCTCATTATATTAATTATATTTTAAGATTCATTTAATGTTATTATTTTCATTTTATTATGATTCAAAGTTACCAAAGTGGTAACAGTTTATTACTACAATCTCATCCTTTATCGAGATTGTTTATGATTATACTTCAATTGATGAAATATTATGATCCATATCTCAATAAATATCATTAATTTATTACAATATGGTTATTAATTTTATATCCAAGTAGTGGTACCATTTCCCACTCTTTATTACTTAAGAAAATTAAGAAAATGTTTTTACGAAAATCCAACTTTATTTATCTTTTTGATCAGAAATATGCGTTCTTTCAAAGCCTTGTTTTCTAAAAATCTTTTAAAAAATGTTTCACTATTATCCTATTATGTTTAAAATAATTTTTTATCCATGTATTATCTTTTTAAAAAACAGTTTTAAAAGGAATATTCTTGCCATTTTCCGATGAGGTCACTTTTCTAAACTTTTATGGTGCAAAAGGAATGTTTGACATGTACGGACTTACCCGACATCATGACCAACATTTACTTGATGATTACTTTGTAATTTTAAAATGTTATTTTTTTAAATGAATTTTTCCCTAATATTTTTTTAAATTTTTTGATTTTAAAATGTTTTTCAAGGAAAGAGTGTTTTCAAAAATTGTTTTATGTTTAAAAAGTGTTTTAAATGATTTTCAAAGATCCTTTTATATGTTTTCAAAAGGTTGTTTTCAAAGAAAATGATTTTAATGATCTCAAAGATTATTTTATAAATTTTCAAAGTATTTTCAAAGAAAAAGGTTTTCAAAATATTTTTAGGCTTCTTTTATAAGTTTTCAAGGAAATTGTTTTCCAAAATGTTTTCATGATTCTTTTATAAGTTTTCATAGAAAAAGGTTTTCAAAATATTTTCAATATTATTTTATAATTTTTCAAGTAAAAAGGTTTTTAAAATGTTTTCAAGATTCTTTATATGTTTTCAATGTTATTTTAAAATAAAATGTTCCTCAAAATATTTTATGTTTTGAAAAACATTTTTCAAAGCGTAAAGGATATTTTCCTCAAGAAATGTTTTTAAAAGATATTTCAAAAAAAAATTCCATCTAAAATGAAATCTACTGGTGTTACTCATGCCTTTCTGGGGAAATGATCCAAAGGTTCCATTCATATTATTTCTCAGAATGGTTTATGTTTTGATGAAATGATGTTTATGAAACAAGGTTATATGTTTATGAAACACACTTCTTTTCATATGTTATGCTTTGATGAAATGACTATGAAACTGTCTGTTTTCCACATGTTATGATATGATATGATTACATTTTGTGATACTAATTTCATTTCATGCGTTATGATATGATTTCTTATGATCTTTTGGCACACTTATGTATGATTTCATTATGATATGGGTGATAACTATATCTCCCTCCAATGCATTAGGTAAATATTTATATCTCATGAGATAATGAAGGAAAACAAGTTGCCGGGATTGATCCACAATGTGAAATAAGTGTGTCTTGATCCACAATATGAAATATGCATGTCCTAATCCACTATGGGAAATAAGTGTGTCCTGATACACTATGTGAAACAGGAGTGTCCTGATCCACTATGTTAATGGTCTTGGTAGTTAACCTAGTCACATTAAATGGTTTTCTATATATATGATGGTGCCACACTTATATGACATGATATTATGGTTCATGATTGATTTATGATAATTTACCACCCTTATGATTCATGTCTTATGAACAACCAATATTTATACCATGATTAATGTTTATGATCTTTGATATGAAGGGTATGATCTTTGATATGCAGGGTATGATCTTCTAATGTCATGATCACATTCTCATACCCTTATTATCATGTTTATGATTGAATATCTCACTTGTTTACCCTTATTGATCATATGAGCTCACCCCTTTCTTATGTTTCCTTTCCCTAGTTTATAAAGAAAGGTTTTGAGTAGAAATACTAAAGGGGAAGATCTTTGTTGGAAACATTAAAGATATTTCACCAAGTTATAAGATTTTGTTCCAAGTTTCCAAAGACACTAAACTATTATAGTCCTCTAGAATGTATTTTTATAATGTGCTGAATATTCATCTAAAATTATTTAATTTCCATGTATGTTAATCTTGTGTCGTTATACCTAAGGTTGGTTGACACCAGACTTCCGATTGAGGTATTCATTGGCGGATGCATTTAATTAAAATAAATAAATAATTATTTTATTTATTTTATTAAATGACCTAATTAAAATCCTCTATAAATAATATCTTATGATAATTTTTCAGGGGTTATCTGCACAACCCTTATGATATCTAAGAGAAGGTCCAGAGCATTCCTCATTAGTGAATTGGAATCAGATGATGAATGATGATCAGTTCTAGATTGATCGAGAGGCAATAGACACAGTGGGTCATCTCCCTCACTGGTGAACATGTTCTTCACCAATGATCGATCCTTTTTAGAGTTAGGTCTCATCAATTATGGTTTTTACCTTTATTAATATATATATATATATCTACTTTTGATCTTTTTTACCACCCTTTTCATGATCCCTTTGATTAATTAAATTACTTTATCCAATTTTTTATGCCATGATCTCACCCTAGATTCCCTATTTTGTGATCATTATCTAATAATGCTTAGTAAATGATTTTTATCAACCTTATTATTGTGCTTTTCCCCAATTATTATTCACATTCTTCGTTATTGGCCTATGGGGTCATAGTTTGACTTTTTTGGGGTAGATTTGAGTGTTATCGAACCCCCACAAATTCATAGAGGTTGTGTGAAAGATGATTGGGATGTTGATTTTTGGATAGATCATGATTTTTTTGGGATATGGGTGATGATTTTTCCATATATCTAGGATCTGGGATGACAACATGAGATAAGAGGCACATGGGATCTGTGAAGGATCACTGTGGGTGATCAGGATCTGATTTCTAGCCATCGGAGGTTGGAAATCGATGGCCAGAGGCATTACCCTTCAATTTCGGGTAGTCAATTGGCAGGGATCACAAAATTGAGGCTAGATCTAGAAGACACGTGAAGTAAATACAAGAATTTGGAAAATTATTGAATAAATTCCATGTAACGTTGATGCGACCGGAAGGTGTCATTGATTCCTATGGACATTGATTAGATTAGAAATTTATATCCCAAACTACACTCAGTTAATAAGGTGTAGTAAGTGGAAGTCTGAGGACAAACCCACAAAGACAACTTGTTAGAAAATCTACCCAACAGTAATAACCTATTTGGTAGGATTCCTCACTAACAATATCTTTAGTGTGAATTTACTAAAATAAGTATTTTGAGATTTAATTCAGATTAAAAGGAAGGGATTGGGGTCAATTTTATGGTATATGCAAAGGATAATCCTAAATATAACTTGGGATAGACCTATTTCACAGGCTACAAATCAGTGAAAAAGAAACCAATTAATCTTGGTCCAACCAATTGGATCTGTAGCGTCCTGTGTTTTTGGACCAGATGAAAATACAAAGGAATTTGAATTTCATCATTTGGTGGATAGGCTATTTTCCAAACTAAACTTAGATTAGAATTCTAAGAGTTGTAACACTTAAAAATGTTGTTTTTAGACTTGGTTATAGGAATGAAGGGACCCTCGGGTGTTCCGTCAAGTTTTAAGGGTGTGGGACCCTAGAAATTCATGTTTTGAGTGGACTGGTAATGACACACAATTTGTCTGAAACTATGCAGCCCAACAGTGAAAACTGTATGGAACCTACGGGTGAGTAGAAGTCATCTGCATGGGCTGTGTATGGTTTCCCAAACTATGCACTTATACCGCATGCTTTGTACCATGTAGGTAGTATGTGTGCACTATTCATCACACAGTTTGTGTACGGTTTGGCCAAACCATGCGGCCAAACCTTACAACCAAACTGTGCAACCCAATTTTGAAGGTTAAAATTACACTTTTGACCTTAATAATCTTTAAACCTCTTTTCCTCCATTCTTTCTCCCATTTCTAGTGGGAGCCTCCTTCTTACTTATGCACGAAGCCCCTCTTTCTCCAAGGTAGGGTTTTTTTAACTCCTTCGTCCATCATCCAAATTTATCACCATCAAAAGCATCAGAAAGCTTGAGGTAAGCTCTACACTCCTCTTACTTATATTTATCCTTGATTCCATCCACTATTGTGTTATTTTGGTGTGATCTATTTCCCCCTATTTTCAGGGCGGATGTCTGTTTCTTTGATTTATCTCAAACCGAACTGAATCAATCCTTGATATTGGACGAGTGGGTCATCCTAAGAATGAGGTAGGTGGTCTAAAGATTTTTCCTCAGGTTCCATCATTTTTATAAAATGTTGTCATGTTCCATGCACCAAACTTACCTGGTGTCACTTATAATTTATGTTTTGGATTAAAATAACATGTTTAGACCCTCCTTAGTGTGGTTATAGGTCATGGGATCAACCTAAACATCCCTATTAGGGTAGGTTCCTTTATATTCCTTTCAAATTTACATCTGACTTTGTTAGAGCCACCCTTTGGGTGTGCTTCTTATTGAAATATTGAACTGTGATGCTCAATTTATTAAAACAACCTTAGAGGTGGGTTGCCTATTTCCTTATAATGGAATTAAATTTATTGAATTAAATAAATGAATTTTTTGAATAACAATGTCTTTCTTTCTAATAAATCCCCTCTATTGAGGTGTGTTATCTTCAAAGATAAAAGGTTATATATATATATATATATATTATACCTTACCTTACCACATGGAATGATTGTTTTACCATGAATTTATGTTTAGTAATTAAGTGTTCCTTTTTAATTATGGTTGAATGTGATGGCCTTCATAATTAATTATTTCTAGATGTGGCGTGCCTGAGTACGCGGTCCTTCTTTTCTAAAATAAATTAAAAAATGGGTGTGTCCCTCTTATATAATCCTTGTTCATGTTATGGCATGCTTACTAACATGCCCTTCTATATTTTTAAATTTTAATTGATTAAATAAATTATGAATACTTTGAGAGATACCTGGGTTCCTTCCATGGAACGCCAAGGACAATCTCATCGTACATGTGTTTAGATTTGCTGGTGAATTGTGCATTACACCGAGGGTGATACCGATATGTTAGGATGGGCTCACCAGGTGTTTTTATTACCTCATTATGAGAGATACTGGTTCCCTATGGGAGACACCTTGGACAGGCTCATTAGTGATATGGTTGTACCAGGATATGATTAAGACTTGTTCCCTTATGTGAGATACTAGGTACGGTCTTAGAGGTTGTTTTCTCACACTAGTCCAAGGGTGATACTTGTGAAGCCATTCATGGATCGCATTGGATGGGCTTTGATGGAAGTGAGCACTCATGGTGCTCCTGGTGAGATACATGGGTTCCTTGTTAAGGTTCAACTTGGATAGGCCGATGATTCTACCTTTTTAATTTTGGAAATTAATTTTACAGTAAAGGTTGTTAATACATAGTTGTTATCTAAGGAACACATAGACCAAGAAAAATCACAAGCTTGGGTTCAATCCACCTCGTGATACCTATTTTATGATGTTTTGTTATCACTTCCCTCATATCACTTTTGTACAGGCTGCCCATGGTTCAGAAATTTCCAGCTTAGGCAGAAGTAGGTATGGTCGACTAGGTGTCTTTGAGGAACCTAAGATGACTTGGTTATTTATTTATTTTTCATTGATTATTTACTTTGATATACATGCACACTTATTATTTTATATGCACAAACTAGATTATGCTTTAGAAACTATTGGTTGTGGCCTACTGAGTATATCTTATACCTTGATTAGGACACAATTGCACTGGGGTACCCAAGCAGATCTTCTTGTTCGCAGGTCCTTGGTTTATTGTTCATGCTTTCATGATTGTACTTGGAAGTTAGGAGCATAAGAATGAGCTAGTACTCAGGATTCTTGTGGTGATCTCCCTTGGGACCCCTTTATTTCTTTTATTTATTCATGTATTATATTATATCACCTGCTGTATGTTTCTTTCTTTACTAGGTAGAATTACATAGACATGTATGCATGGTTGTATTTGGAATTGGACATTTATATTCAATTGATATTATTTTCTTCCACCACTCTGTCTTTCCTTCACTTATACTATTTCCAATATTGTTTGATATTTACTTTCTGATATACTGTTGTGCTACTCTAGACACAAAGGTATAGTCTCCTCACTGCACCACTGTTATACCATCACTTCTAGTCAGCAACCTCTAGCATATGGGGAGGTGCGCTTGAGGCCATATGGTGACCAATCCAGTTACTGTTTTAGTGGTCAGTTGGGCTGAGATGTTACAAAGTGGTATCAAAGCCACTTTTTATTTTGTCTTACTATTTTGGTTTGATAGACAGTAGACTAGAAATGTATTGGTTCTTGGTAAATAGCCATGCATGGTCATGATCAATCTATGTATGGGTAAAAGTCCAAGTATCCAGGGATGGGATTATTGTTTGTGTTTTTCTCTATTACAGTTGATTTTGATTTCACCTTGAGTGATTGGATTACTTTATATTCCTTACTAATTTATGAGATTTAACATTTACCCTTGGCCTCTTATTCCAAGGAGGAATCATTACATGTATCATTATAGGCATGTAAGGATTCAAATTCCATGCATATGACATGCCATGTAGATTGCATTCCTAGGTTGTTTGATTTTTTTTGACTTTCCTCGTTTGTTTTAATAGCATGTATTTTATATTCTATGTTATAAATTTCAAAAACATGTTTGGTTTTCACCTGATTAGATATTTGATTAGCATGCTTCTACAATTTAAATTATTATGACTTGATTGTATATCATGCTTGGGTGTTTTCTCTGCTTACGTAGTATCCTTTCATGTTGAATTATCTTTATTCCATGTGTAATTGAAATATTTACTTGTATTTACTATCATATATATATTTGTTTCTATGTTTAGCATTCCTAGTTTTTCATCATGTTTAGGTAATTAAGAAATGTGTTTGTTTCTAATTTCCATGCATCTACACTTGTTTAACATGGGGTGAAAAATACTGGTTGTGTTTAAATGGGGGTAAACCTGAAATTTGTAAGGTGTATGGGCACCTTATAAATTGAAAACTAATGACCCATATAATCGAACCATTATAGATTCACCTTATATACTTAAGTAATATTTCATAAATGCTAAATTTATTAAAAATTTATTTTAATTCTAGATAAAACAGGTGCAGTTATATGTGATTTTCATTCAATTTTTAAAGCGTATGGTCGCTATATAAATTGAGTAGTGGTAACCCATATAAATAAACCATCTATTATGAGTTTTATATATTTAGAAACTATTTGTTAAATACGAATGCTATTTAATTTAACCTCATATGAAAGGGTTGCCTTTATAAGGGATTTTACCTCTATTACTTGGGCATAATGACCTGTGTGACTAAATTTATAAATGCAAAACTGGACCCAAGTAGGTCATTTGGTTCATGTTTCTTAAGAAATGAACCACTAAGGGTATTTTAAATCTTAATGTTATAAAATGTTTGGGTTTTTTTAGTTGAACTTAAAATGACATAACGAGACCCTAGTAGTTTTCTTTTACTTTGATGTGCCTTATTATTAAACCCCATTGAGGTATGCTTATGTTATATAAAGATGGTTATTTAAAGTGTCTTCTTTTATTGGGCTTCTTACTTGAATAATACCTCTTTAATTCATAATAGACCTTTTAATATGATTCGAGCAATTTTTTACAAGGACTTGGTTAATTAAAATGCCAATTACAAGCTAAAGGGTATTTTCCTATATAGATTACAATTGACATTTTCTTTGAGTAAGATAAATGCGAAGACTATTAAATAAATAAATGATGTTAAATTAGGTTTTATGAAATAAATATCCTAATTATAATAGGATGTTAATAAATAAATAATACTTAAAAAGGAAGTCTAATATAACTTTCCCGTGTGACTTATGGAATTGTTTAAATAAGTGCTATGCTTCTACCCTTCTTAAAGGGTGTTTGTTCTTCTTAAAATATAAACCTTGACATGTTTAATTAATTAAAAGTGTTTTGGTTTAATGACTTAAAATTAAACCTTAATAGGTGTTCTATTTTTTCCCCTAGTGTAAGGTTTGTTTAAATCCTTCTGCGTTTTTCCTTGAAACGGAATGAGAGCATTTTTTATAGGCTTCTTCCTTCCTAAGTCTGGATCTAAATTATAGGACCTTGAGCCTAGTGACCTCTTATAGGCATGAGCTCATTTTGGCTTGACACTTTATGCTTCAATAAGGGTCTATCCTGTTGTAGGTAGCTCCCTAAAATATTTAAATCCTTTGTTATTTACTTACAAGAAATTTCTCTTTCATGGTACTGTTAGGGTGTCATAGTTCCATATAGGACTCTTAGTTTCTAAAACAACACCCTATTTTGATGGGTGGTCGTGTTCTATTTAGACCTTTACTTTGAGTGTGAGCATTTCAAAATGCTCAGTTCTAGAAGGCTAGATATTCCAAGGGAATGGTTGACCACTTTGTAGGTCACGTGGCCCTTATTTTATTTCCTTTTTCAATTTTAGGTGACTTGGGAGGTCATCAACTCGTTCTACATCCTTATAGAGTGATGCAGCTCAAAGTTAGTTCTTTGCGTAGAACATTAGATAACGAAATTCATAGGGTTGGTAAGCCTATAGATAATTATAGGATGTGTTGTCTGTTCATGTAATCTCAGGGTAGTATGAGTCGATAAATGCGGTACATGTTGAGTTGTTAAATGGTAAATCAAACCATTTGAGTTCAGTGTTAATAATTTAATCTCGGGTTGTTACACTTTTAATTTTGGCCATATCTAGAGTAGAGTGACCTGGGCATTAACAAAGACCCTGGATCATCACAATGTTCAATATGGTGTTTTAAAAAGGATCAAGTGTTTTAGCATGTTGGTCAGTCATTCGACTTTTATGCCTAATTCCATGATGTATGGAAGTGTGACTCAGAGGAACATCATGCATACGCCTAGTGCACAACTGAACCAAGGGTTCTTGTAAGTGGCTAGTTTCTTTCTCTATAGTCTAATTCTTTTCAAAGAATGTTGAACACATCTAATACCCATAGTAGTGGTCAATGGAGCATGTGTCATGGGATGAGTTCATTTATCAGTAAATTCAATGATAATGACACTCTTAAGGTGGGGAGCATCACACCAATTCTAGTTAAACACATCCTTCTAGGTATAAGGAACACAACCATGAAAAAACCATTTGAAAATGGTTGTTCTTTCTTAAAATTCCCTGTGTCTAGTAATATTTTGTTTTAAATCAGTGCCTGTGAGAGATCATGATGATGTTGTGTTTGGATGTACATGCAACCTTCATAACCGCCTTTATCTAGGGAAGGACTTTAGTGGTTGTGCTTAGGCTTGAACATGATTCTTTTGTCTGTGTTTTAGTGGAAGTGTCTCGGGACCTTTTTAGAAGCTGTTAAAATCCTCTTAGTGTTATATAATTAAATGATGATCATGCAATCTATATTGACATCACTAGGGTACACAGAGAGCATCGATTGTACGCCACACTAAAATTTAAAAGCCTTTGGGTTTATTGGGTGGTATCTATCAAAGTGTGCTTCAGAAGCATGGATGTTTTAGAGGATTGGTTAGTCCTGAGTAATTCTTGGGTTCCCAAGTTGGAATTACATGGTTGGAATCATGGACACCAGCTGTTTCCCTCCTTACTTTATTTCCAGTCAGATGCCACTTTGGACTTAGTCAATGTTCTTGGTATGTAGACATTAGGCCGTGTACCAATGTCTCTCCTATAAATTCCATTTAAGGTTCACCCTGGTGTGATACCCTTGGACTTCTATTGATGATTTTTTGGTTACCCTGGAATTTATTTAGACTTAAATGAGATGTTTAAATAGGGAAATGGTCCCGGTGCTAGATCGAGTATGCGCCCATGGTCATGCTGTGACACAATAACTTTAAGTGTACATTTTGGTTGGAGATGTAACCAGAAGTCAATTAATGACTTCGGTGAGTGTGCTTGAGAAAAATATTTAGGTGCCTTATCCTAAAGGCATCGATCCTAATTTTTGAAATGCACTGGATGTTTAAGACAAGTGCTTTGAGGGCAGTTGACTGGAGACAGTTCGACAGGATTTTACTCCATACGGTCGATGATGAACTATTTCAGGAACACTATTAGGTTAAGATGAGTGCAATGTAAATTTTGGATATAACTTTTCATGTAAGGTTTGGGAGATCAGTTTAATTGGGGTTGGTTTGGAATTTACCCTTTGAATTAATTGTGAATCGTTTCTTGTGTTGTAGGAATCATTGGAATGCTATGTGCACATTTTGAAAGATAATTCCAATGATAGAGATATCATAACTCAGAATTGGACCTTAAATACTATAAATTTTGGTGGAAGTTTCATGGGTAGAGTGTTAAAAGAGATGACTATGTGATCATATCTCAGGTTGGACATGCTCGAGTAAGCTCTGTCTTGATGCTTCAGCTCAGAAACAAGTATTGGATTGAGTTTCTACAGTTTATGTACTATATGTTAAGGTGATGCTTACAAGTGCATTGGGAGTTTGGAAGCACAATACAAATATTTGAATAAGACTTCATGAACTGAGTATGTTGAGTGATGCTCTCTTAATTTCCCCAAGCATTCTCTAGGATGATAAGTTTTAAGGTGGGGAGATTGTAGCATCCCATGTTTTTGGACTGGATAAAAATCCAAAGGAATTTGAATTTCATCATTTGGTGGATGGGATGTTTTGAAAACTGGGATTCATATTGGAATTATAAGTTTTGTAACACTTCTAAAATTCAAGTTTTGGGTATATTGAGGGGTCCCTTGGGTGTTCCATCATGTTTTGGGGGTGCAAGACCTTGAAAATTAAAGTTTTGGGTAGATTGGTAAGGGTGCATGGTTTATCTGAAACCGTGAGGCCCACTAGTGAAAACCGTGCAACACCTATTGGTGAGTGGAAGTGATCCACATGGGCTGCACATGGTTTCCCAAACCATGTTCCTATACCACATTCTTTTTTCCATATAGGTAGTATGTGTGCAATATTTATCACACGATTGGTTCACAGTTTGGCCAAACCATGCGGGCAAACTGTGTGACCTAATTTTGAATGGTGAAATTAAACTTTTTCCCTTAATGATCTTTAAACCTCCTTCCACATTTATTTATACTATTTAGAGTGGGATCCTCCTTATTCTTCATGCATGAATCCCCTTCTTCTCCAAGGTAGGGTTTTGATAACTCCATCCTTCATCCAAATTGCTCACCGTCAGAAGCATTGGAAAGCTTGAGGTAAGCTCTATACTCCTCTTACTTCTATTTATCATTGCTTCCCTCCTCTATTTATCTATTTTGGTGCAATCTATTTTCCCTATTTTTAGTTTTTATGTCCTTTTATTCAATTTCTCTCAAACCAGATTGAATCAAGCCTCAATATTTGATGAGTGGGCCATCTTAAGCACGAGGTAGGTGGTCTATAGATTTTCTCTTAGGTTCCATCATTTTTATAATTTTTTTTCATGTAACAAATTCTAGACTTACCTTATGTCCCTTATAATTTATGTTTTGGAATAAAATAATGTGTTTAGACCCTCCTTGGTGTGTTTCGAGTTCACAACCTCAATCCAACCACCCCTATTAGGGTAGGTTCCATTAGGTGCCTTTTAAATTGACATCTTCCTTTCTTAGAGCCACCCCTTGGGTGCACATCTTTTTTAAATATTTAACTGTGATGATTTATTTCTGTAAACCACACTATAGGTGGGTTTCCTATTGCCTTGTGATAGAATTGAATTAATTTAATTAAATAAATGAATTGTTTGAATAAAAATGTCATGTTTTCTAATAAAACCACTCTATTGAGGTGCACTGTCTTCAAAGCCAAAATGGTTATATATATATATATGTTATACCTTGATTGGACTCATGGAATGAGTGTTTTACCATGGATTTATGTTTATTAATTAAGTGTGGCTTTTTAATTATGGTTAAATGTGATTGAATTTATAATTAATTATTTTGAGATGTGGAATTCCAAAGTACATGGTCCTTGTTTTCTAAAATAAATTAACAAATGGGTGTGTCCCTCTTGTAGCATCCTTGTTCATGTTATGGTATGATTACTAGCATTCCCTTTTATATTGTTAAATTTTAATTTATTAAAAAAATTATGAACTTCGTGAGAGATAATTGGATCCCTTCCATGGAACACCAAATATGGGCTCACCGTGTGTGTGTTCAACTTCACTGATGAATTATTCATTATGATGAGGGTGATAATGGTATGGTAGGATGGGATCACCATGCATTCTTCTTACCTAATTATGAGTGATACTATTTCCCTAGGGGATACACATTAGATGAGCTCATAGGCGAGATGGTTTTATCAGGATACAAGTGAGACTTGGTCCCCTACATGAGATACCAGATACAAGATCAGAGGTTTTTGTCTCACACTAGGCTAGGGGTGATACTTGTGAGGCCATTCATGGATCTTATTGGATAAGATCTGAAGGTAGTGAGTACTCATGGAACTCCTGGTGTGATACATGGGTTCCTTTTTAAGGTTTACCTCATATGGGCCCAGGATGCTGCCTATTTAATTTTGGTAAATACTTTTATAGTAAATGATGTTAATACATAGTTGTTATATAAGTAACACATCCTCCAAGCCAAATCACATGATCAGGCCGCTATTTCACTGGGGTACCTGAGCAAATCTTCTTGTTCATAGGTCCTTGGTTTATTTCTTATATTGTCATGCTTGTACCTAGGAGTTAAGAGCACATGAATGAGCTAGTACTTAGGACGATCTTAGAGATCACCCTTGGGAAACCTTTATTTCTTCTCTTTGTTCATGTATTGTATCATATCACCTACTGTATGTTTCATGCTTTACTAGGTAGCATTAAATGGACAAGCATGCATGATTGTATTTGGTGTTGGCCATTTATATTCAGTTGATATTATTTTCTTCCACTGCTTTGTCTTTCCTTCATTTATACTATTTTTGTTGTTGTATAATATTTACTTTCTAATATACCATTGTGCTACTCTGTACATGATGGTATAGTCTCCCCATCGTACCACCGTTAGACCATCACTACTATTTAGCATCCTCTGGTGTATGTTGAGGCGTGTTTTATGTCATGTGGCGACCATTCCTACTATTGGTTTAGTGGTTAGTTGGGCCGGGAGGTTATAGGATCAACCTATTTTGGAAACTAATCCTTGGTCCATAATAGTTGACAACCTAAGCATAGGAAGATTGAATTATAGGCAAAAATAATCATAGGACATTGTTCCTAGTATAATCAACTCTAGGTGGAGTGTCTCCCAATCATAAGGTTCTTTGAGCTCTCTCATAGAATCAATCTACCATTCCTCCTTACCAGTGGATGTTTTGGTGGTGATTTTGTTTCTAAAGATCTATGATGTCAGATCTGGAGGCTTTTTTCATCCACTTATCTTTGTTGAAGACTTATCCAATATTCATCATTTCTTGGTGGCTCTTGTCGTCGTTTCCAGTCTATTTTCATTTGCATCCTTCTAGGTTTCCCACTTATTGAGATCTGGTTTTAGATATGGGATTTTCATCTTTGATCTATGTTTGTACAGGGATCCATGTTTCATGGATCTCTCTTGGGGTGGTGATTCATAGACAGTTGGGAACTGTGCAGATTCTCTCCAGGGTGGTGGTGTTTGAAGATCAAGTGGCATCAGGTGTCAGTTTTGGTTTTCAGGTGTTATCTGAGGATTATTCAAGGCTTGCTATGGGGTGCTCATTGGTGATGACAGGTAACTGTCATGTAGGTATGTGTGTAGGATCATCACTGGTGGTATTATATCCTATGACTAGGAGGTGGACATCATGATTCAGTGGTGGCTTCATGCATGGTTCAATAAGAATCCATCTTGTTCATTAGGTCTTCTTGTTTGATTGGGTCAAAGATGTCCTAGTGTTATTTGGATTCTATCTTGTTTTATTTGGTGCAGTACAACTTTTTTTAGGTATTACCGGGCGGGAAACCTTGAATGAGGGATTGATGTGATGGAACCCATAATTCATCTATCTTTACTCTTTGGATGGATGGAACCCTAATTTGATTTTGCATAGTGTTCTTGGTCTGTTTTTTTGTTGCATCAGGTTGACAGTGTGATGATTTTCTCATTGGCATTTTTGGGTGGGAAGCTCGAAAGAGGGATAGGTGTGCTGACACATATCATCTGAACCTCCCTCCACTTGTATGTTTGTGTGGGAGGGGTGCTCTACCACATTGTGTTAGACTTGCATGACATAATTTCTTGGCGGGGGGGGGGGGGGGTGCTTCACTTTGATCGATTTCACTATTTCACTATTTATCGGGGGTGATGAGACTTTTTCTATTGTTCATATTGAATTTTTCTTTCCATTAGACACTCAGGTTCCATCTCAGACCTTTGGATCATGCTGCTTTATGGCTTTTTTTCCACTGTTAGTAATGGGATTCTTCTTTTACCATTTTCAAAAGAGGTCTTGTTTTATGTTTTCAATAAAGGAGACTTAACCTCCAACCCATTTCAAAAAAATATATTCTAAATATGGTTTCTAGCCATAGGGTTACCTAGTTTTGATTTTAGATATTCATTAGGTTCAAACCACCCCTACTCTCAACCCTTAACCCTAAGAGAATTATCTATGCATTACAGTATTGAAATAAAGTAGGGAAATAGATGAAAACATGCTTGGAATAATAAATAAATGACTCAAAGTAAATAAATCCAAAATTGAAATTGTATGAAATAAATTAAAAAAAACATGGATGAAGAAACAATAAATAAAACGGTGGCAATGGAAGTTGCACAAAAATCAGGATTGAAATTGAAATGTCGGAACAACAATGGATATCAAAAGAATCTTGAACTTGAAAGCAACAACAACAGAATGAATAAAACAGTAAAATAAAGCAGTATAAAAATATGATAATAAAAATGGAATAAAAAAAATAAGAATGAAAAAGGAATGAAGAGATGTATGAACTCTTATACATAGTGAGAGAGGAAAAATACATATAGTCTTGAAAACTACATGATGTGTAAAGTCTTTACGTCATGTAATGGACTTAAATGAAGTCTATCTCGAATTTAATATGATGTGTAAGTAAGATTCACATCTTTTACTTCATATCCAAAATATTCTCTAGAAAATCTTTGATCTTTCAAAATCCTTAGGCTGTATCTTTAATGGGGTTAGATCTTAAATTTTTTTACATTATGTAAAATATACATGTCGTGTTTTTTATTCACATCTAATATTAACTTCACTTCATACAATTCCATTGGGATTCTAATTTTGAAAATCTCATGACATGTAATGTGTTTACATGTCATGTATTGGATTCACACCAAGTAAATATTAATGGGTTTCCCTTTGGTCCTCAGGGATTTTGTGAACAAGGAATACACATCGTGAACTCATTTCATGACGTGTAAAACCTATTTTTTTTCATTTTTCAAAAATTATTCCTTTGAGTCTAAAATTCCTAATTTCTACAAAAACAAACTAGAACCTAGTTCATTATCAAATAAATCATGATTAAACATTAAATAAATGCATCCAAAATGTCTATATAAATTCAGATTATCAAATTCCCCCACACTTGAATAATTGATTGTCCTCAAGAAAAAAGAATCTCAATAGAGATTCCAAATGAAGCTTTTTTTTAACAGGAAACATGCATTACAACTAGGAAAATAAAACTAAATGTAAGCATAAAAAGTAAGTCCTCTAGAATCAATCCTATAGATAAAATCATCCATGACTCAAATTCAAGTTATTTATTCAATTTATTTCTTCCTTTAATTACAATCTTATAAATTTTCCTTAGATACTATACCCATTTTTCAGTTTACCACACAATGAATATTCTCTCATCACTCAAGGTAAAATAAAACTGGAGTTACACTCATACCCTAAATACATATTTCTAACCATATACTTTCATTGGTTATAACATCTCCACTTTGTAAATACAAATATAAAATTAATCATGAGGCCTTTAATAATTTGGTTCTAATGTATCTGAGGATGAGGGTTGGTAGGAAGATAATAAAAATAAGGATAAAAAGGAGGGTATGCTCTAAAGTATAATGCATGATAATTGTGAACAGTGAAATGAAGCAACTCCTCCTAGAAATTTTTTTGTCCATGCTCCAAGTAGCTCATAGTGAGTCCATGAATATGTTAAGTTAATATCAAGAATGTACCCTATTCATTTATTTTTTTTATTTATTTTTCAAAAATAATGTTTAGGAAAGATCTCAAATCCATCACCTAACAACATATGATCCATTATAGGATTCATCACTCTGGTAATGGTGATTTTTAACCTTCCTAATACACAACACATTTTTTTAAACAAGAATAGGGTAAACACAAAAAATACCAAAAGTAATCATGAACCAAATCAAATCAATCCAGTGATATTTCCACCATATGTCTCCTTAGTACCAATATCCCACGTCCATAATATATGAAAAATATCCCACACTTGTTCAAAATAAAATCATGCATAGTAGAAATAGTGGGATAGGAAGGGATAGTAGGCTTGGAATAGCTCCATCCTAACAAGGTTATTAATGGCTACTATGGGCTAAATAATAAAATATGTATAGGTGGGTGTTAAGAAAAAGGGATAAAAAAAGACCGCCTCAAACATTTTAAAAGTGTATTTGTTCAATAATAGCCTTAATAAGATCTCAATTAAAGTTCTGGTAGGTTTACATGTCCCAAGTATCTCTCAATAAATATGCTTAGAAAATAATATGACAGTGTAAGTATTGAATCCTCTCAGGAATAAGAGTATAAAATAACTATCAATAACTCATGGCATAGTATCAAGTAATAATTTAATCAAAAGAAATTGAAAGAATCTAGAATTAAAATAAAATTACTTAACTCAAAAATCATGCTAAAAATTATAAAGAGGAATAAAAATGGATTTCAATAATATCCAACCTAACTTTGTCTTTTATTTAAATGGGTGTATTGATTTTTCAAGTTTAAAGATTAATTTTAATGGAAAATGTCTCCTAGATTAGTGAAAATAAGCAATAATCCAAGTGAATTTATAGTAAAACACAAGAAATACTCCCCCAAACTTCAAATGATATAGTTTCTGCACTATTCTGAGAACAATTGTGGGAGATATATCAATAAGAGCATATACAAAATTGGAATGGAAACTGAGAATTTTAAATTAGGGAATTGAGAGCTCCATGTAGTGAAATTCATTCCATGGGGAAACTTATTGGATTGTGATTAGAAATTATGCCACCTGTAAATATTGTTAGAATAAAAATACCTGCACTAGATAAACCATTAGTGCATAGAGATTAATCAATACGAGAGTAGAAAAATGTGTTGAAATAGTGGGTTCCCTAGACCCAACTATACCATGATTTTGATTACTATATTGTGTATACAAGTTAGTTATACATGATGTGTTCTTAAAATTATAATTTAGATATTTCTACGTCCACTATTTAATGGTAATGTCCATATATTAATTGTCATATCAAAAGGTTATAATAGATCCCATGTTGTAATGAGAACCTTGAGATACCATGAAATTAATCTTAAATATGTCCTATGGTCTAGATACATCTTACTGACTGGACATAGTAGATGTTTGAATATCAGGTTCTGGGGACTCATAAGCATTGAGACTTCTTCTCATGAAGTTCATACTTGGTGGTCTCTAGTAGTGGGATCATGAGGACAAACCCACCAATAGGAACACCACATGTTTTTGGGTTTCATCGGTTGTTTATATCTATGAACATGTGTATTAGTCTCCTAACTTGAGATCATTACCAATATGTGCCATTTTATTTCATAATTTTATGTAAGGACAAACCATGATAATGAAATCATAGCGAGGTAGCTTGTGTTGGGTGCATCATTAGTGGCATGACATTGGTTGAATGGTTAAGAAAGGATTTGTCACTTCCATGTTAAGGAAGTTATATATCTCAGGACACATTAATCAAGATGGTAGTACATTGATAAATCCATGTCCATGTAATTCCAAGGTAAATCTATCCAGTTAGATCAAAAAATAATAAATCAAGAAAAGGGAAATGACACAGGTGTGCGTCCTACTTTATGAGATATTAAAGACAAAGAGAGAGCATGTGTTCATAATTTGGTTGTTTCTGTTGTAAAAATACTTATCTCTTTAGGGTATATATGGGTTTCTAGATCCCTATATTGGTTTGTGAATAGTATTCAATACTATCGAGATAAGGGTATAGAGGTTCACACATAATAGCGTATTCAAGAATATTCCCTATTTAGTTGAATAAGAGTTTTGGACACGGTGAGGCCCACCGATGGGGTCTGGGATTTTTCTAAGGATAAAAGAACACCAAATTAATAAATAAATTCATATTATTAAAGTTAAGAATAATTGGAATTGAATTTATTTATTAAATTTATTTATAAGTTTTACAGTAAATACATGGAAATATTATTTGAACGAATATTAGTTTAAAATATTCAAGGTTCATTTAATATTTGCGGTAATGAAAAGTTGAGTTAATGACTCAGTTATTATCATGTAATATATTTAATATATTGGAATCATGTGATAATAATATTTAAAACTTAGTTCAATAGTCATCATATGTCATTTATAATGTGTTAATTATTCGGGGCCAAAGAGGCAATTCTGGGTAATCTAATTACGCACTATAAATAGAAGAGAAGGGACATTCTCCAAGGATGATTCATGATATTTCTCTATCTTATTATATATAACATGTTCTAGATAGAGAGGATCTAGATCTAGGATCTTGGATCGAACTCTCTCTTAGGAATTTCAAGTAAGGTGATGCGGTGATTGTCAGAGCATCGAAGGTGTCACCGGATCTCCGTGTTAGCACCCAAAATTCAACAATCGGTGCTCCAGAAGTTTCTTGAAGTGTTCATGGATGATCTAGAGTAATTTGGATTCATATTATTCAATAAATTATTTCCATCAATGATAAGATGTTGAGCACAACTTCAGATCGAACCAGGTACTTTACAATTTTAATATTATGCTTAATCTCTTTCACGTGTGATCCTGAGGAAGTAATCGAGTATTGATTCACCAATGTCACCAAGTTTATGTTTGATCATCAGTGAAAAACTTTAAATTCCCATTTTTGGGGATTTTTTTGTGAGCCCAATACATTCAAAATGGTAGGTTCACATAGTAAATGTAATGGGAAAAAGAATTTCAGATAAATGCAATAATATAATACAAATAATTTTGGAATGAATTATGAACAAAAAATGTTAAAAAATGAAAATAATGATCCTAAGAACACAAATAAAATAAATAAAAAAATGATTTACCTCTCATAAAGTACTAACAATAATATTTTCTGCCAAATGGATGGAAAAAAGATCAGTATGTGTTTTCCATCAGCTCAAAATTCCACTATCTCTTGAAGGAACTAGTAGTGGTATCATCAAGATCACGAGGGAATTTAGTGGGATTAACCACCTCAAAAATGTATTGAACATGAATCTCATGTTGTAGGAATATAATCTAGGAAGGATATGGAGGGGACCCCTGCTGAGTATGAATTTGAAGCTGGAGATCCCTAACATATCTCTATAGGTCAGCTAGATGCTGATAGATCTCTAGAGGGATGCTAAAGGATGGCCTAACAGGCTCATTAACGAAAAAAGAATATGCAGTAGAGCTAGACATGGATAAAGTAATGTAATAGTAAAAGGAAAATAACCAAGACACACAGTGAAGTCAAAACTGTATCCCATCCATATATATAAGAAATGATACATGAGTGAAATAAGAGATACAATGGGAATAAAAAATGAGACACCCAGATACAACATACAAAAAGGGATGGGTACAAGTACAAGAATAAAAAATAGGGGAATGCTCTCCAGTCTCTACATTATAATTCCCCTCCTAGATAGTGGGTGTCTAGATAAACTCATCAAAATTGATCTCATCAATGGAGGCATGGGTTATAAGATTGACCACCATAAGAGATTATATGGTGTTGGCATTAGTATTGGTCAAGGATGGAGGGGGTGTGGTGCAGATCAATACTAAGGTCGTATTTATGGTAGTTGGATTGATTAGGGGAACCTTAGAGGAATATGGGAGGGTGGGTCCCTTACCTCATTGGTCCTTCTCTTTTAGATAATCCTACTTGGAGGCAGGGTCAGTGAGCTTCATAGGTTGGCCGATCTAGGTGGATATGAAAGTGGAGGTGGGAAAGAAGATGAAGGTACTGGTGGTGGGGTAGGGATGGTGGAAAAGGGTAGTTCAATGAAGGAAATACAAAGGAGGAGGAAAATATGGCATTGGTTTTCCATAATAAACTGGAAAATAGGCCATAGGTCAGATGAAATTGGTGGGATGAGTACAAATGTGGTAGGTGGAGAGCCTATAGTGGAAGGGGGTGGTGAAATAGTTGTAGTGGAAGCGAGGGTTGATGGATCATCAAGGGCATGGGGATCCTAAGCTGGGGTAGATCTTGGGGCACGTGGAATTGGAACCTCTTCAGGATCAACGATGTAATATGGGGCCCAATGATATTGCCCCTCGATCCTCCTAAAGATCCCCATCTTATGAATCATGATTATATCGATTGAATCCATATTCCCAAGGGAAGTGAGGGGATTAATGACATCAAATACACTAAGATTTTTTACTAGATTCATGATGAAACTGCCCCCCATGAGAGTACCCCAAGTCCTCTGAACATGGGTCCTATATAAATGGTCAAACTATTTATCCATATTGATGGTAGGGCCTCCCATGGATGAGTAGATAATGAGTACCTCCGTTTGTCTAATTATTCCATGATAATCTCCTCTAGCTAACCAAGTGTGAGTGATCACCCGATGAATAATCCTTAAAGTGACACCCTGTAGCTGGGTGATCTTCAATGTATAGGGGTCGTGAATACTCCACGGATCCCAGGCGATCAATGACCAATACCCAGCCACATCCTCATTAGTTAGGTCTAGCCACATGGATGAGTAATCAGGGGAGGAAATGAACTCATTGGTGTAGATACTAAGTCTAACACCAAAGTATCTGAGGGTCATATCTCAAGGCATTTCACCCAGTCAAAGGGTGACATGGCCCACATTGAGCTCCAAAGTGGCCAAAAAATCAAGGAAGAGATCCTAATAGGCCTCCTGGCACACTTGGGTGATAATGGAGAGGTTAATTCGGTCCAAAAACTCAAATACCTCCTCATGCATGTGAATATGATCAATCATAGCTAGGTACAACACCATGTTGGTATGCATTGACTTATCTTGAAGGTGGACTAAGCATACCTGATGCTTGGGTTCCTAGAAGTGAAGGCATGGGTGGAGGTGCGGGCATGGGGAAACATCCTAAGATGAGTTGGAAGAGTCCTTGGACTGGATGGGGGCCAAAGGAAAGGCTGAAGTAGATGTGGAAGGTAAGGGAGTCAGATCCGTTGGTGGTGGAGCTAGCACAACTTCCTTGAACTTGAGTAATGGAGGATCATTGACTTATGACATGAATTTGGTGCATGACATGATGAAAGGAAGCTTTGAGAAACATTGTGAATAGATAGGAATGTATGATGGAATTGACTGGATATAGATGATAGAGAGGAGGAAGGGAGGAGGAGAATGTGGGAGTCCCACAATCATGAGGGGTTAGTGTGGGAAATGGGAGGCTGGGGGTTGGGGGGGGGGGGTTCTTAGCCGTGAACCTAGGATTCATGGGTTTTAAAAGCTATGATGATATTTTCACATCATGTATTTAAAACATGACATGTAAATCTTAGGTTTCTTATTTTTAGATCCTGATTTTTTCACGTCGTGTATTTAGTACACGATGTGTTTTTTTAAATTTAAATTTGAAAAAATGACTATAAACCAACTCTAGAATTATCAAACCTCCCTAATTTATAATCTAACCTAACCTGGGTTTCCTCCCAGTATGTTTTTTTATTATCTAGAGCTATACACGCTTCCATTTAGATGATTTTAAATGTGTGGAAACACCCCTTTTATAATGGTTCTTAAAAATAAAGGGGATAAAAGGTGAGATGAAATTCCTCATCATAGGTGCACTGTAATTCCCATTCTTGTGAGCACTATATGCTTTTTAAATATGAGTTAGTTTCTTTTTTTATTCCTTACAAGTCATATGATCATCTTTATTATCATAAATAGAGATAACTTGACAATCCATTAACTTGAAATTTTTCTTATAAACCTTTACCAAATTGAACACAACTTATTCTTTACCAACTCTAAAAATTAATATTCCTTGATTAACATCAATAAACTCTTTTCCAGTGTTGAGAAATTTCATCTCTATAATTAAGTGGACATCAACTTATTCCTCTATATCCAAGATGAGAAAATCAATAGGGAAAATAAATTTTTCAACTTTTACTAAGACGTCCTCAAGCAGTCCCTAAGGGTGCTTGAATGAGCGGTCAACAAGTTGGAGTATCAATCTTGTTGGTTTTGATTCTATGAGACCCA
The DNA here is from genome assembly GCA_963277665.1 of Viscum album. NCBI lineage: Eukaryota > Viridiplantae > Streptophyta > Magnoliopsida > Santalales > Viscaceae > Viscum > Viscum album. The sequence goes on along the minus strand of OY728136.1, from coordinate 1,285,287,041 downwards.
GATTTTTGAAAACACTCATAGGAATGAGATTAATACTTACACTAAGATTGCACAAGGATCTTTCAAAATTTCAAGTTCCTATAGTGAAAGGAATTGAAAAAATTCCATGGTATTGCATTTTTTGGAGGTAGCTTCTCTTGAACAAGTGTAGATAATTTTTCATTTAGGGAGACAAATCCTAAGTCTTCTATTTTTTTATTGAGAGAAAGTGATTAAATAATATTTCATAAGAAGACACTTGAACAATTTATTTAGAAAATGGAATGTTTATATGCAGTTGTTTAAACATCTCAAGAATTTTTTTATATTGTCCCTCTTTAGTAGCTTGTTTCACCCTTTCAGGAAAGGGGAGAGGTGGATTATATGGTGGTGGTGCCACATATACCTTTTTTTTAGTCATGCCTTGTATGAGAACTTTTTCAGTTGATACTATATCCCGAGTTATCACCTCACCAACTTTATTAGATTCTTTTAACTACTTTTTCTCATATCCACATGGATAATGAAAGTCCAAAATCTTTACACTCCTAAGAACTATAAATTTATCATCCTACCTTGGATGAGTATCAATGTTACCAGAAAATGTACCCAACAATCTATCTGATATGGTATTAGAAAATTTTCCCACTTGATGTTCAAGGTTTTTGAAGGCCACCATTTGATTCTGCATTTCAGTCTCTTTTTTTGTAATTATTTGATATTTTTTTACATGAAGGTTGTGATAAGGTTTTCAAGATTTTAATGAATTGGTTGGGATTTTTGTGGTCTTATTAGTGGAGATTATATAAACTACTGTTGTTCTGTAGGTGGAAACTGTTGAGATCTAGGAAAAGGTTGTTAAAATTGTTGATGCGGCCAAGGAGTTGGACCTTTTGGAGGGTACCTAGGTGGTCCATGAATCCTTGGTGGCACTTGTTCACTACTCTATTTAAAGTAACCTTGATTAGGATATTGTGTCTGTTAATATGTCCTCTTATGATAGTATTGTTTATAGTAGGTTTGGGGTTGCTGGTACTACTGATTTTTCTGATTATAATTAACATAATTAAAATATTGGATTTGGGGCTCTTATAAACCTGCCATGAAGTCTTGATATAGGTGTGGGTCTCCTCACATATCTCAATATTGAATCTATATCATATTATCATGAGGGGGTGGTGGTAAAGTAGAAAATTTAAAGGATTTCTGCTTCTTATTAAGGGCCTCTACTTGGTCACCTAGGTAGGTATTTTCATCCACATGATGGATTCCTCCATGGGAAAACCATATTTCACTTTTCCATAGATTGGAATTATGTGATATTTCATCCAAAAACGCACTTTTTAATTCAGGTGTCTTTATCATGAGCCCAAATTTAGTAGAGGAATCCATAATAGTTCAGGCGATAGGTTGGAGTCGTTGATTGAAAGTCTAAATCTGTAGCCACACATCGAGTCTGTGATGTGGGAACTTATGGGTAAACTCATTGAAATGGTCCCAGGATTCCCAAGATGATTATATATCCTCATGATTGAAATTTTGAATCTCATTTCATAGTTTTCAGGATTAGATCAGTGGGAATTACTTATCAATAAATTCCATTAATAGGTTATCCCAAGTCGTGATGGACTGAAGAGCTTTACTTTTTAGCCAATATTTGTCTCTGTTTCCCAAATAGAATAGTAATACTCTAAATCTTATGGTTTTAGATGATAAAAATTTGTTGTAAAAGGTATCTCAAACCTTTATAAAATTAAAGTATGCTCATGTGGGTTTTTACTTTGAAGACCACTGAATTTCCCCATGTTCTGGAGAATATGGATGAGTCTAGGTTTTATTTCGAATGTGTGTTCCTGAATAGGAGGGCGCACAATGCTGGGTGCAACACCTCTAATAGATGGAAAATTTTAATCCATTATGGTGCACTCCTACAACACTATTCTCTTATCTTGATTTTCAGACAAAAAATATTGGAGGTTATGAGGGTATGGAGGCACAAGATCATTGTGCTCAACCATTGTGAAGCGTTGGCATGAAACTAGAGTTCTATCGATCTCGGGGTCAAAATAGAAAAGTTATTTCGAATCTAGGATCCTTGAGTGAGTCAGGGGACCCTGGTGCATGCACTAAGATTAAAACAAGTGACCATGAATTCTAGTATGAGATCGAAGAAGATAGTAAAAAGAAAATGGAAAGGAATATGAAGAAATGGGAAGGGGTGAGGTAATCCAAGGTTTGTACGAAGGTGACTATGACTAATCACAATTATCCTTGATAATGATGCCAAAATTTGATGCACCTAGAAGACATCATTTATTCCTATGAGTGTTGATTATATTAGAAATTTATATCCCAAACTACACTCAGTTACTAAGGCATAGTAAGTGGAAGTCTGGGGCTGAACCCATAGAGGAAACTTGTTAGACAAGAAAACTAGTGGTAAGAACCTATTGGGTAGGATTCATCACTAACACTCTCTTTTGTTTTAATTTACAAAACCAAGAATTTTAGGATTTAATTTATATTAAAAGGAATAGTTCAAGGTCAATTTTAGGGTACAAGAAAAGTATAATCCTAAATCTAACTTGGTATAGACCTATGGAATAGGCTGCAAAGCGGTAAAAAAGACACCAATTAATCTTGGTCTAACCAAATGGATCAAACTAAGATAAAAACCACTCCTTGGTCTAGAATATTTGACAACCTAAGTGTAGGAATATTGGATTATATATAGAAAGAATCATAGGATATTGGTATAGCTTTATCAACTCCAACCAGGTCATGGTCATTCAATTTTCACCTCTGATAGTTAGGGTAGTTTAAAAAGAATGTGATTGAAAATTATTCTAAACCTGGTTACTATCCATAGGCTTACCCAATTTATATTTTAGATATTAATTAGATTCAAACCACCCATAATCTCAACCCCTAACCTTAAGTGGATTATCCACGCATTACAGTATTGAAATAAAGCATGGAAACTGATGGCAACATGTTTGGAATTATAAACAAATGACTTAAAGTAAAGTAATACACAATTGAAATTATATTAAATCAATTAAAAACTAACTTGGATAAGGAAATAATGAAGAAAATAGTGATAATGGAAGTTGCACAACAATCGATATTGAAATCAGAATGTTGGAACAACAAAGGGCATCAAAAGAATATTAAACTTGAAAGAAGCAAAAATGGAATGAATAAAACCATAAAATAAAGCAGTAGAGATAGACATGAATCAAAACAGAATAAAAATGAAGAATAAATAAAAAGGAATGAAAATATGTCTAAACTTTTGTACACGGATAGGGATCCAAAATATATATAGGATTGAAAAATACACGATGTGTAAAGTCTTCACATCATGTAACAACTTTAAGTGGATTCTATATCAACTTCTACATGAAGTTTAAGTAGGATTCATGTTGTATACTTCATATCCAAAATCTCCTCTAGAAAATCATTGATCTTGTGAAATCATTAGGCTGCATCTTTAACAAGGTGAGATCTCAAAATTTTCACATTGTGTAAATTATATATATCGTGTATGTGATTCATGTCTTGTATTAACTTCAAATCACACAATTCCAATGGGATTCTATTTTTAAAGATATCACAATTTGTAATTTGTTTACATGCTATGTACTGGATTCACACCATATAAATATTCATATGTTGGCCTTTGTTCCTCAGGGATGATGTGAATGAGGAATATATATTGTGGACTCCTTTAACGATGTGTAAAACCCATTTTTTCCATTTTCAACAATTCTTCCTTTAAGTATGAAATTATTAATTTATACAAAAAAAACTAGAACCCAATGAATTATCGAATAAAGAATGATTAAACATTAAATAAATGTATCCAAAAAATATATATAAATACAGCTTATTGAATGTGGAAGAACACATGGCATGTATCCCCCTTAGCCATGACACTAGGGTTTCAGGTAGAGTTAAGGATCACATATCATGTGGCTGGGCCCACATGCCATGTGACCCACTTAGGTGGATAATCCATGTGATAGCTACACAAGACCATTACTCTATGTAGGAGGGAATGAATTTCACTTTGGGAGTACAAGAGTACATGTTGGTACCTAGGCATGATCAAGTACACAACGTGAATCAACAAACACGGGCATGATTAAGAGCACACGGGTAGGACCCAGATGGCTGAGACACACTGATTAGTCACTAAAAGTGGCTAATATTCATTTTTAATATCTTAATATTAATGTTTTTCAAAGTTTATAAACATCAATTTTAGTCCAATTCAGAAATTGATCTTCATTTCCCATCATTGTGCAATTCATGCTTAAAGTGTCAATTTGGTCCCACTCAATAAATTGATTCTGAAAAATACATTGTTCATAATTTTAATTTGATATTTTGGTATACGATTCATCACTTTATTTGGAACATTTTTTCTTTTAGGTATGATGGATGAATCCCAATGGAAGATGGAGATTTTTGCGCCTGAATGCAGAAATTTGCTGGAAAAAGCATAATGGGCCTAAGGCCCATCAAACAAATGTGGGTCCCACAAACCAAGCCCAATGAAGCTCAAATTTATAAATTAGAAATATAAAAATATTATGATCATTTTATTCAACTGTGGCCGGAGATAATTCTGAATGTTTCATAATGATAAAGGTATCTGAAGTTGAGATTTAAATGGTGGACCCGACATTAATGCACATAAAGTCATCCCACCATTTCGACCATAAATTCCAAACGGATAGGAAAAATTTAATAAACTTTTTACATATCATATAAGAAAGATGTAAGAACATATTTCTCTTATACAACCCCTCAGTATTTGGCCTTCTTCAATTAATAATTCACACATCAAAATGGTGGATGAATCTGGCTGGTTTTGTGGTCAACTTTGTAACGTCAATTTCCTTTTGATTCTTCACCCTTCTTTTGACTCTCTTAATTGTTGGGGGGTGAATTGATTGCTGGGGGGTTTACCTAAGGCTCCTAATATGCCTATATAAGGATCTTGTGGTGAAGGGAATAGGGATCTCATATTTTTCTTATCATCTTTTATTGCTTGTTTCATTGTAAGGTTATGCTGCAAAAGTTCCTTTGTAATGTTTTCAATTTCCATGTAAGTTTCTTTTTTTATTCTTAATCAACATCTTTCTCTTATATATTTTCCATTAATTTATTAAAACTAAATTTTCAAAAAGCATAGTGATATCTCTGTGTTGTGGTGAATTAGTTCACACATAGGTGTGAATTTCATTCACACACACGGAGGAGTGCTCGTTATTTCTGCAGTTTTAATTTCTTTAATCCAATTCTTGTAAGCCATCTTCCGCCCACCATTGAGAGTATACCATCAATGGAGGGATAAACCTTTAATGGGTTGATCTTAGGAGGATGCAAAGGCTGGATTGAATGTTATTTTATGAATGAATTTTTGTTAATTGGCTAATTAATTTAAGACTTCCATTCTTCAGTTATTTCTACTCTTCATCTTCACTGTGTTTGAGCAAGCTAAATGTAAGTACTAAATGACCATATAACTTGGAGAGATCATGAATTTGGTTCTATAAATGTATAGAGGATTAGTAATTGTGTTTATTAAGCACCAAACTAGAAAATGATGATAGTAGTGTTATTTTTGAAGAATGGATTCATCAAGAATTAATAAAACCAAATTGTCTAAAGAAGTAAAATTCATTCAATCTACCCCGAGAATAATCCTAAGATCAAACATTTTCTTTGAATTGAATTCACTTAGGTTTCTTAGTGTTATTTAAAACCATCCAAAATCAAAACCAAAGTTGGCCACTTCACAGTCCATCCTTCACCAAATCATAGCGTCTCATGGTTACTTCTTCAGTCCCTGTGGATTCAACCCCTACATGTACTACATAGATGATTTTTACCAGTAGGGTAAATTTGGGAGCAACCAAATTTTGGCGCCATTTCCGGGGACCCAAGTAAGTTAACTTAGAGAATAATCTTCTTTTCTCACCCCAAATTCTCTGTTCTCACCCTAATTTCTCTTCTCTTGTCCCCTTTCTGTTTTTGTGTGTCCAATGAATCACAAAACCAATTTTCAATCAACTCTAATGGATTATCTTCCACAATACCCATTGATAGACCAAGACTATAATCAACTGGAAAATAAATATTTGGAATCACCTCACATAGAGAATTTCATTGACCAAACCTTGATTGAATACACCACACAAGATGAGATGTACAATCAATGGGATGCTGATTGTTTAAAGGATCAATTTCCATACCTCTCGAGGATAATTGAAGAAATAAAACTTAATGAAGTTCATGATGTCCAAACATCTATCAATCCTAATTTAGAAAACATTCTTGAACATTTTTGGGAAAAAATGGTTAAAATGAATTCAAAAGTTTCATCCTTAAGAGTAGAACTACAAAGCATTGAAATGGTTGTGGAACCCATTCCCACTCAGGTTGTCTCTTCCTCATCACTAACACAAGAATATTGTCTCCCACAAACCTCACATGAATTTATTGAAGAAAAAATCATTGGATTTGGGATAGTTGAAGATAATCATGGAATTGTTGATGGGTGCTTAAATCAATAGGAAACTGATTTTTTGTATTCACAAGAGGGAAATTTGACATTGTGGATGGAGAGTCCTGAATATTTCTCTATTGATGATTTTTCAAAAACACCAATCACTGAAAAATTGAGAGAAATACCAAAAATTAAGCCCATACACACTTCTAAAATTCAACTAGATACTTTTGGGGATGAATCATGTTTTCAAACGGAACCAATTCTTTCTAAATTTTTTGGAGAAGAAATTGACTTTCATTCAAATTACTAATCTTCATTAAGAAATTGCAATCGACCAGAACTCAAAATCATTAGTCTTCCTTCCACACACAAGAATTCCATAATAGGTGATACCCACGATAATACTTTAGTCATTAATTCATCTCATGAAATCCACAAAGGTGGGTTAACCCTTGAAATCTTAGGAAAGACTGTAGAAGAAATTGGATCAACCATTACTGAAATTCCTTGAATTTTCACACCCCTTGTTGAACATGGATTTTTACATGACAAAAAATCAAAGAAAATAGTCAATCTCAATCAAGTTGAAGTGGATAAATATGGGTTCATTAAAATTTTGAAAGTTGGAATTGGATAAGTTGGGGGGTTCAAGTCGAGCTAACGACATTAAACAAAAGCGCTGCATGGGAGGCAAACCATGATTTTCATGTTTCCAATCATTGTGAATCATCTTTTGTTTCCTTCTGCTTCATTTTGTTATTTTTTTATATAGACTGTTGGCCTGTTCTTCTTTTATGAGTAAGGATGGGTATGAAAGGGGAGAACCGTATTCATCCGTGTCACACGATGTGATCCCTGAGTAATACCTCACCCATAAATTTAAAAGAAGACAATGTATCATCAGTTTATTTTATTTTATTTATGTTTTTTGTAGGTTAAAAAAAATTAGACTCTTGACCTGTTCTTCTTTTATGAGTATGGATGGGTATGAAAGTGGAGCACTGTATTCATCCGTGTTACGCGGTGTGATCCCTGAGTAATACCTTACCCAGAAGTTTAAAAGAATACAATGTATCATTAGTTTGATTTAAAAAAAACAAGGAAAACCATAAAAATGATGATACTTGGAATTAAATAAATCATTGTTTTGTTTGTTTTGTCTTCTTTGTATGGTTCATGAACTATTTTGGGTGATACATGTTCAATCAAGGAGGTGCCTACATCCCCCAAGATATCAAAGGAGTAATCTAGAGCATCATGAACTTTAACTTCAAAAACTAGGTGAATTTGTTCCATGTTTATCATTTTCAATTTCCACTTTGAACTCCTCTCCTAACCCTTCTAACTTTTCTTTTCTTTAAACACTAGGGAGAGTGTTATTCTAAGTTGGGGGAGATGAAATAAAAAAAATGAATTTTTTTATAAGAACATGCATGGAAAAAAAATTCCATTAACCTTAAAAATTATAACACACATTGCAAACTCTGAAATTGGATATCAAATAAATTTTTCATGCCTTGATTCTGATTTTAATGCAAGTTTAAGTTCATGAGCATAGTTTTTGGAAAGTGCGGTTGTCCAATGTGATTTTTCAAAGTTTACATTTTCATCCTCTTAATAAAAATTCCACAATGCACGTCTACTGGATCGTGGGTGTAAATTTGAGTTCTTGGGTCCCTTTATTTATAACATAGGGTTACAGGGTCAATTTTTGTTTAATTTGAGTATCCAAAAAAAAAAAAAACAAAAACAAAAAAAAAAAAACAAAAAAAAAATTTGAAAAAAATAATGACCACATAGAGCAATGTTTTGTCCAAATGTGTGGCGTCTGGCACTTGGGGTCATGACTCCATAGTTGTCTTGCCCAGAGTTAGGCTTTATATATCTATTTTAGAGCATGAAATTGACAATATGTGTGACATCCGGTACTTGGGGATCGTGACTCCATAGTTATCTTTCCCAGAGTTAGTCTTTTCATATCTATTGTGGTTAAAAAAAATTTAAAAAAATAAAAAATAAAATAAAAAACAAATGGATACTCATCTTAAGGTTTAATGTGATTCCCACCCAACACTTCCATTTTTTCCCCTTGAACAATAAAATGGGCCCCATATCTTTTGTGATGCACAACACTTTTTCATGCTTAATTGAAATTGGATGAAATGTGGCGATGAATTTGAACAAAGGAATGGACTTGGGCTTGGGATATGCTTATATACCTAGCTTGTTTTAAATGATTTTGATGGGTTCCATAATTTTTTTGGAATGAGGTCTTTGGGTGAGCAATGTGTATTAAAATGTTTTTGGAAAAGGGGATTTTAATTTCATATTTGTAATATATTTTGCTTGGGACTAGCAAAACTCAAGTTGGGGGGTGTAATTAGTCACTAAAATTGTCTAATATTCATTGTTGGTATCTTAATATTAATGTGTTTCAAAGTTCATAAACATCAATTTTAGTCCAATTCAGAAATTGATCTTTATTTCCCATCATTGTGCAATTCATGCTTAAAGTGTCAATTTGGCTCCACTCAATAATTTGCTTGTGAAAAATAAATTTTTCATAATTTTAATTTTATATTTTTCTATATTATTCATCACTTTATTTGGAACATTTTTTCTTTTAGGTCTGATGGATGAATCCCAATGGAAGATGGATATTTTTACGCCTGAATGCAGAAATTTGCTGGAAAAAGCATAATGGGCCTAAGGCCCATCAAACAAATATGGGGCCCACAAACCAAGCCTAATGAAGATAAAATTTATACATTATAAAGATAAAAATATGTGGATCATTTTATTCAACTGTGGATAGAGCTAATTCTGAAGTTTTCATGATGATAAAGGTATCTGAAGTTGAGATTTAAATGGTGGACCCAACATTAATGCACATAAAGTCGTCCCACCATTTCGACCATAACTTCCAAACGGATAGGATAAATTTCCTAATTTTTTTACATCTCATATAGGACAGATGGGAGAACATATTTCTCTTCTACTACCTCTAAGTATTCTGCCTTCTTCAATTAAGAATTCACACGTCAAAACGATGAATGAATCTGGTTGGTTTTGTGGTCAACTTTGTAACGTCAATTTCCTTTTGATTCTTCACCCTTCTTCTGACTATCTTAATTGTGGGGGGGGGGGGGGTGAATTGATTTTTGTGGGGTTTACCTAAGTCTCCTAATATTCCTATATAATGAGCTGGTGGTGAAGGGAATAGGGATATGATATTTTTCTTATCATCTTTTGTTGCTTGTTTCATTGTAAAGTTATGCTGCAAAAGTTCCTTTGTAATGTTTTCAATTTCCATGTAAGTTTCTTTTTTTGTTCTTAATAAACATATTTATCTTCTATATTTTCCATTAATTTATTAAAACTAAATTTTCACAAAGAACAGTGATATCTCTACATTGTGGTGAATTAGTTCACACATAGGTGTGAATTTCATTCACACACATGGAGGAGTGCTCGTTATTTCCGTGGTTTTAATTTCTTCAATCCAATTCTTGTAAGCCATCTTCCGCCCAAAATTGAGAGTATACCATCAATGGAGGGATAACCCTTTAATGGGTTGATCCTAGGAGGATGTAAAGGCTGGATTGAATGTTATTTTATGAATGAATTGTTGTTAATTGGCTAATTAATTTAAGACTTCCATTCTTCAGTTATCTCTACTCTTCATCTTCACTGTATTTTAGAAAGCTAAATTCAAGTAATAAATGACCATATACCTTGTAGAGATCATGAATTTGGTTCTCTAAGTGTATAGGGGATTATTAATTGTGTTTATTAAGCACCAAACCAGAAAATAATGATGGTAGTGTTATTTTTGAAGAATGGATTCATCAAGAATTAATAAAACCAAAATTGTCTAAAGAAGTAAAATTCATTCAATCCACCCTGAGCATAATCCTAAGATCAACCATTTTTTAATTGAATTCACTTAGGTTTCTTAGTATTCTTTAAAACCATCCAAAATCAAAACCAAAGTTGGCCACTTGACAGTCCATCTTTCACCAAATCATAGCGTCTCAAGGTTACTTCTTCGGTCCCTGTGGATTCGACCCCTATGTGTACTACATCAACCATTTTTTACCAGTAGGGTAAATTTGGGCGCAACCAAATTTTGGCGCCGTTTCCGGGGACCCAAGTAAGTTACCTTAGAGACTAATCTTATTTTCTCACCCCAAATTCTCTGTTCTCACCCTAATTTCTCTTCTCTTGTCCCCCTTCTGTTTCTATGTGTCAAATGAATCACAAAACCAATTTTCAATCAACTCCAATGGATTATCTTCCACAATACCCATTGATATACCAAGACTATAATCAATTGGAAAATCAAAATTTGGAATCACCTCACATAGAGAATTTCATTGACCAAACCTTGATTGAATACATCACACAAGATGAGATGTACAATCAATGGGATGCTAATTGTTTAAAGGATCAATTTCCATACCTCTTGAGGATGATTGAAGAAATAAAACTTAATGAAGTTCATGATTCCCAAACATCTATCAATCCCAATTCAGAAAAAATTCTAGAACATTTGTGTGAAAAAATGGTTAAAATGAATTCAGAAGTTTCATCCTTAAGAGTAGAACTACAAATCATTGAAATGGTTGTGGAACCCATTCCCACTCAGGTCGTCTCTTCCCCATCACTAACACAAAAATCTTGTCTCCCACAAACCTCAAATCAATTTATTGAAGAACAAATCATTGTATTGAGGATAGTTGAAGATAATCATGGAATTGTTGATGGGAGCTTAAATCAAGAGGAAACTGATTTTTTGTATTCACAAGAGAGAAATTTGACATTGTGGATGGAGAGTCCTGAATATTTCTCTATTTATGATTTTTCCAAAACACCAATCACTGAAAAATTGGGAGAAATACCAAACATTGAGCTCATACACACTCCTGAAATTCAACTAGATACTTTTGGGGATGAATCATGTTTTCAAACGAAACCAATTATTTCTAAATTTTTTGGAGAAGAAACTGACTTTCATTCAAATTACCAATCTTCATTAGGAAATTGCAATTGACCAGAACTCAAAATCATTATCCATCCTTCCCCACACAAGAATTCCATCATAGGTGATACCCACAAAAATACTTTAGTCATTAATTTATCTCATTAAACCCAAAAAGGGGGGTTAACCCTTGAAGTCTTAGGAAAGACTGTAGAAGAAACCAGATCAACCATTACTGAAATTCCTTGGATTTTCACACCCCTTGTTGAACATGGGTTTTTACATGACAAGAAATCAAAGAAAATAATCAATATCAATCAAGTTGAAGTGGAGAAAGATGGGTTCATTAAAATTTTTAAAGTTGGAATTGGATAAGTTAGGGGGTTCAAGTCGAGCTAACGATATTAAACAAAAGCACTGCATGGGAGGCAAACCATGATTTTCATGTTTTCAATCATTGTGAATCATGTTTTGTTTCCTTCTGCTTCATTTTGTTATTTTTTTTATATAGATTGTTGACCTATTCTTCTTTTATGAGTAAGGATGGGTATGAAAGGGGAGCACCGTATTCATCCATGTCACGCGGTGTGATCCCTGAGTAATACCTTACCTAGAAATTTAAAATAAGACAATGTATCATTAGTTTATTTTATTTTATTTATGTTTTTTGTAGGTTAAAAAAAATTAGAATCTTGACCTGTTCTTCTTTTACAAGTATGGATGGGTATGAAAGTGAAGCACCGTATTCATCCGTGTCACGCGGTGTGATCCCTGAGTAATACCTTACCCAGAAATTTAAAATAAGACAATGTATCATTAGTTTGATTTAAAAAAAACAGGGAAAACCATAAAAATAACGATACTTGGAATTAAATAAATCATTGTTTTGTTTGTTTTGTCTTCTTTGTTATTCTTCGTATGGTTCATGAAATATTTTGGGTGATACATGTTCAATCAAGGAGGTGACTACATCCCCTAAGAGATCAAAGGAGTAATCTAGAGCATCATAAACTTCAACTTCAAAAACCAGGTGAATTTGTTCCATGTTTATCATTTTCAATTTCCTCTTTGAACTCCTCTCCTACCCCCCTTCTAACTTTTCTTTTCTTTAAACACAAGGGACAGTGTTATTCTAAGTTGGGGGGAGATGAAATAAAAAATGATTTTTTTATAAGAACATGCATAGAAAAAAAATTCCATTAACCTTAAACATGATAACACACATTGAAAACTCTGAAATTGGATATAAAATAATTTTTCATGCCTTGATTTTGATTTTAATGCAAGTTTAAGTTCATGAGCATAGTTTTTGAAAAGTGCGGTTGTCCAATGTGATTTTTCAAAGTTTACATTTTCATCCTCTTAATAAAAATTACACAATGCACGTCTATTGGATCGTGGGTGTAAATTTGAGTTCTTGGGTCCCTTTCATTATAGCATAGGGTTCTGGGGTCACTTTTTGTTTAATTTTAGTATCCAAAAAAAACAAAAAAAACAAAAAAACAAAAAAAAAAAAACAAAAAAAAAAATATTGAAAAAAATAATGACCACATAGAGCAATGTTTTTTCCAAATGTGTGGCGTCCGACACTTGGGGATCATGACTCCATAGTTGTCTTGCCCAGAGTTAGGCTTTATATCTCTATTGTAGAGCATGTAATTGACAATATGTGTGGCGTCCGACACTTGGGGATCATGACTCCATAGTTTTCTTGCCCAGAGTTAGTCTTTTCATATCTATTGTGGTTAAAAAAATTAAAAAAAATTAAAAAAAATCAAAAAAAATGGATACTCATCTTAAGGTTTAATGTGATTCCCACCCAACGCTTCCATTTTTTCCCCTTGAACAATAAAATGGGCCCCATATCTTTTGTAATGCACAACACTTTATCATGCTTAGTTGAAATTGGATGAAATGTGGCGATGAATTTGAACAAAGGAATGGAATTGGGCTTGGGATATGCTTATGGACCTAGCTTGTTTTAAATGATTTTGATGGGTTCCATAATTTTTTTGGTATGAGGTCTTTGGGTGAGCAATGTGTATTAAAATGTTTTTGGAAAAGGGGATTTGAATTTCATATCTGTAATATATTTTTCTCGGGACTAGAAAAATTCAAGTTGAGGGGTGTGATTAGTCACTAAAATTGGATAATATTCATTGTTAATATCTTAATATTAATGCGTTTCAAAGTTCATAAACATCAATTTTAGTCCAATTCAGAAATTGATCTTCATTTCCCATCATTGTGCAATTCATGCTTAAAGTGTCAATTTGGGCCCACTCAATAAATTGCTTGTGAAAAATACATTGTTCATAATTTTAATTTGATATTTTGGAATATAATTCATAAATTTATTTGGAACATTTTTTCATTTAGGTCTGATGGATTAATCCCAATGTAAGATGGTTATTTTTGCGCCTGAATGCAGAAATTTGTTGGAAAAAGCATAATGGGCCTAAGGCCCATCAAACAAATGTGGGGCCCACAAAACAAGCCTAATTAAGATCAAATTTATAAATTAGAAATATAAAAATATTAGGATCATTTTATTCAACTGTGGACAGAGCTAATTCTGAAGTTTTCATGATGATAAAGGTATCTGAAGTTGAGATTTAAATGGTGGACCTGACATTAATGCACATAAAGTCGTCCCACCATTTAGACCATAACATCCAAACAGATGGGTGAAAATTCTTAAACTTTTTAAATATAATAGAGGAAATATGTAAAAACATATTTCTCTTCTACGACCTATCCGTATTCAGCCTTCTTCAATTACGAATTCACATGTCAAAATGGTGGACGAATCTGGCTGGTTTTGTGGTCAACTTTGTAACGTCAATTTCCTTTTAATTCTTCACCCTTATTTTGACTCTATTAATTGTTGGGGGTTTAATTGATTGTTGGGGGGTTTAACTAAGGCTTCTAATATGCCTATATAAAGATCTGATGGTGAAGGGAATAGGGATCTGATATTTTTCTTATCATCTTTTATTGCTTGTTTCATTGTAAGGTTATGCTGCAAAAGTTCCTTTGTAATGTTTTCAATTTCCATGTAAGTTTCTTTTTTTGTTCTTAATAAACATATTTATATTCTATATTTTCCATTCATTTATTAAAACTAAATTTTCACAAAGCACAGTGATATCTCTGTGTTGTGGTGAATTAGTTCACACGTAGGTATGAATTTCATTCACACACACAGTGGAGTGCTCGTTATTTCCGCGGTTTCAATTTCTTCAATCCAATTCTTGTAAGCCATATTCCGCCCATCATTGAGAGTATACCATCAATGGAGGGATAACCCTTTAATAGGTTGATCTTAGGAGGATGCAAAGGCTATATTGAATGTTATTTTATGAACTAATTGTTGTTAATTGGCTAATTAATTTAAGACTTCCATTCTTCAGTTATTTCTACTCTTCATCTTCACTGTGTTTTAGCAAGATAAATTCAAGTACTAAATGACCATATACCTTGTAGAGATCATGAATTTGGTTCTATAAGTGTATAGGGGATTATTAATTGTGTTTATTAAGCACCAACCAGAAAATGATGATGGTAGTGTTATTTTTGAAGAATGGATTCATCAAGAATTAATAAAACCAAAATTGTCTAAAGAAGTAAAATTAATTCAATCCACCCCGAGAATAATCCTAAGATCAACAATTTTCTTTGAATTTAATTCACTTAGGTTTCTTATTGTTCTTTAAAACCATCCAAAATCAAAACCAAAATTGGCCACTTCACAGTCCATCCTACACCAAATCATAGCATCTCAAGGTTACTTCTTCGGTCCCTGTGGATTCGACCTCTTCATGTACTACATCGACCATTTTTTACCAGTAGGGTAAATTTGGGTGCAACCACACACTATTTAGGAGCCTTACATATAGTGTAAGGCTACATGGCCTCTGGACCATGCTTAGATGAGAACATGATCGAGAAATAGAGTGGGACCACATGTTGTGTGGACCCCATACATGCCATGTACCCTCCTTGATAAAATTACACCTTGCGTATCTCCTTTGTATGGACTTGGATTTTGACCCACAAGTAGCCTATCCTGAGTAGTTTTCTATATAGAACATGATGGTATCCTTATTAGTGGATTTTGAGATAAAAATTGGAACGTTTCGAGTATGGAACTCCTTTAGGTGATGCTTGACGATGATAGTGACCAGAAGAGATCATTATAGAGAGGAAGGGGTTAAAAAACCCCTATTGTATCAAGGAGAAAGTTATCTATACTCCTTGAACTAGTTTGAGTGGAAACCCCTAATGGAATTGGGCATGAGTCCTCTACATACTAAGTGGAACCCTCCTGATGGACTAGGGTTTGGGTCCTCAACCTACTGAGTGGCACCCCCTAATGGACTAGGGCATGGGTCTTCTACCTACTGAGTAACACCCCCATAATGCAATAGGGAATGAGTAATCTATTTAGAGATTATGCCCCCTCAACTATGGGGCATAGTGGTGAGTTGTGGGTCCTCCACATGGTTACCTAGATGGATATACGAGATGTTGTACATAATAGATGGAACCATTTAGAGATATTGGTAGACTCATAAACCTAGGATGGGCTATGAGATGAAGATCCTATTTCTCTATCATCTGGGTTTCTTTTATGAGCATATATATATATGTTGTTGGGTTTTTATTTCCCTCTTGTTTTGGATTGAGTTGAGTATTTCTATCACATATCTCTATTGCTCTTCTTCATTTTTTGAAGTATCCTACTAGGTATGTATATAATCAACTCTACATGGGCTTTTCCCACACATGTCTTGTTATATGTAGATGACATACAGATAAACGGTGATTTTGGAGGAACATAGGGATACTCGGGTTCATATACCATGTACAATGGCTAGTCTTAAAGATCAGGAGCCGGGCTCTCCCAACCATTTTCTATTCCAATTGTTGTCAGGTTGGGACTTCATTTCTGGTTGGATGTGTATTCTTACCCTTTACTATTTGATTTTTTCTATCCTACTCTGATTGTATTCCCTAGATGCTATTTCATGCATGGTTTTACTCTAGATGTTACAACCCTTTTATTATTCCTCTACACAATTACATGGAGAAAGTTGGGTTCATGCATATAGGTACACTAGGAAAAGGTCTCCCATTTATGTTATAATTTCTTAGCACATATCACCAGCCCCTAGCCTATGGAGGTAGGATTGGGGTTATAGAGGTCTGGCCTTATATTGTCCAGGTAGGTCCTGGTGGTTCGAGTCATTACATACTTGTTCAAAAATGAAATATTAGGAAGTAATAATATCAAAAAATAGTAGATAAGTTGTATGTGATAAAAACCATACCTAGAATTGTTGATGGACATTCTCTATCATCTATTGGAATCTGATCCACATGATATGTGTGGCCTGTATCATCTCCACAGTTATTCCCTTGAGGTGCATGGCTAGTCTGATTCCACTATTGAGAACCCCAACTAGATCTGTGGCTCCCTATTTGTGTCTCCCTCATCATCCTTCTCGAATATCTGGTGAAAAACTGCTAAGGATGTCCTATCTTACCGAAACACCATCATTGGATTTAGGGTACTGAGCATGCCCTACTATAATGTCTGAACTTTCTTTATTTGAAGCACTATGGTTCAAAACTAGGAGGATATAAAGAATCCAGACTCTTCTCCACTTGTATACTGTTTCCCTATTGAACATCCATGTTATTCCTCTTCCCACAATTGGAAGATATACTCAAGGTAGTAATGGGATGTCCACTCGACTGAGCGCTCAAGGTCAGGTGAATACCAACTACCCAACCCTCCTCCATGATCTTATCGATAGCCAGATCATTTAACAGTACCTATGGGTAATAAGCTAGATCAAAACTTTGGACCTGCTATCTAATTTCAAGTTGAAGCCTAATCTCGAACTTACTAGCCCTTTGAGCCTCATTACCAGCCATAAGTATGGAAAATCAGAGAAGATTAGTAAAAAAGGAAGATTATAAAGATACCACCACTAAGCCTTTAGTTCCATGGACTCTTTTTCTCAGTTGAGCTTTAGTATTTCAAAGAATAACTCTCCAAAAAATAAGTTCTTGAAGGCCTCCCATGAGAGTTCCTATCATTTTTCGTCCTGACCCATAACTCCCCACCAATGTTTAGCAGACCCTTTCAACATAATTGCTATCAAATTTACCTTTCTTTCCATTGATGTGTTGATGAGGTTGAAGACTCCCTCAATGATGTCCACTAAGTCCTCATCATCTTGAGGTTCACCAATTCCTTGAAAATCTAGAGGATTATGGAGCTAGAAATCCCTTGCATAGTTAACAATGGACCGTAGTGGCAGCTAGAAAGGGACCACTACTAGAACCACTAGAGTCGGTGTAGAAATGTGCTATGAAGTAGCCCATTCATCTAGTAATCCCACCACAGATGTGTGAGGTGACATCTTCTGCAACATAAGAAACATTAGGAATACAACAAGTCCTAAGCAGTCCATGGGATCACATAAAGTATTTTCTAGGAGTCCACCCTCAAATGAAGGTATAAACCTTATAACACTAACCCTTATCTCAATCCATACACGTTAGTCATAGTCATAATATATATACTAACATAATAACATACTTAGTTTAACAAATTAATGCCGACAAGATATATCATAACACTATGGAAGACATAGATATATCACACAATTAGAGAAACTATCCTGAACAGACAACACAAATCAAGACATCTAATTAAATAACTACTATGCAGCACAACAACAGGTATATATATATTTCATATGAACCTACATGCCTAGTTATGATGCATGAATGTAAAAAAAATCTCATAAAAGAATACCAACATTGTGTGTATCACCCAAGCTGAATTTAATCAATGTTAATAGTAAAAACACAATTTCACACTTTATGGAAACTTGGAGGTCCACTATATAGTACTGGAAAGTCACTGTCATAGTTTCCTTGCATAAGTACCAACCTTCCTAACTCCTGTCTACCCTATCCCAAATCAAGGAAAAGAGAAAAAAAATCAGTGATTCCTCCTTTGATTCTATTCTGCAATGCCCCAATATGAACCATCAGGTCTGAGCTGAAGTGCCATATAACCTCATGCATGCCTCCCCGTACGCAAGAGGCTTCCAACTAGCAGGAATGGTATGAGTACATTAATGGAGAGACTATACCCTTAGTATCATGTCATCAAGTAGATAATAATAAATAAATGAAAATAATATAATAAATAAATATCAGAGTAATAATGAAAAACTAAAAGAATGGCATACATATCATAAATAAAAGTATCTCCTAAAGTGGTAAACCTATAATATTATAATCATCATAAAAATATTTATTAAATTAATGAAAAATTGTGGGTCCTATGGAGTCTATCCTAGTCCACTTCATCTCTATGCTCGTCTGCTCAATCATCCACCATAGGGCCCTTTCTCTTCACCATCTCTTTGTCCATGAAATCTACAAGTGCATTGAAATGACCGAGTAGGGTGTGAGTACAAGACTTAGTAGGACTCCAACAATGTTCCCTCAACCTAATTTTATCAAGTATAATAATAAAATTACATAAATATAATCAATTCATGTGAGCATAAACCCAAAATCCAAAATTGATCAGTTGTGCACTGACTAATCTACCACAAACTCTTGATCGTACCTGATTCGGTTCCATGTTATAAGGATAAATGAAGGTGTCAATAGTAACCCAACTAGACACAATCAAGTGAATTTGGATATATTATACCTCATGGTGTTGTGCATACATGCTACTCGGTGTCCTCTAGACATCAAGTGTATCATTCTACCCAGCATCCTCTAATTATCCACTAGGATACCTCGAGCGCATGGAACATGATGTATACCAAGCTTCCTCAAGTGCATACACAACAAGATCACTATTGAATCCTCATAGATCCATTATATGATTAGGGATCTCATCGCTAGTGTCGCAAGTCAAGCACACTACCCCTCTAAGGGATGCACAACACACGACAGTCCACCCATCCCAGTTACCAAACACAACCTCCAAGGAAATGGTAACACACATTACTAGGTAAAGCATGATAATAAGAATGACACCATGAGATAAATAATATCACCAATTCAACATGTGAATCAAACATCAAACATGGAATCCATCTATTATAACAAGTCTCATGGAAATAATATCATAATTGGGCTCACATGACACACACTCATCCACATGAGAATGCTATATGTTATGCCAATATAGAAATTATATCATGGAAAAATGTGTAAATGAGAGCCCAATAAGGTGAGGGACTTCCTAACTCATGGTTTTCAAATGTTAGTGTCAAGGTCCTCTAAGGATGTTTCCACCCCAACCATGGCTACATACCAATCATAAAAAATTTCATGCTAAGGGATCCCGAGGTTGATCATCATCAAAAGAGGCCCACAAGGGTGTTTAAAGAAGAAAAAATAAGTACTCTTTGAAAAATCAGGGGTATCCACATCGCAAGAAGGTGGCTGTGGTATGGAGGTGCACTGGAAATACACACCACGGCGTAGGGTGTAACACCACAATTCAAGGGGTTCTAGAAGGAGTCCTACATGGTGTAGGTCATATGCCTGCAACATAGATCCACTATATAGAGTATCGACATAATGCAGGGGGGCTATGACATGGAGAGACTCTATGCCCCCATCTAACTATGGAGTAGGGTCGAGGTCAACAATGTGGTTTTCTCTTTACAACCCTTTAGAAAACTAGAAAAATTCAAAAGGAGGAGGATGAATCAGTATTGTCATGAGAGAGGGTCTTCAAAAGGTTCAATATATGTGAGAAACCTCTATTAATCCTCCTCAAAATCCCCTCTTTAATTCTAAAGTGGAGGATCAAATCAATTCAAACCAATTCCCTAATTATAACCATAAAATACTATTAAGAGGATTTTAATTTTAAAGACCAAAGATCGAGACATCCTTCTATAACTAATGCGGAGAAAAACTTATATGGCATGGTCCCAACCTTCATGAAGCACCGTCATCAAACTTCCTTCTATGGTGATGGATGTGACATAAACCCCTTCAAAAAAGCATGCCACAATACATCCTTATATGTTTTGGTATATCCTCAAAACCCCAAAACCCTATGACACATCCCATAACACCATAATATAACTACCTCCTCTTCAGAATGGTCACATGTGCTATGGTGCAACTAGCCTAGTTTTGGCAGCAAGATTTCCAAAACACCCCATGAGCCTCCAAAAACTTCTCAAAGACCTTCAGAATTAAACAAACATGGTCACATAAAAAAAGTAGGAAAATTAGGGAAAAATGATTATATTTATGAAACAAAATATTTAGGGTGTTTCATAAGGCGAAGCAAGAAAAAATGGAAGATAATTACAACGTGGTTTATTTATTAGGGTAATGGTTTTTTTGAAGATTTCATATTTTTTTAAACCATGTTAAAGTAATATTCATGGTTCAAGTGAAGAATAAAAATGGATATGAAAAAATAAAAAGGTGCATTTAATCTAGACATGGTTTGAAAATTTAAAAAGGACATTCAAAGTAGTTTAATATGGTTGGAAAAGTTTAAGGGAAATAAAATTTTGGTTATTTCACCAAGTCATAGTTTTTGGTAAAGTTTCTCTTTACATGTAGACTTATACATTATTTTAATTATGGAACATACTATTAATATACTTATAATTATAAAGGATATTTATATCTCTAAAGGGATTGAAAATTTTATTTAAAAAATATGAAGAAGAGATAGAGAGAGAGTGAATAATACACAAAATTTTATATGTTTTAAGAGAGGATTATCACATATTTGATGTGTTATAAGAAAAGTAGAAAGATTAAAAATAATTTTTTTGACTTAGATAAGTGTAAGAGAAATTGAAATTATCATGATATAATAGATTATGTAAATAATTAGGAGATATCACTACCTTTTTTAAGTAAAAGGACAACATTGAAACAATTTAGAATGAAGAATCCTTATCATCTTGTTTTAAGAGGCATAGTTATTTATCCTTTCATACCTATTCATATATAAACATGAATATTTGTACAACACATAGTGATTATAGTGGAATTTATGATTTCAAATGATTTTGGATCATGCTAAGGAGGAAACCTTTTGTTTTGAATGGTGAACCTCGTACATCAGTTATTCTATAGTTAATTTCTTTTGTTTGATGTGATAGAGTTTGAAAAAGGTGATTAATTCCTTTAAAAAGTGATGAATATTTATTTTAAATAAATCATATATGATAAATTAGATAATAGTTATTTAATCACCCCCACCCATATGAGTTATTTTCACTATATATGGGCCTCTCAATTGGTATCAGGGCATATCTTGATTTTCCTCCAAAGACTAAAAGGAGTTTGATGATTGATATTGTGAAGTATTATTTTTGAGTTTGGTTTCTCTATTAAAATCAAGGCACTCTATGATTATTTTAATTGAAGGTTTCAAGTGAAGTTGTTTCATCAAGTATAATAATAATATAGTGAACATAAAATAAGTAAAGAATTTAAATTTAAAAAATTAAAATTTTTGGAAAGATAATATATTTTTAAACTTATTATCATTTGGTATGGATTTTATTAAAATTATAACTAATGGTTTAACACCTATTTTACAAGGTGTTTTTATGAATCAAGATGCTATAAATAATATTAAAACAGACAGTCATGAAAATAATGTTATCTTAACCTCACATTCTAAGGAGTAATCCATAAATTTTAAATAGATTGAGAAATAAAAAGGAATTTGGGATAGTAAAATATATTCATAAAGGGGGATTTATAGTAAAGGAAGAAAAACATCAAATATGGAATGCCTAATTTGAGGACATCCATATACTTAATGCAGAAATGGTAGATAATTTATTTACTTTAGTAAATGATATTATAAGTTCCATTATAGGTTTTATAGACTATAGAAAATTATATAATTGATATTAATTTTCCTTATATATTATCATATATATTTTATGAAAAGTTATCTTTACTTAGAGATGATGATCTGAATTTATTTTCACTAGATAACTTGCACAGTGTGTTAGTTTCATATGATATGAAGAAATGAGCTTCATTCATGATGATAAATAAAGGAAAGAAGAGAATATCTTTAAATGACATAAAGGATGATAATACTTACAAAAATTAAAAGCATGGATATAAAAGTTTATATTTTGATAAATATATTGATGTGATGTTTAAAAAGATCATATCATTCATCTCAATATGTGTTCAGAAGAGAAAAAATAGATGTTTTAGAAAATTAACTTTGAAGATTTTTTTATAGAGGCACTGGGAATCCTAATTTAAAATGTACAAATATAAATAAATAATAAAGTAAAGATAGAGTGGAAAAGGAAAGTAAAGATGAAGAAGAGTCCCCATTTTATTCCCTATAGTTCACATTTATGTTTTATTTTGGGATTATTTTGTCTCTCTTGAGGTTCTAAAGGTTTTTTGAAGTTGGGGTTTGAGATTTTAGAGTTTTGGAAAAAATAGGCTAGGAATACGACCAACACATGATTAATAATAACCATGAGTTACGGTTTTGTTAACTCCAGTAGTGTTATGCATGGTTTGAGCATGGTTTTTCTAACTGTGTGATATCCCTAGGAAATTTATGGGCGAGGTTGGGTTTGGGTCTATAGGTAGTTTCAATAATTACTCATGTATTTTCTCACTATGTGGATATTCCTAGGTATCCATAAACTTTTGTGGGATAGTGGAAACTACATAGTTAGAGCACAATTTTCCTAACCGTTCATCCTAACCATGTGGCCCAAAAAAATTTCATAAAAATTTAAAATTTACCCTGTACCCTTGGTATTTTTTAACCCAAATATCACCATAATCTCTCATTATATTTACCCAAACCTTCCTTGATGCTCTATAAAGGTTCTATCCTTGGTCTATTGTTAATCCTTCATCGATTTAGGGGATATCTTCAAGGTATGTTTGATTCTTATCTCAATTCCTCCTCTTTTCTCTAGATATACTCTCAATCTCTCTTCCCCTTAATTAATTGGAACCATAATGGGGAATTATATATAGATCTTGTGTGTTGGTGGGAAATTTATTATGTTTCTTATGGATCTTGTCTTGTGAGGACTAGATCTCTTCGTTTCCTTTCACCATTTTAGAAGGCAACTAAGTTTACTTTATTGGTGAGGTAGGTGTTTCTATAAAATAATTTTTTCACATGGAATACCTTATTGTTATTGGGTTTTCCTTTGGTTTGGATTTTGAAATGATTGTTTTGATATACATGAGGTATAATTTGTGTAAATTTATATTTTATATCAAGGAAAATAGTTTTAAAGGGGGTTTTCATTAAAAATAGTTTTACACACATCACGTGTTTGATGAAATTCCTCAAAGATGTTTTTGACTCTAAAATAGGTTTTCAAGTATGGGAGAATTAATAATTTTCTTGTATAAATATTTTATAAAATTATGATCATGGTTTACTTGATTTTCTTAGAAAACATAACACATTTGGAACCTTGGGTGAATTAGGTTATAGACATATGAAAACCTTAGTGAGTGTGGAACCACTAGGGGTTATGGTTGTGATATCTATAGACTACAAATTTACTTAGTATTATTAGTATTAACATTATACTAGCTAGTGTTCATTGTGTGTCCAAGTTATGTATTCCTATAGGCTAGATCACATTTGTGCTTGGTTTTATTCATGATGGTAATGTTTCATGCATTGATTTCTTACATGTTTATCATTTGAGATATGGATTCTTTTTTATTACTACCCCCTATATTTTCATTTATGTCTATTTCCATATTCTTGTGGTTTTGAATATGGATTGTTAAAAAAAACCAAATGATGTTTTAAGAAAAATGTTTTCAAATGAAATGATTTATGAAACTTATTTAGTTTTAAAGTTAGAAGTAATGGTTTCATGGTGAAAAGAAATTATAAAGATTTATGGTAGTATCTTATTAGTCATTTTACTTACACCTTGCATATGTCATTGGGAATATGTAGACATGGTTTTTAGGATACTGGTAAAGGGAAGGGTGTCATGTAGCTTGATTAATTATTTTGGTTCATGTCGCTTCGTGGTGGTTTGAGATGGCGGTGATGGATGGTCACATGGAGACTTGGTTATGGTTATAGACTTTGTTTTTTTCGATATTATACTTATAGATTGTTTTATTGTGTATCATGGTTATATACATATTTATCCATGATTTAATATGGTTGTTTATATATATCTTTTTGAAAATGAGACATTTTGTGTTGTGTTTTCAGGGTGAAATCAATCCCATGGTTGTATGTATTGATACCCAAGTGATTATCACTAACTCTTGGTGATCAAGAATGCACTTTGGGCCTTGTGGAAGGAAAACTTGGGTGATGTGTCAGGTCAACCTAGGATGGTTCATTACAAAATAGTATCAAAGGAAAAATATTTTTCTATAGTGGTTGGTAGATAGGAGTTAGGATCATCAGGGCTTGGGTGGTAAGAGCAGAAGGGTTCTTATTTATCTCACTTTTGAATCTGAACTCAAGTTACCATGGGTGGTTAGGGATTTTTCATCAAGATTTTGAGATTGATTTTGGATTTATTTATCTTAACCATGTTATGTTTCTCAGTTGGTTTCTTCTATTATACTCAATCCTTGTTATTTAAGGGCTTTAATATGGATTCTTGAAGTTTATATTTTAATTTAAAAATGTATTCCTAAGATAATTGGGTGTTATCTCTTTTGTTTAATAGACATTGCCTCCTAAAATTATCTATTTGAATTATAGGGAAGGACCCATGAGAAAAACCTTCAATCAACCATAATTTATTGTAAATAGTAATATGAATTATTCAATCCATAGGTCAAGTGGGTGGTGGAAACCGAGAAGGTATAGTGGATCATTCTTTGGAGTTTTCCAAAAAAAATCGACCAATATTCCATGGAAATAAAGGGACCCAAGAACCCAAGAAATGGATTGAGATAATAGATATTACTTTTTACTTTTTAAATAATTTAGAGGACTCAAAGGTTGGATTTTACACTCATATACTTGAAGTACTTGGAATTAAATGGTGTGATTTCATCATGAAAGCTAAATTATATGAGGACATCACTTGGATAACTTTCAAGGAGGTATTCAATCAATAATTTAGTCCTAAAAAATTATGTGTGGAAATTTCTTGGGAGTTTGCAACATTGGATCAAGGATACCATTCAGTGATGGAGCATGCTACTCATTTCACCAAGTTAGTTCATCTATCTCCATATTTCTTCACTAATTACTAAATCAAGGATATATGGTTTAAGATAGGTCTGAAGACAGATATTTGATTGATTCTTATAACCGTGTTCCTATAAAAATTTACCTAGGGATTTAATAAAGTATTTAGGGCTATGGTAGACTTATTCAAGAAGACAAGTTTTATGGGAGATTTTGTTGCAGCATGGGGTATCTAGAGTGTATTGTCTATCCATAAAAGGAGGTGTAGTAAGGGTGATCAATTTACATCAAGATCAGTTATAGGGGATTCTTTATGATAAAACCATATGGTTTTATTCTAGTTTGGAGGACCTAGACATACTAAGCCTAACTATATAGAATCACCTAGGATTTTCCATCATTATGGAAAATCCATTCACCTTATTAATTTTTGTAGAAATGTATCCAAGGATAATAGAGTTGGATCCACCCTTACCAGAGGATATACGGATTTGGAATATGAAAAAAAGTTGGTAGATCTCATTATCATTATAAGGGGGATGCTCAGGTAGTGAATAAGGCTCACGGAGAAGCTACAGCCAGACACTTTTTTCATATAAAGTGTGTTCTAGAGGAATCTGAAGTGGGGACAACTACTATGAGAGGTAACATATTTATTTCATCCTATATAGTCCTATATTTGTTTGATACTAGTGTATATCATTATTTTATATCCTATAAGTTGATAATTGTGTTAGGTTTAAGATTTAAGCTTATGTCATTCATGATGGATCTTTCCACTCCCTTGAGATGGAGTAAAGAGAAGGGTTTTAAATGTTCTGAGTTTCTAGTTATGTTTGATGATCATGAGGTCATATGGGATTTCCTAGTTCTTGATCATTATATATTTGACCTCATTATTGAAATGTATTTTATGGTTCATTTTAGTACCTAGATTGATTGTTATCACCATTGGGTTCAGTCTTTATCTTCTAATGGGGTTACTCATGTCTTTTTAGGTGAGTGGGATCCTATATCTAGGAGAGTAGATCATGTTGTTCCTAAGTTCAGAATAATCTCACACTAAATTTTGAAGATTTTTCTTAATGTATTTGTCCATTTTTTAAGTGGTTCACTTCCTACTGTAGTGAATGAGTATCTAGAGGTCTTTATTAATGATTTTTCTAGGTTACCTCCCATGAGAGTGGTCATTTTTATGATTAAACTTATCCCAAAGATGAGTATTATATACCTTTTATATTATCACACAAAACCCACTGAGTTGAAATAACATAAGTTCCATCTTGATTATGTTGAGGAAAATGGAATTATTCATCTAAGTGTGTCACCTTGGGATTAAAAACTTCGATTAAAAAATAAGGAAGATTTAAGCCTCCAAATTTATGTTGATTATAAAAATATTAACCAGGTTACTGTTAAGAATAAGTATTCTTTTCCTAGTATTAATGATCCATTCGATCAATTTAGGATATCCTGATGCTTTTCTAAAATTTATCTGTGATTAGGGTACCACCAGCTAAGAGTTTGAGATGAGTATATTCCTAATACGACATTTAAAAGAAGGTATAGATATTATTAGTATTTTATTATAAAATTCAGTCTTATTAACTCTCATGAAATTTTTATAGATTTGATGAATCATATTTTTTTATTGGTTCCTAGACTATTTTATGGGTTTTTTTTGTAATATTTTTTATTTTTCCAAGTTAAATTAAGGACACACAAATTATCTGGATATGGTTCTTAGAACACTGAAATAACATCGTCTACATGAAAATCTTTCTAAATGTGATTTTTAGATCCAATAAGTGAAGATTATGGGGCACTTTATATCTAATAGGGTAATATTAGTGGATCTTGAAAATGTTTAGGTAGTGATATCATGGGATCAACCAAAGAATTTGTTTGAGATTTGGAAATTTTTGGGTTTGTCTAGTTATTATAGGCATTTTGTTTAGGATTTATCCATGATTTAATCTCCCATTAAAGATTTGAACCATAAGAGTGGTAAGTTTGAATGTAATTATAAGTTTCAAAGATATTTCGAGGAACTAAAGGTAAGGTTGAATTCATCCTTAATTCTTTTGGAATTTGGTTTGGGTTATGATGTCTTCTATAATGCCTCAAGTACATGGTTAGGATGTGTGATGATTTATGGGAAACATGTGGTTGATTATGAATCTATCTAACTATTCCCTCATGAGAATAATTATCCTACCCATGATCTTGAGTTGGTTGCGGTGGTTCATTACCTCAAGACTTGGCACCACTATATCTTTAGAGATTGGTTTATTTTATATTCGAATTATAAGAACCAGAGGTATATTTTTACCCAGAGGGATGTAAACCTATAATATATACATTGGGT
Organism: Viscum album; assembly: GCA_963277665.1. Taxonomy (NCBI): domain Eukaryota; kingdom Viridiplantae; phylum Streptophyta; class Magnoliopsida; order Santalales; family Viscaceae; genus Viscum; species Viscum album. Next base: position 1,285,258,969 of record OY728136.1, on the reverse strand, counting down.
TGAATATCTTTAGAGTTTTTTTTCTGATATTATATACACACCCGAAAAATGGAATGTGGTCAGTCATGAATTGAGCAAGAAGTTACCCACTCAATCCTTGATGGTATCAATGGAAGTATGGTCTTTGATGAGTCTGTTCACTAAGATTCACTTAGATGTGGAAGAAGATAATGGCCAGGTGTTATTAGATTGTGTGAAAGTGGATTATTCATTTTATGATCATATTTTCCTTAGAAAAGAAATAAATAATGTTTTTTAGTGTTTTAGTAAAATACTTTATGGAAGGGAGACCTTGGGTGACTGGTCTTAGTCTACCAATGGTGTCTTGAGTTTCCAAGGAAGATTGGTCTTTCCAATAACTCTAAGTAAGGAGTTTATGAATAGTGGACATCGATCTAGTTGGTTTATGAACATAGATAACAACAAGATATATCATGGTTTGAGACATCTTTATTGGTGGTCAAAGATGAATTAGTCAATTACAGACTTCATATCACGATTCCTTACCTACCATAAGATTAAGGTGGAGCACCAAAGACCTGTCGGTTTGTTGTATCCATTACCCATTCCATTATTGAAATGAGATGAGATATCTATGGAATTAATTTTTGGTTTACAATAGACTCCTAATGGGAATAATGTTATTTGGGTGATCATTTTTTGACTCATGAAATTAGCTCATTTCTTTCCTATTAAGGAGATGATAAAGGTGGAAGAGCTTAAGCACCTGTATATCCAAGAGATAAAGAATCTATATGGAGTGACTTCTACTATTTTTTCTCATAGAGATATATGGTTTACATAATATTTTTTTTGAAAGGTTTACAAGAGGAAATGGGTACCCAATTGAAGTTAAGCATAACATATCACCCTTATACGGATGGGAAAACTAAGCGAACCATTAAAATTCTTGAGGATATGCTTCAGGTGTGGGTGATTGATTTTAGTGGTTCTTTGGAAATGCATTTTAATTTTGTAGATTTTTCCTATAACAATAGGTATCAAGCTTCAATTAAAATGGAACCTTGTGAAGTGTTTTATGGATGACCATATATATATTCTTTATGTTGGGTAGAGTTGGGAGTGCAGTATTTGGTTGGACGGATCCTTGTCTAAGAGATGATAAAAAAGTTTAGTTAATACAAAAGTGGTTAACAATAACTCAAAGTCACCAGAAATCTTATGTGGACCCTCATTATTACCCATTGGAGTTTTCAGTAGGTGATTAGTTTTTTCTCAGGGTTTCACCTCATTTGGTAGTATGTTATTTGGAAGGATTGGGTAAGCTAGAACTGAGGTTTATTATCCATTTTGAATTTGAAAAATTTCTTGGAAATATCGGTTAGAATTACCATATCACTTGACATCAGTTCATGACATATTTCATGTTTTCTAATTGAGGAGCTATCTACCAGAACCTTATCATGTGATATAATGGGAAGATTTTAATCTTGATTCCAACACCTCAGTGGTTGAGAAACCAGTTTGGATTATGGATCATCAAAATAAGGTGTTTCATGGTAAAATAATTCCCTTGGTCTATGTACTATAGTAGTGTATATTATATAACCACATGATATGGGACCATGAAGTGATGATGATGCAGTAGTGGCCTTATCTCTTTGTGAGTCCAAAATCCTGATCTCTTTTTTTGGGAAATTAATTTTCATGGTGGAGAGAATTGTGACACCCTCCAATCCATAAGTATAATTTATTTTGGTTTTATTTTGTCTCTCTTCAGGTTCAAAAGGTTTTGGATAGTCAGGGGCCATGATTTTGGAGTTTTGGGAGAAATAGGTCTGGTGCATAGTCCGTGAATTATTAGTAGTAACCATGCAGTAATTGTGTGATATGGATATGCTAAATCTGGTGTCATTTTTTATAGTTTGAACATTTTTTGTTTAACCACGAGAGATCCCTATTTAAACCATCCATGTTGTTGGATTTGAGTCTAGAGGCGGTTGCACGAATTATGCATGGTTTTTCCAACTATATGATTGTTCCTAAAAAATTACTTTCTTTGGTTTTCAAAGGATAATGGTGACTACATTATTAGTGCAAGGATCTTATAACCATGCCTCTTAACCATGAGACCTATATGATTTTATTAAAAATAGAAAATTACCTTGATACCCTTGGTCATTTTAAACTTAAATCTCACCTTAACCTCTCATTATCCTGAACCAACCCTTCATTGATTCCCTATAAGGTTCTACCCTTGGTCTCTCAGTGATTCTCTATCGATTTGGGTGGATCTCTTAATTATATGTATGAATCTCCTCTTGATTATTCCTATTTTCTATAGATATACTCTCGAAATCTCTTCCCCTTGATTCATTAGATCCTAATGGAGTGTGGTGCCCATATATAAGGTGTTGGTTGGGAATTGATGATATTTCTTATAGATTTAGGCTTGTGAGGACTGAATTACTTCATTAACTTTCACCATTTTTGAAGGAGACTAAGTTTCCTCCATTAGTGAGGTTGGTGTGTTTATATAATGGTCCTTTATCATGGCATACCTTGTTATTATTGTGTTTTCCTTTGGTTTGGATTATGAAAATGATTTATTTGATATCTACGAGGAAATATTTTCGTAAATACAACTTTGATGGATTGGAAAATGGTTTTAAAGGGGTTTTTAATTAAAAATAATTTTACTCATATCATTTATTCGATGAAATGCCTCAAAGATGGGTTTGACTCTAAAATGGGTTTTCATGCATGTGAGATTTAATGATTTACTTGTAGATATGTTTTATAAAATTGTGAGCATGGTGAACGTTTTTGGGAAAACATAGTACATTGGTAGCCTTAGGTGCATTTGGTTATGGACATATACAAACCTTAGTGACTGTAGAAACACTTGGGGTTATGGTTATGATACAAATAAACTAAGGTAAAAATCAATATCATTTGGGTTCACATTATACTGTCTAGTGTTCCTTGTGTGTCCTAGTTATGTATTCAAATAGTCTAGAGCCCATTTGTTCTTTATTTTATTCATGATGTTAATGTTTCATGATTTGATTTTTTACATGTTTATATTTTGAGATATGGATTATTTTTTATTACTTTACTCTATATTTTCATTTGTTTTTATTTCCATATTATTGTTTCTTTGAATATGGATTGTTTTAGAGGAAAAAAAATAATGATTTATGAGTTTTTTTAAATAAAATTATTTTTAAAAATTGTTTTATTTTAAATCTAGAACTAACGGTTTCATGGTGGTAGACATTGTATAGATTTTTGGTGGTTATATGGTGTTTATCTCACACCCCACATATGTCATTGGGAATATGTAGACTTGGTTTTGTAGGATATAGGTAATGGTAAGGGTGTCATGTATCATGATGAAATATATTGGTTTGTGTCACTTTGTGGTGTTTTGGGATGGTGGTAATGGACGGTCACATAGAAACTTGGTTATAGTCTTATAATTGTTTTGTTTTCAAGAATTAGACTCCAAAATTATTTTTCTTCCTCATGGTTCTATAACTCTTCATATTGGATGTGATTTTTTATTTATATTATTTATATAAGACATATTTTGTTGGGTTTTTAAGGTGAAATAATTCCCATGGTTGTATGTGTTGATACCCAGGTTCTTAATGCCAGCCCATGGTGATTGAGAACACCCTTCAGACCTTATGGTGGGCCAAATTAGTTGACATTTCAAGTCAAATTAGGTTGGTTCATTTCACCCCACATGAAATGTAAAGTAATAAGTCTAATAGTTTCAAAAGAGGGAAGTTATCATAAATTTTTTTAAATAATAATTATTTAATCACTGAAAATAAGAATTTTATAACCAAAGTGGATGTTTCATAAAGTGATGGAAATGACATTGATGGGTTCTCAAGTACTATAGATGAGAATACATTCATTACAAGAATGAATATTATAATGTCAAGCAGTGAAGAACACTCAAAATAAGAGGAATAAGTTTAATCAAGTTATTATAAAGATACATGTGATGAAAAGGAACATACATATCAAATAGAATTTACTTTCAAGAATATTAAGATTTAAGAGATAGAAGTGGAACGTATTTTAAATAAAAAATATCTTAAATCTTATAAAGTTAAGTTGGTGAAAAAATATCATATAAATAAATTTAAATATAATTTTGCAAATTCCAAATATGAAAAGAGAGAATTTTCAAGGAGAGTGAAGTGTATTATGGATGAAGTAAGACTATGATATTGATTCAATAAATAAAAAGTATACCAATAATAAAAAGTTACTCAAAATTATTTAATATGATGAAGAATTAAATTAAGTTAAAGTTATGATGGAAGACACATAAAATAAGATAATTTAGAATTTTATATTTTCTAGAAATTATGAATAAAAAAATTACCTTCCTTTTTGGCGGGGAATATTCATCATTAATTACTACTGTGAAAAGAAAGATTCTTAGAGATTACTAGTGTTTTATTTTATTAAAAAAAGTAATAAATAATCATTCAATATGATGGATTTTAGAAGAGTTTTGTGTCTAGATAGATTGATCATTCAATAAGAATATTGGTTGTTTATGGTTATTAAAAATTTATAGAGGATATTGGCATATGATAAGCGATTCTGACTTAGTGGTATTATATTTGAGCTTATGAGAATATATTAAAGTCACACACACATATATATAATTACTTTTAAAATAAATAATTCAAGAATAATTTTATTTAATAATAAAATGTCAGTTGAAGAATCCTTTTGATGGATTCAATAAAGTGTTTGGAAGATGTAACAAATTGGGTCATGTTGTTGAGGATTATCATCAGATATTAAAATCTCAATTTTTTTTTGAAAACATGGTCCATTAATATTTTAGAATAGAGAAAAGATAAATAATTCAATGAAGAAATAGTTTCCTTATAAAAAGACAAAGGATGTGAATGTAATGTCATTAGATATCGATGAATCAAATATAGTTAGATAAAACATTATAGTTATAAAAAGGTGGTAGGAGGGTTCACAAATATAAGATATCAAAGAACGATAGATGAGGAAATAGTTAAAAAAGGTGTTATAATTTAAAGACAATATTATCAAATTTCTAAAAAGGAGGATAAAGTGGAGTGTAATAAGAAGGAAGATTCTTCAACATTTAATATTAATGATGTTTATAAGAATAAAAATAATCCTAATCTAAAATGTGAGTTAAATCATAATTTGGTTGATCAAAGGTGTTGTTAGTTAAGGGGGTTTGACTAACTATCCAAACAGGTTGAAGAATGTAATGTCCCAACCTAGATTTCCTGAATGGAATCTGAGAAGTGGATTCTATAAAACCTCAGGCCTGCCTCTCCATATGTTGAAGGTTGCTAACTAGAGGTGAGGACCTAGAATATTTATAGGGATACTATTCCGGCATGAATAATTATAAGGTTCATTCCAAAATCTACCAGAAATTTAACACGACCCATCCATATAACAGGAAACCCCAAAACCTATAAATAATAAATAGGGATCCAAGAGGGCCCCCATAGTCTAGAATATATAGTAAAAAATATATAAGATACATAAAAAAATAAATAGAGAAGCAATAGTAAAAAATACACATGATACATAATCACAATGAATGAATATAAAAAACACTGGCTAATAAAAATTAAGAAATAAAACTAAATAGTAAATATTCAATGGCCCTGACCCAATTTACACGATCAAACACCATTGAATCCTTGACTTTTAGAACCATGATCATCCTGAGCCATAAATACAAATCCAAGATAATACTTATGTTTGAAATAAAACATGAATACTACCCATGTACATCGAAACCCATTTCATATATGTGGGAAGGGAGTGGGTCTAATGACCCAATAAGATTCCCTCATCTTCTTTGACACATTGAGTTCTACTATGATCAAATGAATGTGCATACAAATTTTGAGAGAGAATGAAATTAAGTACTTAGTGAAAATCACCCACCTAAAAAAATAACAACACATGAACATATATAAAAAACATGAGATAACATGGCTAGAAGACACACACATGCACACACACACACACACACACACTCTGATAACTCACATTGGTACTATCTAAACCAAGACAAGACCCACCTAACTATGAATGACAACACACATACCACCATGACCCAATGAGGTATACACCACCTCTCTTACGTCATAAGATGTAAACAATATAAAGGTCACACCATATCCAACAACATGCTCAATATATACCCACTAAACCCACCAGTCATCTCACTGCCCATCAATAAACAAAACCATGAAATATCATGATAAATAAAAATCAAACAAGAATAACATATTAAAATAATCAAAGAGGGACCAACCAATAATCACATTTCAACAAATAAAAAAACCAGAAATGGGTATCCAAATATAGAAAAAAGAATTAAATAACACTGAATAATAATCTAATGATAAAATAAATGTATAAACCAAAGAAAAAAGTCCAACCACGTGAATTTACAATCTCGATGATCATGATCTACCTCATGTAATATATCAAATTCTCATTAGATCTATTTTCCATACTACCCATCAAGAACCCATAGATTTATCTCATATTTCACAAGAAATAATAGGGGATGGATCCCATTGCATGATCATACCACATTATCTAAATGTATATCACTCATATCACACATCAAAAATTCATAAAAAAATAAGTCTATACCATGGATGTGGTTTTACCTTAGGTGGAATCATAGGAAAATCTGGGTGAATTCTATTTCATGTACCCCATCATCGCCTCCCAAGTTCTATCTACCATCCGGATGAGATCCTATTCAATCATTGAACCATGTATGAATATCTCAACTATCACCCAATCAATTCGAATGTCTCATATCTAAATAAATTTATCCTAAGGAACCTATGGAACTCTATGAAGGAATCCTAATAGATATCTCAATATATTCTAACCAAACCATCACCCAAGGAAATGTCTCTACTATGGATCATATTCCTTAATACAAAATCATGTAACAAAAGATAACATATAATGAAATCATTACCAAGAATCCTAACCAAATTATACAAGCTTTAGAAAATAGGATGTCTCCCACAAAAGGTCAAACTGATCAAAACATTCTTTAAATAACCCTATTTATATTTCCTTTAAAATAAAAGTTAAACCCATTATTCAAAAAATATAGAAAAGGAATAACATTCTATATTTACTCAATCTAGACCCCTAGTGAAAATTTTGGTGAAAAAGTTACTTGTAAAACCCCTCATTAGTTTTGAAATACCATTTCAAAACCATTCTTTAAATCACTAATTTTACTTTAAAATAAAATTTAAAAACCATTTCTCAACCAATACTTTTTTCCTTTGAAAACCAATTAAACCACTCATTACATCAGAAAAATCCATAAAAAGGGATTTCCACAATCATACAACCAATGAACCACCAATGATTATTTATCAAGCTATACAAAATTACTGATTATTAAGCCAACCACGATTATTTGCTTTTATTATGGGGGAACTCGTAAGTCATGAATTTTTTTATAAATCTTTAAAATGATTACAAAAACATAAAAATAATTGAATTAAACAAGAGTATTGGTAATGAAAAGACCACAATACACAATAAAAAACCTATAAATTGATCCCAAAATTCTATTAACCTCCTCTGAGCCTAATAGTTTTTATCTCAACCATAAAACCATTAAAATAATAAAGTAATATTTTTTCTTCTAAATTGGAATAATTGACGTCAAAATCACTGAGTTTAATAATTAAATCAAACCCATGAGATAAGTGGTTTGTTATAATCTTGATTTATCCTTGAAAAGAATCCATGAAAAATTAAAAAATCCTAATATCGATTCAATGGAAAATTTCATCTTAATTTCCCAAAATCCTTAATTTAATTCATATGGTGAAATAAATAAATATAAAAGGCATGAAAAAATATAAACCAATCCTCCCAATCCACCTCCATGAATCAAACACCAAATCCTTTTTTATTTATGTGATTCTACCATGCTTTGGTGGAATTTCACACCAATAACTTATTGAGATGCACTAAATCAGTTAAGAATAAAGATAAGAAGGAGGTAGGGAGAAGGTTAATATTATATTGATTCTCTAAGAGAATCAAATACAAAACAAAATTTGGTTAATTGGAATCAAATGGGGATAAAATTAAGGAAAACTAGGGGATATAAGGGGTTTCTTTCACAAAAAATGGCCTTCCCCGACCCCTTTAGCTATAGAAGAATGAAGGGGCCCAATGATGAATTGAATTTCACACATCGACTAAAAAAACTAAGAACTTATTGGGTGACCAGTGGGTAGTTATGATAAAACAATGTATCCTACTATCCAATCTGGGGAATGTTAGGACTTTAGTTTTTTATCTAGTATTAATGGGTATCCGGTGGATTCCATTAGGTACTTGTTGGTAATTGTAGAAAATTTGTAGTTTACCACCTTATCAATCCCTACCTTGGACACCCAAAATCCTCCTGAATCCCTATAAACCAACCAAAACTTATCTTAAAACATAAAAAATATTTCCATACCACACTTTCACCAATATAAGGTAAAAAAATCAAATTCACCTATCTTTTGGGATGTCAAGGATTAAACTTGTCTCTTAATTCACTGGAACTAAAATCTACGGTCCATTAAAAAATCCCCACCAAAATACTTCTTATTCTTAAGAAACCGTGGCTATCCCTTGAACATAAATCTCAACCAATATCATCTTTTATCATCTCTAATGAACCAAATTCCACCTCTAAACACCAGACACGTTTCTAATGTGTAATTCCAAAAACTAAACACACTATACACCAAAAGAATCATTACCTGACTATAGATATTTACATTAATAAATCCATGACCACTGTCACCTCCATAATGAAATAGAATTTTATAAATGAAATTTCCCTTTTAAATGAATATATATCTCATTTAGTAATGTAGTATAATATAGAACACATGCACCATGTAATGAAAATCAACAACATAATATTATTATTATAAAATACAACCATAATATGACCATTGGGAATTACAAACATAAAACACCATAACCATTGGTAATATATCCATTATAAAGTGACCTTTTAATATTAGTATATATTAATGGTAATAATAAAATCTAATTTACACAAAAGTAAGAATCAACAACCTCAACTAATAGGATCATCCCTTATGAAGATCATTTATCAAAGATTTAAAGGGAGATGGAATCACTAGGGTTCACCCTTGACTAAGCCCAATATGAGATTCAACAATTGATACCTGAGAAGAATGGATTATGGGAACAATTTAAGATTATAAAAGTCACTTCTTAATCAATGTTTTCCAAACCACCCCATTAAAGTACACCATCTCAAACCTTACCTTTAGGCCATATCCTGGTTTAATAAGAGGTTATGTATCTATACCTTAGTTGTATAAATGTGTAAATTTTTTTTATAAATGAAATAATGGTTAATTTAATTCCATTTTCATTATTATTCACAAGAATATAAGATGAATATGATAAATTTATTTTTGGATACTAAGAAAAAAATTGATTTTTTAGAAAATATATTATTATAATTAAAATAAACTTTTATGATAAATTAAAGAATTTGAAATAATAGTTATTTCCTTGAAATGTACTAATAAAACACTATTTATTTGAATATAAATGATATCATAATTTTATGAAGTCCCAAGTAATTTTTATAAGGGTCATAAAGTTGAATATGACATAAAAACTAGTGTTTATAAATAAATAAGAATTTTTATTTAAAAATTAAATTTCTTAAATTTATAAAATTAATTTAATAAAATAATTTTTATTTTTAAAATCAACATGTTAAAATTATCCAATAGTTTTTTTTTCATAATTTTCATTGACATTTGATTTTTTTGGGTACAAATTAAATTTAGTATAAATATATGCCAAGTATTATGACATCATAATGACTTAAAAGTGATATAATAAACAAAATAAATGGATTTTTTGACAAAAAAATAGTATTATTGACTAAAATAAGGTATTTTAAAGTGATTAAATCAATTTTCCAAACATATAATGAATCTTTCAAAAACTAAAGTATATTTTATAGGTTTTAAAAACAATTATTTATAAAAAAGAATACCTTCCAACTCGAAAATATTATCAATTAATTAATTTCATTAATTAAGTTGATAAAATATTAAAAAACAACCCCCATAGAAATTACCATGGGAAAAACCATGGTAAGTCCAATGGTTTTTCATTTTTTGTTAACTAGAAGTTTGAAGCCTAAGTTTATAAATTAATAAATAATTCTACCTCTTTTGCTATAAATAATCACTTATTATTCCATTCCTATTAAATATAAATTATTTTATCATTAATTTAATCTCATTTTATCTCTAAATATCTTTCCTAGTGAGTTTTTAAGGCTCTAAGTATCTCCTCCTAAGAATTAAGAAGCAACCTCTCAAGGTAAGGGGTTCTCTCCCTATTCTTTTTCATTAAAGCACTTTATTTGTAACAAGACTTTTGATTCTCAATTGATTATGTAACCTTGTGTTTATGAACATTACTTCACTTTAAAAATAATTCCTAAATAATGAAATCCTACTTTCCTCTCTCATTAATCCCTTCCATAAACTTTTATGAATACTCGTTATGCTGTTGAAATTATTTCTTGATTTTCCATACTATAACATTTATGTTATGAGTACCCAACCCTATTTTCATTAATGTGTATTAAATTAGATACAATTATCCTTCATTTATTATGGATTTACATTTATTAAAAACCAATTCCTTAATCATGGGATTTAAATGATGAAATACATTATTATATTATATGGTCTATGTGAAACATGTAAAGTTAGACATATGAAAGGAACGCCTTGCTAGTGATCCATCGCATTGGGTAATGTTTTCATTTTAGGAGATACCATGTATGGTGCATGGGAGGTTAGACCATCACACTATGTTATGATGTATTGGTATTGATCCTTCAGTTATGATTATATTGTCATGTTTTATATTATTTCCACATTCCTTTTATGCCATGATATTATAATGTTATCTTTTATATTTCTCACTTATATGATATTATTATATTTTATGTAATCATGATATTCTTTTATCTATTATAAATCATACTTACTCTGATTGGTCACTTATTGGGCTTTATAACTCACCCATTTCTTATGTTTTCTATCACAACCTGACCCATTATGGCCCACTTAGCTGGTGGAAAGCTGAGTGTGACTGATATATCTATTTTGTGTTTATATATTCATGTGTTTTTATATGTTCTAATTAATTTAATATGAGATTCATGTTTGATATTAATGTTTCATGTATTCTTATGGAATGACTGACATTTGGAACAATATATATGAAAGAAATCGTGACATAATGGGAAGATAAAGGCACTTAACATCACGATGCAAAGAGGTATGCTGCGAAAAAGAGAATATGATAAATATTAGATTAAATATTGAAGAAAAATAGATAAATATATCTATTGAAATAAGTTTTCCAATGATTTTTGATGATCATGGGATGTTATGAAGGCTCGAAACTGAAGAACTGGAGAAAAATTAGGCTTCCGACACTAGAAATTGGAAATTCACATCATGTATTATGTTCAGGATAAGTAAAATATACAAGGAGTGAATGTAGTACACAACATAAAGTTAAAAAAATAGAAAAAGTGATTCCTGTTATTTTCATGTCATGAACATATTACACGCCATAAAACATACCCATTTGACCTAAATTCGGTCTTTGACATATCTATTTGGTGGGAGACTAATTGTATGACCCAGAATGACCATTAAATGATTTTTTACCTAGGGAATCCCTAGGATGACTTAATGTCTTATAAATATGGGTTTCATCCAAAGGAAAAGATATTAATTTCAAGAATAGAGGTTCAGCCACTAGGGGCTACTACTTGGGTTCCAACCTACCATAGTTAGGCTTTTCTTCTTCTTTTTATTCTTCTAATTTGTTATTTTATCTTTTTCTATAAAAATTGTATGAAATACAGTTTAATTCCATTCTATTATATTCATTCTATTTATTATAATCTATCCACTATGGTTTTTATTTATTCATCATTGGAGATCACTGAATGATGAATGTCTAAATCTGTAGATGAGAGTGGAATCAGTCAAAATGGGTGCATACCAAATTGTTCTATTTATTTATTCACTTGCACAATAATAATATTAAATTGGTATTATGTTATGACTCATTAATTTAATATCTATTATTAAATCACAGACTAGGTGCATTTGATAGATTATGAAACCCAACATGATAAAGATAATTAATTTACAACCACTGAATTGAATTATTCTTATGCTTTTGAAATCTGATGCTAATGAATCATGGTATTTTAATTTATCTAACCATTAATAATTAGAGATATAGGGTATATTGATATGAATTTTCAATTTCATATATTGATAAAATTAATTGATTGCACAACTATTTATTATTGTTTTGGAAGTGTAATTAGGATTTATTTTTAGAAGAACTGCCCATGGAAACTGATTTATCTCTCTTCTTCCTTTTCCTATATTTATGTCTAGACTAAAATTAGTAAATAGAAATGTGATAAGAAAATTATTTGACCTAACAAATTGTTCTCAAGTTGAAGATTGTGCTCCGCTGATCCCCATCAATGATTCCAAAATTTGATGCATCTGAAAGGCATCGTTAAATCCTTTGGGCATAATCAAATTAGAAATTTATAATGTCCCAAACTATACTAGATACAAAGTCATAACATAGAAGAAGTATGAGGTCGAAACCACAAAGAGCAGGGAACTCAATGATGAAAACTATTGAACAAAGGTTGGGTCAACCTAATTTTGGTTAATTTTATTTAAAATAATTAAATGATTCAAAAATTAAATAATTAAAATGTGTATAGAATGATAGGAAAAGGAAGAAGAGAGAGAAATCAGTTTCCACGGGTAGTTTTGCTAAAAATAAATCATGTCCGTACTTAAAAAACAACAATACACATTGGATACACAATCAACTAATTTTATCGATAGAATAAATTGTCAATATCTATGAATCTACCTTATGACCCAAATTATTTATGGATAAATGAATTAAAATACCAAGATTCATTAGGATTAAATTGAAAAAGAATAATAATAATCCAATTTAGTGGTTGTGAATTAATTACTTTTATCATGTTGGTTTTTTTTTCTATCAAACACACTTGGTTTATGATTTAATGTAAGATATGAAAGTAATGATTTAAAACACAATACCAATTTAATATAATCATTGCACAAGTGAATAAATAAATAGAACATTTTGGTACACACCCATTTTGACTGATTTTGCTGTCCCCTAAGGATTTTTTAAATAATCATTAGGTGATTGAAAATTATGAATAAACCAAAACCCATAATAAAGATATTATATGAAATAAAATGAAGATAATAGAATGGAATTAAACTATAAGTCATCCAATTTTTACAAAAAAATAGAAAACAACAAAGTAGAAAAATGGAAAGCAAAATAAAAACCTAACTATGAAGGGTTAGAATCCTAGTATCATACCCTAGTGGTGGAACCTTTATGTCTAGAATGAATCCCTTTTACTTTGGCTGAAAGAAATTTTTATAAGCCATGAAGTAATCCCAGGGCTCCCCCACACTCAAATCTTTTCTTTTCCTCGAGCAAAACCTCAACATCAAAACAACCAGGGTCCATATATAAACAAGGGAATTTTTAAAATACGATGCTCATAAAAACAAGTTATAAATTATGAGTTTAAAATCACAAATCATACTCAATAAATAATTCATAAATCATGCTTTATTTATAATTTTCAATTTAAGAAATTTCCCCCTTTTCACTTATAGATTTCAACATTTCATCGATGCCCATGCCATTTTTGATTTACCACACTATGATTTTTTGTCTCATCTCTCAAGGTAACAATTTAATAGATTTATGATCATACCTCAAGTACATTCTTCTAACTATAGGCTTTCACTAAATATACTTTCTATACCCAATAAATAAAAATATCACAATTAATCACAAGGGATTTTTATTTAGGATCAAATGTTTCTAAGGCTGAGGGTTGGTAGGCATTGATGTTTAAATCATGCAAGGTTCAAAGAGGAGGTTAAAATCTAACATATAATAAATGATATTCAAAAGACAAGATCAATGAAATTATCCTCACAAAAATATAATATCATCTCTTAAAACCCCCAAAGAACAAAGTAAAGGCTCATGGAAAATATAATCAGAATGAATGAATTCCACTCTTGTTGCTTTTCCCCCCTTTTTCTTAATTTTATCGAAATTCATGATTGTAATGAACTCACATCCACCACCTAACCACATATGATAAAAATAATATGTATGATAAATGGTGATTTTTTATTCTCACAATTAATAACACATTTTTTTGTAAGTTGTTACTAGGATAAGTCTCACATCCACCACCTAACCACATATGATTTTGAGATCATCGGTCTAGTAATGGTGATTTTTGGCTTACCCAAGAAACAACCCTTTTTTCTTTTTTTAAAAAAACCAGAGGGATAATGAAATATAATGAATGTAAACATGAACCTCAATCCAAAATCCCATAGAAAAACCCTATAATCTCCTATCAATATACAACATCCCATCTCCACCATGAACAACCCTTTGACCATACCCATTCAACTGAATATCATGAAAAATAAAAAGAGCTGGGTAGTAAAGGAAAATATTGGCTTAAAATGCGGCTTAATCATAAAAAGGTCCTTCATGGATTATATGGGACAAGAAATATCAATTTAAAAGTGGGTATTAAGGATAAATGTGAAATAAAAAAACTACCTCAATCATTTTAAAATGAATTTTTTCATTCATAAATTTGAAAAAATATCAATGAAAGTCCTAGTATGTTTACATTCCCAAAGATTAACTTATGAAATTTTCTTATAAAATAATAGAAAATATTTGGTCTAGAATCCTCTTAAGAATGAGAATATAATATAAGTCAATCATATCATGTAATGAACATAAAAAATTAGTTTACTCAAAGAAAATTTCTAGGAATCAACACTGAGAAAACAAATCACAACAGCAATCATTTTCAAGAAATTCCAAATTGGAGTAAGAAAGTGACTCTTAAAATGTCCATTTATATCTTTTAAATTTATGGGAATGATATTTTAAAATTTCTAACATGTAAAAATACTTCTTCTAAGTGATGAAGACTCCTAGATCAGCGAGTATAAGACAAAAAATTAAATCATTTTTGTGGGTGAATCTAATTCAATTCAGTTCATTCAACAATTCAATTAATTTTTTTATTTGTTTTTTAAATCATATTGAAACAAAAATAGGGATGTAAAAATACAAGTGAAACAGTACTCCCCTTATATTTATGCTTTTGAATTGTTTCTCAGGTTCTATATGACCTAGGTTCATGACATGAACTATGATCTCAAAACATGAATTTAACTGACAATGTGAATTGGACTCACAATGCTTCTATATGCATCACTTGATTTGCTTCCTGATTCTCACTTACATGGGCCTAAAAAATAAAAATAGATAATGAAATTACATCTACTTTTAAATTTGACAGTATTTTCATCAAGAAGATAAATAGACCAACTATGAGAAGATCTATTAAACTAATCTAATAAAATAAATATAAGTCCTAGAAATCAATTAAAAATTTTGGGTTACCACCCAGTAGCTGCTCATTTTTTATGATCATTTAGATCAACCTATACATTTCCTTGGTAATTGGATCATTTTATAAAGCTAACCATCTTGTATTTATCCACTTTCAACTTTGTTGTGCATATGAGGTAGTTTATCACTTCATGCTCTATTGGTTCTTCTTGATTCGTACTTGTGGTGGGCCGTAGATTGAGGTTAAATTCAAAGAAAATACATAGAAATCTAAATATAACCAACACAACTTATTCATTTTCTTCATTAGGTTCACACTACGTAATGAATTATTTAGTTAGAGATACCTTTTTCTCCACTTCTTCTTGAAATTGAAGGAGGGAGTCCCATTCTTCTTCAATCTCTATAATTCCAGTGAGGTTGATGCATGTGTGATAAACATCCTATTTGTTCAAACTTTATTCTTAATTTGATTATATGGATTTTACTAATTCAACATAACACTCATGTTTCTCTTCAAACATACAATCAAAAAATTATATCATGTTTCTTTTTTACTCTTCTTGTAATTTCAATAGGTATTCTCATTGTTCTTCTTGGTCTGTTAGTATGTGAAAAAGTGATGCCTTAGGTTATAATACTCATTTTAAAGATAGAGGTTTATCTTTTTCATCATTTTCAACATGCTATACATATTATATCTTTTATTTTTCTTCCTTTATTGTTTTTGTAACATTGACTTCATCCACCTGTTGCTCTTCTTCATCTTAAAACCAAACTATCCATACATTAGAAATTACTGGTAAGTTATGTACAAGGGAATTAAAATTTGAAATAATTTGACCAAGCTTGTTAGTTATTTTTACTTGTTCTATAAGTTTTGAATCATTGTTATCCATCCTATTATCCATAACTTGAATGTACCATGTGATAAATTCAGTAAGTATGTATTTTAAGTTTTTCTTATGCAGTTTCTAGAATGAAGGGTCTTCTTGAGTGTAATGTATAGTCCATTAATCACCTCGGTATCCTTGATATTCATGAGCTCCTCCATAGGGATGGTAACATGCGTCTCTCCACTATTGAAGTTTGAATTTTTTATTTCTAGAAGAATATGAATCATTCTGGTCATCTTCTTTCTATGACCACCATTCTGAATTTAGTGCCACCCATGTGGTCCCATACTTCTAATATTCTATGTGCTCTGATGGTGGTGAAACATAAGACTGATGAATTTGATAATTCATTATGTGAAATAACAACAACAACTAGGCATATATAAATGAAAAATAAAAAATTGAAAACAAAATCTAGACTAAAATTAGTAGACAAAAACGTGATAAGAAAAGTATTTGACCTAAGAAATTAGTCTCGAGTCGAAAAATGTGCTCCGATGATCCCCAAAAATGGTGTCAAAATTTGGTGTTTCTGAAAGAATTCATTAAATCCTCTAGGTGTAATCAAATTATAAATTTATAATTCCCTAAACTACACTAGCTATAAAGGTGTATAATAGAGGAAGTATGAGGTCAATCCCACAGAGTGTAGGGAACACGACAAGGAAAACACATGACCAAAGGTTGGGTTATCCTGATTTTGATTAATTTTATTTAAACTAATTAAATGAATCATAAATTAAATAATTAAAATTAATACATAAATATAGTAAAAGAAAAAAGATAGGGAAATCAATTTACATTGGTGGTTCTGATAAAAAGAAATCCTAACTGAACTTGAAAAACAATAATACACATTGGTTGCACAATTAATTAATTTTATCGATAAATGAAATGATCAATACCTATAAATTTACCCTATAAAACTAATTCTTTATGTCTAGATGAATTAAAATATCAGGATGCATTAGGATCAGATTGAAAACATAGAAGAATAATCCAATTCAATGGTTGTGAATTAACTACCCTTATCATGTTGGGTTTCATATACTATCAAACACAATTGATTTGTGATTTAATAACCGACATGAAATTAATGAGTCTCAAGAAAATACTAATTGAATATAATCATTATGCAATAGAATAAAGAAATAGAATAGTTTGGTACGCACCCATTTTGATGGATTTTGCTCTCCCCTATGGATTTAACCAATTATCATTAGGTGATTGTCGATGACGAATAAACTAAAAGATATAACAGAGATATTAGAAAAAAGAGAATAAATAAAATATAATGGAATTAAACTATAAATAATCCAATATTTATATCAAAATTGAAAACAAAAAAGTAGAAGATGGAAAGAAGAATAAAAAACTAACTACGGTGGGTCAGAACCCTAGCAACTGCCCCTGGAAGTCAAACCTCTATACCCAGAATGAATCCCTTTTTCATTGGTTAGAACCCATATTTATAAACCATGAAGTTAACCTATGGATTCCCCAGGTAAAAAACTTTTTTTGATGGTCGTTCTGGGTTATATGGTTGGTCTCTCATCAAATAGATATATCAAATACCAAATTTGGGTTAGTTGTGATAGTTTCACAATTTTTAATATGTTCATTCCATGAAAATCATGAGAATCACTTTTTTTTTATAATTTTTCTACTTCATACTATGTACTTATTTTACTCATTGTATATTTTACACATCTTTAACATAATACACGATGTGAATTTCCAGTTTCCAGTACTAGAAGCCTCGTTTTGCTCTCGTTATTCAGTTTTGAGCCTTTGGAACATCCTGTGATCACCAAACATCATGGGAAAACTTCTTTCAATAGAGATATTGATCCATTTAAATTAAATATTTATTCTAAGATTCATCTTATTTTTTTTTCATGCTATGTCACTTCACGTCGTGGTGCGAAGTGCCTTTATCTTCAAAAAATGTTATGATTTCTTTCATATTATTCCAAATGTCTATCCTACCATAAGAATATATGAAACATTAATATCAAGAATGAATCTCATATTTAATCAATTAACAAATATAAAAACACATGAATATATAGATATGAAATTGAGATATCAGTGACCCCCAAGCCCAACTCCAATAGGCTAGGGTCTGGAGACAAGTGTTGAGAAGGCATAAACCAAAATGGGAGGACTTAACATAATGTACTTGTATTCATGCACACAACCATCTTAATGAAAAAGTGTAGAGGAATAATAAAATAATGAAGCATCTAGAGTATAATAATTCATATAATAACCTCTAGGGAATACATCAAAGTATGATAATATAAAACTAAAGCATAAAGGGGAAAAACACATGCCCAACTAGAAATGATCTTCCAACCAGAAAACAACCAGAAAAAAGGAAATCTAGAGAGAGAATAACTCCTAATATCTATGTCTGACCACTGAAAATAGTTAATGCATCCAACTATCACAATGCTCCACCAAAGTCACATTTGATATACCTATCATCTGCAGAATACACGACACATGCGGGAAAAGATCATGTAGGGGTGAGTATATACATACCTAGTAAGATGCCTCGAAAACCATAAAGGGAGTAATATATTGATACAATAATAGTCATCTCAACCCATAAGTAAGAGGGTAAAAAGAAACATAATAGATATATTCTCATAAAGAAACCCAAGTGAGAGAGAAAGGTGATATCCATATCTACAACCTAGCTAAAAACTACGAGGATTCCTATAGTTTCAAAGGTCCAACCATGATGCCCAACATCACATTAAAGTACATAAGAATCCTTATGGAGGACCCGCACCTCTACACTGTGATCCATAGTCGAGGGGGTATAATCTCCAATGGAGGACCCACTCCCCAAAAAATATCAAAAATGGGGGGTACCAACCTATAGATAGAGCACCCATTCCCAATGTAGTATGGGGGTTTACAACCCTACCAATCAAATGAGTATGGGGGACATGTACCCTAGTGTGATAGGGGGTTTCCAACCCCAGAAACTCTCAAATGATCCCAATAATCACTACTTTCAATCAAGAATAATTGATAGAAGTGTCATTCTCAAAACACCTGCACCATATATCAAAATCTACTATGAAGGCTTCCATCACATCCCACATGGAAAAACACTAAGGATAGGCTACTCGTGGGCCAAAACCCGAGTCATGAAGAAGGAGAAATAGAAGGTAGAAGTTCCTGGGATAAGTACACGTCGTGTACATGGGGCCACATGGCATGTGACCTTGCCTCATTGCCTAGGTGTGTTATCACTTTGAAATGGCTTGTGAAGCCATGTCATACTACACGATGTGTCCACATAGGCACACAATGTGTATGTCTACCTAGGGTCTTAGGCGTGTACACCTGGCACACATCTTGTATGGCCATTTATATATACACGTCGTGTCTCCTAGGGTACACAAAATATATGACTAAACTAGGTCCTAGGTGTGTGAAGTTGACACATGGATTAGCCACATGGGTAGGGATACTTGACAGGTGGGTCTGACCACATGGAGTGTGAACCTTAACGTAGCGAAAACCATAATCACTATGATAACCCAGAATATACATTGTGTGTTCCTCTAGGATACACGGTGTGTAGATGGAAATTTTTTAGAAACTGATTTTTTTACATGGTTTCTAGATCTACCTTTTACACCACTATCTTCACCTATTTTATTTCTTGAATTCATCAAAATTTAAGGAAACCTTTTCGACTATCAATTTCTGGCCTCTAGTGGTCGGAAATTAGAAATTTTATCACCCGTACGGAAATATGTCACACATCCATCACCATTTGGGGACCCAAAACCCCATAAATATCTTCCACAAACCTCAAATCCATCATCATCCCTATGAAAAACACTATTAATTCCATTTCACACACATCCACCATGTATCCGGGGTTCAATTTCGCTCAAATCCAATTTGAAAATGTCAAATCACCGACCCGATGGGTCAATGATAAAGAATGCAAAAAATAGTGGGGTAAAAGTATAAGAACAAAAATGGTAAGCATTTTTGGCTAATAAGATCCAGCCAAAAATTGTTAAGTGTGGAACTATGGGAGAAATCAAGGCATAAAAAAATATAAACTGGGTAAAAAACTCAATTCATATTTGGGATCATGTGAAGAACGAGTAATCATATATCAAATAAGAAGATAATAGAATCCATGCTTATCCATTAACTCAAAGGGTGGAAACCAAAAATAATGATCCCTACTTTGATATTGGATTGATCATTGGTGAAGAATACATGTAATAGGAATGGAGAAGAATATTTTATGCGTTCGTCGTTCATATCACAATTCAACTTGATATTTTTGTTATCGTTCTTCGATCTTGATCCCCCAATGAAGGCACTTCCTTATTCTCAGTCTAATCTCATAGGGTTATACGAATAACCCTAAAGATTTACCATAATAGGGTATTAATAGAGAAGAGGGATAGATCTTGGCATTTAAAACAAACAAACAAACAAACAAACTATTTATTTTAATTAATGCACTTCCAATATCAATCTTCCACAAAACTTTCGATGCTGAAAAACCTTTTGTCCTTCCTAGGGTAAACCCCATGTGATTGAATCAACCATGGTCTCATATTTACAATATGAGGTCCTAGAAAATGGAAAATCCATTTATTCCAAAAAAAAATCATTCACATGATATAATATATTTAATATATTTAATATATAAATACCAAGCCTATTTGGTCTCTAGAATATCATGCTGATTCAATGCCCGGATCTGAAAATATTCCTTAAAATATTCCACCATCTTATAAGAAAAAAACAAAGTCATTAAATTCTCCCCTCCTTTAAGTATTTTCACCCCAAAAATCACAAGATACAAAAAGGTGGGGGTACTGATACCAAATATGGATCTCATGATCCCATTATCACTCTTTCATGCTCCCATGTTGTCAAAGTACACATACCAAAGGGATGGTTCATCCATGTAGGATCCTATCCTACCAGACCTCGATCGCCACTAGGTACTCCATGAAGGTGGATCCATCCTCAATGTCTTGAACTCCCCAATCAATAATATGCATTGATTCATGCATGTATCTCCTCAGATATGAAACATAGAATATGTCATGCACTTTTTCCAACTATGAGGGTAATTACAAGTGGTAAGAAACCTCACCAAACCCTCTAAAGGATCTCAAATGACCCGATGAACCTTGGGGATAGCTTGCCTCATCAAACAAATATTTGAAATCCCTATCATGGGGATACACTAAAGAAAACATGGTATCCCCACTCAAAATCTTAATGCCTATGAAATTGATCTACCTAAGATTTATATATACTTTGGGTTGTCCTCCTACACTCATGGATCACCTATACTTTATCCTTCATCATCTCCACCATATCTGGCCCAATAGGAGATGTCTCTCTAATCTGAGTCCAATATAAATATCACCTATAGGGTATCCTATAGAGGGACTTGAAAGGTGAAATTACTATATTAGTGTGATAGATGTTATTATAAGAAAACTCTACCAATGGAAAGTGATCCTCCCAACTCCTGATAAAGTCCAACATGTAGGCTCTTAGCATATCTTCCAATACCTGGATGGTCTACTCGGTCTGCCTACCCGTCTGGAGGTGAAACACTTTACTAATCCCCAAATAGGTCATGAAAGGATCCTATAAGACTCTAAATAATCATGATTTTAAATGATCATCATGGTCAGATACAAACATTGAGGTACCCTATGAAGTCATATGATCTTCCTCATGTAAAATTGCCCAAAACTCTCAACCAAACTCTGTCCCTAATGGAAATAAAGTGCATCAAATTAGTGAGTCATACAAGAATCACCCAAATAGAATCATTTAATTTTACTCTATGGAAACACCATCACAAAGTCCATAGATATTCCATCTAACTTCGACTCCATGATCTCAAGTGGTTGTGTCAAACTTGTCGGAACCTGATGCTCAGCCTTTACCTGCTGACATGTGAGACACCGAGTGAAAAAATAAACAACACTAATCCTAATTATAGACCACCCAAACTTCCATTGAAGGTACTTATACATATTTTCTACACCGGGATATACATACTAGGTGGAATTTTGAAACTCTCTCATCACCTCCTCTCACAATGTGACTAAAACCACTATCGATTCATGGAAAAGGATGATGTGCTCCCCTATTTTAGAAAATCCATCTGGTTCATCTCCTAAGGATATATATTCATGTAGAACCTCATAATAAATGTATCCTAGCTGAGCCTCACTCACATTATGAAGAAGCGAAGGATTCACCACTATCGAATGAAGAAAAACTGCACCCTCTCCTCCACCAGGGTCAGCTACAATGATGCCAACTGCTCAGATGTCTCCTCCACCAAGCGAGTATGGGAATTCCTGATAAGGGAATCTACCAAAACATTTACCTTTCTAGGATTATATGATATCTAGAATTCATATTACTATAGGAACACCAACCAAAACCTTTGTCTTAGGTTTAGATCTCTCAAAGTGAATATGTACCTAATACTCCGGTGACCTGAGTAAACAAAAAAACTCTCACCTAGAAGATAGAGCCTCCAAATATTCATGGTGAAGAATACCACTACCAACTCTAAGTCATGGGATTTGTAATTATACTCATGGGTTCTTTACTACTTCAACACATAAGTGATCACTTATTTCTTCCACATGAACAAAAAATTGATCCTATCTCTAGAGGCATCATATAACACCACGTACTCA
The DNA here is from genome assembly GCA_963277665.1 of Viscum album. Lineage (NCBI taxonomy): Eukaryota > Viridiplantae > Streptophyta > Magnoliopsida > Santalales > Viscaceae > Viscum > Viscum album. The sequence goes on along the minus strand of OY728136.1, from coordinate 1,285,235,709 downwards.
ATGAAATCCTCGAGTAGTATAAAAAAAAGTGCAATGGTTAGCCTCTGCCTCAACTTCTCAAAGGATCTTTGACACTACTCAGTCTAGAAAAAAGGTTTTCCTTTATGATTCAAGGTATTCAAAGGGTATTAAATCATGTTTAAATCATTTATGAACCTCCTATAACACCCCACTAAACCAAGTAAACTCTTCACCTCCACCACGCTCTTGTGTGGATCCCAATAAAGAATCATATCAATATTCTTCAAGTCCATAGCTAAACCATTATTAGAGTTGAAAATACCTAGAAAGTGAACCTCAAGGATAAAAAATGAAACTTTAAGAGATTACTATAAATCTGGTGCTCTTAGAGTAAGTTTAAGACTATCCTCAAATTCTCTTCATTCTCATTATTTGACGCAGAGTAAAAAATTATGTCATCAATGAAGACAACTACGAATCAGTTTAGGTATGTTTGGAAGATCCATTTCATAAGAGACATAAAAAAATGAGGTAATTAATCACACCAAAAGGCATCACCAGGAACTTGTAGTGTCCATAGAGACATCAGAATGTTGTCTTAGGAATATGATCCTCACAAACCCTTAACTGGTGGTAACCAGACCAAACATAAATATTTGATAAACAACTCAAATCTATCAACGAGTCAAAGAGTTAATAAATCCTCAGAAAGGGGTACTTGTTAGTTATCACTACATAGTCTAGGTGATGATAATAAATACAAATCCACAAGATCCCCTCATCCTTTTTCATGAAAAAATATAGAGTTACACAGGGGACACACTGGTTTAGATAAAACCTTTCTCCCAAAGGTCCTCCAAATACACCCTCAGCTCTTGGAGATTGGTAGGGGCTATAAAATACGCTATAGAATATTTTAGTGAGTCCCTAAGGTGCAATTTGATGTATAAGTACATATCCTGCCTTAGAGGTAGTCCCAAAACATCTTTGGGGAATACTTACATGTAATCCTACACTACTAAAGAAAGATATATATAACACCCTGACCCAGAATCCACTATCCAATTCCCTGATTTGGTGGGTCACCTATCCTCAATCATGCCTTCCCATATTATAGAGGCTTCAGACTAGCAGTGAGGGTCTATGACAGAACAATGGGGAGACTATACCCTCATGATCAACGTGTAACATAGCGGTATAATATCAACAATCAATAACGGAAGCAGTAAATTATCCAGACAGAAGATAAACATCCAAAATAGGAATATATAAACAATCCCAAAATTAATCTCATATACAATATTATGTGTCATTTCATGTCTCTAAAAAGTAGGAAAATAGGTATATAGACAGCCAGTACAATACATGTATCAAAATACCAAAAATAAAAAAGGACTATCCTAGATAACATCACGATCCTAGCTTAGTCCCATGCTCTCCTACTCCTAAGAAACAAGAAAACCAAGCATCATATAGTGGGAACTTTCCCTAATCCCTACCTGCATCCAAGAAGTTTGTCCAGGTACCCAACGGTGGCCCGAACAAGATCTGAGATAATACTTAGCAGGCCACCACCAACATTGTCTATAACATCTCTAGTATGTTTATAACAAGCTAAAGTAGTGTGAAATATATATCATAGGTATAATAGTACTGAATGTAAAGTGATCAAGTCAGGTGGTACAATTCATCCTACCAAGGCTCCTCATAAAAAATACAGTCAAGCTCCCATAAACAAGGGAAAGTATAAAACATACAAGTAGTCACAATAACTATCCAATCTAATAATCATAAACTAATAACCATACTAGGGATATCTATAAAACATATCAGAAGTCTACAATGGACTCACTATGTATTCACATTTATAACATGAATCATGACCACTGTGTATAATCCAGTATAACATTTACCATAACCAATCCATATAATCAAAATTATCCACAATAGTTGCACCATGCAAACAAAAGTGTCAGACCATGAAGGGATGGATCCAAGGTATAGAATAGAAAGGTATCCACATAGAGTCTGAGTAGAATCTTGATGGAAACTTGGTAATGACTTGGTTGTGGTCTAAGGATCATGTCAACAGACCGTGTCCACTTTGATCCCTTGTAAGCTAGATATAAGGGATAACAAGGCCCTCGACATCCTATAGAATCAGGATCCAAGGATTAAACACCTCTAAGGCATCCACTACCATAATTAAGACCCATGGAGTATAAATATCCATGGAGTCCTATGGAATCAGGATCCAATGCATAGAAACCAAGTAATACACTACCATACTCAATTCATCAATCCATACATTCATTATTTCATAATTGATCACATTCTATAAGTTCATATGACTCATTTACACAAGTGATATAAAATCCATTTAAACAACTAAATTATTTACATCATGTCAACACATATAAATGAGGCATGATATCTCTCCTATCATCCCAATTAAATTCAAATTTAGTTTTAAAAGGGATTCTTCTAACTAGGAAAGCACACATGCTCCCCATGGCTAGTATAACAATAGGATGATACAATGGAACAACCCATGGGTGGACTAGGTTGGGGAAACAACCACAAAAAATATCAAAGGTACTAGTGGGAAACCATAATAGGTCCCAATCCATTCGATTCAACTATTTAATTAATTTTAATGGCGATTCTAAAAATCCTAGTGAGAGGCATAATTAAAACTATCTCGATAAAACACCAAACTTATAGGAATATATATAGACCACTTACTGTAGGTATATAATAGAGAAGTCATCCAGTATCGAGACCTGATTTGGTCTAGATTGATAAAAAAATGAATAAAAAATTAAAATCCTAGAAACATGGAATATTATCTTGCACCCAAATAACTCCATCGATATGAAGAAAAATGAATAACAATACAATATGATCAAAGTACTTATGATAGGAATCTAATGCGATGCTCGACACTCGAATCAGAATCCGAATAACGAAACAATAGAAAAGGATATGAATTGAGATTAAAAGAAGATACCAACACCTCAAGGATATACAATAGAGGAAGAATGAAGATAAATTTAAGTTTTAAAATATTTTAAGGGTGAAATGGTTATTTCTAATATTTTAACTGGTTCACATGGTTTGGCTGCACAATTAGACAAACTGTATGCCAACCATTTTCCCTTCATTGTGTCAAAGGGGACATCACATGGTTTCATGTGCATGGTTTTTCTAACCATGCACAAACCGTACCCAAAACCTCTATAAAAAATTATAGGTGATCTCACACGGGCATGTTCCCCTGACTTCATGGTTTCCTCAAACCATGCATCCATTCCATGGACCCTGACTAGCCCTCACACAGTTTATCAAACCATGAAGACTATCCCACATGGTTACTACTAACCATGTGTCCCTACTTATTTTCCCCAAAAGTTGGTCTCTAGGCTTTGAACAAGACTCAGACACCTCTGATACCCCTATTATCTCATTGACACTCACAAAAGGTCAAAAAAGAATTTAAAATGAAAAAAGAGATCCGAACCTAAAAAAAAACCATGATCTTATAATATTACCCCATTAAAAAAAATTCCTTGAATTTCCCTTCCAAGGGTGGTCAAGAACCACCTAAGAATAAATTTGGCCACTGAGCACATACATCGGCCTCCCACTCTCAAGTCTCATGCTGTAATTGTTCGTGCTTCCATAGCACCCGTACTAGAGGAACTGACTGGCCTCAGAGAACCTTCATTATCTTATCAACGATATGAATAGGAATCTTCTCAAAGGAAACATATGACTGTAACTCCACCTCATACAACTATAGAGTGTGAGATGAATATGAATGATAGCGACACAGATAGATACATGGAAGATATCGTGCATGGATCAGTACCTCTAAGGTAATTGTAACCAATAGGATACCTGCCTGACTCAACCTAGAATCTCAAAAAACCTGATATATAGCAGTGAAATATTTCCCTCTATCCTAATATGTTTGTGTCCTATCCTTAGTGAGATACATAAAAAGACACAATCCATGAACTTAGACTCTATAGGTCATCTATGTTGATCAACATAATATTTATGTCTATAATGAGCAGTATCCATCTGTTTTTGAATCAACTGGACCAGATCTAAAGTCTCCTTAATGAGATGAGGTCCAAGAAACACTTCCTAACCTATCTCTAACTAGCATAGGGGTGATCAGCATGTCCTACCATACAAATCCTCATAAGGTTTCATTTGTATAGTCACATGATAGCTATTTTTGTAGGAAAAATCATCTAAGGGAATATTCCTCTCCCAAGTGCCCCTAAAATCTAGTACACATGCCCATAGTATGTCCTCAAGAACCTGTATAATTTTCTCTAACTATCCATCATTTTGAGGGTGGTATGCTATTCTTAGAAGCACCTATGTACCCAATGCCCTTTGAAAACTCTTCCAAAAATGATATGTAAACCGAGAATCCCTATCCGATACAACAGTATGAGGAACTCCATGAAGGCTCACTATCTCACAGATATACAACAACCCAATATCATATATTGAAAATGTATCCCTAATTGGTAGGAAATGAGAAACCTTCATGTGCTTATCCACAATAACCCAAATGACATCACTGCCTCATGGAAACCTTGGTAAACCAATCACAAAACCCATCACATCATCATCCCATTTTCAATCAAGAATGGGTAATTTCTATAAAAGTTTAACTATTCATTGATGTTCTGCCTTCACCTACTGATAGGTGGGACATCTCATGACAAAACTAGATACCTCACATTTTATCCCTGACCACCAATACTAGTGGTGTAAATCACAATACATATTGGTAATGCTAGGATGTAATGCCCAAAATCAGGTATGAAACTCTCACATTATCTCCTCATGTATGTCTACTAGAACCCAAACATGACCATGAATAAAAATAATCCCATACTCACGTACAGTCCAACCAAGAGGTGGGTCCTCACATACCACACTCTCCTATAGGACTAGGCCCTCAACATCAGATATATTCCATATCCTCAATCTATCCAAAAGGTTAGAGGTCAAAAATAAATAAGAAAGGAAAATCTAGACATTAATATCCTACACCTCTAAGTGTATATCTGAAAACAATGCCATAAGTGTCCACTCTTTTCTGGCCTCCTGAATTTCCTATATCTGAGTCCTCCTACTCAGTGCATTGGCCACTGCATTTCCCTTTCTAGGCATATAGGTAAGATCAAATTAAAAGTACTATAGGTACTCAACCCACCTTCGATACCTAAAATCTAAATCTTGTTGTGTAAATATATACTTAAGGATTTTGTGGTCTGTGTACACCACAAAATGCTCTCCCAACAAATAATGTATCCAAAAAATCAAATGTAAACAACTGCAACTAACTCGAGATCATGCATTAGGTAATTCATCTTGTGTGGTATCAACTGATGAGACCCATATTCCATGACTCTATCCCTCTACATTATAATTGATCCTAGACTAATACCTGAAGCATCATAATACATAGTGTAGCTCCTGCCCAGATCTGGAAGAATTAGGACTATTGTTGAAGTCAGTCCCCCTTTTAGCTTCTAAAGGATGTCTCATAGGTATCTAACCATAAAAACTTCACAACCATCTTCCTCAATCCTGTAAGAGGTTATTATAAGCATGATAATTCCTATATAAAACCCCTATAATATCCATCTAGGCCTAAGATACTCTATATGTCAAATACTTTCTTGAGATGATCCCAGGAAAATACATCTCTCACCTTCTCTAGGTCAATTGATACTCTTTTCTCTAAGATAATATGACATAGTAAGTGAATCCTATCCATCCAGAAGTGGAAATTTGTGAGCTTAGTATGAAACTGATACTCTCCCAATGTATCCAAAACAATATCAAGATGTTTGGCATGGTCGTGTTGATTGTGAGAATACACCAAGATATCATCCTAAAATACCACCACAAAAGAATCAAAATATGGATGGAAAAATCAGTTCTTTAGCACCATGAAAACTGTTGGCACATTTGTGAGACCGAATTTCACAACCATATACTCATATAGATCATACTTTCTTAGAAAAGTTGTATGAGGTATGTCTGTAGGTTGAACATGCACATGATGATATGTAGAACTCAAATCAATTTTTGAGAACACTCGAGCTCCTTAGAGCTGATAAAAAAGGTCATATATCCATGAAAAAGGATAACAGTTCTTAATCGTCAACTAGTTAAATTTTCGATAATCCATACATAGCCTGATGGCACCATTTTTTTTCACAAAAAGGTTTGGTGAACCCCATAGATAAGTACTGGGTCATATAAAACCCTTTTCCTCCAAGTACTCTAGCTGCCTCTTGATCTCCTACAACTCTGTAGTAGCCATCCTGTAAGGAGGAATAGATACTAGTGCAGTTCCTGACACTAGCTCGATATAGAACTCAACCTCTCTCTCATGAGGTAAACAAGAAAAGTTATTTGGGAAAACATACTCGAAACGATAAACCACTATAGGTAAATCTACCTGACATGATCCCTAATCATCTAGATACAAACTAGAAATCTGAGCTATCATTTCACCCACCCCACATTGCTCTAGTCAAGCTTGGCTCACCTGGAGATCCCATTTACCCTTGTGAGTAGAAATTCTACCCTCCGGTGATATGAAAGACTCCCTCCGATGATAGAAATCAAAATTGTATTAATAAGAAACTAACCAGTCCATCTAGAGTATGATTTCAAACCCTACCATCTCTAAGAAAAAAATATCCCGTATGAAGTGACACCAACCAATCTCAAGGGGGGACTCCCTACACTGGAATACACCCTTTATTATAATCTCTAACAAAGTATCCAAGGTCATACAACCATCTAAAAATTGAATAACGATCCCAAGTCTCTCTACCATAGGTATATATATGAAACTAGGTGAAGCACCTATACCAAAAAGAGAGGATTCTAGAGTAGATGAAACTATGATAATACCTCTCAATGTAGAAGGCTTGATGCTCTGCTCCTTAGGGGTTGGATATATAAAATATATTTGGCCTAAACCATGATCCTATGAAATAACCTCACTATCTAGAGTAGGCCCACTCTACTTTTTAGGTCAACTAGTGCATGGATGCCTCAACCATGACCACCACATAAACCTAAATAACCAGTACTACTCCATATTCTAGCCTGATGTGAAGCTATGAATATCGATCCTAAACCTATTGTCAGATTTGATCTCCTTCCACTAACTGCTAGAGGGAAGGGCTTGTAAAAACGTTGTACGTGGCCCATCCTACTGCAAGCTTGGAACTCAAATGGGTCTCTATCACACTGATTCCTTATATGTTCTCATCATACACACTGATGAAATAAAGAAAAGCTACCATCACTCAAATCATGGATGGTAATCCCCCTGCGATAAGCCTCAAATCGTCACTTTCTAACACTAGAAGCTGAACCACTAGGTCAAGAGGCTAAACTACCCTACTCTGCAACCCCATATTCCCTTAGGTACCAATCTAAAATAAGTGTCTCATTCACTATCTCAGTAATAGTCATCAACTTTAACACAATGAACTATGATTGAAAGTCCTACCTAAGACCTTCCTCGAAGCGTCTCTCCCTCGATATCTCATCTGCAAGATAAATCAGCACAAAACAATAAAGATCTTTAAATCATATTGAATACCCAATAAAAGTCATCATGACCTTCTCTAGAAGCATGAACTCACTGGTTTGATTTTATCTTATATTATCAGGAAAAAATTAGTCATAAAACCTGGATTGGAAATCCCTCCAAACCATATCTCAAAGAGTATCAACCTGGTTCAAAAATGTCCCACTAGTGCTTAGATTCTCCCCAAATCATATATGTACTGAGATTCACTCTACTCTTAGGAGGTGTCTCTAGATGATTAGAGATCTAAAAAGTAGTCTCAAGCCACAACTAAACATCCTGTAGAACTCCATCCCTCAAAAACATGGGCAGATTCTGCCATTGGAATATGTGCGTTAACTCTTCCATAAATGAGGCGGGCTATGAAACTCCCAGAAAAGTTTATATAAATTGAATAAAACCCTTGTGGAATTGTACCTCAACACTTGTGTTTGGTAAAATTTCTATTGCTTTAACTGAAACTATAATATTATCTACTGATATCCCATGGACCAGCACCTCTAAATCATGGTCTTCACCATCCCCCTAGCATATGACTAGAGTACTTCATGGTGGCATGTCTCTACAATGCAAAAAACATGCCTTAGAAAATATTTAAAACAAAAGATATTAGATAATAGAATAGGATAGGTCGAATACTTCCTATAAAGAAATCATACCCCTATGCCTACTCCTAAATCCAGGATTGGATAAAAATAAATAGTTATAAATATCACTAGATACACTACCTACTTCCCAACTCTAAATCCAAGTATAGGTCAAGTTATTTGTTTCATTGATTTCCATTTCATTTTAATTCACATTTATGTCACAATTTTATTTCAATGGATGAACCAAATGGTTCACCACTTCCAATCCATAAGGGCCCATACACCTCATGAATCGAAGTATGACATCCACTCAATCCATACCATAACATGTTCCAGTCCATGCAACCAATGGTCCATGACTCAATGTGCCATAATTGGATGCATGGATGTCTTCTATAATGTAAGCATGGAAAAACCATTTTGGTTATAGAATACACTCTAAGCACCAAATTGTTTTCTCAATTTCCTATACAAATCATCTATCAAACCATATATATATCACACAAGGCATATATCACAAAGTCATGAAGTCAATAAATTCATTCTATATGACATGGAATGTGAACCCTAATAGGTTCTTAAATGATGCATGACATTAATACCCTCATCTCATTAGGTTACAATAAAATAGAGCCCTAAATATTATCAATAATAAAATCACAATTTGAGTGCATCACCCAATGGTGGAATCAAATCAACTATAATAAGTAAAATCCAGAAAACAACAATTTTCATTTGTGGCCATTTTTTTTCTTTGTACATGGGTTATATACTCCTAGGAAAAACTCATTACTAAATTCCAAAATCTTTCTAATATCCTATTTATTTTCAAAAAATAATAAGGAAAAAATAAAAATGCCACTAATGCCACTTTGTAACATCCTGAACTGGAATCCACTATTCGGTGCCCTGATCCAGTGGGTCACATGTCCTCAAGCATACCTCCCCATATTCTAGAGGCTTCTGGATAACAGTGAGGGTCTATGATGGAATAATGGGGAGACTATACCATCATGGTCAAAGTGTAACATATTAGTATAATATCAACAATCAATAGTTGGAATAGTAAATCATTCAGAAATAATATCAACATACAAGATAAGAATATATAAAAAATGCCAAAAGTAATCTCATATATAATATGATGTGTCGTGTCATATCTCTAAAAATCAGGAAAACAGGTTTATAGATAGCCAGTATAATACATTTATGAAAATAAAAAAAAGACTAAAAAGGACTATCCCAACTATTATTATGATCCTAGCTCAGTATTGTGCACTCTTCATAAGAAACAATAAAATAAAGCATAGTATAGTGGGTGATTTCCCCCAATCACTACCTTCATCCAAGAAGAATGTTTGGGTACCCAATGGTGGCCTGAATAGGGTGTAAGATAACACTTAGTAGGCTATGAATAAAAATGTTTATAACATGTACAGTCTATTTATAACAAGATAAAGCAGTATGAAATATATATCACATGTATAATAGTACTAAAAGTAAAGTGAGCATGTTAGGTGGTATAATACGACCTACCAAGGCTCCTTATAAATAACAGTCAAGCTCCCATAAACAAGGACAACAACAAACATACAAACATTCATAAGAACTATCCAGTCTAACAACTGTAAATTGATGCCCATATTAGGGATATCTTTAAAGCATATAAAAATTACACAATGGAATCTCCATGTATTCACATGAACAACCTCTATCATGGACATGTTGTATAATATAGTATAACATTTACCAAGGCCACACCATATAATCAGAATTATCCAAAATGGACATGTTGTGTAAAAAAATGCTAGACTGTGAAGGGATGGATCCAAGGTATAGTAGACTAAGGCATCCACATCGAGTCCTAGGATAATCTCGATGGAAAATCGGTAATGAATTGGGTGGGGTCCAAGGATCAGATCAATAGACCATGTCCACTACGAGCCCAATGAAGCTGGATCCAAGGGGTAGCAAGGCCCTCACTATCCTATGAAATCAAGATCCAAGGAGTAAATAGGTCCAAGGAATCCATTACTGTAATTAAGACCCATGGAGTATAAATTTTCACAGAATACCATGGAATCAAGATCCAAGGTATACCAACCAAGGAATCCACTACCATACTCAATTCATAAATCCAAACATTCATCATTTCATAATGAATCATATTCCATGAGTTCATCCAACTCATTTCCACAGGTTATATAAAAGATATTTAAATAATTAAATCATTCACATCATGTAAACACATGGAAATAAGGCATAAAATCTCTCATATCACGTCAATTCAATTATAATTTAGTTTTAAAAGGTCTTCCTCTAACTAGGAAATCTCACACACACCCCACATGTGGTATAACAATAGGCCAATATAAAGTCACACCCCATGGGTGGCCTAAGTTGGGACAATAACCACCAAAAATCTCAAAGTTACTAGTGGGAAACCCAAAAAGGTCCCAATCCATTAACTTCAACCATTTAAGTAATTTTAATGATGATATTGTAAAGTCTAATGCACGAAACAACAACAAATAGCTCAAAAAACACCAAACTTGTGGGAAAAGGTGTAAACCACCTACTGTAGGTCCATAGTAGATAACTCATCCAATATTGAGCTTTGATTTAGTCCATATTGAGATAAAAAAAATAATGGATGAAAATATTGGAAATAGGTCATATTAGATTTCACCTAAATAACTCTATTGATATGAAGAAAAATTAAGAACAACACAAGATGATTGAAGTACTTACCAGTAGGAATCTAATGAGTTGATCTGCGCTCGAATCAGAGTTTAGAAAATGAAATAGGAGAAAAGGCTATGCATTGAGCTTCAAAGAAGATCCTAATGTCTCGAGGATATCCACTAGAGGAATAATGAAGATATGTTTAAGTTTTAAAATATTTTAAGGGTGAAATGGTCATTTCCCTTATTTTAACTAGGTCACATGATTTGGCCTCATGGTTGGATGAACTGTGTGACAACCGTGAACCCTTGACTATGTCAAAGGAGACTTCACATGGTTCGATACACACAGTTTGATTCATCATGTAAAAACCATGCCCAATATCTCTTCTAAAAATTGTAGGCACTCCCGCACAGGCATGCGCCCCAGGACACATGGTTTCCTAAAACCGTGCAGCCCTACCATGATCCCTGATCATCCCTCATACAGTTTATCAAACCATGTGGACTATCCGTCATGGTTACTACTAACCATGTTTCCCTATCTTTTCCCCAAAAATTCAGGATTTGGGATTCAAACAAGCCCTAGACACCCCCTATACCCCCATAATCTCATTGGTTACTCAAAAAAGGTCAAAACAAAGTATTTAAATTGAAAAAAATATGCGTACCTCAAGAAAAACCTAGGATCTTACACTATATTATAGAAGATACTATTGAACCAATGTTTAATCTCACTAACTGATGGGTGATGGTTTTTAGCTTCCTTCTCGCAAGGCCCACCCATTCAGCCGTAAGATCTCTCTCACTCGCAAAGGATAACCCCATCCCATATATCTAAGGACATCTAATTTGCCTAAAATGATATTCTATCTAGTAAATCACCATGATCAACTAGACCATATCCAATATGAATTCATAATGTTTCATCATGAAGACCAAGGGGTACCATGAGAAAATATCTCCATTGAGAACTAGATCACACTACCGACATATATGTGATATCATAGAATCATTCCCAGTAGAAACCTATAGCCATATCTATTGGGACAAGGTATCAATGGGAAGCTCTATATATTTCACAATGGATATAGAGATGAAGGAGTGACTCACACATGTGTCTAAAATTACTAGGAAAATAATATAAAAGACAAAGATCGTACCTCAAATCATCTCGTGATTAACCTAGTCATATCCCTCTACAACTTGACGTTGACTGCGGTCCCAACCACTAGTTCCCTGAGGCTGAAATGTTCTACTTGGTGGTGGTGGTGTGAGTAGATTGTATAACCATCCTCTACTAATAGATCCTCTCTTTAGATATTCACTAGCTCCTCTACTAGCACTGCCTCCTTGGGGGCCACCCTTTCCATGCTTGGGAGATCCCAAATCACGAAACTGCCTATGCCATAGTGATATATCCACTATATACCTACCCTACTCAACATATCAGGTCATAAAATCATGAGACATGTGACCTTTCCCATCCCAAACATAGCCTCACCCCTATCAGGGATGACTAGATCCTTTGTACAATCCCTGAGCTGCTGACGCATGCATCTGAATCCATGAATGGGGAGTTCTCCTATGATGAGACCCTGGTGACTAATGTCTAGTATCTAATATAACCAACTTAGACCCATGATTTCCACTACTAGTCCCAACTCTATGGCACCCCTTTATTAGGAAGCTATATATAACTAGATCCCACTCCAATAATCCAGCATAAGTAGGAATGCATAAGAAGACTATGCTGGCATGGATATCTCTACAAAGACCCTACTCAAACTTCTATGACCGAAAGAAATAATCTTGTAACATATTACGGGAGTAATGTGTGAGGTCAATAAACCTCTTAGTGTACTTAAAAACTAACATATCACTATATTGTAGCTCGAGAAGTTTCTAAATCTAAACAGATCACAAGCTTGAAGGGAAATACTTGTTATGAAAAAAATTCTATAAGTATGACCATGAGAGAATCACCTCATCATGTGTATGGGTAATAAAACTCCACTAGCACCCTATATATCCATTAATAAGGTTGGCCACAAGCACAACTATCTGATCGATTGAGGTCTGAACAATCTTGAAAAATCAGATCACTAACTCAAGCCAATCCACTACTTTATAAGGGTCTAGATCACAATGAAACCTCAATGTCTCTATCGTTTTAACTCACATAGCATGATATTCATGTGTGTATCACCATCCTGTCCTGATAGAACTATTCACCGATTGATAGGCGGTGACATTTCTCTATGGTCACTTAGATGAAACAGCTCATGAGAAGGTCTCTAAACTGAGGCCTCATCACTCAACTGATCATCATCATGATCTTATATCGGTATCCTAGCTAGATGTTTTCATGGAGGCATCCTAAAAGTTATTAATAAATACCATGTATTGATGAGAATATATGGGAATTTACATGAAAGTAAAAATATCTAATCTTATATGATGCATATACTAATTATTCCCATACAATTAACATCTTGGTATACCGAGTCGACAAGAAGGTAGTTAGAGTCTTGGTGAATTGATACATTGTACACGCACCAAAATTGGTTTACCTAGACTTAAATCCACACTCAATACACTCCAAAACCATTTCTATAAGTTCCCAAACCAATCCTTACCATGGGTCCAACTCCAACTATCAAACTAAGAAGAAACTTCTATAATACTACTCTATCACAACCGGGACCACCAAGGCCTATCTGACTGGAGGAAAGCGGAGTGTGACACCCCAATCCTAACACTAATAGGCCAGGGGATGGTGACAATTACTGAGAAGGCATAAACTAAAATGGGATTCCATAGCCTAATTTACCTGTACACACACACACACAACCATATCCATGCTAAAGTGAAAAGGAATAATAAAATACCGCAACATCAAGAGTATAACCATACATGAAATAACCTCTAGGGAATACATCAAAGTAAAAAAATATAAAACAAAAGCATAAAGTGTAAAAATAAACACCCAATAATAATTGAGGTTTCAACCTTAAAACAATTAGAAAAAGGGAAATCTAGAGAGTGATCGACTCCTAATCTCTAAGTCCAACCACTAAATATTGTTATGCACCAAAGTATCACTATGCTCCACCAAATTCACCACCGTTCAACATGTTTTCTATATAAAACACAACATGTATAGGAAAATCCCATTTAGGGGTGATTATATGAATACCTAATAGGATTACCTGAAAACCATAATGCGAGAAATAAAAAGATATAATAATAGTCAGTTCAACCCATAATCAAGAGGGTAAAAATAAACCCAATAGATATATGCTCATAATGAAACCCAAGTGAGAAAGAAAGGGTATCTCCATTTCCATAGCCTAGATAATAATGATGAGTCTTCCTAAATCTCCAAAAGACCAACCATGATACCCCAAATCATGCACAACCACACAAGAATCCATGTTGAGGACTTGCACCTCACCACTGTTCTCTACAGTCGAGGGGGAATAATCTCCAGTGGAGGACCCACTCCTTGCCAAAGCTTAAAAATGGGGGGGGGGGGGGGGGTTCCACCTTGTAGATAGAGGACCCATGCCTAATGTAGTAAGGGGGTTTAAACCCTACCTATGTAATGAGTATGAGGGACCCAAACCCTAGTACGAAAGTGGGGTTTCCAACCCTGACATATCTATAATGATCATGCTTAATCACTACCATATATCAAGCATCAATGATAGAAGAATCATACTCGAAGCACCTTGTGTTATATCTAAAAATGCACTATGAAGGATACCATAGTGTCCCACATAAAAAAACACTCATGATAGGCTACTAGTGGGCCAAAATATGAGTCCTTATGAAGGAGATATAGAAAGAAGAAGTTCCTAGGAGAAGTACACAACATATACGTGGGGAGACATGGGGTGTGGAATCACCTCATAACCAAGGAATGTTCCCCCATAGACATGGATTGGGAAGCCATTTCATACTACACAGTGTGTTCATACAGGCACACAACATGTATGTCTACCCAGGGTCTTGGGTGTGTACACCTAGAACATGACTCGGCTGGCCAATGTATATAAATATGGCATGTCCTGTAGGGTACATGGCGTGTCTTACCACATGGGTTCTTGGGTGTATACAACTAGCACATGTGTTATACACTATGGAATGGTCACACATCATGTGGTTCTAACTACATGGCCAGTGATCCTTAACTCATAAAAAACCCTAGACATTGCAATAACCCAGACTACATGGTGTGTGTTCTTCTAGAATACATTTCCTATAGTCAGGAATTTTACAAAAACATATTTTCTTCATTTGGATTCCATATATGCCTTATTTTCCACCATCCATGAAAATTTTACTACTCTAATCTTCCAAAATCAAATTAAAGATCATCAACCATCAATTCTTGGCCTCTGGTGGCAAAAAATTGGAAATATGATCACCCATGCATGAATTCATCGTGTGTCCTCCACCGTTTAGGGACCCAAAACCCTATATCCATCACCCAAAAACCTAAAATACACCATGATCTATCCTCTAAACACCTATCCTTATATTTCATGTGTATCCTCCATGTATCTGAGGTTCAATCGTGCTCGAATACAAATCGACAATGTCGAATCACCAACTCCATGGGCCAACGACAAAGAACGTGCATAATGGTGGGGGAAAAGCACAAGAACAAAGATAGTAAGCATAATTGGCCAATGTGATCCAACCAATGATCATAAAGTATGTAACCATGGGTGAAATCAAGGTACAACAAATGTAAAATGGGTACAAAACTCAATTCACATTTGGGCTCATGAAAAGAATGGGTAATCTCAAATCAAATAAGAATACAATAGAATCCATTCTTATCAATTATCTCAAAGGGAGGAAACTGAAAATAATGATCCTTACCTAGACATTGGATTGATCATTGGTGCATACTCTAGCAATGGATAAGAATATCTACTGTGTTCTCTATCTGTCTCATGATTCTCCTTGATCCATTTGTTGTTATTCTTCAATCTCGATCTACTAATAAAGAATTATTCTTTATTATCTCTCTAATCTCCCAAGGTTTTATGAATAACTCTATAGATTTTAAATAATAGATTATTAATATAAAATAGGTATAGGTATTGGAATTTAAAATAAAATAAAATAAAATAATTTATTTATTTTACTTAATGCACCACCAATATTCATCTTCCATGAAACATCCGAAATTGACCAAACTTATGACACACCTAGGGTAAAACTTAGATTATATAATCAACCACAACCTAGGATTTCTCAGTTTATGTCCCAAACAATGAGAAATTCATTTATTTCAAAAAGATGCATGCACATGATATAATATGTTTAATTTTTTTAACATATCAATACCGAGCCTCCCTGGGTCCCAAAATCTCACGATGACTCAACGTTTGGATCCAAAAACATTATTTAAAATATTATAAAGTCTTATAAGTCAAATATTGAGTTTTTACATTTTCCCTAGGTTATCCTATTAAGTATTAGGATTTTAATGGAATCTAGGAGCAAATTATAGAGATTTTAAATAAAGATGTCATTTTTTTTATTTTTGTTATATGTGTATGTAATTTCCTAAAGGAACTAGGCCTATCAATTATCTAGGATTGTATTATATGAATATTTATGCTAAAAGTTATAAAATAAAATATATAAGAGATATTTGTTTTTATAGTTGGTATCAAAGTCAAGGTCTAGTTATTTTGTAAAACTAAGACTAGAAAACATTAGATAAAACCTTATGGATAATTTTAAGGAAATCATACTATTCATTTAGTAAAGTATAGTGTGTGTGGTTTCCTTGAAATTACATCCCTATATAGATACTAAAATGTAAATATGACTATAGAAAAGATACACCAAGGGGTAATAACCTCAGAAAAATGATGGTTGAGTATCCACTTGATCTTCAATCAATGTATGATGAGTGGGCCTAAGACTACACACCTTTATTGAAACTCCTAGGGGATATGCTTTGTATAATTCATATGCTATTTGAAAACCATTATGAAGGATTTGAATATAATGTTAGGTTAGAAAACTTAATAAGAAATTGACCATGTATAAACTAGATTGAAACCTAGAAAGTCATAATATAGGGTATATATATCATTTATGGTTTATTACTTTTAAGTTAATATTTTTACTTTTATATGCTTATTAGTTTGGATACTCTCATACCTAATTTATACTTTATCTTAGATAATAGATGGAAATAAGAGGAATTCCAACAACCAAGGTAATGGTCAATGTGATGTTTTTCTAAATGATAAACCTAACTTAATGGGAGTGGGAGTTGAGAAATTCATGGAAGTACTTGACTACCTGACTAAAGTTATGTATAATAACTTGAATAATGTGGAATTACCTCATTCTACTAAGAAATATAAAGTCTTTTTTGTGTCTTTTATTATATAAAGGCCAATGAATTTTAGTGGATCTCTAGATACCCTGATCATAGGACAAAAAATTAACTCTACTGAGAAGATATTTTTTATCATAAAATTTTCTAACCAAGTGAAATCCATACTGGTTATTTATCACTTATAGGGAGAATTTAATAAGTGGTGGACACTAATTAAGAATATGAATATCAAAAAATAAATTGAATCAATGGAGCATGAAGGATTTAAGAAAATATTTTTCAATAAATATTTTCCTCACACTCTCTATATAAAAATAGATAGGGAGTTACTTGGACTCAAATCAAAGGTGGAAGAATAAATTGGGTCATAAAAATAAATATTCACAAGGTTTGCATGGTATGACTCCAGATTTTTCATTAACTCTGAATGTAAATTTGGCTACTTCTTTGGTGGGATAAATCAATGTTAATGAAAATCATTTGTTATTTGAGATTTTCATAGCTACAGGGAAATTATTTTTTGTGCCTTAAATTTAAAAAGGATATTGGAGATTCTAAATGGCCTAATGAGACAAGAGATAAGAATTAGAGAATAGAGTTAAATTTTGGGGGAGTAGTGGATAAATCTCATAAAGGAAAGAAAATTCAACTACCCACTTTTCAAAAGCATAGGATAAAGCATCTAAGTAATTTCATCAGTGGAAAATGAAGATTATTAATGTGTGGAAATGGTGGAATAAAGATAATTAATTCTGAAGGGATATGAATAATACCATTGATGGAATGGAATAAAATAAGTTTTTAGTCAATTCATAGCCTATGGAAGAATTTTTCAAATATAAAGAAAATGGAAACTATGCAAACTAGTTCCCTAGGACAAGGGTTTTCAAAGTTAATCAAATACAAAAAGCTCTAAGGCCTAGAGATAAAGGAAAAACATATTCTATCACAACTGATAAGATATATCTTGATAATTATGTGGCAAAAAGTATGCTAGAATAGTGAATGTGCTATTTGATTATGGTTATAGGCATTCTTTGATATCATGAAATTTTATTAGAACTATTCAAACACCACCTCAAAACATGGTGGTTGAGTTATAAGTTAAAATAATAAATGGGGAAATTATTTAATCTCAAGTGTATAACTACCCTATTCAATATTTCAAGTATTAATCTCCTAGAAAACCATGTCATACTTACTTTAGTGAAATTTGATGCTATACTAGTCATGGATTGACTGTAGTTTTATAAATCCAATATAAACTTCCAGGAAGAGGAAATTAGTAGTAACCATGCAGTAATTGTGTGATATGGATATGTTAATTCTGGTGTCATTTTTTATAGTTTGAACATTTTTTGTTTAACCATGAGAGATCCCTAGTTAAACCATCCATGTTGTTGGATTTGAGTCTAGAGGCGGTTGCACGAATTATGCATGTTTTTTCCAACTATATGATTGTTCCTAAAAAATTATGTTCTTTGGCTTTCAAATGATAATGGTGACTGCATGATTAGTGCAAGGATCTTATAACCATGCCTCTTAACCATGAAACCTATATGATTTTATTAAAAATAGAAAATTACCTTGATACCCTTGTTCATTTTAAACTTAAATCTCACCTTAACCTCTCATTATCCCGAACCAACCCTTCATTGATTCTCTATAAGGTTCTACCCTTGGTCTCTCAGTGATTCTCTATCGATTTGGGTGGATCTCTTCATTATATGTATAAATCTCCTCTTGATTATTCCTATTTTCTATAGATATACTCTCGAAATCTCTTCCCCTTGATTCATTAGAACCTAATGGAGTGTGGTGCCCATATATAGGGTGTTGGTTGGGAATTGATGATATTTCTTATAGATTTAGGCTTGTGAGGACTGAATTACTTCATTAACTTTCACCATTTTTGAAGGAGACTAAGTTTCCTCCATTGGTGAGGTTGGTGTGTTTATATAATGGTCCTTTATCATGGCATACCTTGTTATTATCGTGTTTTCCTTTGGTTTGGATTATGAAAATGATTTATTTGATATCTATGAGGAAAGATTTTCGTAAATACAACTTTGATTGATTGGAAAATGGTTTTAAAGGGGTTTTTACTTAAAAATAGTTTTACTCATATCATTTATTTGATGAAATGCCTCAAAGATGGTTTTGACTCTAAAATGGGTTTTCATGCATGTGAGATTTAATGCTTTACTTGTAGATATGTTTTATAAAATTGTGAGCATGGTGAACGTTTTTGGGAAAACATAGTACATTGGTAGCCTTAGGTGCATTTGGTTATAGACATATACAAACCTTAGTGACTGTAGAAACACTTGGGGTTATGGTTGTGATACAAATAAACTAAGGTAAAAATCAATATCATTTGGGTTCACATTATACTGGATAATGTTCCTTGTGTGTCCTAGTTATGTATTCAAATAGTCTAGAGCCCATTTGTTCTTTATTTTATTCATGATGTTAATGTTTCATGATTTGATTTTTTACATGTTTATATTTTGAGATATGGATTATTTTTGATTACTTTACTCTATATTTTCATTCGTTTTTATTTCCATATTATTGTTTCTTTGAATATGGATTGTTTTAGAGGAAAAAATAATGATTTATGAGTTTTTTTAAATAAAATTATTTATAAAAATTGTTTTATTTTAAATCTAGAACTAACGGTTTCATGGTGGTAGACATTGTATAGATTTTTGGTGGTTATATGGTGTTTATCTCACACCCCACATATGTTGTTGGGAATATGTAGACTTGGTTTTGTAGGATATAGGTAAAGGAAATGGTGTCATGTATCATGATGAAATATATTGGTTTGTGTCACTTTGTGGTGTTTTGGGATGGTGGTAATGGACGGTCACATAGAAACTTGGTTATAGTCTTATAGTTGTTTTGTTTTCAAGAATTAGACTCCAAAATTATTTTTCTTCCTCATGGTTCTGTAACTCTTCATATGTGATGTGATTTTTTTATTTATATTATTTATATAAGACATATTTTGTTGTGTTTTTAAGGTGAAATCATTCCCATGGTTGTATGTGTTGATACCCAGGTTCTTAACGCCAGCCCATGGTGATTGAGAAAACCCTTCAGACCTTATGGTGGGCCAAATTAGTTGACATTTCAAGTCAAATTAGGTTGGTTCATTTCACCCACATGAAATGTAAAGTAATAAGTCTAATAGTTTCAAAAGAGGGAAGTTATCATAATTTTTTTAAAATAATAATTATTTAATCACTGAAAATAATAATTTTATAACCAAAGTGGATGTTTCATAAAGTGATGGAAATGACATTGATGGGTTCTCAAGTACTATAGATGAGAATACATTCATTACAAGAATGAATATTATAATTTCAAGCAGTGAAGAACACTCAAAATAAGAGGAATTAGTTTAATCAAGTTATTATAAAGATACATGTGATGAAAAGGAACATGCATATCAAATAGAATTTACTTTCAAGAATATTAAGATTTAATAGATAGAAGTGGAACATATTTTAAATAAAAAATATCTTAAATCTTATAAAGTGAAGTTGGTGAAAAAAGATCATATAAATAAATTTAAATATAATTTTTCAAATTCCAAATATGAAAAGAGAGAATTTTCAAGGAGAGTGAAGTGTATTATGGATGAAGTAAGACTATGATATTGATTCAATAAATAAAAAATAAACCAATAATAAAAAGTTACTAAAAATTATTTAATATGATGAAGAATTAAATTAAGTTAAAGTTATGATGGAAGACACATAAAAGAAGATAATTTAGAATTTTATATTTTCTAGAAATTATGAATAAAAAAATTACCTTCATTTTTGGCGGGGAATATTCATTATTAATTACTACTATGAAAAGAAAGATGTGTAGAGATTACTAGTGTTTTATTTTATTAAAAAAAGTAATAAATAATCATTCAATATGATGGATTTTAGAAGAGTTTTGTTTCTAGATAGATTGATCATTCAATAAGAATATTGGTTGTTTATGGTTATTGAAAATTTATAGAGGATATTGGCATAAGATAAGCGATTCTAACTTAGTGGTATTATATTTGAGCTTATGAGAATATATTAAAGTCACACACACATATATATAATTACTTTT
The DNA here is from genome assembly GCA_963277665.1 of Viscum album. Lineage (NCBI taxonomy): Eukaryota > Viridiplantae > Streptophyta > Magnoliopsida > Santalales > Viscaceae > Viscum > Viscum album. The sequence continues at coordinate 1,285,214,328 of OY728136.1, read as the reverse complement.
AAAATAAATAATTAAAGAATAATTTTATTTAATAATAAAATTTCAGTTGAAGAATCCTTTTGATGGATTCAATAAAGTGTTTGGAAGATGTAACAAATTGGGTCATGTTGTTGAGTATTATCATGAGATATTAAAATCTCAATTTTTTTTGAAAACATGGTCCATTAATATTTTAGAATAGAGAAAAGATAAATAATTCAATGAAGAAATAGTTTCCTTATAAAAAGACAAAGGATGTGAATGTAATGTCATTAGATAACAATGAATCAAATATAGTTAGATAAAACATTATAGTTATAAAAAGGTGTTAGGAGGGTTCACAAATATAAGAGATCAAAGAACTATAGATGAGGAAATAGTTAAAAAATGTGTTATAATTTCAAGACAATATTATCAAATTTCTAAAAAGAAGGATAAAGTGGAGTGTAATAAGAAGGAAGATTCTTCAAAATTTAATATTAATGATGTTTATAAGAATAAAAATAATCATAATCTAAAATGTGAGTTAAATAATAATTTGGTTGATCAAAGGTGTTGTTAGTTAAGGGGGGTTGACTACCTATCCAAACAGGTTGAAGAATGTAATGTCCCAACCTAGATTTCCTGAATGGAATCTGAGAAGGGGATTCTATAAAACCTCAGGCCTGCCTCTCCATATGCTTAATGTTGCTAACTAGAGGTGAGGACCTAGAATATTTATAGGGATACTATTCCGGCATGAATAATTATAAGGTTCATTCCAAAATCTACCCGAAATTTAACACGACCCATCCATATAACAGGAAACCCCAAAACCTATAAATAATAAATAGGGATCCAAGATGGCCCCCATAGTCTAGAATATATAGTAAAAAATATATAAGATACATAAAAAAATAAATATAGAAGAAATAGTAAAAAATAAACATGATACATAATCACAATGAATGAATATAAAAAACACTGGCTAATAAAAATTCAGAAATAAAACTAAATAGTAAATATTCAATGGCCCTGACCCAATTTACACGATCGAACACCATTGAATCCTTGACTTTTAGAACCATGATCATCCTGAGCCATAAATACAACTCCAAGATAATACTTATGTTTGAAATAAAACATTATTCCTACCCATGTACATCGAAACCCATTTCATATATGTGGGAAGGGAGTGAGTCTAATGACCCAATAAGATTCCCTCATCTTCCTTGACGCATTGAGTTTTACTATGATCAAATGAATGTGCATACAAATTTTGAGAGAGAATGAAATTAAGTACTTAGTGAAAATCACCCACCTAAAAAAATAACAACACATGAACATATAGAAAAAACATTAGATAACATGGCTAGAAGACACACACACGCACACACACGCACACACACGCACACACACATACACACACACTAATAACTCACATTGGTACTATCTAAACCAAGACAAGACCCACCTAACTATGAATGATAACACACATACCACCATGACCCAATGAGGTATACACCACCTCTCTTATGTCATAAGATGTAACCAATATAAAGGTCACACCATATCCAACAACATGCTCAATATATACCCACTAAACCCACCAGTCATCTCACTGCCCATCAATAAACAAAACCATGAAATATCATAATAAATAAAAATCAAACAAGAATAACATATTAAAATAATCAAAGAGGGACCAACCAATAATCACATTTCAACAAATAAAAAAACCAGAAATGGGTATCCAAAGATAGAAAAAAACATTAAATAACACTGAATAATAATCTAATGATAAAATAAATGTATAAACCAAAGAAAAACGTCCAACCACGTGAATTTACAATCTCGATGCTCATGATCTACCTCATGTAATATATCAAATTCTCATTAGATCTATTTTCCATACTACCCATCAAGAACCCATAGATTTATCTCATATTTCACAAGCCATAATAGGGGATGGATCCCATTGCATGATCATACCACATTATCTAAATGTATATCACTCATATCACACATCAAAAATTCATAAAAAATAAGTCTATACCATGGATGTGGTTTTACCTTAGGTGGAATCATAGGAAGATCTGGGTGAATTCTATTTCATGTACCCCATCATCACCTCCCAAGGTCTATCTACCATCCGAATGAGATCCTATTCAATCATTGAACCATGTATGAATATCTCAACTATCACCCAATCAATTCGAATGTCTCATATCTAAATAAATTTATCATAAGGAACCTATGGAACTCTATGAAGGAATCCTAATAGATATCTCAATCTATTCTAACCAAACCATCACCCAAGGAAATGTCTCTACTATGGATCATATTCCTTAATACAAAATCATGTAACAAAAGATAACATATAATGAAATCATTAACAAGAATCCTAACCAAATTATACAAGCTTTAGAAAATAGGATGTCTCCCACAAAAGGTCAAACTGATCAAAACATTCTTTAAATAACCCTATTTATATTTCCTTTAAAATAAAAGTTAAACCCATTATTCAAAAAATATAGAAAAGGAATAACATTCTATATTTACTCAATCTAGACCCCTAGTGAAAATTTTGGTGAAAAAGTTACTTGTAAAACCCCTCATTAGTTTTGAAATACCATTTCAAAACCATTCTTTAAATCACTAATTTTACTTTAAAATAAAATTTAAAAACCATTTCTCAACCAATACATTTTTCCTTTGAAAACCAATTCAACCACTCATTCCATTAGAAAAATCCATAAAAAGGTATTTCCACAATCATACAACCAATGAACCACCAATGATTATTTATCAAGCTATACAAAATTACTGATTATTAAGCCAACCAAGATAATTTGCTTTTATTATGGGGGAACTCGTAAGTCATGAAAATTTTTATAAATCTTTAAAATGATTACAAAAAAAATAAAAACAATTTAATTAAACAAGAGTATTGGTAATGAAAAGACCACAATACACAATAAAAAACCTATAAATTGATCCCAAAATTCTATTAACCTCCTCTGAGCCTAATAGTTTTTATCTCAACCATAAAACCATTAAACTAATAAAGTAATATTTTTTTCTTCTAAATTGGAATAATTGACATCAAAATCACTGAGTTTAATAATTAAATCAAGCCCATGAGATAAGTGGTGTGTTATAATCTTGATTTATCCTTGAAACATATCCATGAAAAATTAAAAAATCCTAATATCGATTCAATGGAAAATTTCATCTTAATTTCCCAAAATCCTTAATTTAATTCATATGGTGAAATAAATAAATATAAAAGGCATGAAAAAATATAAACCAATCCTCCCAATCCACCTCCATGAATCAAACACCAAATCCTTTTTTATTTATGTGATTCCACCATGCTTTGGTGGAATTTCACACCAATAACTTATCGAGATGCACTAAATCAGTTAAGAATAAAGATAAGAAGGAGGTAGGGAGAAGGTTAATATTATATTTATTCTCTAAGAGAATCAAATACAAAACAAAATTTGGTTAATTGGAATCAAATGGGGATAAAATTAAGGAAAACTAGGGGATATAAGGGGTTTCTTTCACAAAAAATGGCCTTCCCCGACCCCTTTAGCTATAGAAGATTGAAGGGGCCCAATGATGAATTGAATTTCACACATCGACTAAAAAAACTAAGAACTTATTGGGTGACCAGTGGGTAGTTATGATAAAACAATGTATCCTACTATCCAATCTGGGGAATGTTAGGACTTTAGTTTTTTATCTAGTATTAATGGGTATCCGGTGGATTCCATTAGGTACTTGTTGGTAATTGTAGAAAATTTGTAGTTTACCACCTTATCAATCCCTACCTTGGACACCCAAAATCCTCATGAATCCCTATAAAACAACCAAAACTTATCTTAAGACATAAAAAATATTTCCAAACCACCCTTTCACCAATATAAGGTAAAAAAATCAAATTCACCTATCTTTTGGGATGTCAAGGATTAAACTTGTCTCTTAATTCACTGGAACTAAAATCTACGGTCCATTAAAAACTCCCCACCAAAATACTTCTTATTCTTAAGAAACCGTGGCTATCCCTTGAACATAAATCTCAACCAATATCATCTCTAATTCATCTCTAATGAACCAAATTCCACCTCTAAACACCAGGCACGTTTCTAATGTGTAATTCCAAAACCTAAACACACTATACACCAAAAGAATCATTACCTGACTATAGATATTTACATTAATAAATCCATGACCACTGTCAACTCCATAATGAACTAGAATTTTATAAATGAAATTTCCCTTTTAAATGAATATATATCTCATTTAGTAATGTAGTATAATATAGAACACATGCACCATGTAATGAAAATCAACAACATAATATTATTATTATAAAATACAACCATAATATGACCATTGGGAATTAAAAACATAAAACACCATAACCATTGGTAATATATCCATTATAAAGTGACCTTTTAATATTAGTATATATTAAGGGTAATAATAAAATCTAATTTACACAAAAGGAAGAATCAACAACCTCAACTAATAGGATCATCCCTTATGAAGCTCATTTATCAAAGATTTAAAGGGAGATGGAATCACTAGGGTTCACCCTTGACTAAGCCCAATATGAGATTCAAAAATTGATACCTGAGAAGAATAGATTATGGGAACAATTTAAGATTATAAAAGTCACTTCTTAATCAATGTTTTCCAAACCACCCCATTAAAGTACTACCATCCCAAACCTTACCTTTAGGCCATATCCTGGTTTTATAAGAGGTTATGTATCTATACCTTAGTTGTATAAATGTGTAAAAGTTTTTTATAAATGAAATAGTGGTTAATTTAATTCCATTTTCATTATTATTCACAAGAATATAAGATGAATATGATAAATTTATTTTTGGATACTAAGAAAACAAAATTGATTTTTTAGAAAATATATTATTATAATTAAAATAAACTTTTATGATAAATTAAAGAATTTTAAATAATAGTTATTTCCTTGAAATTTACTAATAAAACACTATTTATTTGAATATAAATGATATCATAATTTTATGAAGTCCCAAGTAATTTTTATAAGGGTCATAAAGTTGAATATGGCATAAAAACTAGTGTTTATAAATAAATAAGAATTTTTATTTAAAAATTAAATTTCTTAAATTTATAAAATTAATTTAATAAAATAATTTTTATTTTTAAAATCAACATGTTAAAATTATCCAATAGTTATTTTTTCATAATTTTCATTTACATTTGATTTTTTTGGGAAAAAATTAAATTTAGTATAAATATATGCCAAGTATTATGACATCATAATGACTTAAAAGTGATATAATAAACAAAATAAATGGATTTTTTGACAAAAAATAGTATTATTGTCTAAAATAAGGTATTTTAAAGTGATGAAATCAATTTTCCAAACCTATAATGAATCTTACAAAAACTAAAGTATATTTTAAAGGTTTTAAAAACAATTATTTATAAAAAAGAATACCTTCCAACTCGAAAATATTATCAATTAATTAATTTCATTAATTAAGTTGATAAAATATTAAAAAACAACCCCCATGGAAATTACCATGGGAAAAACCATGGTAAGGCCAATGGTTTTTCATTTTTTGTTAACTAGAATTTTGAAGCCTAAGTTTAGAAATTAATAAACAATTCTACCTCTTTTGCTATAAATAATCACTTATTATTCCATTCCTATTAAATATACATCATTTTATCATTAATTTAATCTCATTTTATCTCTAAATATCTCTCCTAGTGAGTTTTTAAGGCTCTAAGTATCTCCTCCTAAGAATTAAGAAGCAACCTCTCAAGGTAAGGGGTTCTCTCCCTCTTCTTTTTCATTAAAGCACTTCATTTGTAACAATACTTTTGATTCTCAATTGATTATGTAACCTTGTGTTTATGAACATTACTTCACTTTAAAAATAATTCCTAAATAATGAGATCCTACTTTCCTCTCTCATTAACCCCTTCCATAAACTTTTATGAATACTCGTTATACTGTTGAAATTATTTCTTGATTTTCCATGATATAACATTTATGTTATGAGTACCCAAACCTATTTTCATTAATGTGTATTAAATTAGATACAATTATCCTTCATTTATTATGGATTTACATTTATTAAAAACCAATTCCTTAATCATGGGATTTAAATGATGAAATATATTATTATATTATATGGTCTATGTGAAACATGTAAAGTTAGACATATAAAAGGAACGCCTTGCTAGTGATCCATCGCATTGGGTAATGTTTTCATTTTAGGAGATACCATGTATGGTGCATGGGAGGTTAGACCATCACACTATGTTATGATGTATTGGTATTGATCCTTCAGTTATGATTATTTTGTCATGTTTTATATTATTTCCACATTCCTTTTATGCCATGATATTATAATGTTATCTTTTATATTTCTCACTTATATGATATTATTATATTTTATGTAATCATGATATTATTTTTATCTATTATACATCATACTTACTCTGATTGGTCACTTATTGGGCTTTATAACTCACCCATTTCTTATGTTTTCTATCACAACCTGACCCATTATGGCCCACTTAGCTGGTGAAAAGCTGAGTGTGACTGATATATCTATTTTTTGTTTATATATTCATGTGTTTTTATATGTGCTAATTAATTTAATATGAGATTCATGTTTGATATTAATGTTTCATGTATTCTTATGGAATGACTGACATTTGGAACAGTATATATGAAAGAAATAGTGACATAATGGGAAGATAAAGGCACTTCACATCACGATGCAAAGAGGGATGATGCGAAAACGAAAATATGATAAATATTAGATTAAATATTGAAGAAAAATAGATAAATATATCTATTGAAATAAGTTTTCCCATGATTTTTGATGATCATGGGATGTTATGAAGGCTAGAAACTGAAGAACTGGAGAAAAATTAGGCTTCCGAGACTAGAAATTTGAAATTCACATCATGTATTATGTTCAGGATGAGTAAAATATACAAGGAGTGAATGTAGTATACAACATAAAGTTAAAAAAATATAAAAAGTGATTCCTGTTATTTTCATTTCATGAACATATTACACGCCATAAAACATGCCCAGATGACCCAAATTCGGTCTTTGACATATCTATTTTATAGGAGACTAATCGTATGACCCAGAATGACCATTAAATGATTTTTTACCTAGGGAATCCCTAGGATGACTTAATGTCTTATAAATATGGGTTTTATCCAAAGGAAAAGATATTCATTTCAAGAATAGAGGTTCGACAACTAGGGGCTACTACTTGGGTTCCAACCTACCATAATTAGGATTTTCTTCTTCTTTCTATTCTTTTAATTTGTTATTTTATCTTTTTCTATAAAAATTGGATGAAATACAGTTTAATTCCATTCTATTATATTCATTCTATTTATTATAATCTATCCACTATGGGTTTTTATTTATTCATCATTGGAGATCGCTGAATGATGAATGTCTAAATCTGTAGATGAGAGTGGAATTAGTCAAAATGGGTGCATACCAAATTGTTCTATTTATTTATTCACTTGAACAATAATAATATTAAATTGGTATTATGTTATGACTCCTTAATTTAATATCTATTATTAAATCACAGACTAGGTGCATTTGATAGATTATGAAACCCAACATGATAAAGATAATTAATTTACGACCACTGAACTGAATTATTCTTATACTTTTGAAATCTGATGCTAATGAATCCTGGTATTTTAATTTATCTAACCATTAATAATTAGAGTTATAGGGTATATTGATAGGAATTTTCCATTTCATATATTGATAAAATTAATTGATTGCACAACTATGTATTATTGTTTTGGAAGTGTAATTAGGATTTATTTTTAGAAGAACTGCCCATGGAAACTGATTTATCTCTCTTCTTCCTTTTCCTATATTTATGTCTACACTAAAATTAGTAAATAGAAATGTGATAAGAAAATTATTTGACCTAACAAATTGTTCTCAAGTTGAAGATTGTGCTCCGCTGATCCCCATCAATGATGCCAAAATTTGATGCATCTGAAAGGCATCGTTAAATCCTTTGGTCATAATCAAATTAGAAATTTATAATGTCCTAAACTATACTAGATACAAAGGCATAACATATAAGAAGTATGAGGTCGATACCACAAAGAGCAGAGAACTCAATGATAAAAACTCTTGACCAAAGGTTGGGTCAACCTAATTTTGGTTAATTTTATTTAAAATAATTAAATGAATCAAAAATTAAATAATTAAAATGTGTATAGAGTGATAGGAAAAGGAAGAAGAGAGAGAAATCAGTTTCCACGGGTAGTTTTGCTAAAAATAAATCATGTACGTACTTAAAAAACAACAATACACATTGGCTACACAATCAACTAATTTTATCGATAGAATAAATTGTCAATACCTATGAATCTACCTTATGACCCTAATTATTCATGGATAAATGAATTAAAATACTAAGATTCATTAGGATCAAATTGAAAAAGAATAAGAATAATCCAATTTAGTGGTTGTGAATTAATTACTTTTATCATGTTGGGTTTCGTTTTCTATCAAACACACTTGGTTTATGATTTAATGTAAGATATGAAAGTAATGATTTAAAACACAATAAAAATTTAATATAATCATTGCACAAGTGAATAAATAAATAGAACATTTTGGTACACACCCATTTTGACTGATTTTGCTGTCCCCTAAGGATTTTTTAAATAATCATTAGGTGATTGAAAATTATGAATAAACCAAAACCCATAGTGAAGATATTATATGAAATAAAATGAAGATAATAGAATGGAATTAAACTACAAATCATCCAATTTTTATAAAAAAATAGAAAACAACAAAGTAGAAGGATGGAAAGCAAAATAAAAACCTAACTATGAAGGGTTAGAATCCTAGTATCATACCCTAGTGGTGGAACCTTTATGTCTAGAATGAATCCCTTTTACTTTGGCTAAAAGAAATTTTTATAAGCCATGAAGTAATCCCAGGGCTCCCCCACACTCAAATATTTTCTTTTCCTCGAGAAAAACCTCGACATCAAAACACCCAGGGTCCATATATAAACAAGGGAATTTTTAAAATACGATGCTCATAAAAACAAGTTATAAATTATGAGTTTAAAATCACAAAGCATAATCAATAAATAATTAATAAATCATGATTTATTTATAATTTTCAATTTAAGACATTTCCCCCATTTCACTTATATATTTCAACATTTCATCGATGCCCATGCCATTTTTGATTTACCACACTATGATTTTTTGTCTCAGCTCTCAAGGTAACAATTTAATAGATTTATGATCATACCTCAAGTACATTCTTCTAACTATAGGCTTTCACTAAATATAATTTCTACACCCAATAAATACAAATATCACAATTAATCACAAGGGATTTTTATTTAGGATCAAATGTTTCTAAGGCTGAGGGTTGGTAGGCATTGATGTTTAAATCATGCAAGGTTCAAAGATATAATAAATGATATTCAAAAGACAAGATCAATGAAATTATCCTCACCAAAATATAATATCATCTCGTACAACCCCCAAAGAACAAAGTAAAGGCTCATGGAAAATATAATCAGAATGAATGAATTCCACTCTTGTTGATTTTCCCCCCTTTTTCTTAATTTTATCGATATTCATGATTGTAATGAACTCACATCCACCACCTAACCACATATGATAAAAATCATATGTATGATAAATGGTGATTTTTTATTCTCACAATTAATAACACATTTTTTTGTAAGTTGTTACTAGGATAAGTCTCACATCCACCACCTAACCACATATGATTTTGAGATCATCGGTCTGGTAATGGTGATTTTTGGCTTACCCAAGAAACAACCCTTTTTTCTTTTTTTAAAAAAACAAGAGGGATAATGAAATATAATGAATGTAAACATGAACCTCAATCCAAAATCCCATATAAAAACCCTATAATCTCCTATAAATATACCACATCCCATCTCCACCATGAACAACCCTTTGACCATACCCATTCAACTGAATATCATGAAAAATAAAAAGAGCTGGGTAGTAAAGGAAAATATTGGCTTAAAATGCGGATTAATCCTAAAAAGGTCCTTCATGGAGTATATGGGACAAGAAATATAAATTTAAAAGTGGGTATTAAGAATAAAGGGGAAATTAAAAAACTACCTCAATCATTTTAAAATGAATTTTTTCATTCATAAATTTTAAAAAATATCAATTAAAGTCCTAGTATGTTTACATTCCCAAAGATTCACTTATGAAATTTTCTTATAAAATAATAGAAAATATTTGGTCTATAATCCTATTAAGAATGAGAATATAATATTAGTCAATAATATCATGGAATGGACATAAAAAATTAGTTTACTCAAAGAAAATTTCTAGGAATCAACACTGAGAAAATAAATCACATCAGCAATCATTTTCAAGAAATTCCAAATTGGAGTAAGAAAGTGACTCTTAAAATGTCCATTTATATCTTATAAATTTATGGGAATGATATTTTAAATTTTCTAACATGTAAAAATACTTCTTCTAAGTGATGAAGACTCCTGGATCAGTGAGTATAAGACAAAAAATTAAATAATTTTTGTGGGTGAATCTAATTCAATTCAGTTCATTCAACAATTCAATTAATTTTTTTATTTGTTTTTTAAATCATATTGAAAAAAAACTAGGGATGTAAAAATACAAGTGAAACAGTACTCCCCTTATATTGATGATTTTGAATTGTTTCTCAGGTTCTATATGACCTAGGTTCATGACATGAACTATGATCTCAAAACATGAATTTAACTCACAATGTGAATTGGACTCACAACGCTTCTATATGCATCACTTGATTTGCTTCCTGATTCTCACTTACGTGGGCCTAAAAAATAAAAATAGATAATGAAATTACATCTACTTTTAAATTTGACAGTATTTGCATCAAGAAGATAAAGAGACCAACTATGAGAATATCTATTAAAATAATCTAATAAAATAAATATAAGTCCTAGAAATCAATTAAAATTTTTTGGTTACCACCCAGTAGCTGCTCATTTTTTATGATCATTTAGATCAACCTATACATTTCCTTGGTAATTGGATCATTTTATAAAGCTAACCATCTTGGATTTATCCACTTTCAACTTTGTTGTGCATATGGGGTAGTTTATCACTTCATGCTCTATTGGTTCTTCTTGATTCGTACTTGTAGTGGGCCGTAGATTGAGGTTAAATTCAAATAAAATACATAGAAATCTAAATCTAACCAACACAACTTATTCCTTTTCTTCTTTAGGTTCACACTATGTAATGAATTATTTAGTTAGAGATACCTTTTTCTCCACTTCTTCTTGAAATTGAAGGAGGGAGTCCCATTCTTCTTCAATCTCTATAATTCCAGTGAGGTTGATGCATGTGTGATAAACATCCTATTTCTTCAATCTTTATTCTTACTTTGATTATATGGATTTTACTAATTCAACATACTACTCATCTTTCTCTTCAAACATACAATCTAAAAATTATATCATGTTTCTTTTTTACTCTTCTTGCAATTTCAATAGGTATTCTCATTGTTCTTCTTGGTCTGTTAGTATGTTAAAAAGCAATGCCTTAGGTTATAATACTCCTTTTAAAGATAGAGGTTTATCTTTTTCATCATTTTCTACAGCGACCCGGCCTTTTCTTACATTACTATTACATAATTTCAAAGATAAACAACATAATAGTTTTACACATGGAGGATCCAGAGGTTTAGTGTCTTGGGAAAACTAGGACAACACATAACAAGTACAACATCAAGCATAAAAATTCATTTAATCTCTTCTTATATAGCTTCTTAGTAGCACTTGTCCTCTCCTTAGTACATGTAGCCACCTGAGGATATACATCAAAAGGGGTGAGCTAAAAGCCCAGTAAGAGGATAGATAAGAACAATATAGCATGGGGTGAGCATAATCATGACATAGGAAGAAGATCTTGAACATGAGAGGAGCGTAAACAATAAACTTGAAATGTGGCAAAGCATAAAAATGAAACATCATGTCTTAGTGGTTAACTACCACTCATACTTGTGAGCAAAGCTAGAATCATGTTCACGCATCATTTCACATTTACTCATGAGATTCATCACTTTACCCAATGCATTGGAGCGCTATATAATTCTAGGCGCACCCGTCACATTTAAACATTCATATTGCGCTATATAATTCCGGGTGCACCCGTCACATCATATCATTATCATTATCATGCTTGCCACATAGAACACATATCAAAAATGTACATAAATAACCCATGTAAAGGAATGGATTTCATCTCATAATAACACATTCATAAGTTTTGGGTTCCCAAAAGAAAGAGGGAACAACATACTTGATATAAGAACCATCAACCTTGAATGAGAGGTAAAAGGTGAGATCTTGAAAGAAGAGTTCTTTTGGAAATCTTTTTGATGAACATAAAAAACCAATGACAAACATGTATATCCTAGAAAAGTAAGGGAAAAGATGAACAAAAGACCTTTGAGGAGTAACCATATCAAAAATGGAGTGAAAGAGGGAGAACCCGAAGGAAGAAAACTGGGTTCGAGATTTCCCCTTACCTTGTACTCGAATGCCTCCTTCTCTTTAATGTCCTGTATAATGACATTATATTCATTAATTAGAAATTCCAGAACATTTTATACATTAATAGGGTTCATTATGGTTTCATTATTTCATATTATGTTCCTTTGGATGACTTATAGAGTTTAAAAACATTGATCGGGGATGTTCTTTTTCATGGTTTTCTTGAGCGGTCCACTTGTATTCTTAATTTTATGTTTGGGTAGATCATGGGTAAACATCCAGAACTGATATTACATGTTATTAATGCTATTACAGAAGCTTGAATGATTTTAAAATGAGTTATATTAGATTTAAGTGGACGAATCATTAGATAAAAATTTAATGATGGTTATTTGGGTTAATTTGAGCGGTTTTTGGATCACAACGATCATGTTTTAACATTTAACTTAGTAATAAGGCCATAGGTTATTTCCAGAACTTAAAATAGAACATAATACATATAAAAAATTCTGGTTCAACCATAAAAATGGTTTCATAACCATATTGAAGGTATAAATGAAAGAAGAGAGCATGTTGTTTTTGAAGGTGATAAATTATCACCACATGAACAATGTTCTCTTTAATAAAATAAAAGGAAGGGGGAAAGGGTGTGAGGTGATATAATATACCATTAGAATCATAATATTACAGTATATATGAAATACTGGATTTACATAACAATTTGGATGAAGATAGATAGAGAGAGATCAAGAAAGGAACTTGAGCTTGAAAGGAAATTAAAGGAGAAGAGTGAGAGAAATTACCTTTAGAATCCTCCTCTTGAGATCCTCTTTAAGGAAGCTAGGCTTGGTCTTTTGATGAGACCAGAAGCTTTTGGACGTGGGGGATGAGCTAGGGAAGGTGTTTGGGCAGAATTTAGAGAAGGCTTGGAGCTTGAGAGGTGTGAGGAAAAGAGGGAGTGTAGGGTGACTTTTATAGTGGAGGGGAGAGGGGTTTCTTTAATATAAAATTGATTAGTTTATTAATTTCACCTAAGACAAGGAATAGTGAGTCTTGGATGACTATGAATAGTAAATTTGACTTGTGAATTCGGGATTTGGGTGCTTACATCACTTGTGATGTCAGGAATAGTGGGTTTTAATTAAAATGCATATATATGATAAATTAATGTATTCTACTATTCATCAAAAATTCAAGTATCTCAGAAAAATCCCAAAATTTTACCCCAAACATTTTTCGACGTGTAGAATCCAAAAATGAAGTCCATTTTTCAAAAATAATTTTCTAAATATTATTAATTTAATATTTAATTAAAATCATAATTTACTTAAAAAACAGTTTTTAAAATTAAAACTGATTTTGCAGTTCTTTAAAAAATTACTTAGGGTCTTATAAAATTATCTAAAAAATATTAGACATTGATTCAATAATTTATGAATATATTTCAGGAAAATAAAAATTCTTTTAAATTAATTAATTAATTATAATTAATTATTTATGACTTATAAAATACCAAAAACGTTTACTAAGGTCAAATTATCACCTTCTATGATGTCTAAATTTTATTTTATTATTCATAGGTAATTTTACTCTTATTTACTATTTATAAGGGTCATATTACTATTCATAAGGGTAGGTTACTATTCATAAGGGTAGGTTACTATTCACCAAAAATTATTTTTGTTTCATTAGACTCCAAAAACTATCTTGAACACAACCGTGTATGTCAGATTTTTAAAATTCCAAACATAGGGGTGACAAATTTATGTTTAAAGGTCACTCATCACTTAGTAGTTCATTATTTTGTGTTTTTATGACATAGATATAAGAAGGGAATTTTCCATTGAAAAACTTTGGGTTGTTACATTCTTCCCCCCTTAAGAAATTTCGCCCCCGAAATTTCACTTTACACAAATAGGTGAGGGTACTTCTCCTTCATTTCCTCTTCCGGTTCCCAAGTTGCTTCCTCAAACTTTTGGTTCCTCCACAACACTTTGACAAGGCGGGTTGTCTTGTTGCGTAGAACCTTATCACTTCGGTCCAGAATTTTTACCGGCTGCTCCTCATATGAGAGATCATCTTCCAACTGTACCACCTCTGAGTTTAGTACATGTGAGGGGTCTGGAATGTACTTCCTCAGTAGTGATACGTGAAACACATCATGAACTTGAGCCATATTCGGTGGAAGTGCCAGACGATAGGCCACAGCTCCTATACGATCAAGGATCTCAAAGGGGCCAATGTACCTTGGGCTTAGCTTCCCTTTCTTCCCGAATCGCATGACTCTCTTCCATGGAGATATTCGAAGGAAGACTTTATCTCCAACGTCGAACTCCTATTCCCTTCGACGATTGTCACTATAACTCTTTTGCCGACTTTGACCAGATTTGATATGTTTCTAGATGACTTGAACCTTCTCTGTCATCTCTTGAACAAGATCGGGACCAAGTAGCTTTCGTTCTCCAACTTCATCCCAACAGGTTGGAGTTCTACATCGCTTCCCATAAAGAGCTTCATACGGAGCCATCTGAATACTCGAGTGGAAGCTATTGTTGTATGAGAACTAAACAAATGGAAGGTGCTGATCCCAAACACCTTTGAATTCAAGAGAGCAGGATCTTAGCATATCTTCAAGTGTCTGAATAGTCCTTTCAGACTGGCCATCAGTTTGGGGGTGATAGGCCGTGCTGAAATTTAATTTAGTACTCAAAGCATGTTGAAGGCTCCTCCAGAATTTAGAAGTGAACCTTGGATCATGGTCAGAGACAATCGAGAGCGGAACACCATGCAACCTCACTACTTCCTTCACATATATCCTTGCAAGTTGTTCAAGTGAGAGGTCTTCCCGAATAGCGATAAAATGGGCAGTCTTGGTGAGTCGGTCAACCACAACCCATATCGCATTATTTTCTCTTGACATTTTTGGGAGACCCATGACAAAGTCCATAGTAACATTTTCCCATTTCCACATGGGTATAGGCAATGGCTGCATCATACCTTTGGACTTTTGCCGCTCAGCTTTAACTTGCTGACATACCAAGAACCTTGATATATATTCCGCAATCTCCTTCTTCATGTTATCCCAACAGAAGTGTTCTCGGAGATCACGATACATCTTGGTACTTCCAGGATGAATATAGAAAGTTGAGCTATGTGCATTATCCAATAGCTCCTTCTTTATTCCGGGTGATGAAGGCACACAAAGCCGCGTTCCAAACCGAATCACACCATCATCGTCGATATGGAACTCTTGCAGCTTCCCTTCCTTTACTGCATTCACCCTCTTTTGTATCTCCATATCATCCCTTTGTTCTTCCTTAATCTTTTGTTGGATGGATGGTTGCGCAATCATTTGGGAAAGGTAGGATGTATCCCCTTCCCTTACGATTCCCAAATCCATCCTTTGCATATCCAAGAAGATAGGGTCTTTCTCAATCCTCAACATGGATAGAGTAGCAGGTTCTTTCCTGCTTAGAGCATCAGCTACCTTGTTCGCCTTTCCAGGATGATAGTGAATAGAGCAATCATAATCCTTGATTAGCTCTAACCATCTCCTTTGACGCATGTTGATCTCCTTTTGTGTGAATATATACTTTAGGCTCTTGTGGTCAGTGTATATGTCACACTTCTCACCATAAAGGTAGTGCCGCCCGATTTTCAAGGCAAAAATCACGGCTGCCAGCTCTAGATCATGCGTCGGGTAGTTCTGCTCATGGATCTTCAACTGTCGTGAGGCGTAGGCTATCACATTATCATTTTTCATGAGTACACAACCCAAGCCTTTCTTTGAAGCATCACTGTATATCACAAAACTTTCTCCACTTTTCGGTAGTGTGAGTACAGGTGCAGTGATCAGCCTTTTCTTTAGCTCCTTGAAGCTTCCCTCACATTCTTCCGTCCATACATACTTTACCCCTTTCCTTGTTAATTTAGTTAGCGGGCTTGACAATCGTGAGAAGTTTCTCACAAAACGTCGGTAGTACCCAGCTAATCCAAGAAAACTACGGATTTCTGTGACACTAGAGGGCCTGTGCCATTCTTCAATCGCCTTTGTCTTTGAAGGGTCCACAGAAATTCCCTCGCTTGTGATCACATGTCCCAAGAACGTGACTTGATTCATCCAAAAGTCACACTTTCTGAACTTTGCGTACAACTTCTCCTTTCTCAATGTCGCCAACACAAGTCTTAGATGTTCTTCATGTTCCTCCTTACTCTTGAAGTAAAAAGAGAATATCATCAATAAACACTACCACAAATTTGTCGAGGTAATGTCTAAAGACTCTATTCATCAAATCCATGAAGATTGCAGGGGAATTAGTAAGTCCGAAGGGCATCACCAAAAACTCATAGTGCCCATACCTTGTACGGAAGGCAGTCTTCTGAATATCTTCCTTCTTCACCTTTACTTGATGATATCCAGAACGAAGATCCACCTTTGAGAAGTATTGAGCTCCTCTTAACTGGTCGAACAATTCATCAATCCTTGGGAGAGGATACTTGTTCTTTATGGTGATCTTGTTGAGTTACCGATAATCGATACACAGCCGCATGGTACCATCCTTCTTCTTCACAAAGAGCACTGGCGCACCCCAAGGTGATGCACTAGGGCGTATGAACCCTTTGTCCAGATGCTCTTGCAGCTGCTTCTTTAAATCCTCCAGTTCGATAGGAGCCATCCTATAGGGGCACTTTGAGATAGGAGTAGCTCCGGGTATGAGTTCAATTGATAACTCTACCTCACGATCCGGGGGAATTCCGGGTAACTCTTCGGGAAATACATCGCCGTATTCCCTTACGATGGGCATTTCCTCAAGGTTGGAACTTTCCTTCGACTCAAACATTTGGGCGAGGTATGCTTCTTCATAGGGAATCATCACCCACACCATTGAAGGATTTTTCAAAGGATAATCATGATATTCCTTTCATTTGTAGAGGAGCATGGGATGGTTCGGAATATGAAAATATATTTCCTTTTCCTGACAGTTGATATGTGCTATATATAACAAGAGCCAATCCATTCCCATTATAGCGTCGAATTCCACCAAGGGAAGTATTACGAGATTTTCCGGAAGAATCTTCCCACATACGTCAACAGGAGAAGAATCAAACACTTGGGTTGCAATGATTGCACCACTTGGTGTTTTTACAGATATCTCTACTTCAAGGTTTCGGGGATTCGATTCTATAGTTCTAGCAAACTTTCAAGATATAAAGGAATGCGTAGAACCAGAATCAAATAAGACTTTTTCCATTCTTGAGTGAATAGGAAGTGTACCTTGTATGACTTCATTATCATGTTCCACCTCCGCAGTAGTGATGACATAAGCCTTCCCTTGTTCCTTTGTCTTTGGTGGTTGTTGGCGCTGATTACCCTCGAAAGATCGAGGTTTAGTGCACTGGTTTGAATAGTGCCTTAGCTCCTTACAGTTGTAGCATTGAACCACGAGTGGTTCTCTCCTTTCATCAGCTACATTATCCTTCCTTTTCATGTCTCTTCGACACTCGTGAGCTAGGTGTCCTTCTTTCCCACACTTGAAGCATTTCCCCGTCCCTTTGAGGCAGTTCCCATTGTGCAACTTCCCACATTTTTGGCAAGTGGGTCGTTGTATTTTCTTCCCATATTTATCACTAGATCCACCAGCTTGAAACTCCATCTTTCTTTTCTTATCACCATAGCCATGGGACCATTCTCCAAACTCCATCTCCACCTTGAGAGCACACCAAACAACTTCTTCATAACTCCCAAAGTCTCGAATTGTAAGAGATTTTCGAAGATGTGGTTTTAATCCACTAAAGAATCTATCAATTTTGCTATCATTGTTGATAACAAAACCCGAAGAATACCTTGCGAGCCTTGTGAAATTTGCTTCATAGGTTGTGAAAGATTCTCCTTCTTTTTGCTTGAGCTCTATGAATTCTCTCTCCATCTTCGTGCGAAGAGTTCGTGGGAAGTACTTATTAAGAAACATTATCTTAAAGTCTTCCCATTCCATCTCTTCAATTTCCTCCCTTGGCTTGGTGTTCTTAATCAAAGCCCACCATTGATCAGCTTCTCCATATAGACGATAAACGGCTAGAGTCACCTTCTCCATCTCGGAACAGTGAAGAACAAAAAAGATCTTCTCCATGGAGTTGACCCACTGTTCCGCAACTAGTGGATCAGAAGTTCCACAAAACGTCGGTGGTCGTTGCCGCATAAAACATTCGATAGCTAGTTGCTCCCTCTTTGGTGAAGGAGGACGTTCCCCATTATTATGGTTATTATTCATAAACTGGGATAATTGGGTAAGCATCACCATGAAGTTTTGAACTCCACCTCCAAAATCATTGGGGATGTCGTTCGGGCAATCGTTGCATTGGCCTTCACAAGAGTTGTTGGCCTGATTTCTCCTGGTTCCCACCATTTTCTAAAATAGAAAAGGTTAGAACAAAACATAAGTAAACAAGTCATGAATAACTTATCCTTTTAAACAATTATACCAAAAACATAACATATGGGATCCCTAGGTAAATATCCTTGTGTGCATATTTGTACTTAGTCTCATGCTAGAGGTTTTCATTAGGGTTCACTAATCCTAATTCCCAAATTAACTAAACCTTTCCTTTGATACCAACTATAGTGACCTGAAATTTTCTTACATTACTATTACATCATTTCAAAGATAAACAACATAATAGTATTACACATGGAGGATCCAGAGGTTTAGTGTATTGGGCAAACTAGGACAACACATAACAAGTACAACATCAAGCATAAAAATTCATTTAATCTCTTCTTCTATAACTTCTTAGTAGCACTTGTCCTATCCTTAGTACATGTAGCCACCTGAGGATATACATCAAAAGGGGTGAGCTAAAAGCCCAGTAAGAGGATAGATAAGAACAATATAGCATGGGGTGAGCATAATCATGACATAGGAAGAAGATCTTGAACATGAGAGGAGCATAAACAATAAACTTGAAATGTGGCAAAGCATAAAAATGAAACATCATGTCTTAGTGGTTAACTACCACTCATACTTGTGAACAAATCTAGAATCATGTTCACGCATCATTTCACATTTACTCATGAGATTCATCACTTTACCCAATGCATTGGAGCGCTATATAATTCCGGGCGCAACCGTCACATTTAAACATTCATATTGCGCTATATAATTCCGGGCGCACCCGTCACATCATAACATTATGATTATCATGCTTGCCACATAGAACACATATCAAACATGTACATAAATAACCCATGTAATGGAATGGGTTTCATCTCATAATAACACATTCATAAGTTTTGGGTTCCCAAAAGAAAGAGGGAACAACATACTTGATATAAGAACCATCAACCTTGAATGAGAGGTAAAAGGTGAGATCTTGAAAGAAGAGTTCTTTTGGAACACATTTTGATGAACATAAAAAACCAATGACAAACATGTATATCCTAGAAAAGTAAGGGAAAAGATGAACAAGATACCTTTGAGGAGTAACCATATCAAAAATGGAGTGAAAGAGGGAGAACCCGAAGGAAGAAAATTGGGTTTGAGATTTCCCCTTACCTTGTACTCGAATGCCTCCTTCTCTTTAATGTCCTGTATAATGACATTATATTCATTAATTATAAATTAAAGAACATTTTATACATTAATATGGTTCATTATGGTTTCATTATTTCATATTATGTTCCTTTGGATGACTTATAGAGTTTAAAAACATTGATCGGGGATGTTCTTTTTCATGGTTTTCTTGAGCGGTCCACTTGTATTCTTAATTTTATGTTTGGGTAGATCATGGGTAAACATCCAGAACTGATATTACATGTTATTAATGATATTACAGAAGCTTGAATGATTTTATAATGAGTTATATTAGATTTAAGTGGACGAATCATTAGATAAAAATTTAATGATGGTTATTTGGGTTAATTTGAGCGGTTTTTGGATCACAACGATCTTGTTTTAACATTTAACTTAGTAATAAGGCCATAGGTTATTTCCAGAACTTAAAATAGAACATAATACATATAAAAAATTCTGGTTCAACCATAAAAATGGTTTCATAACCATATTGAAGGTATAAATGAAAGAAGAGAGCATGTTGTTTTTGAAGGTGATAAATTATCACCACATGAACAACATTCTCTTTAATAAAATAAAAGGAAGTGGGAAAGGGTGTGGGGTGATATAATATACCATTAGAATCATAATATTATAGTATATATGAAATATTAGATTTACAGAACAATTTGGATGAAGATAGATAGAGAGAGATCAAGAAAGGAACTTGAGCTTGAAAGGAAATTAAAGGAGAAGAGAGAGAGAAATTACCTTTAGAATCCTCCTCTTGAGATCCTCTTTAAGGAAGCTAGGCTTGGTATTTTGATGAGACCAGAAGCTTTTGGACGTGGGGGATGAGCTAGGGAAGGTGTTTGGGCAGAATTTAGAGAAGGCTTGGAGCTTGAGAGGTGTGAGGAAAAGAGGGAGTGAAGGGTGGCTTTTATAGTGGAGGGGAGAGGGGTTTCCTTAATATAAAATTGATTAGTTTATTAATTTCACCTAAGACAAGGAATAGTGAGTCTTGGATGACTATGAATAGTAAATTTGACTTGTGAATTCGGGATTTTGGTGCTTACATCACTTGTGATGCCAGGAACAGTGGGTTTTAATTAAAATGCATATATATGATAAATTAATGTATTCTACTATTCATCAAAAATTCAAGTATCTCAGAAAAATCCCAAAATTTTACCCCAACCATTTTTCGACGTGTAGAATCCAAAAATGAAGTCCATTTTTCAAAATTAATTTTCTAAATATTATTAATTTAATATTTAATTAAAATCATAATTTACTTAAAAAACAGTTTTAAAATTAAAACTGATTTTGCAGTTCTTTCAAAAATTACTTAGGGTCTTATAAAATTATATAAAAACTATTAGACATTGATTCAATATTTTATGAATATATTTCAGGAAAATAAAAATTCTTTTAAATTAATTAATTAATTATAATTAATTATTTATGACTTATAAAATACCAAAAACGTTTACTAAGGTCAAATTATCACCTTTTATGATGTCTAAATTTTATTTTATTATTCATAGGTAATTTTACTCTTATTTACTATTTATAAGGGTAATATTACTATTCATAAGGGTAGGTTACTATTCATAAGGGTAGTTTACTATTCACCAAAAATTATTTTTGTTTCATTAGACTCCAAAAACTATCTTGAACACAACCATGTATGTCAGATTTTTAAAATTCCAAACATAGGGGTGAAAAATTTATGTTTAAAGGTCACTCATCACTTAGTAGTTCATTATTTTGTGTTTTTATGACATAGATATAAGAAGGGAATTTTCCATTGAAAAACTTTGGGTTGTTACATTTTCAATATGCTATACATATTATATCTTTTATTTTTCTTCCTTTATTGTTTTTGTAACATTGACTTCATCCACCTATTGCTCTTCTTCATCTTAAAACCAAACTATCCCTACATTAGAAATTACTGGTAAGTTTTGTACAAGGGAATTAAAATTTGAAATAATTTGACCAAGGTTGTTAGTTATTTTTACTTGTTCTATTAGTTTTGAATCATTGTTATCTATCCTATTATCCATAACTTGAATGTACCATGTGATAAATTCAGTAAGTATGTATTTTAAGTTTTTCTTATGCGGTTTCTAGAATGAAGGGTCTTCTTGAGTGTAATGTATAGTCCATTAATCACCTCGGTATCCTTGATATTCATGATCTCCTCCATAGGGATGGTAACATGCGTCTGTCCACTATTGAAGTTGGAATTTTTTATTTCTAGAAGAATATGAATCATTCTGGTCATCTTCTTGCTATGACCACCATTCTGAATTTAGTGCCACCCATGTGGTCCCATACTTCTAATATTCTATGTGTTCTGATGGTGGTGAAACATAAGAATGATGAATCTGATAGTTCATTATGTGAAATAACAAAAACAACTAGGCATATATAAATGAAAAATAAAAAATTGAAAACAAAATCTAGACTAAAATTAGTAGACAAAAACGTGATAAGAAAAGTATTTTATCTAAGAAATTAGTCTCGAGTCGAAAAATGTGCTCCGATGATCCCCAAAAATGGTGTCAAAATTTGGTGTTTCTGAAATAATTCATTAAATCCTCTAGGTGTAATCAAATTATAAATTTATAATACCCTAAACTACACTATCTATAAAGGTGTATAATAGAGGAAGTATGAGGTCAATCCACATAGTGTAGGGAACACGACAATGACAACACATGACCAAAGGTTGGGTTATCCTGATTTTGATTAATTTTATTTAAACTAATTAAATGAATCATAAATTAAATAATTAAAATTAAGACATAAATATAGTAAAAGACAAAAGAGAGGGAAATCAATTTCCATTGGTGGTTCTGATAAAAAGAAATCCTAACTGAACTTGAAAAACAATAATACACATTGGTTGCACAATTAATTAATTTTATCGATAAATGAAATGATCAATACCTATAAATATACCCTATAAAACTAATTCTTTATGTCTAGATGAATTAAAATATCATGATGCAATAGTATCAGATTGAAAACATAGAAGAATAATCCAATTCAATGGTTGTGAATTAACTACCTTTATCATGTTGGGTTTCATATACTATCAAACACAATTGATTTGTGATTTAATAACCGACATGAAATTAATGAGTCTCAAGAAAATACTAATTGAATATAATCATTATGCAAGAGAATAAAGAAATAGAATAGTTTGTTACGCACCCATTTTGATGGATTTTTCTCTCCCCTATGAATTTAACCAATTATCATTGGGTGATTGTCGATGATGAATAAACTAAAATATATAACAGAGATATTAGAAAAAAGAGAATAAATAAAATATAATGGAATTAAACTATAAATAATCCAATATTTATATCAAAATTGAAAACAAAAAAGTAGAAGAATGGAAAGAAGAATAAAAAACTAACTACGGTGGGTCAGAACCCTAGCAACTACCCCTGGAAGTCGAACCTCTATACCTAGAATGAATCCCTTTTTCATTGGTTAGAACCCATATTTATAAACCATGAAGTTAACCTATGGATTCCCCAGGTAAAAAACTATGTTTGATGGTCGTTCTGGGTTATATGGTTGGTCTCTCATCAAATAGATATATCAAATACCAAATTTGGGTTAGTTGGGAAAGTTTCACAATTTGTAATATGTTCATTCTATGAAAATCATGAGAATCCCTTTTTTTATAATTTTTCTACTTCATACTATGTACTTATTTTACTCATTGTATATTTTAAACATCTTTAACATAGTACACGATGTGAATTTCCAGTTTCCAGTACTAGAAGCCTCGTTTTGCTCCCGTTATTCAATTTTGAGCCTTTGGAACATCCTGTGATCACCAAACATCATGGGAAAACTTCTTTCAATAGAGATATTGATCCATTTAAATTAAATATTTATTCTAAGATTAATCTTATTTTTTTTGTCATGCTATGTCACTTCACGTCGTGGTGCGAAGTGCCTTTATCTTCAAAAAATGTAATGATTTCTTTCATATTATTCCAAATGTCTATCCTACCATAAGAATATATGAAACATTAATATCAAGAATGAATCTCATATTTAATCAATTAAGAAATATAAAAACACATGAATATATAGATATGAAATAGAGATATCAGTGACCCCCAATCCCAACTCCAATAGGCTAGGGTCTGGAGACAAGTGTTGAGAAGGCATAAACCAAAATGGGAGGACTTAACATAATGTACTTTTATTCATGCACACAACCATCTAAATGAAAAAGTGTAGAGGAATAATAAAATAATGAAGCATCTAGAGTATAATAATTCATGTAATAATCTCTAGGGAATACATCAAAGTATGATAATATAAAACTAAAGCATAAAGGGGAAAAACACATGCCCAACTAGAAATGATATTCCAACCAGACAACAACTATAAAAAAGGAAATCTAGAGAGAGACTAACTCTTAATATCTAAGTCTGACCACTGAAAACAGTCAATGCATCCAACTATCACAATGCTCCACCAAAGTCACATTTGATATACCTATCATCTGTAGAATACACGACACATGCGGGAAAAGATCATGTAGGGGTGAGTATATACATACCTAGTAGGATGCCTCGAAAACCATAAAGGGAGTAATATATTGATACAATAATAGTCATATCAACCCATAAGTAAGAGGGTAAAAAGAAACCTAATAGATATATTCTCATAAAGAAACCCAAGTGAGAGAGAAAGGTGATATCCATATCTACAACCTAGCTAAAAACTACGAGGATTACTATAGTTTCAAAGGTCCAACCATGATGCCCAACATCAGATAAAAGTACATAAGAATCCTTATGGAGGACCCGCACCTCTCCACTGTGCTCCATAGTCGAGGGGGTATAATCTCCAATGGAGGACCCACTCCCCAAAAAATATCAAAAATGGGGGGTACCACCCTATAGATAGAGCACCCATTCCCAATGTTTTATGGGGGTTTACAACCCTACCTATCTAATGAGTATGGGGGACATGTACCCTAGTGTGATAGGGGGTTTCCAACCCCAGAAACTCTCAAATGATCCCAATAATCACTACTTTCAATCAAGAATAATTGATAGAAGTGTCATTCTCAAAACACCTGCACCATATATCACAATCTACTATAAAGGCTTCCATCACATCCCATAGAAAAACCCTATAATCTCCTATCAATATACAACATCCCATCTCCACCATGAACAACCCTTTGACCATACCCATTCAACTGAATATCATGAAAAATAAAAAGAGCTGGGTAGTAAAGGAAAATATTGGCTTAAAATGCGGCTTAATCCTAAAAAGGTCCTTCATGGATTATATGGGATAAGAAATATCAATTTAAAAGTGGGTATTAAGGATAAAGGGGAAATAAAAAAACTACCTCAATCATTTTAAAATGAAATTTTTCATTCATAAATTTGAAAAAATATCAATGAAAGTCCTAGTATGTTTACATTCCCAAATATTAACTTATGAAATTTTCTTATAAAATAATAGAAAATAATTGGTCTAGAATCCTCTTAAGAATGAGAATATAATATAAGTCAATCATATCATGTAATGGACATAAAAAATTAGTTTACTCAAAGAAAATTTCTAGGAATAAACACTGAGAAAATAAATCACATCAGCAATCATTTTCAAGAAATTCCAAATTGGAGTAAGAAAGTGACTCTTAAAATGTCCATTTATATCTTTTAAATTTATGGGAATGATATTTTAAAATTTCTAACATGTAAAAATACTTCTTCTAAGTGATGAAGACTCTTAGATCAACGAGTATAAGATAAAAAATTAAATCATTTTTGTGGGTGAATCTAATTCAATTCAGTTCATCAAACAATTCAATTAATTTTTTTATTTGTTTTTTAAATCATATTGAAACAAAACTAGGGATGTAAAAATACAAGTGAAACAGTACTACCCTTATATTGATGCTTTTGAATTTTTTCTCAGGTTCTATATGACCTAGGTTCATTACATGAACTGTGATCTCAAAACATGAATTTAACTCACAATGTGAATTGGACTCACAATGCTTCTATATGCATCACTTGATTTGCTTCCTGATTCTCACTTACATGGGCCTAATAAATAAAAATAGATAATGAAATTAAATCTACTTTTAAATTTGACAGTATTTGCATCAATAATATAAAGATACCAACTATGAGAAGATCTATTAAACTAATCTAATAAAATAAATATAAGTCCTAGAAATCAATTAAAAATTTTGGGTTACCACCTAGTAGCTGCTCATTTTTTATGATCATTTAGATCAACCTATACATTTCATTGGTAATTGGATCATTTTATAAATCTAACCATCTTGGATTTATCCACTTTCAACTTTGTTGTGCATATGATGTAGTTTATCACTTCATACTCTATTGGTTCTTCTTGATTCGTACTTGTGGTGGGCCATAGATTGAGGTTATATTCAAAGAAAATACATAGAAATCTAAATCCAACCAACACAACTTATTCCTTTTCTTCATTAGGTTCACACTATGTAATGAATTATTTAGTTAGAGATACCTTTTTCTCCACTTCTTCTTTAAATTGAAGGAGGGAGTCCCATTCTTCTTCAATCTCTATAATTACAGTGAGGTTGATGCATGTGTGATAAACATCCTATTTCTTCAAACTTTATTCTTACTTTGATTATATGGATTTTACTAATTCAACATACCACTCATCTTTCTCTTCAAACATACAATCGAAAAATTATATCATGTTTCTTTTTTACTCTTCTTGCAATTTCAATAGGTATTCTCATTGTTCTTCTTGGTCTGTTAGTATGTGAAAAAGTGATGCCTTAGGTTATAATACTCCTTTTAAAGATAGAGTTTTATCTTTTTCATCATTTTCAATATGCTATACATATTATATCTTTTATTTTTCTTCCTTTATTGTTTTTGTAACATTGACTTCATCCACCTATTGCTCTTCTTCATCTTAAAACCAAACTATCCCTACATTAGAAATTACTGGTAAGTTATGTACAAGGGAATTAAAATTTGAAATAATTTGACCAAGGTTGTTAGTTATTTTTACTTGTTCTATAAGTTTTGAATCATTGTTATCCATCCTATTATCCATAACTTGAATTTACCATGTGATAAATTCAGTAAGTATGTATTTTAAGTTTTTCTTATGCGGTTTCTAGAATGAAGGGTCTTCTTGAGTGTAATGTATAGTACATTAATCACCTCGGTATCCTTGATATTCATGAGCTCCTCCATAGGGATGGTAACATGCGTCTCTCCACTATTGAAGTTGGAATTTTTTATTTCTAGAAGAATATGAATCATTCTGGTCATCTTCTTGCTATGACCACCATTCTAAATTTAGTGCCACCCATGTGGTCCCATACTTCTAATATTCTATGTGTTCTGATGGTGTTGAAACATAAGACTGATGAATCTGATAATTCATTATGTGAAATAACAACAACAACTAGGCATATATAAATGAAAAATAAAAAATTGAAAACAAAATCTAGACTAAAATTAGTAGACAAAAACGTGATAAGAAAAGTATTTGACCTAAGAAATTAGTCTCGAGTCGAAAAATGTGCTCCGATGATCCCCAACAATGGTGTCAAAACTTGGTGTTTCTGAAGGAATTCATTAAATCCTTTAGGTGTAATCAAATTATAAATTTATAATTCCCTAAACTACACTAGCTATAAAGCTGTATAATAGAGGAAGTATGAGGTCAATCCCACAGAGTGTAGGGAACACGACAATGAAAACACATGACCAAAGGTTGGGTTATCTTGATTTTGATTAATTTTATTTAAACTAATTAAATGAATCATAAATTAAATAATTAAAATTAATACAAAAATATAGTAAAAGACAAAAGAGAGGGAAATCAATTTACATTGGTGGTTCTGATAAAAAGAAATCCTAACTGAACTTGAAAAACAATAATACGCATTGGTTGCACAATTAATTAATTTTATCGATAAATGAAATGATCAATACCTATAAATATACCCTATAAAACTAATTCTTTATGTCTAGATGAATTAAAATATCAGGATGCATTAGAATCAGATTGAAAACATAGAAGAATAATCCAATTCAATGGTTGTGAATTAACTACCTTTATCATGTTGGGTTTCATATGCTATCAAACACAATTGATTTGTGATTTAATAACCGACATGAAATTAATGAGTCTCAAGAAAATACTAATTGAATATAATCATTATTCAAGAGAATAAAGAAATAGAATAGTTTGGTACGCACCTATTTTGATGGATTTTGCTCTCCCCTATGGATTTAACCAATTATCATTAGGTGGTTGTCGATGATGAATAAACTAAAAGATATAACAGATATATTAGAAAATAGAGAATAAATAAAATATAATGGAATTAAACTATAAATAATCCAATATTTATATCAAAATTGAAAACAAAAAAGTAGAAGATGGAAAGAAGAATAAAAAACTAACTACGGTGGGTCAGAACCCTAGCAACTGCCCCTGGAAGTCGAACCTCTATACCCAGAATGAATCCCTTTTTCATTGTTTAGAACCCATATTTATAAACCATGAAGTTAACCTATGGATTCCCCAGGTAAAAAACTATGTTTGATGGTCAATCTGGGTTATATGGTTGGTCTCTCATCAAATAGATATACCAAATACCAAAGTTGGTTTAGTTGGGAAAGTTTCACAATTTGTCATATGTTCATTCCATGAAAATCACGAGAATCCCTTTTTTTTATAATTTTTATACTTCATACTATGTAATTATTTTACTCATTGTATATTTTACACATCTTTAACATAATACACGATGTGAATTTCCAGTTTCCAGTACTAGAAGCCTCGTTTTGCTCCCGTTATTCAGTTTTGAGCCTTTGGAACATCCTGTGATCACCAAACATCATGGGAAAACTTCTTTCAATAGAGATATTGATCCATTTAAATTAAATATTTATTCTAAGATTCATCTTTTTTTTTGTCATGCTATGTCACTTCACTTCGTGGTGCGAATTGCCTTTATCTTCAAAAAATGTCATGATTTCTTTCATATTATTCCAAATTTCTATCCTACCATAAGAATATATGAAACATTAATATCAAGAATGAATCTCATATTTAATCAATTAACAAATATAAAAACACATGAATATATAGATATGAAATAGAGATATCAGTGACCCCCAAGTCCAACTCCAATAGGCTAGGGTCTGGAGACAAGTGTTGAGAAGGCATAAACCAAAATGGGAGGACTTAACATAATGTACTTGTATTCATGCACAAAACCATCTAAATGAAAAAGTGTAGAGGAATAATAAAATAATGAAGCATCTAGAGTATAATAATTCATGTAATAACCTCTAGGGAATACATCAAAGTATGATAATATAAAACTAAAGCATAAAGGGGAAAAACACATGCCCAACTAGAAATGATCTTCCAACTAGAAAACAACCAGAAAAAAGGAAATCTAGAGAGAGACTAACTCCTAATATCTAAGTCTGACCACTGAAAACAGTCAATGCATCCAACTATCACAATGCTCCACCAAAGTCACATTTTATATACCTATCATCTATAGAATACATGACACATGCGGGAAAAGATCATGTAGGGGTGAGTATATACATACCTAGTAGGATGCCTCGAAAACCATAAAGGGAGTAATATATTGATACAACAATAGTCATCTCAACCCATAAGAGGGTAGAAAGAAACCTAATAGATATATTCTCATAAAGAAACCCAAGTGAGAGAGAAAGGTGATATCAATATCTACAACCTAGCTAAAAACTACGAGGATTCCTATAGTTTCAAAGGTCCAACCATGATTCCCAACATCACATAAAAGTACATAAGAATCCTTATGGAGGACCCGCACCTCTCCACTATGCTCCATAGTCTAGGGGGTATAATCTCCAATGGAGGACCCACTCCCCAAAAAATATCAAAAATGGGGGGTACCACCCTATAGATAGAGCACCCATTCCCAATGTAGTATGGGGGTTTACAGCCCTACCTATCTAATGAGTATGGGGGACAAGTACTCTAGTGTGATAGGGGGTTTCCAACCCCAGAAACTCTCAAATGATCCCAATAATCACTACTTTCAATCAAGAATAATTGATAGAAGTTCCATTCTCAAAACACCTACACCATATATCAAAATCTACTATGAAGGCTTCCATCACATCCCACATGAAAAAACACTAAGGATAGGCTACTCGTGGGCCAAAACCCGAGTCCTGAAGAAGGAGAAATAGAAAGTAGAAGTTCCTGGGAGAAGTACACGTCGTGTACATGGGGCCACATGGCATATGACCTTGCCTCATTTCCTAGGTGTGTTATCACTTTGAAATGGCTTGTGAAGCCATGTCATACTACACGATGTGTCCACATAGGCACACAATGTGTATGTCTACCTAGGGTCTTAGGCGTGTATTCCTGGCACACATCTTGTATGGCCATGTATATATACACGTCGTGTCTCCTAGGGTACACAACATATATGACTAAACTAGGTCGTAGGTGTGTGAAGTTGGCACATGGATTAGCCACATGGGTAGGGATACTTGACAGGTGGGTCTGACCACATGGAGTGTGAACCTTAACTTAGCGAAAACCATAATCACTATGATAACCCAGAATATACATTGTGTGTTCCTCTAGGATACACGGTGTGTAGATGAAAATTTTTTAGAAACTGATTTTTTTACATGGTTTCTAGATCTACCTTTTCCACCACTATCTTCACCTATTTTATTTCTTGAATTCATCAAAATTTAAGGAAACCTTTTCGACTATCAATTGTTGGCCTCTAGTTGTCGGAAATTGGAAATTTTATCACCCGTACGGAAATATTTCACACATCCATCACCATTTGGGGACCCAAAACCCCATAACCATCTTCCACAAACCTCAAATCCATCATTATCCCAATGAAAAACACTATTAATTCCATTTCACACACATCCACCGTGTATCCGGGGTTCGATTTCGCTCGAATCCAATTTGGAAATTTCAAATCACCGACCCCATGGGTCAATGATAAAGAATGCGAAAAATAGTGGGGTAAAAGTATAAGAACAAAAATGGTAAGCATTTTTGGCTAATAAGATCCAGCCAAAAATTGTTAAGTATGGAACTATGGGAGAAATCAAGGCATAAAAAAATATAAACTGGGTAAAAAACTCAATTCATATTTGGAATCATTCGAAGAACGAGTAATCATATATCAAATAAGAAGATAATAGAATCCATGCTTATCCATTAACTCAAAGGGTGGAAACCAAAAATAATGATCCCTACTTTGATATTGGATTGATCATTGGTGAAGAATACATGTAATAGGAATGGAGAAGAATATTTTATGCGTTCGTCGTTCATATCACAATTCAACTTGATATGTTTGTTATCGTTCTTCGATCTTGATCCCCAAATGAAGGCACTTCCTTATTCTCAGTCTAATCTCATAGGGTTATACGAATAACCCTAAAGATTTACCATAATAGGGTATTAGTAGAGAAGAGGGATAGATCTTG
Source organism: Viscum album (assembly GCA_963277665.1). NCBI lineage: Eukaryota > Viridiplantae > Streptophyta > Magnoliopsida > Santalales > Viscaceae > Viscum > Viscum album. The sequence goes on along the minus strand of OY728136.1, from coordinate 1,285,182,666 downwards.
GCATTTAAAACAAACAAACAAATAAACAAACAATTTATTTAAATAATGCACTTCCAATATCCATCTTCCATAAAACTTTCGATGATGAAAAACCTTTTGTCCTTCCTAGGGTAAACCCCATGTGATTGAATCAACCATGGTCTCATATTTACAATATGAGGTCCTAGAAAATGGAAAATCCATTTATTCCAAAAAGAAATCATTCACATGATATAATATATTTAATATTTTTAATATATAAATACCAAGCCTATTTGGGCTCTAGAATATCATGCTGATTCAATGCCCGGCTCTGAAAATATTCCTTAAAATATTCCACCATCTTATAAGAAAAAAACAAAGTCATTAAATTGTCCCCTCCTTTAAGTATTTTCACCCCAAAAATCACAAGATACAAAAAGGTGGGGGTACCGAGACCAAATATGGATCTCATGATCCCATGATCACTCTTTCATGCTCCCATGTTGTCAAAGTACACATACCAAATTGATGGTTCATCCATGTAGGATCCTATCCTACCAGCCCTCGATCGCCACTAGGTACTCCATGAAGGTGGATCCATCCTCACTGTCTTGAACTCCCGAATCAATAATATGCATTGAGTAATTCATGTATCTCCTCGGATATGAAAAATAGAATATGTCATGCACTTTTTACAACTATGAGGGTAATTACAAGTGGTAAGAAACCTCACCAACCCTCTAAAGGATCTCAAATGACCCGATGAACCTTGGGGATAACTTGCCTCCTCAAACAAATATTTGCAATCCCTATCATGGGGATACACTAAAGAAAACATGGTCTCCCCACTCAAAATCTTAATGCCTATGAAATTGATCTACCTAAGATTTATATATACTTTGGGTTGTCCTCCTACACTCATGGATCACCTATACTTTCTCCTTCATCATCTCCACCATATCTGGCCCAATAAGAGATGTCACTCTAATCTGAGTCCAATATAAATATCACCTATAGGGTATCCTATAGAGGGACTTGAAAGGTGAAATTCCTATATTAGTGTGATAGCTGTTATTATAAGAAAACTCTACCAATGGAAAGTGATCCTCCCAACTCCTGATAAAGTCCAACATGTAGGCTCTTATCATATCTTCCAATACCCGGATGGTCTACTCGGTCTTCCTACCCGTCTGGAGGTGAAACAATTTACTAATCCCCAAATAGGTCATGAAAGGCTCCTATAAGACTCAAAATAATCACGATTTTAAATGATCATCATGGTCAGATACAAACATTGAGGTACCCTATGAAGTCATATGATCTTCCTCATGTAAAATTGCCCAAAACTCTCAACCAAACTCTATCCCTAATGGAAATAAAGTGCATCAAATTAGTGATTCATACAAGAATCACCCAAATAGAATCATTTAATTTCACTCTATGGAAACCCCATCACAAATTCCATAGATATTCCATCTAACTTCCACTCCATGATCTCAAGTGGTTGTGTCAAACTTGTCGGAACCTGATGCTCAGCCTTTACCTGCTGACATGTGAGACACCGAGTGAAAAAATAAACAACACTAATCCTAATTATAGACCACCCAAACTTCCATTGAAGGTACTTATACATATTTTCTACACTGGGATATACATACTAGGTTGAATTTTTAAACTCTCTCATCACCTCCTCTCGAAATGTGACTAAAACCACTATCCATTCATGGAAAAGGATGATGCGCTCCCCTATTTTAGAAAATCCATCTAGTTCATCTCCTAAGGATATATATTCATGCAGAACCTCATAATAAATGTATCCTAGTTGAGCCTGACTCACATTCTGAAGAAGCGAAGGAGTCACCACTATCGAATGAAGAAAAACTGCACCCTCTCCTCCACTAGGGTCAGCTACAATGATGCCAACTACTCAGATGTCTCCTCCACCAAGCGAGTATGGGAATTCCTGATAAGGGAATCTACCAACAAATTTACCTTTCTAGGATTATATAATATCTAGAATTCATATTACTATAGGAACACCAACCAAAACCTTTGTCTTAGGTTTAGATCTCTCAAAGTGAATATGTACCTAATACTCTGGTGACCTGAGTAAACAAAAAAACTCTCACCTAGAAGATAGAGCCTCCAAATATTCATGGTGAAGACTACCACTACAAACTCTAAGTCATGGGATTTGTAATTATACTCATGGGTTCTTTACTACCTCAACACATAAGTGATCACTTATTTCTTCCACATGAACAAAAAATTGATCCTAGCTCTAGAGGCATCATATAACACCATGTACTCAATGAAATCCTCGAGTAGTATCAAAAAAAGTGCAATGGTTAGCCTCTGCCTAAACTTCTCAAAGGATCTTTGACACTACTCAGTCTAGAAAAAAGGTTGTCCTTTATGCTTCATGGTATTCAAAGGGGATTAAATCATGTTTAAATCATTTATGAACCTCCTATAACACCCCACTAAACCAAGTAAACTCCTTACCTCCGCCACGCTCTTGTGTGGATCCCAAGAAAGAATCGTATCAATATTCTTCAAGTCCATAGCTAAACCATTATTAGAGTTAAAAATACCTAAAAAGTTAACCTCAAGGATAAAAAATTACACTTTAAGAGATTACTATAAATCTGGTGCTCTTAGAGTAAGTTTAGGACTATCCTCAAATTCTCTTCATTCTCATTCTTTGACGTAGAGTAAAAAATTATGTCATCAATGAAGACAACTACGAATCAGTTTAAGTATGTTTGGAAGATCCATTTCATAAGAGACATAAAAAAATGAGGTAATTAATCACACCAAAAGGCATCACCAGGAACTTGTAGTGTCCATAGAGACATCATAATGTTGTCTTAGGAATATCATCCTCACGAACCCTTAACTGGTGGTAGACAGACCAGACATAAATATTTGATAAACAACTCAAATCTATCAACGAGTCAAAGAGTTAATAAATCCTCGGAAAGGGGTACTTGTTAGTTATTATTACCTAGTCTAGGTGATGATAATCAATACAAATCCACAAGCTCCCCTCATCCTTTTTTCATGAAAAAATATAGAGTTACACAGGGGACACACTGGTTTAGATAAAACCTTTCTCCCAAAGGTCCTCCAAATACACCCTCAGCTCTTGGAGATTGGTAGGGGCTATAAAATATGCTATAGAATATTTTAGTGAGTCCCTAAGGTGCAATTTGATGTATAAGTACATATCCTGCCTTAGAGGTAGTCCCAAAACATCTTTGGGGAATACTTACAGGTAATCCTACACTACTAAAGAAAGATATATATAACACCCTGACCTAGAATCCACTATCCAATTCCCTGATTTGGTGGGTCACCTATCCTCAATCATGCCTTCCCATATTATAGAGGCTTCCGACTAGCAGTGAGGGTCTATGAAAGAACAATGGGGAGACTATACCCTCATGATCAAAGTGTAACATAGCGGTATAATATCAACAATCAATAACGGAAGTAGTAAATTATCCAGACAGAAGATAAACATCCAAAATAGGATTATATAAACAATCCCAAAATTAATCTCATATACAATATTATGTGTCATTTCATGTATCTAAAAAGTAGGAAAATAGGTATATAGACAGCCAGTATAATACATGTATCAAAATACCAAAAATAAAAAAAGGAATATCCTAGATAACATCATGATCCTAGCTTAGTCCCATGATCTCCTACTCCTAAGAAACCAGAAAACCAAGCATCATATAGTGGGAACTTTCCCTAATCCCTACCTGCATCCAAGAAGTTTTTCCAGGTACCCAACGGTGGCCCGAACAAGATTTGAGATAATACTTAGCAGGCCACCACCAACATTGTCTATAACATCTCTAGTATGTGTATAACAAGCTAAAGTAGTGTGAAATATATATCATAGGTATAATAGTACTGAATGTAAAGTGATCAAGTCAGGTGGTACAATTCATCCTACCAAGGCTCCTCATAAAAAAACAGTCAAGCTCCCATAAACAAGGGAAACTATAAAACATACAAGTAGTCACAATAACTATCCAATATAATAATCATAAACTAATAAACATACTAGGGATATCTATAAAACATATCAGAATTCTACAATGGACTCACTATGTATTCACATTTATAACATGAATCATGACCACTATGTATAATCCAGTATAACATTTACCATAATCAATCCATATAATCAAAATTATCCACAATAGTTGCACCATGCAAACAAAAGTGTCAGACCATGAAGGGATGGATCCAAGGTATAGAATAGAAAGGTATCCACATAGAGTCTGAGTAGAATCTTGAAGGAAACTTGGTAATGACTTGGTTGTGGTCTAAGGATCATGTCAAGAGACCGTGTCCATTTTGATCCCATGTAAGCTAGATATAAGGGATAGCAAGGCCCTCGACATCATATAGAATCAGGATCCAAGGATTAAACACGTCTAAGGAATCCACTACCATAATTAAGACCCATGGAGTATAAATATCCATGGAGTCCTATGGAATTAGGATCCAATGCATAGAAACCAAGTAATACACTACCACACTCAATTCATCAATCCATACATTCATTATTTCATAATTAATCACATTCTATAAGTTCATATGACTCATTTACACAAGTGATATAAAATCCATTTAAACAACTAAATTATTTACATCATGTCAACACATATAAATGAGGCATGATATCTCTCCTATCATCTCAATTAAATTCTAATTTAGTTTTAAAAGGGATTCTTCTAAATAGGAAAGCACACATGCACCCCATGGCTAGTATAACAATAGGATGATACAATGGAACACCCCATGGGTGGACTAGGTTGGGGAAACAACCACAAAAAATATCAAAGGTACTAGTGGGAAACCATAACAGGTCCCAATCCATTCGATTCAACTATTTAATTAATTTTAATGGCGATGCTAAAAAGCCTAATGAGAGGCATAATTAAAACTATCTCGATAAAACACCATACTTATAGGAATATATATAGACCACTTACTGTAGGTCTATAATAGAGAAGTCATCCAGTATCGAGACTGATTTCTTCTAGATTGATAAAAAAATGAATAACATATTAAAATCCTAGAAACATGGAATATTATCTTGCACCCAAATAACTCCATCGATATGAAGAAAAATGAATAACAATACAATATGATCAAAGTACTTACGATAGGAATCTAATGCGATGCTCGACACTCGAATCAGAATCCGAATAACGAAACAATAGAAAAGGATATGAATTGAGATTAAAAGGAGATACCAACACCTCAAGGATATACAATAGAGGAAGAATGAAGATAAATTTAAGTTTTAAAAGATTTTAAGGGTGAAATGGTCATTTCTAATATTTTAACTAGTTCACATGGTTTGGCTGCACAATTAGACAAACTGTATGCCAACCGTGTTCCCTTCATTGTGTCAAAGGGGACATCGCATGGTTTCATGTGAATGGTTTTTCTAACCATGCACATACTGTACCCAACACCTCTATAAAAAATTATAGGTGATCTCACACGGGCATGTTCCCCTGACTTCATAGTTTCCTCAAACCATGCATCCATTCCATGGACCCTGACTAGCCCTCACACAGTTTATCAAACCATGAAGACTATCCCACATGGTTACTACTAACCATGTGTCCCTACTTATTTTCCCAAAAAGTTGGTCTCTAGGCTTTGAATAAGACTCAGACACCTCTGATACCCATATTATCTCATTGAGCACTCACAAAAGGTCAAAAAAGAATTTAAAATGAAAAAAAGATCCGAACCTCAAAAAAACCCATGATCTTATAATATTACCCCATTAAAAAAAATTTCCTTGAATTTCCCTTCCAAGGTTGTTCAAGAACCACATGAGAATTAATTTGGCCACTGAGCACATACATCGGCCTCCCACTCTCAAGTCTCATGCTGTAATTGTTCGTGCTTCCATAGCACCTGTACTAGAGGAACTGACTGGCCTCAGAGAACCTTCATTCTCTTATCAACGATATGAATAGGAATCTTCTCAAAGGAAACATATGACTGTAACTCCACCTCATCCAACTACAGAGTGTGAGATGAGTATGAATGATAGCGACATAGATAGATACATGGAAGATGTCGTGCATGGATCAGTACCTATAAGGTAATTGTAACCAATAGGCTACCTACCTGACTCAACCTAGAATCTCAAACAACCTGATATATAGTAGTGAAATATTTCCCTCTATACTAATATGTTTGTGTCCTATCCTTAGTGAGATACATAAAAAGACACAATCCATGAACTTAGACTCTATAGGTCATCTATGTTGATCAACATAAGATTTATGTCTATAATGAGAAGTATCCATCTGTTTTTGAATCAACTGGACCAGATCTAAAGTCTCCTTAATGAGATGAGGTCCAAGAAACACTACCTAACCTATCTCTAACTAGCATAGGGGTGATCAGCATGTCCTACCATACAAATCCTCATAAGGTTTCATTTGTATAGTCACATGATAGCTATTTTTGTAGGAAAAATCATCTAAGGGAATATTCCTCTCCCAAGTGCCCCTAAAATCTAGTACACATGCCCATAGTATGTCCTCAAGAACCTGTATAATGTTCTCTAACTATCCATCATTTTGAGGGTGGTATGCTATTCTTAGAAGCACCTATGTACCCAATGCCCTATGAAAACTCTTCCAAAAATGATATGTAAATCGGGAATCCCTATCCGATACAACAATCTGAGGAACTCAATGAAGGCTCACTATCTCACAGATATACAACAACCCAAGATCATATATTGAAAATGTATCCCTAATTGGTAGGAAATGAGAAACCTTCATGTGCTTATCCACAATAACCCAAATGACATCACTGCCTCATGGTAACCTTGGTAAACCAATCACAAAACCCATCGCATCATCATCCCATTTTCACTCAAGAATGGGTAATTTCTATAAAAGTTTAACTATTCATTGATGTTCTGCCTTCACCTACTGATAGGTGTGACATCTCATGACAAAACTAGATACCTCACATTTTATCCCTAACCACCAATACTAGTGGTGTAAATCACAATACATCTTGGTAATGCTTGGATGTAATGCCCAAAATGAGGTATGAAACTCTCACATAATCTCCTCATGTATGTCTACTAGAACCCAAACATGACCATGAATACAAAGAATCCCATACTCACCTACAGTCCAACCAAGAGGTGGGTCCTCACCTACCACACTCTCCTATAGGACTAGGCCCTCAACATCAGATAAATTCCATATCCTCAATCTATCCAAAAATGTTAGAGGTCAAAAATAAATAAGAAAGGAAAATCTAGACATGAATATCCTACACCTCCAAGTGTATATCTGAAAACAATGCCATAAGTGTCCACTCTTTTCTGGCCTCCTAAATTTCCTATATCTGAGTCCTCCTACTCAGTGCATTGGCCACTGCATTTCCCTTTCTAGGCATATAGGTAAGATCAAATTAAAAGTACTGTAGGTACTCAACCCACCTTCGATACCTAAAATCTAAATCTTGTTGTGTAAATATATACTTGAGGCTTTTGCGGTCTGTGTACACCACAAAATGCTCTCCCAATAAATAATATATCCAAAAAATAAAATGTAAAAAACTGCAACTAACTCAAGATCATGCATTAGGTAATTCATCTCGTGTGGTCTCAACTGATGAGACCCATATTCCATGACTATATCCCTCTACATTATAATTGATCCTAGACTAATACCTGAAGCATCATAATACATAGTGTAGCTCCTGCCCAGATCTGGAAGAATTAGGACTATTGTTGAAGTCAGTCCCCCTTTTAGCTTCTAAAGGATGTCTCATAGGTATCTAACCATAAAAACTTCACAACCATCTTCCTCAATCCTGTAATAGGTTATTATAAGCATGATAATTCCTATATAAAACCCCTATAATGTCCATCTAGGCCTAAGATACTCTATATGTCAAATACTTTCTTGAGATGCTCCCAGGAAAATACATCTCTCACCTTCTCTAGGTCAATTGATACTCTTTTCTCTAAGATAATATGACATAGTAAGTGAATCCTATCCATCCAGAAGTGGAAATTTGTGAGCTTAACATGAAACTGATACTCTCCCAATGTATCCAAAACAATATCAAGATGTTTGGCATGGTTGTGTTGATTGTGAGAATACACCAAGATATCATCCAAAAATACCACCACAAAAGAATCAAAATATGGATGGAAAAATCAGTTCTTTAGCACCATAAAAACTGTTGGCACATTTGTGAGACCGAATGTCACAACCATATACTCATACAGATCATACTTTCTTAGAAAAGTTGTATGAGGTATGTCTACAGGTTGAACATGCACATGATGATATGTAGAACTCAAATCAATTTTTGAGAACACTCGAGCTTCTTAGAGCTGATAAAAAAGGTCATATATCCATGAAAAAGGATACCAGTTCTTAACCGTCATATAGTTCAATTTTCGATAATCCATACATAGCCTGATGGCACCATTTTTTTCACAAAAAGGATTGGCGAACCCCATAGATAAGTACTGAGTCATATAAAACCCTTTGCCTCCAAGTACTATAGCTGCCTCTTGATCTCCTACAACTCTGTAGTAGCCATCCTATAAGGATGAATAGATACTAGTGCAGTTCCTGACACTAGCTCGATATAGAACTCCACCTCTCTCTCATGAGGTAAACTAGAAAAGTTATTTGGGAAAACATACTCGAAACGATAAACCACTATAGGTAAATATACCTTACATGATCCCTAATCATCTAGATACAAACTAGAAATCTGAGCTATCATTTCAACCACCCCAAAATTCTCTAGTCAAGCTTGGCTCACCTGGAGATCCCATTTACCCTTGTGAGTAGAAATTCCACCCTCCGGTGATGTGAAAGACTCCCTCCAATGATAGAAATCAAAATTGTATTAATAAGAAACTAACCAGTCCATCTCGAGTATGATTTCAAACCCTACCATATCTAGGAAAAAAATATCCCATATGAAGTGACACCAACCAATCTCAAGGGGAGACTCCCTACACTAGCATACACCCTTTATTATAATCTCTAACAAAGTATCCAAGGTCATACAACAATCTAAAAATTGAATAACAATCCCAAGTATCTCCACCATAGGTATATATATGAAACTAGGTGAAGCACCTATACAAAAAACAGAGGATTCTAGAGTAGATGAAACTATGATAATACCTCTCAATATAGAAGGTGTGACGCTCTGCTCCATAGGGGTTGGCTATATAAAATATATTTGGCCTAAACCGTGATCCTATGAAATAACCTCACTATCTAGAGTAGGCCCACTCTACTTTTTAGGTCAACTAGTGCATGGATGCCTCAACCATGACCACCACATAAACCTAAATAACCAGTACTACTCCATATTCTAGCCTGATGTGAAGCTATGAATATCGATCCTAAACCTATTGTCAGATTTGATTGCCTTACACTAACTACTAGAGGGAAGGTCTTGTAAAAACGTTGTACAAGGCCCATCCTACTGCAAGCTTGGAACTCAACTGGGTCTCTATCACAATGATTCCTTATATGTTCTCATCGGACACACTGATGACATAAAGAAAAGCTACCATCACTCAAATCATGGATGGTAATCCCCTTGCGATAAGCCTCAAATCGTCACTTTCTAACACTAGAAGCTGAACCACTAGGTCAAGAGGGTAAACTACCCTACTCTGCAACCCCATATTCCCTTAGGTACCAATATAAAATAAGTGTCTCATTCACTATCTCAGTAATAGATATCAACTTTAACACAATGAACTATGATTGAAATTCCTACCTAAGACCTTCCTCGAAGCGTCTCTCCCTCGATAGCTCATCTGCAAGATAAATCAGCACAAAACACTAAAGATCTGTAAATCATATTGAATACCCAATAAAAGTCATCATGACCTGCTCTAGAAGCATGAACTCACTGGTTTGATTTTATCTTATATTATCAGGAAAAAATTAGTCATAAAACCTGGAGTGGAAATCCCTCCAAACCATATCTCAAAGAGTATCAACCTGGTTAAAAAATGTCCCACTAGTGCTTAGATTCTCCCCAAATCATATATGTAGTGAGATTCACTCTACTCTTAGGAGGTGTCTCTAGATGATTAGAGATCTAAAAAGTAGTCTCAAGCAACAACTCAACATCCTGTAGAACTCCATCCCTCAAAAACATGGGCAAATTCTGCTATTGGAATATGTGCGTCAACTCTTCCATAAATGAGGCGGGCTATAAAACTCCCAGAAAAGTTTATATAAAGTGAATAAAACCCTTGTGGAATTGTACCTCAACACTTGTGTTTGGTAAAATTTCTATTGCTTTAACTAGAACTATAATATTATCTACTGATATCCCATGGACCAGCACCTCTAAATCATGGTCTTCATCATCCCCCTAGCATATGACTGGAGTACTTCATGGTGGCATGTCTCTAAAATGCCAAAAACATGCCTTAGAAAATATTTAAAACAAAAGATATTAGATAATAGAATAGGATAGGTCGAATCCTTCCTATAAAGAAATCATACCCCTATTCCTACTCCTAAATCCAGGACTGGATAAAAATAAATAGTTATAAACATCACTAGATACACTACCTACTTCCCAACTCTAAATACAAGTATAGGTCAAGTTATTTGTTTCATTTATTTCCATTTCATTTTAATTCACATTTATGTCACAATTTTATTTCAATGGATGTACCAAATGGTTCACCACTTCCAATCCATAAGGGCCCATACACCTCATGAATCGAAGTATGACATCCACTCAATCCATACTATAACATTTTCCAGTCCATGCAACCAATGGTCCATGACTTAATGTGCCATAATTGGATGCATGGATGTCTTCTATAACCTAAGCATGAAAAAACTATTTTGGTTATAGAATACACTCTAAGCACCAAATTGTTTTCTCAATTTCCTATACAAATCATCTATCAAACCATATATATATCACACAAGGCATATATCACAAATTCATGAAGTCAATAAATTCATTCTATATGACATGGAATGTGAATCCTAATAGGTTCTTAAATGATGCATGACATTAATACCCTCATCTCATCAGGTTACAATAAAATAGAGCCCTCAATATTTTCAATAATAAAATCACAATTTGAGTGCATCACCCAATGGTGGAATCAAATCAACTATAATAAGTAAAATCTAGAAAACAACAATTTTCATTTGTGGCCATTTTTTTTCTTTGTACATGGGTTATATACTCCTAGGAAAAACTCATTACTAAATTCCAAAATCTTTCTAATCTCCTATTTATTTTCAAAAAATAATAAGGAAAAAAAAATGCCACTAATTCCACTTTGTAACATCCTGAACTCGAATCCACTATTCGGTGCCCTGATCCAGTGGGTCACATGTCCTCAAGCATACCTCCCCATATTCTAGAGGCTTCCGGATAACAGTGAGGTTCTATGATGGAATAATGGGGAGACTATACCATCATGGTCAAAGTGTAACGTATTAGTATAATATCAACAATCAATAGTTGGAATAGTAAATCATTCAGAAATAATATCAACATACAGGATAAGAATATATAAAAAATGCCAAAAGTAATCTCATATATAATATGATGTGTCGTGTCATATCTCTAAAAATTAGGAAAACAGGTTTATAGATAGCCAGTATAATACATGTATGAAAATAACAAAAAGACTAAAAAGGACTATCCCAACTATTATCATGATCCTAGCTCAGTATTGTGCACTCCTCATAAGAAACAATAAAAGAAAGCATAGTATAGTGGGTGATTTCCCCCAATCACTACCTTCATCCAAGAAGTATGTTTGGGTACCCAACGGTGGCCTGAATAGGGTGTAAGATAACACTTAGTAGGCTATTAATAACAATGTCTATAACATGTACAGTCTATGTATAACAAGATAAAGCAGTATGAAATATATATCACATGTATAATAGTACTAAAAGTAAAGTGAGCATGTCAGGTGGTATAATACGACCTACCAAGGCTCCTTATAAATAACAGTCAAGCTCCCATAAACAAGGACAACAGTAAACATACAAACATGCATAAGAACTATCCAGTCTCACAACTGTAAATTGATGCCCATACTAGTGCTATCTTTAAAGCATATAAAAATTACACAATGGAATCGCCATGTATTCACATGAACAACCTCTATCATGGACATGTTGTATAATATAGTATAACATTTACCAAAGCCAAACCATATAATCAAAATTATCCAAAATGGACATGTCGTGTAAAAAAATGGTAGAATGTGAAGGGATGGATCCAAGGTATAGTAGACTAAGGCATCCACATCGAGTCCTAGGATAATCTCGATGGAAAATCGGTAATGACTTGGGTGTGGTCCAAGGATCAGATCAATAGACCATGTCCACTGCGAGCCCAATGAAGCTGGATCCAAGGGGTAGCAAGGCCCTCACTATCCTATGAAATCAAGATCCAAGGAGTAAATAGGTCCAAGGAATCCATTACTGTAATTAAGACCCATGGAGTATAAATTTTCATAGAATTCCATGGAATCAATATCCAAGGTATACCAACCAAGGAATCCACTACCATAATCAATTCATAAATCTATACATTCATTATTTCATAATGAATCATATTCCATGAGTTCATCCAACCCATTTCCACAAGTTATATAAAAGATATTTAAACAATTAAATCATTCACATCATGTCAACACATGGAAATAAGTCATAAAATCTCTCATATCACGTCAATTCAATTATAATTTAGTTTTAAAAGGTCTTCCTCTAACTAGGAAATCTCACACACACCCCACATGTGGTATAACAATAGGCCAATATAAAGTCACACCCCATGGGTGGCCTAAGTTGGGACAATAACCCCCAAAAATCTCAAAGTTACTAGTGGGAAACCCAAACAGGTCCCAATCCATTAACTTAAACCATTTAAGTAATTTTAATGATGATATTGGAAAGTCTAATGCACGACACGACAACAACTAGCTCAAAAAACACCAAACTTGTGGGAAAAGGTGTAAACCACCTACTGTAGGTCCATAGTAGATAACTCATCCAATATTGAGCTTTGATTTAGTTCATATTGAGATAAAAACAAATAATGGATGAAAATATTGGAAATAGGTCATATTAGATTTCACCTAAATAACTCTATCGATATGAAGAAAAATGAAGAACAACAGAAGATGATTGAAGTACTTACCAGTAGGAATCTAATGAGATGATCTGCACTCGAATCATAGTTTAAAAAATGAAATAGGATAAAAGGCTATGCATTGAACTTCAAAGAAGATCCCAATGTCTCGAGGATATCCACTAGAGGAATAATGAAGATATGTTTAAGTTTTAAAATATTTTAAGGGTGAAATGGCCATTTACCTTATTTTAACTAGGTCACATGATTTGGCCTCATGGTTGGATGAACTGTGTGACAACCGTGAACCCTTGAATATGTCAAAGGAGACTTCACATGGTTTGATACACACAGTTTGACTCATCATTTGAAAACCATGCCCAATATCTCTTCTAAAAATTGTAGGCACTCCCGCACAGGCATGTGCCCCAGGACACATGGTTTCCTCAAACCGTGCGGCCCTACCATGATCCCTGATCATCCCTCATATAGTTTATCAAACCATGTGGACTATCCCTCATGGTTACTACTAACCATGTTTCCCTATCTTTTTCCCAAAAATTCAGGATTTGGGATTCAAACAAGCCCTAGACACCCCCTATACCCCCATAATCTCATTGGTTACTCACAAAAGTTCAAAACAAAGTATTTAAATTGAAAAAATATGCGTACCTCAAGAAAAAACTATGATCTTACACTATATTATAGAAGATACTATTGAACCAATGTATAATCTCACTAACTGATGGGTGATGGTTTTTAGCTTCCTTCTCGCAAGGCCCACTCATTCAGCCATAAGATCTCTCTCTCTCACAAAGGATAACCCCATCCCATATATCTAAAGACATCTAATTTGCCTACAATGATATTCTATCTAGTAAATCACCATGATCAACTAGACCATATCCAATAAGAATTCATAATGTTTCATCATGAAGACCAAGGGGTACCATGAGAAAATCTCTCCATTGAGAACTAGATCGCACTACTGACATATATGTGATATCATAGAATCATTCCCAGTAGAAACCTATAGCCATATCTATTGGGACAAGGTATCAATGGGAAGATCTATATATTTCACAATGGATATAGAGATGAAGGAGTGACTCACACATGTGTCTAAAATTACTAGGAAAATAGTATAAAAGACAAAGATCGTACCTCAAATCATCTCATGAGTAGCCTAGTCATATCCCTCTACAACTTGAAGTTGACTGCGGCCCCAACCACTAGTTCCCTGAGGCTGAAATGTTCTACTTGGTGGTGGTGGTGTGAGTAGCTCGTATAACCATCCTATACTAATAGATCCTCTCTTTAGATATTCACCAGCTCCTCTACTAGCACTGCCTCCTTGGGGGCCACCCTTTCCATGCTTGGGAGATCCCAAATCCCGAAACTGCCTATGCCATAGTGATCTATCCACTATATACCTACCCTACTCAACATATCAGGTCATAAAATCATGAGACATGTGACCTTTCCCATCCCAAACATAGCCTCACCCCTATCAGGGCTGACTAGATCCTTTGTACAATCCCTGAGCTGCTGACGCATGCATATGAATCCAAGAATGGGGAGTTCTCCTATGATGAGACCCTAGTGACTAATGTCTAGTAGCTAATATAACCAACTTAGACCCATGATTTCCACTACTAGTCCCAACTCTATGGAACCCCTTTATTAGGAAGCTATCTATAACTAGATCCCACTTCAATAATCCGGCATAAGTAGGAATGCATAAGAAGACTATGCTGGCATGCATATCTCTACAAAGACCCTACTCAAACTTCTGTGAACGAAAGAAATCATCTTGTACCATATTAAGGGAGTAATGTGTGAGGTCAATAAACCTCTTAGTGTACTTAAAAACTAACATATCACTATATTGTAGCTCGAGAAGTTTCTAAATCTAAACAGATCACAAGCTTGAAGGGAAATACTTGTCATGAAAAAAATGCTATAAGTATGACCATGATAGATTCACCTCATCATGTGTATGGGTAATAAAACTCCACTTTCACCCTATATATCCATGAATAAGGTTGGCCACAAGGACAACTATCTGATCGATCGAGGTCTGAACAAGCTTGAAAAATCAGATCACTAACTCAAGCCAATCCTCTACTTTATGAGGGCCTAGATCACAATGAAACCTCAATGGTCTCTATCGTTGTACCTCACATAGCATGATAATAATGTGTGTATCACCATCTTGTCTTGATAGAACTATTCACCGATTGATAGGCGGTGACATTTCTCTATGGTCACATAGATGAAACACCTCATGAGAAGGTCTCTAAACTGAGGCCTCATCACTCAACTGATCATCATCATGATCTTATATCGGTATCCTAGCTAGATGTTTTCATGGAGGCATCCTAAAAGTTATTAATACATACCATGTCTAGATGAGAATATATGGGGATTTACATGAAAGTAAAAATATCTAATCTTATATGATGCATATACTAATTATTCCCATACAATTAACATCTTGGTATACCGAGTCGACAAGAAGGTAGTTAGAGTCCTAGTGAATTGATACATTATACACGCACCAAAATTGGTTTACCTAGACTTAAATCCACACTCAATACAATCCAAAACCATTTCTATAAGTTCCCAAACCAATCCTTACCATGGGTCCAACTCCAACTATCAAACTAAGAAGAAATTTCTATAATACTACTCTATCACAACCTGGACCACCGAGGCCTATCTGACTAGAGGAAAGCTGAGTGTGACACCCCAATCCTAACACTAATAGGCCAGGGGATGGTGAAAATTACTGAGAAGGCATAAACTAAAATGGGAGGCCATAGCCTAATTTACCTGTACACACACACACACACACAACCATATCCATGCTAAAGTGAAAAGGAATAATAAAATACTGCAACATCAAGAGTATAACCATACATAAAATAACCTCTAGGGAATACATCAAAGTAAAAAAATATAAAACAAAAGCATAAAGTGTAAAAATACACACCCAATAATAATTGAGGTTTCAACCTGAAAACAATTAGAAAAAGGGAAATCCAGAGAGTGATCGACTCCTAATCTCTAAGTCCAACCACTAAATATTGTTATGCACCAAACTATCACTATTCTCCACCAAATTCACCATCGTTCAACATATTTTCTATATAAAACACAACATGTATGGGAAAATCCCATTTAGGGGTGAGTATATTAATAGCCTATAGGATTACCTGAAAACCATAATGGGAGAAATAAAAAGATATAATAATAGTCAGTTCAACCCATAATCAAGAGGGTAAAAATAAACCCAATAGATATATGCTCATAAAGAAACCCAAGTGAGAAAGAAAGGGTATCTCCATTTACATAGCCTAGATAATAATGTTGAGTTTTCCTAAAGCTCCAAAAGACCAACCATGATACCCCACATCATGCACAACCACACAAGAATCCATGTTGAGGACTTGCACCTTGCCACTATTCTCTACAGTCGAGGGGGAATAATCTCCAGTGGAGGACCCACTCCTTGCCAAAGCTTAAAAATGGGGGGGGGGGGGGTTCCACCTTGTAGATAGAGGACCCATGCCTAATGTAGTAAGGGGGTTTAAACCCTACCTTTGTAATGAGTATGAGGGACCCAAACCCTAGTACGAAAGTGGGGTTTCCAACCCTGAAATATCTCTAATGATCATGCTTAATCACTACCATATATCAAGCATCAATGATAGAAGAATCATACTCGAAACACCTTGTGTTATATCTAAAAAGTCACTATAAAGGATACCATAGTGTCCCACATAAAAAAACACTCATGATAGGCTACTAGTGGGCCAAAATATGAGTCCTTATGAAGGAGATATAGAAAGACGAAGTTCCTAGGAGAAGTACACAACATATACATGGGGAGACATGGAGTGTGGAATCACCTCATAACCAAGGAATGTTCTCCCATAGACATGGATTGGGAAGCCATGTCATACTACACGGTGTGTTCATACAGGCACACAACATGTATGTCTACCCAGGGTCTTGGGTGTGTACACCTAGAACATGACTCAGCTGGCCAATGTATATAAATATGGCATGTCCTGTAGGGTACATGGCGTGTCTTACCACATGGGGTCTTGGGTGTATACAACTAGTACATGTGTTATACACTAGGGAATGGTCACACATCATGTGGGTCTAACTACATGGCCTGTGATCCTTAACTCATAAAAAACCCTATACATTGCAATAACCTAGACTACATGGTGTGTGTTCTTCTAGAATACATTTCCTATAGTCAGGAATTTTACAAAAACTTATTTTCTTCATTTGGATTCCATATATGCCTTATTTTCCACCATCCATGAAAATTTGACTACTCTAATCTTCCAAAATCAAATTAAAGATCATCAACCATCAATTCTTGGCCTCTGGTGGCCAAAAATTGGAAATATGATCACCCATGCATGAATTCATCATGTGTCCTCCACCGTTTAGGGCCCCAAAATCCTATATCCATCACCCAAATACCTAAAATACATCATAATCTATCCTCTAAACACCTATCCTTATATTTCATGTGTATCCTCCATGTATCTGAGGTTCAATCGTGCTCGAATCCAAATCGACAATGTCGAATCACCAACCCCATGGGCCAATGACAAAGAACGTGCATAATGGTGGGGGAAAAGCACAAGAACAAAGATAGTAAGCATAATTGGACAATGTGATCCAACCAATGATCATAAAGTATGTAACCATGGGTGAAATCAAGGTACAACAAATATAAAATGGGTACAAAACTCAATTCACATTTGGGATCATGAAAAGAATGGGTAATCAAAAATCAAATAAGAATATAATAGAATCCATTATTATCAATTATCTCAAAGTGAGGAAACTGAAAATAATGATCCTTACCTAGAAATTGGATTGATCATTGGTGCATACTCTAGCAATGTATAATAATATCTACTGTGTTCTCTATCTGTCTCATGATTCTCCTTGATCCATTTGTTGTTATTCTTCAATCCCGATCTACTAATAAAGAATTATTCCTTATTATCTCTCTAATCTCCCAAGGTTTTGTGAATAACTCTATAGATTTTACATAATAGGGTATTAATATATAATAGGTATAGGTATTGGAATTTAAAATAAAATAAAATAAAATAAATAATTTATTTTACTTAATGCACCACCAATATTCATCTTCCATGAAACATCCGAAATCGACCAACCTTATGCCACACCTAGGGTAAAACTTAGATTATATAATCAACCACAACCTAGGATTTCTCATTTTATGTCCCAAACAATGAGAAATTCATTTATTTCAAAAAGATGCATGCACGTGATATAATATGTTTAATTTTTTTAAAATATCAATACCGAGCCTCCCTGGGTCCCGAAATCTCATGATGACTCAACGTTTGGCTCCAAAAACATTCTTTAAAATATTATAAAGTCTTATAAGTCAAATATAGAGTTTTTAAATTTTCCCTAGGTTATCCTATTAAGTATTAGGATTTTAATGGAATCTAGGAGCACATTATAGAGATTTTAAAAAATGATGTCATTTTTTTTATTTTTGTTATATATGTATGTAATTTCCTAAAGGAACTAGGCCTATCAATTCTCTAAGATTGTATTATATGGATATTTATGATAAAAGTTATAAAATAAAATATATAAGAGATATGGGTTTTTATAGTTTGTATCAAAGTCAAGGTCTAGTTATTTTGTAAAACTAAGACTAGAAAACATTAGATAAAACCTTATGGATAATTTTAAGGAAATCATACTAATCATTTAGTAAAGTATAGTGTGTGTGGTTTCCTTGAAATTACATCCCTGTATAGATACTAAAATGTGAATATGACTATAGAAAAGATACACCAAGGGGTAATAACCTCAGAAAAATGATGGTTGAGTGTCCACTTGATCTTCACTCAATCTATGATGAGTAGGCCTAAGACTACACACCTTTATTGAAACTCCTGGGGGATATGCTTTGTATAATTCATATGATATTTAAAAACAATTATGAAGGATTTGAATATAATGTTAGGTTATAAAACTTAATAATAAATTGACCATGTATAAACTAGATTGAAACCTAGAAAGTCATAATATAGGGTATATATATCATTTATGGTTTATTACTTTTAAGTTAATAGTTTTACTTTTATATGCTTATTAGTTTGGATACTATCATACCTAATTTATACTTTATTATAGATAATAGATGGAAATAAGAGGAATTACAACAACCAAGGTAATGGTCAATGTGATGTTTTTCTAAATGATAAACCTAACTTAATGGGAGTGGGAGTTGAGAAATTCATGGAAGTACTTGACTACCTGACTCAAGTTATGTATAATAACTTGAATAATGTGGAATTACCTCATTCTACTAAGAAATATAAAGTCTCTTTTGAGTCTTTTATTATATAAAGGCCACTGAATTTTAGTGGATCTCCATATCCCCTGATCATAGGACAAAAAATTAACTCTACTGAAAATATATTTTTTATCATAAAATTTTCTAACCAAGTGAAATCCGTACTGGTTATTTATCACTTATAGGGAGAATCTAATAAGTGGTGGACACTAATTAAGAATACGAAGATCAAAAAATAAATTGAATCAATGGAGCATGAAGGATTTAAGAAAAGTATTTTTCAATAAATATTTTCCTCACACTCTCTATATAAAAATAGATAGGGAGTTACTTGGACTCAAATAAAAGGAGGAAGAATAAATTGGGTCATAAAAATAAATATTGACAAGGTTTTCATGGTATGACTCCAGATTTTTCATTAACTCTGAATGTAAATTTGGCTACTTCTTTGGTGGGATAAATCAATGTTAATGAAAATCATTTGTTATTTGAGATTTTCATAGCTACAGGGAAATTATTTTTTGTGCCTTAAATTTAAAAAGGATATTAAAGATTCTAAATGGACTAATGAGACAAGAGATAAGAATCAGAGAATAGAGTTAAATTTTGGTGGAGTAGTGGATAAATCTCATAAAGGAAAGAAAATTCAACTACCCACTTTTCAAAAGCATGGGATAAAACATCTAAGTAATTTCATCAGTGGAAAATGAAGATTATTCATGTGTGGAAATGGTGGAATAAAGATAATGAATTCTGAAGGGATATGAATAATACCATTGATGGAATGGAATAAAATAAGTTTTTAGTCTATTCATAGCATATGGACAAATTTTTCAAATATAAAGAAAATGGATACTATGCAAACTAGTTCCCTAGGACAAGGGTTTTAAAAGTTAATCAAATACAAAAAGCTCTAAGGCCTAGAGATAAATGAAAAACATATTCTATCACAACTAATAAGATATATCTTGATAATGATGTGGCAAAAAGTATGCTAGAATAGTGAATGTGCTATTTGATTATGGTTATAGGCATTCTTTGATATCATGAAATTTTATTATAACTATTCAAACACCACCTCAAAACATGGCGGTTGAGTTATAAGTTAAAATAATAAATGGGGAAATTATTTAATCTCAAGTTTATAACTACCCTATTCAATATTTCAAGTATTAATCTCCTAGGAAACCATGTCATACTTCCTTTAGTAAAATTTTATGCTATACTATTTATGGATTGACTGTACTTTTATAAATCCAGTATAAACTTCCAGGAAGAGGAAATTACCTTATGTGTACAAAATTTTCATCCAAATTTATATGAGTGTAAGGATGAGGATGAATCTACTTTTAATTATTTATATCAAGAATAGATATTATTTTCTTATTAGAAAGAATATATAGATAAAATGATTGAGTTAAAGGAAAGGACCATCCTTGATGACATTACCTTTATGATAGAATATGTTGATATATTCATTAAGGAGTTTCCTGGTCTTACTCTTAATTAATAGGTTGAGTTATCAATAAAACTTATACTTGTAGCTCTAATAATATTCAATAATCCATATAGAATGGACACTATTCAACTAGAACAACTAAAGAAGCAACTACAAGAGAATCTAGATAAGGGATTTATATGACCAAGTGCTTACAATGAAGTGATTTAGTACTCTTCATCAAAAAGGATGGTTCAATGTGTCTCTATATTGATTATCATGAACTCAAAAAAATCATGATAAATAACAAGTATAGCATACCATATATTGATGAAATGTTCAATCAGCAATGTGGGACCGAGTAATTCTCTAAAGTGGACCTTTAGTCAGGATATTATCAATTAAAGGTGAATATGGAGGATATTCCCAAAACCTCATTTTGAAAAAGGTATGTAAACTATAAGTTTATAGTGATTACATTAATAATCACCAATTATACATAAATATTCATAGAATTGATGAATATATTCCTTAGGGATTACCTTGACAAATTTATGGTAGTCTTTATAGATTATATTCTAATCTACTCCAAAATCAAGGAGCAATATGATGAGAATTTGAGTATAGTGATGAGGACTTTGAGATAGGATAATTTATATGAAAAGTATAGTAAATATGATTTTTTATGAAGAAAGTAACATTTTTGGGGAATGTTATCACCAAAAATGGATATCTGTGGATCCTTTGAAGGCATAGGTGATTGAGGAACATCCTAGACCAACATATATAATAGAGATCCATATTTTACTTAGATTAGATAGGTAATATTGGTAAATTTTAAGAAAATTCTCATGATTTTAGATCTCACTAACCAAGATAACTCAAAAGGGAGTGTAGTTTTTCCAGATTGATGAGTGTGAAGAGAGATTCAAAAAGTTAAATAAGAGATTAATCATGGCACCAATAATCACACTACCCACTAATGGGGAAGGATTTGTGATATGAATTAATGTGTAGAATAAAGGATTAGGTTCTGTACTCATGAAAAATGATAAAATTATAGCCTATGCTTCCTAAAAATTGAAGATCCAAGAGTATAACTATGTAACTCCTGATCTAGAGTTAGTTTTTGTAATATTTTAATTTAAGATTTGTAAGCATTATATATATGGATAAAAGTGTAAAATATATATGGATCCTAATATATTCAAATATATATTCACAAAAACTGATCTCAACATATGCCAATGAAGGTGGTTAGATATGATCAAGCATTATGACTATTTAATCCTTTAGTATCTTGGGAAGGTGAATAAAGTGGAAGTCACTCTTAGTAGAAAGGATATTGAAACCTTATACATAATGAGTATTTAAAGGGATATAATATTATTGGGAATGAAAAGAATAGACATGGGGATTATAAAGTAAGTAACATCATTATACCTTGTTTAAATAACTACTTAACCATCCATCCATATGATCATAAAAGTTCCCCAGAGAGAAGATATAGAGATATAGATAAAGGTAAAAAATATTATAGAGTTAAACTTGGATAAATATAGAGTTATAAGGTTTATAATTAGGATAATTTTCCCCTCAAAATTATAACTGAAGAGGGAAATTTTGGATGATGCATATATCTCATCACTCACTATTAATATAGGGATTACACATATGTATAAAAATATAACGAAAAACTTCTCATGGGATAACATGAAGAAGGATATTGTAAAATCTGTATCATGATGTTTTATATACCTATAATTTAAGGTTGAAGAATAAAATTCTAAAGCTATTATGCAACCATAAACCATACCAGTATGAAAATGGGAAAACATCACTATGGATTTAATAATAGGACTACCTAGGACATCTAAAGGCCATAACACTATTTGATTTAGTTGATCACCTTACTAAGTCATCACATTTAATTTTTATCTAAGTATATTTATATCTTGAAAAACTCTCCATGATATACATAAATAAGTGGTAATGTTGTATGGAGTACCAATCTTCATTATATCAGATCGAGATATAAGGATTAACTTAAGGTTCTGGATAAGTATTTAGTAATAATTGGATAAAGAGTTGAGTTTTATCATTGCTTATCACCCTCAGATAGATGATCAGTTGGAAATAACCATTAAAATATGAAGGATATGCTGAGATCTTGTTCAATGTATTTCTAAGGATGTTGGGATAAACAACATCCCTTGGTTGAGTTTTTATATGAAAACACTTTCTATTCTAGCATTAAAATTACACCTTATGAGGATTTTATGGGAAAAGGTGATAGACTCTAACATTTTAGAATGAAGCTGAAGAAAGGAAGCTGGTAGGACTAGATCTTATCCAAGAGATGATAGAGAAGGTTCAAAACATTTAACATCATATGAAATTATTTAAAGGTTGATAAAAAATATACACTAACAATCATTAATTAGACAAAGAGTTTGAGGTCAGAGATAAGGTGTTCCTTCACATATCACCATAGAATAAAGTCATGAGGTTTGGGAAGAACGGAAAGCTATGTCCCAGATACATCATCCCTTTTTAGATTCTTGATCGCATCAAACCTATGGATTATTTACTAGCACTCCCACCTAACTTGTTTCAAGTACATGATGTGTTTCACATATCCTTTTTGAGGATATAAATACCAAATACCTCACTTGTACTAAATAAAGAGTAGGTACCATTGGATAATGATCTTTATTATACAGATAAACCAATGAAGATCTTAGATTATGGAGAGAAAGTTCTACGAAACAAGAAAACTCACCAAGTTAAAGTTTTGTGGAGGAACCAAAAGTATGAAGAGGAAATATGGGAAACTAAAGAATCATTAAAATAGAAGTACCCTAATCTATTTTATCACATTAAATGAAATTTTAAATGTTAATTTTCCAAAGGGGTAAGAATATAAAAAACCATACTTTTATAAATTAAAATTCCATTTTAATGAATATATGTCCCATTTAGTAATGTATTACAATATATAATGCATGCACCACATAATAAAATTCAACAAAACTTTATAATTATTATTATAAAATAAAGTCATAATATGATTCTTGGGCATTATGACCACCAAGCATTAAAAAAATTATTAATATTGTCATTATAAAGTGAAATTTAAGATTATTATATATTAAGGATAATGATAGAAGCTAATTTATATAAAAGGAAGAATAAATACCCTCAACTTATACGATAATACCTTATGAAACTCATTTGTTAGAGCTTCCTGGAGAGATGACATCACTAGGGGTTTCCCTTAACAAATAAAAATCCAATATTCAACAACTGATACTTGATATGAATCAATTATAGGAGAATTTAAAGTATATAGAAGTCACTGACCGGTCAATGTTTTTCAAACCACCCCATGAAAGTACTTCCATTTCACACCTTACCCTTTAGGAATTTTCTGGTGTAATAAGGAGTTATATATCTAGACCTTAGTAATATAAAGGTTTGAGTTTTCTTATTAAAAATGGAATAGTGGATACTTATATCCCATTTTCATTATTATTCACATTAATATAAGATTAATATGATAAATAGATTTTTGGATACAAATAAAGAAAAATTTTATTTTTGGAAAATTTATGATTATAATTAAAATAAAGTTTTATGATAAATTAAAGAATTTGAAATAAAATTTATTTCCTTGAAAATATTCTTATAAAAAATTATTTATTTAAATATAAATTATAATATAATTTTTTGAAGTTCCAAGTAATTTTTATAAGGGTAATAATGTTTAATATATCCTAAAAACTAGTATTTTTTCAATAAATAATATTTCTTATTTAAAAATTTAATTTTTCATATTTATAAAATTATTTTGATAAAAATTATATTTTTGAAATAATAACATCAAAATTAACCAATGGTTATATTTTCATAAATTTTCAATATAATCGATTTTTTGGGTAAAAAATAAATATAGTATAAATATATGGTAAGTATGATGATAACATAATAACTTATAAGTGATTAAATAAAAACTATAAAGGGATGGATTAACTAAAAATAGTATTATTCATTAAAATAAGGTATTTTAAAGTGATAAGATTATTTTTACAAACCTATAATGAATCTCCCAAAACCTAAAGTATATTTTAATAATTTTAAAAACAATTATTTATGAAATAGAACCCCTTCCACTTCTAAAAATATTATTAATTAAATATTTCCTATCCTTATTCTGTTTTTTTAAAAACCACCCCTTGGAAAATACCATGGGTAATTTTTTTTATAGTCCAATGGTTTTTCATTTTTTATTTACTAGATGTCAAAGGACTAAGTTAAAAAATTAATAAATAATTCCCCATATTTTTCTATAAATACCCATCCATTCTCAAATTAATCTTCACTAAAAATAATTTGAGAATGAATCTAATCTCATTTTCTCTCTCAATATCCATCCAAAGTAGTTTATAAGGTTATAAGGTACTCATCCTAAGATTTAAGGTGCAACCTTTCAAAGTAAGGGGTTCTCTCCCTTCTCTTTTACATTCAAGAACTTACTTCATAATATGAATTTTGATTCTCAATTGATTATGTTTTCTTGAGTTTATGAACATTCCTTTACTATAAAAATTATTCATAAATGATAAGATTCTACATACCACTCTAATTAATCCCTTTCATAAAATTTTATCTATACCTATTATACTGCCAAAATTATCTGTTGGTTTTCCATACCATAAATTTTGTGTTGTGAATACCCAACCTTATTTTAATTCATGGGAATTCACCTAGATATAACTATCCTTAATTGATTGGGGTCTTCAATTTATGAAACCCACATTCCTTAATCATGGGATTGAAATGATGAAATATATTCTTTTTTTATACGATCGACGTGACACATGTAAATTTAGACATATGAAGGGTGCACCCTGATAGTACTCTAATTAATTGGGTAATGTTTTCATATCATGATATACCATTTATGGTGCATGGGAAGTTTTCCTAGAACACTATGTTATGATTTCTTCTAAATGAGCCTTAACTTATGCATATGTTGTCATGTTTTATGTTGTTTCCACATTTCTTTTGTGTCATAATCATATAATATCATATTTACATTCCATGATTCCATGATATTATTTTCATTTATGTAATTATGATATGAATTTTGTCTATGATGTATCATGATTACTTTGACTAATCTCTTATTGGGTTTTATAGATCACCCTATTCTCATCTTTCCCTTAAGATATCCTATTTAGTATTTGGAGTTAAAGGAAATCTAGGGTAACATTGTGGAGATTTGAAATAATAATTCTATTTTTATTTTGAAGTTTATGGTAAATTTATCTAATTTACCAAATACACCAGGCCACTCGATTATATGATATTGTATTCTATGGATATTTATGTTAAAAATCATGAAATAAAATATATAAGAGATATGGATTGTTATAAAATCATTGGCATCATTTAACTCCAATATATTCATCGATTCTATTTGGATCTAATTTAATCACTTGAGATCCCTATTTATATCCAATAAAATAATACCATGATAATTCACAATGAAACTATCGATCCCATAATATCAAAACATTATCAATTGATACTTATATTACATTATAGTTTTACCCACCATAAGGAAAAACTACCAATAACCAATTTTAATTAATAGTGCTTCCCAATATAGGAAATTTATATTGAACCAAAATCGTCTAGGCCAACCCATGAAAACCTCAACCCCTAAATCCAACTACCAAAGCCTTACTCTAAACACCCCTTTTAAAATCCTAAAACACATGGATCTCTTAAAATCCATTATATAAAAACAAAAAAAAATACATAATTCAAACATCTAGGTGACCCTTAAATTAACAATTGAAAACTGAGAAACCAAATTTACATAGGTACCACTTATTTTAAAACTCATTAAAATCATTTAACACTCAAAATAATCACTATTTTTTTAAAAAAATTATTGAAATCAAAGGTTTTTTTTACAAAAACTTCAAAACCAAAAATCTCTAGTCTAACTAATATTTTTCAAAAAACTAATTCAATTATCAAAAATCCACTTGAAAACCATTTAAAAAACTACTTTCATTACTTTTTAAAAACTATAAAATATCAAACTATTTTTATCACACCTCATTCCACTGAACAAGTTTTATTTTAAAATAGATTTTCTTCAAAAATAAACATCCCAAAAATACCTACCCAATACCAGCTGAACATACAAAATCATCAACCAATCGATTAAAGAATCCCCTAAAATACTTATTAATAAATAGATTATATGTTTCTTCAATTAATAATGAATAATTATGAATAAAAATATCAAAAAACACATCCCATAGGTATGTGTATCATGCCATGTGCGTGATACTATCAAGATGTATAAATAACTTACTACCTCCTAACCAAGCCTTATGGATCAAAACATATCCCATATATCTCACATTTTGGTTCTTGGTATAACACCTCACTCAAACTTATAGTACTTACTTCCAACACTAGACATCCCCTAGAAATTTTAGTTTTAATCTAAGCCATGCTACCAAGTATGCTCTAAATCTACCTCCCAATTCTTGAATGTTTTGGACATGAGGTGATTATGGGATGTGTTGATACTTGGAGTTGTTAATACCAAGGGAGATTGTTTTGGGATCTAGAGCTCAAGAAAAATCCATTACACTATGATTTGTTTTCAAAACTAAGATGAGATATAAAGAGATAGAGTATATATGTTTTTATTTTATATTTTTTTTTCAGTACATATATCATATTTAAACTCACATATAATAAAGTTTATCATTTGAGTAGAAGGATGTTTGTATGTCTAGAGGTGTTTATTAGAAGTCTGGAGCTATTTTAAAGAACCATATAGGTGTTTGGTGTTGAGAATATTGGGTTTACAAAATGGTAAAGTATTTCTATACGCAAGATTAAATATTTGATACATAAGATTAAATTTTTGAGAAATAAGATTAAAATTTATGATATGTAATAATAAATTTTCAATAAATAAGATTAAATCATTGGTATATAGGAATAAATTTGATATATAAGATTAATTTTTTTATACATTAAATAAAATATTTTATAAGTAAGGCATCTTTTCCAAAAATTGGGTGTGATAGACTGGAAAAGTAGTTAAAGAATAACCACATGGAAACGATCTCATTCATCATGGATGAATTATAGGGGATACAAACATAATCTAAAAGGTATCTTAAATAAATAAAATGTGAATACTAATCCTATGATTATCTAAGGGATTATATTTGATTAAGAATAAGTTAAAAAGTAGTTAATGGAAGTTACTTGTTTGAATTTTGAATTTGAAATTAAAATTTTAAGAGGGAAGATTAGTGTTGCTACTGTAGATTATTTTTTATTATGTAAGCATATTTTTAAGAAGTATAAATATGGAAAAGAAGAAGTAGTAGTATTAAAAGAGAAATAATAATAAGTTCTACTCACTATTTTTAAATTATAGAACGAGTGTGAGTAGTGTGAAAGAAAAGTATGACAACAAAAATAACTAGATTTTTTTATTTATATAAAAAATTATTATTTTTGTTTATATTGGATAAATTTATAAAATTTAGGAGAAATTTTATGTATCATGAGTTCAATATAAATCTTTATCATTGTATCCAATATTAATATTATTGTGGATCACGTGATCATGAGTTTTTTAGATTAATTCAAAGATATAGTTTCTCAATTTTATTATTAAACCTTGTAAAAATATATTATCACTAATATGTTTTTTGAATTGGTGTGTGAAGAAGTGATCTATTCATTAAATTTAGAAAGTGTTAAAATATTTTCTGAAAGAAACATAAAAAAGGACATTAATCCACTAATTTACCCCATGCCTCTTAGTGAATTCTCACTGATCATATAGATCCTTTCTAATTGATATCAAATCATCCTAGGTTTCCATCTAAGATAATATGTTGTTTGGATTTATTTGAAAAGTGGATCCTATAAGTTTCAAGTTTTAATTTTTGAATTTCTATATAGGACATAGATTAACTCAATTCAGTGAACAACAAAGTGATTTCTATTTTCGATAGGGAAAATTATTATATACGGGAATAAAATGTTTCCATATCTTTTATCAATCAGTTTGGATATATTATAGGCTATTAAAAACTGTTTTACTACTTGTGTTGAAGGTGTTTCTATAATATAAAATGATAGAAATAATTTATATAATTATGGTCATGCTTTTAATTCCATCTTATCATCTCTTTTAAAAAAATGAGTCTCTAAAAGTAAATGGGTTTACAATAATAAAATGTATTTGGGATAAATTTGAATGCATTTTTTAAAGTAAATATGGATATAAATCATGATAAGATACATGTTTGGTGGTTTAAGTATGAAGATATCAAGATAAATGATGAGAAAATAGTGAATGATTTCTTCACTTGAGATAATTAAATTGTGAGTACCATTATAAGTTTTAGTGAGAAGACTAAAGAATCTATGGTTATTGAAAATATAACTTGTGTCTTGATAATTTTTTTTTATAAAAATGTTTCAACACTAAAAGAAAATGATCTAGGTACACTCAAAAATATATGTCATGTATGATATTTTTATTTTTTATGAAATTAGAAAAGGTAGTGTTTTTAAGAAAACACTAATACAAAATAGACCTTTAACAGTGCTAAAACTGGCCATTCTCAGTGTAAAAAAAGTGATGAATACCAAAGAATGATTAAAATCCATATTATTTTATCAATACTAGAAAATTTATAATAAAGGTATCCTTTATTAATTCCCAAAAAATCACTGATAAAGGGTCCCTTTATCAGTTCTTTGATTAGTGCTGATAAAGGACCCTATTTATCAATGCTTTTATTTAGCACTGATAAAGGTGTTCTTTATCAGTGCTACTAAAAGATTTGATAAAGGGTTCTTTAAGAAGTGATATTGAAAGTGATGATAAGGGATACCTTTATCAGTTCATTTAGTAGTTCTGATAAATGTACTATTTATCAGTGCTTTTAGATGCATTGATAAAGGGGAAAACTGTAGTGTGCTGTTAAATTAATAACACACTATAGTAGTAAAAATAGAATAAAAAATCAGGTGAAAATACATATTTTTAATAAAATAAAATTTACTTCACAAATATAAGAAAAATAACACTATATTATAGAAATTTCAAACATTCTTTGGTACAATTACATGAGTAAGTAAAAATTATCACATACATTCAAAAACATCAATGTTCCTTTCTCTTTGGCCCCCAACCCCCGCTCATGCTATTGCTGAAAAAACCACCCTAGCTTAAGAAAAATAATGCACTTGTATATATAAGAAAATATTTATTATTTTAGTAATACTATAAATAAATAAATTTGACACAAAAGTGTCAATTTTAAACTAAACTTTGATTCATACCAAAGACACAATGTATCGAATTGAATTGCGGTTGATTCATGCACTTCACACCATTTATTTTTTATCTACAAGAATTATATTTATAAAAATTAACTAAATAATTATAATATAAAAATGATAAGTAAATTAATTATGTAATAATATATAAGATGATAAGAAAGAAATATGAGCTTGTTTTCTTGGTTTTGGTGATGTGATGTGCATTTTAAACTAAAATGGAACGTATATTTTGAAAACATGAAATTTGAGTCATATTAGACACATAATTTTTTATATTAATGTGAGATCAATTTATATATGTCAAAAATGAATTATGGATCATTTTTATAAAGTATAAAAACAATCTGAATGAGTTTTCTCAATTTTGAGTATGTTACATGCGTTTTTTTATTAAAACGTCATTTTAAACTAGAAGCATGTAATTTGAGTTATATCGGTCACATATTGAGTTGGTTTTAGGTGATATTGATTCCTACACATTAAAAATGACTTATAAATCATTTTAATAAATTATCAAGATAATCCGAGCATGTTTTCTCAGTTTTCAGTGAGTAACACACATTTTGAACTAAAATGTCAATTTTAAACTGATAATGAATACTTTGAGTCATATCGAGAACATTATGTATCTAATTGAGGTGATAATGATTCCTACACATCAAAAATTAATTATGGAAAATTTTACTAAAGTATTAAAACAATATGAATGTGTTTTCTTAGTTTTGAGTATGTCACTTGACTTTTTTACTAAAATTAATGTCAATTTTAAATAAAAAGACACACATGGTGTCATACCAATCACATAGTTTATCCAATTGAGATGAGGATTATTCTTAAAAAACATGAATGACTTGTGGATAATTTTAATAAAGTATCAAAATAATCCGAATTCATTTTCTTGGTTTTGAGTATGTCCCCTTTTTTTTTACAAAAATATTATTTTAAACTGGAAACATGCACTTTGAGCCATACCTGTCACATCATGTGTCAATTTGACATGAGACTAATTCATAAATGTCAAAAATGGATTATGAATTTTTTTCATAAATTATTGAGATAATTAGAGTGTGTTTTCTCAGTTTTCAGTGACTAATATACTTTTTTAACTAAAATGTCAATTTTAAAATGATAACGGACACTTTGAGTTATACTGGGAACACCATGCATCATATTGAGGTTTGTATAATTTCAAAAAATAAATAAATAATTATGTATCATTTTAATAAAGTATCAAAATAATTTTAATGCATTTTATCAGTTTTGAGTATGTCACTTGTCTTTTTTAATAAAATTATTATCAATTGTAAATAAAAATACACTCTTGGAGTCATACTGGGAATACCATGTATCATATTGAGGTGATGATAATTTATAAAAATAAAAAATTACATATGGATCATTTTAATAAAGTATGAAAACAATTGAAATGTGTTTTCTTGGTTTTGAGTATGTCACTTGTCTTTTTTACTAAAATTAATGTCAATTTTAAATAAAGACACACTTGGAGTCATACTGATAACACTATGAATCTTATTGAGGAGATGATGAATCTTAAATGTCAAAAATGACATATGGATCATTTTCCTAAAGTATCAAAACAATATAAAGGCGTTTTCCTGGTTTTGTGTATATCACTTGTCCTTTTTACTAAAATTAATGTTAATTTTAAATAAAAAGAAACACTTGAAGTCATAATGGTAACACCATGAATTGGATTGAGGTTAGGATAATTCCAACACATTAAAAATGACTTATAGATCATTTTACTAAAGTATCAAAACAATCCAAATGTATTTTCTTGGTTTTGAGTATGTCTCTTTTTTTACTAAAATTAATGTCAATTTTATATAAAAAGACACACTTGGAGTCATACCTATAACACTATGCATAATATTAAGATTCATATGATTCCTACATGTAAAAAATGACTTATGTATTGTTTTCATAAAGTATAAAAAAATATTAATTCATTTTATTGGTTTTGAGTTTGTTACTTTTCTTTTTTACTAAAATTAATGTCAATTTTAAATAGAAAGAAACACTTAGAGTCATACTGGTAACACTATGCATCAGATTGAGGTTCTAATTATTCCTACACATCAAAAATTACTTATTGATAATTTTAATAAAGTATCAAAACATTATTAATTTTTTTCTCAATTTTGATAATGTCACTTGTGTTTTTTACTATAATGTTATTTTAAATTGGAAATATGCACTTTGAGTCATACCAACAACATCATGTGTTGGTTTGACATGATATTGATTCCTACACATTAAAAGTGACTTATGAATCATTTTACTAAATTTTAAAGACAATCCGATTATGTTTTCTTGGTTTTTAGTGAGTGACACACTTTTTAAACTAAAATGTTAATTTTAAATTGATAATGGAAAATTTGAGTAATATTAGGAACAATGTGTATCAGATTGAGGTGAGACTGATTCCTACACATAAAAATTACATATAGATCATTTTAATAAATTGTAAAAATAATTTTAATGTGTTTTATCACTTTTTATCATGTCACTTGTCTAGTTTACTAAAATTAATGTCAGTTTTAAATAAAAAGACACACTTAAAGTCATACCGGGCAGACCGTGCATCAAATTGAGGTGAGGATGATTCCTAAATTTTAAAAATGACTTATATATCATTTTACTAAAGTATCAAAAAAAAAAAAAATAATGCATTTCTTGGATTTGAGTATGTCACTTGTGTTTTTACTAAAAATAATGTTAATTTTAAATAAAAAGTTATATTTGGAGTCACGCCGATCACACCATGTGTTTGATTGAGGTGAGGATGATTTTTGAACATCAAAAATGACTTATGGATAATTTTTATAAATTATAAAAATAATATGAATGTGTTTTATTAGTTTTGAGTATGTGATGTGTGTTTTGAACTAAAATTTAAAATATAAACTAAAAATATACAATTTGTGACATGTCGAGCACACTATGTCTCAGATTGAGGTGCAGATGATTGAGTATGCAATGTGTATTTTGTTTTCAACTATATGATAAAATATAGAAAAGAGATGACATGTTCCATTTTTATATAAGAGGAAACCACATTCTTCTTAAAACTCCCCATCCAAAAGCAACATGTTCTTTCTTTTCTAGCTTGTTGCAGAAATTTGAAAGTAAAAGATGAATTCCAAAAAGATTTGTGAAAAATATTAAATAAATATTATATAAAAATGGTAAAGAAATTAACTTAAAAATAGTAGATGAAATGGTGAAAAAATTATCTAAATAAGCAGTAAGAATTCACCTTTTCATGATGTATATATACAATATTGACCCATTTCCTTGTTCTCATTATCTTAGTTGTAGACTCAAAGTCTAATCTATCATAAGCCTGAGAAACTTTGAACAAACCAACCCAATTTGAGAAAAAATAATCCACCTGTATAAGAAAAATATTCTTATGTTAGTAATACTATAAAGAAATAAATTAAACATAAATATGAAACAATATATTTATAAAATGTTAATTTTAAACTAAAACAACACAATTTGAGTCATACCAGGTACACTTTGTATTATATTGAGATATATTTGATACTTACATATCAAAAATGATTGAGGGATCATTTTATTAAAGTATAAAAAAAAACTAAATTCATTTTCTCATTTTTTATTCAATGTTATGTTTTTGATGAAAGGACTAAGTGGATCTCTAAAATGAATTCAAAAGTTTTAAAAAGGTAATTTACCATTAGTTTGGGGGATTTAAATGGGAACATAGAAGCATTTTTTTTGATTAAAGAGTTTATGTTTTATAAATAATTTGTATGATAAATAAGGTGTGCTGTACCATTTCAAAATGTTTCAAATTCTTTTCTCCTTTGGTCATATCAAGAGTGGTTTTAAGAAAATGTGTTTTTTAAGTGGATTTAATAAATATATTTCAATGGATGTTTAAAATGAGATTTAAAATGGTTTGTATTGTCTTAACATCTAGAGATTATTTTAAATGGTCCATTGGGGAATTTTAAAGAATTTGTTTCTAAAACATGTGAGACCGGTCTTGCCCAAATTTACCCTATGGGTAGATGGGGTTAATTACAACACACGTAGGTTGGAAATGATATTGAAATTGTAAAACAAATTAACATATTCTTTTATGAACAATAATTCAAATGAAAAATGAAAAAAATTTAATTTAACTTTTTCACTTAAATGTCTAATCACCCCTAACTTAATTCTTAGTATCCCATAGAAAATTAATTACACATAAAGATTAAAATTAAATTATCCTCCTCAAGAACATTTTAACAGAAAATGTTAGAAACAATATCCTCATATCAAACAACTTTGAATCCTATCAAAATAATTTCAAAAAACCAAGTACATAAGAATATCCCAATACCAGTTATATTTCTTTTTTCAAATTATCAACAAAACTTTATCCAATTCTAATTAAACAAGAAGATGTGTTGAGCATCACAAAATATATGGGTGGCCATTTTCATTAAGGGGGGATTAAAGCGCGTAATGAAATTAACATTTTATCCTAAATATGGGCATACAATTCTTTTTTGATTGATTTTTTCTACCATAATAGAGATGAAAATAAAAAATCTAGAAAAGAAAAATATAGAGTCACTATCCACTACTATCAGATGCCACACAATGTGTTAATTCTATGCTCTATAATAGAGATACAAATCCTAACTTTGGTAAAGAAAAATATGGATTCTTTATCCCTAAGTATAGAACACCACACATTGGGTTATAATATTACTTTATGTAGTAATTATGTTTTTTTTTATTTTTTTAATGTTTACTTTCATTTAAATGCTCAAATTAAACTCAAAAGTGGTCCCAAATCCTATGCTATTAATAATTAACCCCATGAACACAAAATCACACCCCACTATCATATTGGCATGCATTATGAAATTTTGATTAAATGTACATAAAAGTAAACTATGAAAAATCACATTGGACAAATTTTCTTACAAATATTATGCTCATATACTTAAACCTTCATAAATATCCAAATCATGGTATGCTAAATAACTTGACATTCAATTTTCAGGTTTAAAAAAGTACATTACTACATGAACGGATAAAAAAATTAAATATTTCATAAAATCCCCAAAAATATTTTCTTAAAATATCATATTTTAATCCCCACCCCCAAACATAGAATTTCACTATCCTTAGTTTTGATAAATAATATTAAATAGAGTATAGATCTGGGATGAATCTAAAAGAGAGAATTTCAAGAATGTGATGTGTGTTTTGAACTAAAATGTAAATTATAAAGTAAAAAACGTACAGTTTGAGTCATAATGAGTATACTATCTATTAGATTTTGGTGCAATTGATTTAGTATGTGATGTGTGTTTTTCTTTTGACTATATGAAATAAGCCAGAAAATAAAGAACATGTTCTCTCTTTTGTGGGTTTTTGTAGAAAATTGAAAGAAAAACATGGATTCCCAAAATATATATTGGAAAAATAAAATAATTATTAGATAAAAATGATAAGGAAATGAAATTTAAAATAGTAGATAAAATGATGAAAAAATTAACTAAATAAGAAGTAAGAATTCACCTTTTCATGATATCTGTATACATTCTTGACCCATTTCCTTATTTCCATTATCTGAATTGTAGTATCAAAGTCCAATCTCTCACAAGCATGAGAAACTTCAAACAAAAAATCCCAACTCAATAAAAAAATCCACCTGATAAAAAAACAATTCTTATGTTAGTAATACTATAAATAAATAAACTGAAAATAAATATGAAACGATACATTAATAAAATGTAAATTTTAAACTAAAACCACACAAATTGAGTCATACTGGGTATAAAGTGTATCATATTGAGGTATGGTTGATTATTAAATATCACAAATGACTGAGGAATAATTTTCCAAAAGTATCAAAATAATCTGAAAGTATTTTCTTGGTTTTGAGTATATCACTTGTCTTTTTTACTAAAATGTCAATTTTAAACTCAAACCACACAATTTGAGTAATACTGACCACACTGTGTGTCAGATTGATGTATGTTCATTTCCTGCATGCGAAAAATGAATTATGGATTGTTTTCTTAAAGTTTGAAAACAATCTGAGCTCATTTTCTTGGTTTTGACTATTTGATGTGTGTTTTAAACTAAAATTAAACTTTTATTTAAAACATGTTTTTTGAGCCATATCTACCACATTAGGTTTAAAATTAACATGCGGTCAATTTCTACATAATAAAAATTAATTATGGATCATTTTCCTAATGTTTGAAAACAATACAAGCTTTTTTGATCAGTTTTTACTATTTGATGTTTGTTTTAAACTAAAATGAAACTTTTATATTAAAAACATGTACTTGGAGTCATACTGACCACATCATGTGTCATATTGATATTCAGTCAATTCCTACATGTCACACATGACTTATAGACCATTTCCTTAAAGTTTAAAATCAATCCAAGTTTTTTAGTTTAGTTTTGAGCATGTGATTTGTGTTTTGAAATAATGTGTAAACTTAATAAAATAAGTATTTAGATAAAAATGATAATTAAATTAACTAAAAAATTAGATAAAATGATGAGAAAATTAACTAAATAAGAAGTAGTAATTCACCACTTCATGATGCATGTATACATTCTAACACCATTTATTTTTCTCATTTGTTTCTAAACAAAATGATTTACTCCATTATACTTCTCCTTGAGAAAAAGATAAAAAATAATATATAAGCATTTTGATACTAATTCTTCACACCCCAAATATATTTCTAAGGTCATAGCCCATACTATATCACAAAATATCAGATAATCACCTAAATTTGATTTCAAAAAACATTCAACACCATTTACACTACCCACTCATCTCTAAAAAAAATTTCTTCTTCTTTTGATTATAAAGGTTTTTAAAAATCTTGGTAACACTAAGAAAATATAAACAAAAAAATGATTAAGAAATATTTTTAATGAAATTATAATTACCTTTGGAAATTACTTGTTCAGGGATACTGGTCTTTTCATGGTTTATGATCTCTCTCATAAATTTTCAAACATAATATCCACAATCATTATCATTATCTTACTTCAGACATTGCAGAAACATTGACCAAAATAAGTAAATGATTTTAAAATATGTTTAGATATTTAAATATTTCTATATATACCCTAATATGTTTCCATTTTAAGGAATCCATAGGCTTATTATATCCATTCACCGACTTCATTACATGATTTAGCCAATATTTAGAGACCACCCTATCATAACAAAATTCTTCTTAAAATAGAGATTGAAACTTATAATTCAAAGTTTATCTATAAAATTTTGATTGTAATGCATTAAAAATTCACAATTTTTATGACCCGTCCCCCAGGGACCGTTCCGTGACTACCCCAAGCCCGCCTTCCATAGGCTAGGGAATGACAACTAGCACTGAAGGCGTATTCCCTAAAACTGGGAAGGCATTGCCTTTATAACCTACAAACACACGCAACCAAGCACATAGCAAGATACGAACTCAAGTAAACTGAATAGTAAACAGAGTGAGTAAAGTAAGTAAAAGGGACCAGAATAAAAGCCTAACTGGAAAGTACAAGAAACTGAAAGTACAAGTAAACTGGAACAGCTCTTGTGATCACCTACCAAGGATCCTACCCGAAGGGTAGGTACAGCTCTCAAACGGTCGTCTCTATGGTATGCCTCATCTAAGGTCCACCTCTGAGCTACCACTAGTCCTGGTACTCTCATCCTCAATCAGCGCTATTCGTCATCTGCACCAAAGAAAACAAGGTGCAGGCATATCCCATGCAGGGGTGAGTATAAGGATACTCAGTAGGGACCCCGAGATCCTCAAGGTCTCACAAAATCCACAAAGGATAAACCAAAAATCATGAAATAAACTAACAACCCAACTTAGGTATATGTCCATACATATACCTAAGTTATCAAGTATACCCATCTCAATCATGAGGAAACACAGAGTCCAACTCAAAAGCCCAAAGCTCAACTGTTCCACAAAGGAAAGGAATACCATGAAGGCAAGTACCACACAGGTACGCCACATAGAAGAATCCCACAAAGGTACTGACTCATCTCACACCAAATATAACTTAAGTACAAAAGTAAAAATGACTAGTCATAAAGTTAGATCATCTTATTCTATCAAGAGGCTATGCTGCTGACCCACACAGGATCACTTGGTGCTGACCCACATAGGATCGCTAGGTGTTGAACCACACAGGATTGCTCAATGCTGACCCACACAAGATCGCTCGGTGCTGACCCACACAGGATCGCTCGGTGCTGACCCACACAGGATCGCTAGGTGCTGACCCACACAGGATCGCTCAGTGTTGACTCACACAGGATTGCTCGGTGTTGACCCACAAAAGATCGCTCGGTGATGACCCACACATGATCGCTAGGTGATGACCCACAAATGATCGCTCGGTGTTGACCCACAAATGATTGCTCGATGCTGACCGACATAGGATCGATCGGTACTGATCTAGACAGGATCGCTCGGTGCTGACCCGCATAGGATCACTATTCAATCTTCACATTACAACCAGTTACTAAGTTCCCACACTAAGCTTTCTTATCTATGGGAGAGTATTCTCCTTAAGCCACTGGTCGATACTTCAACTGCTAAGAATTCCCAAGAAAAATTAACCCAAAGGACCACCACATCTTAGGGGTCTCAACACAATAGACGA
This sequence comes from Viscum album, assembly GCA_963277665.1. Taxonomy (NCBI): domain Eukaryota; kingdom Viridiplantae; phylum Streptophyta; class Magnoliopsida; order Santalales; family Viscaceae; genus Viscum; species Viscum album. Next base: position 1,285,143,586 of record OY728136.1, on the reverse strand, counting down.
CGCGTTAATCAGACGCCCGGTCTGTAAGTTATTAGCCTTTTAGTCCCGAGGGCCCAGTTGGATTCATGCTCGATCCAACCCGACCTTATCCTAACTTTATCCAAATATCAAGTAGGGTATACCAAGGGGACTGCCTCGCTCCAAGGATTCCATCACCACTAACGATTCGTCAAACGGATGCACGGTGCCAAATTTATGGCCAAAAGTATGAGATGGTTCGAAACTGGTCCAGGTCTGGTCCGACCCGTCCTGGGACGACCCGGTTCGGGTCGACCCTTCCCGAACTTCTAGGTTCGGCCTAGCCTGTAGGGTGGCCGGACTCGCTAGGTTTGGCCCGACCCACTGGGCGGCACGACCCGCTGGGCGGCCCAACCCGCTGGGTTTGGCCCAGCCCGGCCAGCGGAGCGGCAGAGGCCACGGGGGCCGTAGAGGCCATGGCGGCCGGTAGTGGAAGAGGCTGCGGGCGGTAGAGGCCGTGGGGGACACGGAGTCTGCGGGCGGCGTGGGGTCACGGAGCGGAGGAGGCCGCGAGGGCCACAGAGGCCACGGGCGGCGGAGGCCGCGGGCGGCGGAGACCTCAGGCAGTGGAGGCCCCGGGCGGCGGAGGCCACATGGGCCACAGAGGTCGTGGGCGGTGGAGGTCGCGGGTGATGCAGAGGCTGTGGGGCGGCACGAAGCGGTGCAGAGGCTGCGATTTGGCGGGGCGGTCATGGTGCGGTGGGGCGGCTGTGGTGCGACGGTCTGTCGCGGCTGGCCGGATGGCCAACCATCCTCTCCGCATGGGGCAGTCGCGTGCCGCACCTTTTCTGGCAGCTAGTTCGGCTAGCCGCTCTTCGTTCATCACCATGACACAAATATGCCTTCTTCCATCATGAAGAACAAACCATCCATGAAGAATGATGGAGGTGTCGATCCATGTTTTTTTGGCCTGTACCCTCCGCGTTAGAGTGGTAGCAAGCGGCTCAAGGGGGATGATTCAATATGAGGGGAAACAATTAACATTGATAAATTTAAAACACACCCCTACCTCGTTTGTATGTTGACGTCGATGAGGAGGGAAGGATGATCGTCGATTGAAGACATCCCATGTTGGAGGATGTGCTGAGGAAGAAGTCAAAGACGCTGGAGAATGTCGACATTCTTCGTTGGAGAGGTATTCTTCGTTGGAGAAGTGAAATCCTCCCAAAATCTCTCCCCTTATCCTTTACCAAATAATTTCCCCCAATCCCCACCAAAAATGAAATAGCCAACATAATAGAATATGTTATCTATTTAGTTTGTTGGCATAATTTCAAATTGGCTTAATTAATTAATTGATGAGTTGGTATAATTAATCAAAGGGGTTGGCACAATTAAAGAGGGGGAAGTTCAAGAGGCTTCCCCACATTTAAGAGGGAGTTTAAGGGTTTCTCCCATTAGGAGGTTTCGAGTGGTCCCCACCACCATAACCCATGTAGGAGGTTCTAGGATCAGTGGTACCCACCTCTATAACACACATGTGGTAGGTTTCAACAAATAAAAACGTTTAACATTTTTATTTTTATTTTATTCCTACACAAAAAACACAAAAACAAAATTTCACCCTTGACCAACTGCCATCGAGGTGAAAGTATCCTTAATAGAATATCGGTGTTGTGAGTTCAACGGTGTCCTCATATTTCTATTCTGAGCACCGGTTAAAAAGTTATAAAAACATGCTTGCACGTTTTCTAAACGTACCTGAAAAAGGTTCAGAAATTCATTTCGGGCACTCCGGGCCTCGGAATCACGCGCTGTAAATTTTCGCGGACTCGTAAAATTTCCATATATTAAAAAAATTACATGGAATTTCTAGGTCTTTACATTATCCCCACATCAGGTCTTTGCTTCCCCGAAATCCACACCACAAAATTAAGAAAACAAGTGGGGGTACTGAGCATGAATCTGAGCCTCCTGCTCCCATGTTCTCTCCTAGAGGTTCCTGTGCTGCCAGTGAATGCGCACCATAGGTATCGACCGCCCACAAAGGACTCAGTCCTGTCAATACTCAATCTCTACTAGAACCTCCGTAAAATTTTCCCCATCATCGATGTCCAGCTCGCCGTGGTCGATGATTTGAGAAGGGTCGTGCACGTATCTCCTCAGCTAGGATACATGGAAGATGTCGTGCACCTGGTGCAACTGAGGTGGAAGATCTAAGCGATAAGCCACCTCGCCAACTCTGCTGGGGACCTGGAAGGGTCTGATGAACCTTAGAGATAACTTGTTATCTCATCCAAATCTCTACAAACCTCGTCGGGGTGAGACCCGTAGAAAGACATGGTCACCATCCTCGAACTATAGAGGTCTCCATCTCCTGCTGGCATAGGACTTATACCTGCTCCGTGTAGTCTTCATCTGCTCCTGGATGATCTGCACTTTCTCTATGGTAGCTCGTACCATCTCTGGTCCCACTAGTGCTGACTCCCCTGGGTCAGTCCAGCACAAAGGTGATCTGCAAGGTCGCTCGTACAATTCCTCAAAAGGTTCCTGGAATGAATTTATGAACTTTTTTTCAGGTACGTTCAGTAAACATGCGAGCGGGTTTTTGTAACTTTTGAACTGGTGCTCATAATTGAAATTCGAGGACACCATTGAACTCGCCACGCCAGTATTCTCTTAAGGAGACTTTCACCTCAACAACAGTTGGTCGAGGGTGAAAGTTAGTTTTTGTGTTTTTCATGAAGGAATAAAATAAAAATAAAAATGTTTAACATTTTTATTTATTTAAACCTCCCACATGTGTGTTATGGAGGTAGGGACCACCAAGCCTAGAACCTCCCACATGGGTTGTGGTGGTGGGGACCATCTGAACCCTCATAACAGGAGAAACCCTTAAACTCCCTCTTAAATGTGGGGAAGCCTCTTGAACTTGCCCCACTTTAATTATGCCACACCCTTTGATTAATTATACCAACTCATCAATTAATTAATTAAGACAATTTGAAATTATGCCAACAAACTAAATAGATAACATATTCTATTATGTTGGCTATTTCATTTTTGGTGGGGATTGGGGGAAAGTATTTGGCAAAGGAGAACGGGAGAGCTTTTGGGAGGATTTCACTTCACCAACAAAGAACACTTCTCCAACAAAGAACACTGACATTCTCCAACATCTTAAACTTATTCCTCGGAACATCCTCCAATGTCGGACGTCTTCAATCGATGACCGTCATTCCCTCCTCATCAACATCAACAAAAAAACAAGGTAGGGGTGTGTTTTCAATTGATCAATGTTAATTTTTTTCCCCTCACACTGAATCATCCCCCTTGATCCACTTGATATAGCTCTAACACGGAGGGTGCGGGCCAAACAAACATGGACCGACCCCTCCGTTGTTCTTCATGGATGGTGTTTTCTTCACGATGGAAGAAGGTGGATTTGTGTCACGGTGACGAATGAAGGGCGGACGACCGAACCAGCTACTAGAGAATGCGCGATGTGCGACCGCGCCACGCGGAGAGGATGGATGGCCATCCGGCCAGCCGCGGCAGACCGCCACACCGTGGCCGCCCCGACACACCACGGACGCTCCACCACCCTGTATCCTCCGCAGCCCCATGCCGCCCGTGGCCTCCGCCGCCCCCGCGGCCTCCGCTGCTCCGCGACACCCGCAACCTCCGCTACCCCGCAGGCTCTGCGGCCCCGCGCTGCCTGCGGCCCCCACGACCTCTGTGCCACCTTGCACCTCTCCGCAGGTGCCGCGGCTGTCCCTCCGCCCCTCGGGCCACTGCCTAGGCTGGGCCGCCAGGCCGGGCCAAGTCGAAACCAGCGGGCCGGGACACTCAGAGTGTCGGGCTGGACTCGGACCAATTTCGACCCATCTCATACTTTTGGACATAACTTTGGCACCGGGCGTCCGTTTGACGAACCGTCAGCAACACTAAAAACCTTGGAGAAAGATGGTCCTTTTGGTATACCCCAATTTATATTAGGATAATGTTGGGATATGGTCAGGTTGGATCGAGCACGAATCTCACCGGGCCCTTGGGACTAAAAGGCTAATAACTTACAAACCGAGCGTCCGATTGACGCACCGTCTGTTGCATTGAGACCCCTATGATGTGGAAAAAATTTCAGATACTTCTTCGTGGGACTTCTTGGTAGTTGGAGTATAGACCAGTGGATTGAGGAGTGGACCCTCCCAGAGACAAAAAGCTTAGTGTGGGAACCCAGTAGCTGGGTGTGACATGAATAATAAATAGCGATCCTGTGCGGGTCAACACCGAGCGATATTTTGTGGGTCAACACTAAGAGATCCTGTCTAGGTCAGTACCGAGTGATCCTATAGAGGTCGACACCGAGCGATCTTGTGTGGGTCAACACCGAGCGATCCTGTGTGGGTCAGCACCTAGAGATCCTCTGTGGGTTAGCACTGAGTGATCTTGTGTGGGTCAACACCGAGTGATCCTGTGTGGGTCAGCACTTAGAAATCCTGTGTGGGTTAGCACCGAGCGATCATGTATGGGTCAACACCGATTGATCCTGTGTGGGTCAACACTGAGTAATACTGTGTGGGTCAACACCTAGTGATCCTGTGTGGGTCAGCACCGAGCGATCATGTGTGGGTCAGCACCGAGCGATCCTGTGTGGGTCAGCACCAAGCGATCCTCTATGGGTCAGTACCTAGAAATCCTATGTGGGTCATCAGTAGAGCCTCTTGAAAGAATAAGATGATCTAACTTTACGACTAATCATTTGTACTTTTGTACTTAAGTTATACCTGGTGTGAGCTGAGTCAGTACCTTTGTGGTATTCTTCTGTGTGGCATACCTGTGCGGTACTTACCTTCGTGGTATTTTTTTCTTTTGTGGAACAATTGAGATTTGGGATTTTTAGTTGGAATCTGTGTTTCCTCATGATTGAGATGGGTATACTTGATAACTTAGGTATATGTAGGGGAATATAACTCAGTTGGGTTGTCATTTGATTTCATGCTTTATGGTTTATCCTTTGTGGATTTTGTGAGACCTTGAGGGTCTCTGGGTCCCTACTGAGTATCGTTATACTCACCCCTGCATGGGTTATGCCCGCACCTCATTGTGTTTTGTGCAGACGACGGACAACACTAACTGAGGACGAGGGTACCAGGACTGGAGTTAGCTCGGATGTGGACCTTATATGAGGCGTACCATAGAGACGACCATTAGATAGATATACCTACCCTTTAGGTAGGATCCTTGGAGGGTGATCACAGGAGCTGTTCCAGTTTACTTGTACTTTCATTTTCTTGTACTTTCCAGTTCGGATTGTATTCTGTCCCCTTTTACTTACTGTACTCACTCTGTTTACTATTCAGTTTACTTGAGTTCGTATCTTGCTTTGTGCTTGGTTGCATGTGTTTACGGGTTTTAAAGGCAATGACTTCCCAGTTTTAGAGAATACACCTTCGGTGCTAGTCGCCAGCCCCTAGCCTATGGAAGGCAAGCTTGGGGTAGTCATGGCATGGGCCCTAGGGGACGGGTCATGAAAAATTGGTATCAAAGGGGTTAGTTCTACCGTAGAACATAGGACTTTGATCTTTATTTTTAATGGAAATAGTGTTAAGTGTAGTGAGTGTGGTTATCAGTTTAGGGGATCCAGTATTGGTGCGGTGGCCGACGTATCCATACACCAGGACCTTGAATTCTGATTTCTAACTCAGTGCACGAAAACACTGATTGCATATATGTTTTGAAAAGTTTTCTTTGTGATCTCTTTGAGTCAGCTCAACAGGTATAACTTATTGACCATAGCACTCCTGTTTCTTTTCAGGATGCCTCCACGTTGAAAACCAGCTAGGGTTCCAGGTATAGTTCGCACTGATAGCCCACCGAGTGACGAGGACTCGGTGCAGGGCCCTCTTCCAGTAGAGGCACCAGCGGAGGCACCAACGGCACCATTACCCATTGGGCCACCGATGCCACCAGCCCTAGCAGCAGAGAGTGCACAACGATTGAGCGCGTTGCACGAGTTCCAGTTACAGAGGCCACCCAGGTTCAGGGGAGATACGGAACCACAAGAGGATGGGGATTGGATGGAGGCCGTGGTGAGAGTCTTACGACTGGTAGGGACACTAGCTGATCTCATGGTGATCCTTTCCATTAGCCTTCTACATGAAGCAGCAGGAAGGTGGTGGAGATTGATGCTCCAGGCTCACGACGAGGTTGAAATTTTTTTGGATAGACTTCAAGAGCCTATTTCGGGAAGAGTTTTTCCTAGAGACTCTTTGCTCCAAGGTTTACAGCTCCACTGACAGTTTATCAAACGGACGCTCGGTGCAAAAGTTATGGCCAAAAGTATGAGAGGGGTCGAAACTGGTCTGGGTCCGGGCTAACCCGGTCAGACCGACCAAGCCCGATCCATCTTGGGATGACCCCGTTTGGTTCGACCAGGCCCGACCCAATTCGGGTCGACCCGGTATGACCCGCTAGATCCGGCCCTACCTGCGCCTGGCGGTATAGCCCGCTGGGCGGCTCGGCCTGGAGGCCCGACCTGGGCAGCGAGCCATGGGGAAGCAAGACAGCCACGGAGGCCGTGGGTGGCGTGGGGCCATGGAACCTGTAGGGCGGCGCGAGGTGGCACAGAGGCCACGGGGGCCGCGGGCAGCACCGGGCTGCAGAGGCCACGGGGCGGCGGAGGCTGTGGAGCAGCGGAGGCCACAGAGTGGAGGAGTCCACAGGGGCCGCAGAGGCCGTGGGTGGTGCAGGGCCACGGAACGATGAAGGATGCGGGGGACATGGTGGCTGTGGGCGGAGGAGGCCGTGGGGGCCGAAGAGGCCGCGGGTGGCGGAGGCCGTGAGTGGCGGAGGCCGCGGGTGCCGCAGAGTCTCCGAGCGACGGAGGCCACGGGTACCATGGAGGCTGCGGGCGGTGGAGGCCGTGGCTGCTGCAGAGGCCGCGTGGCATTGTGAGGTGGCGCGGTCATGAGCCGCACCTTCTCCGGCGGCCGGTTCGACCGACCTTTCTTCATTTGTCACTGTGACACAAAACCGTCTTCTTCCATCGTGAAGAACACAAAATCCCTGAAGAACGGAAGAGGGGTCGGGCCATATTTGTTTGTCTCACACCCTCTGCGTTAGAGCGGTAGCAAGCGGCTCAAGGGGAATGATTCAATGTGAGGGGAAAAAATTAACATTGATCAATTTAAAACACACCCCTACCTAATTTTTTTGTTGATGTCGATGATGAGGGAAGGACGGTCATCGATTGAAGATGTCCCATATTAAAGGATGTACTGAGGAAGAAGACAAAGATGTTGGAGAATGTCGGCATTCTTCATTGGAGTAGCATTATTCATTGGAGAAGTTTAATATTCCCCAAAGCTCTCCCCTTCTCCTTTGCCAAATAATTTCCCCCAATACCCACCAAAAATGAAAGAGCCAACATAATAGAATATGTTATCTATTTAGTTTGTTGGCATTATTTCAAATTGGCTTAATTAATTAATTGATGAGTTTGTATAATTAATCAAAGGGGGTGGCACAATTAAAGTGGGGGTAGTTCAAGAGGCTTCACCACATTTAAGAGGGAGTTTAAGGGTTTCTCCCATTATGAGGGTTCGGGTGGTACCCACCACCATAACCCATGTGGGAGATTCTAGGCTCGGTCATCCCCACCTCCATAATATACATGTGAGAGGTTTCAATAAATAAAAATGTTAAACATTTTTATTTTTATTTTATTTCTACACGAAAAACACAAAAACTAACTTTCACCCTCAACCAACTGCCATCGAGGTGAAAGTCTCCTTAAGCGAATACCGGCGGTGCGAGTTCAACGGTGTCCTCAGATTTCAATTCTTAGCACCGTTTCAAAAGTTACAAAAACCTTCTCACACGTTTACTGAACGTACCCAAAAAAAAGTTCCGAAATTCATTCCGGGCACTCTGGGCCTCGGAATCACGCGCTGTAAATTTTCACAGACTCGTAAAATTCCCATATATTAAAAATATTACATGGAATTTCTGGGTCTTTACAACAATAAACATTATATGTGGTTGGTTTGTTGGATATCCATGTATTGGATCCCAAAAATAAATATTTGGAGTATCCAAATTGAGTGTGATCAGCATCTAATTTTTCCTAAAAGAAAAAAAAACAAATAAGTAATGAAAATAATAATAATATATTTTATGTGATTAGATTTTAGAGTTTTAACCCTACATTGTAGGCATAAAAAGGATTCTATTTTCTATTTTTTTTATCAAATGCATTGTATAACCCATATTTCTTCTTATCAATTTCTTCCTTTTCTAAAGAAGTTTCTTACATAGGAATGATATAGGGATTAATGAATCCAAATCGTTCTTCACACAATTTTCCTTTAATATAGTAGTAATATAAATTCATGTAGAAAATATGAATAGTTATTAAATTTAATGAACATATTAGATCATTATTTGGATATAAATATTATAAAAATTTACCTTATGTATGTATTCACAACTGAGTCGGCCAACCATTCAAACTTGAGAATCTCATTTATACTCTCAAGGATAACTACATTTGTAATGAAAGTTCCAAATATTTATTCTTCATATGGAATTTAATAAATATTTTCATCTTTAAATGTGGTCTCTACATAAATTTATAATGCTAATAAATGTTTCAGTGGAACTAGTGGGGAAAACGTACTCCTAAAAGGTCCTTTTGATTTCTTGGTTGATTCACTAGATTTTCTTGATATGACCTTCCATTTCCCCATCACTTTATCTATCTATAATACCATACCTCACTTCATACCTTTTTAATCAATTTTTATAGTTTTTTCATAAGAAAAAATTGGTTAAATACATACCTCATGTATATTTATAAGATTAGATGACCATGCTACAAAAGTTCCAATAACATCATCGATTGTTGTAATATTTGGATCATAAAGTAGAATATGAAACTCAATGGTCAGCTCTTGAGCTACCTCAATACCCACTCTCATGTGATCATTTGGGATTTCTTTAATGACAAAATTGATTACCTTGGGTAAGGTATGTGATTGAGGGGAGTGACTATCCTCAAAGCTAGTGGGGTCATTTAGTTATGCATGTGTGGATCTTTATTCCACCATCAGTTCGCTTTGATCCTTTATCATATATTGGTCTTCCAAACCAGACCAAACAATAATATCTTACAAAGTATATATTTGTGCTTTCAATCCTTTCATCAGATTATATTTATCTTACTCCATTTTCTTATTCTCAAAATATGTTCTATGATACACTCTAAAACCCACTCCTCTAATTTGACTATATTCTTCCAACCACTTCAAAGCTACTGAATTTATTTTTTCTTCCATTATAGTTATTGCCAATTCTTTTGTCTAAATCATATAAAAAAATATGAAGATAAATAGTTATTTTTATGTAATACTACTATAAAGCATAATTAATTACTATTATGTTATATGTACATATTTTTCCCATACCGCTTTTGTGTTTTCATCAACTAGTTTACCCTTCTTATTTACATGAGCCTACTTCCATAACACATAACGTGGGATGGAAGTGGATTTATATTTTGATTCATCGATATTCATATAAAAAAAGGAACATATGCTATTTAATATCACATAAAATTTTATATTTGATTTAAAATACATACCAATTTATTCTCTAGTGAATCATACTCCATCCTTACTTTGTGATAGGGGTACAATGGTTTTGATTCTTGTTCTTTATTTTTAGAAATCTTTATATGTTTCATAAATTAAAAATTTTGAATCAAATTGGATAAGATAAATATTGTTAAATAATATATTATATACTATAATTCACTTGAAATGATTTCTCATCATGATTACTGATGGAACCATTCCATGTTTCCTATTTTATAATGTGTAAATAACTAACTGGTGGGTGGGGATTTACTTTCCCCTTAGCATCCCTAAGATGTAACTTGGTAAGAAGAGTCCATAAGCCTCTATGGTCTTTTCTAGTGGCTGTTAAGACATATTTATTATGGGAATAATCTAAAATAAATGAACTCTATAATGAATAATGAAAATTAAATCAATGTTTCATTATATATTTTTTCAGTAAAATAGAAAAGTATATCGTAAAATTACCTTTATATCTCTCCAAAGGGTTTCCTTCATTACAAGCTATATGTGGAACCATAAATCTATATAAATTGGCATATTCATACTCATTGTTACCCCAAAATAACTAATGAACATTGACTTATTGGGGTTAACAAGTTGGCTGTGTTGATTCTAACCAACTTCAAATTTTATACCCTTACTTATTTCTTTGATATTTTTATTCAACATTGTGATACTGCGTATTTATTATTTTTTTCCTTAATATGTTGTTAATCCCCTAATAATGTTGTAGTTTAATCATCAAGACCCTGTTCTTCCTTGGGATTGGTAACATCATCATTTGTAGAAGGCATTGTCTGTATGAGTAGTCAAACATTTAATTTAGATTTTGTTAATATAGTAGAGAACATATAATATTATGAGGAAAATACTAGTATATTAAAAAATAATTTAACCTTCTCAATGAAATTTATTTCTTTTTTTGAAGTTTGAATGGATTTGGATCCTCTATCGAGAATAAAAATCCCATCTTTGTGGTCCCCTATAACATACAAGAAATTTTTACATTGGGGATTCCATAAAATGATTGTGATCTCCCAATGAAAGGATCATCCTAGATTGAATTTTCATTAGACCCTACACTTGTTTTAGTAAAAATCTAGGCAATTGACCAATTCTTGTTTGCTATATATGATATATAAAACACTTTCACTACTTTTTATGCTATTATGAATGACTCATCCTTTCCCCCTTCTACACTAAAATTCACCTTTACGAATCCCATTTCATCAACTTCCACTACACTCCTATTGTCAACCCCTTTGAAATAGAAAATAGGCACTTGAAGGGTTGTATAATCCAAATCATATATCTATTTGATAATGTTGAAATATGAAATATTCTCATAAATTGGATTTATATATATGGAACTAGATATGTGCATTATTAATGCCACAAGCATAACTCCACTATTTTGTATTGTAATATAGTCATCGTATTATTTTTTATAAAATGTATAACCACTGATTACAAAACCAGTATAATTTATAACATTTTCATTTGGTCTCCTGTCTAGCCATAAAAGTTGTTCAACAATTGAATTCAATTTTTTAGATAACTCCTTATAAATATTATCTTAGAATCATCCTATAAACTACTGATTATGTGTATTTAATATCCATCCTTCATCCCTTGATGGATTTAAATATCTAAGAATTGATTTTTGGCTTTCAACATATATATCAACATCTTCAATATTATGTAAAATGTAAATGTGAACTTTCTCTTGCTCTGTGATGGTAATTGTAACAAAATCTCTTCCAGAAATCCCTTCTCCCATAAGGCATTCTCTGCGATGAGACTTTGGGAGACTGATGCTATCAACATCTGATATGTAATTGGTACAGAATTCAACATCTTCTTAAAAAATATATTGTTCTTCAATAAAACCTTCCGAATGACTTTGATTATTATCATACCCTATCAAAATATTTATAAATCATTCAATGTGGTATATCCATCTATAATGGACATGACTACATAGTTGAACCTCTCTAACCAAGTGAACAATTAGGTAGGATATTATATTAAAGAATGATGGTGGGAAGAACATATCTAATTCAAATGATATGAATTCAACCTCCTTATTCATGATTGGAAACTTTATTGGATCTATAAATTTACTATATATGAATTTGAAAAAAAAATTCTGGATGATGCATTCCATACATTTTTAGGTATAATGCAATGTAAATCCATGAACATAAAATATTGCATCAAAACATGACAGTAATATGATTTTATCCCCTGTAACTTCAAATTAGTCATTGACATGACAACCTTGATATTTTATGAATACTCCATGAAACTTTTACACCATTAAGGAAAATGAAAAATTGAATTTTTTTTGTCAGGATAAAGTGAAAACTATTAGAGGAAGAAAAGTCTACCATTCACCCTTCAATGGTGCCAAATATTCCTTTATCCCCATGTTAATCATGTCCAACCTAGCCTTAATGCCATATTTTGTATTTATAGGAACATTTAGTAATGTCCTAATAATACTATAAAATACATTTTTTTTCTATATGTATGACATCAAGAAAATATATGACATACAAAAAATTACAATACAGTAATTCAATGAAAATTGATCTCTTTTTCTAACCTGATTTCATATGCTTTTTCAAATGCAATTTATTGAAAATAGTGTTAATATATTTTACTTTATAAAATAATTGATTTTCCATTAGTGGAGATGGTGTTGTACCTTGTTTGTTATTCCCATTAAATGTTTTCATTCAAGATCGGTATTTATTTCATCAAGGTAAAAATTTCTGATGTCTTAAAAACATATTCTTTGAGGAATGTTTAAATTGGACTGAGTGTGCGCATTATTCACAAATGGACCACCCTATTATTACTTTAATTCTATAGCCTAAAAAATTTCCATAAGTTGGAAATCTATTTATCATACCATACAACATGGCCCTCAATGTGAATTCTTCACTTCTATGAGTATCATATATTGTAACAATAGTATCCCACATAAATTTTAGAACTTTGATCGATAGATCCAAATAGACATCAATATCATTACCAAGTTATTTTGGCCCATATCTAAGCAGATACAACATAATGTATTTTTGTTGTATACATAACCTTGGTGGAAATTTATAATTTACCAAAATGACATGCCATGTATTGTGAGTACTAATTTATACCCAAAAAAATTATTACAACTATAGAGAATGCAAGACAGAATTTTCTCAACTCATTTTCAAATTCAGGATACTCATAATCAATTTTATTCCACTTAAAAGAGTTCGGTGGATGAGTGGGTTCTATTATTTAATTTTTATATATCTATATTCCATGTAAATTGTCTCATTGTTTCCTGAAATCCATATAGTCTTATAATTAATGGAATGATAGTAAAACACCATAAAACTTTATAATGACTTGATCCATCTTTCTTATATCTATCCACACCACACTTAGGGAGTTTCATGAGTGATTCACGGTCCTTGAGAAACAATATAAAATCATTTAGACAAGAATGTATTTTTCTATAGATCATACCCATTGAACATAGAATTATATTTGCATCATATGTTCAATAAGGAAGTTCATTTTCTTCTAGTTTCATTTCATTCAGGAGACCAAGTAGTTCTATAAAGTTTGTGTCGCTCTATCCACTGCCAGCTTTAAAAATATATAACTTCAATACTGTTGACAATGTTATGTATTTGATACAACCAGTATACAATGGTATCTTATAATGTTTTTTTAAAATTCTTAAACAACTTTGGATAATCAAGAAGGTCATATTCAATTTCCATTTTCATTTCTTCCATGAGATCTTCATCATCATTTACATTGGTTTTCATATCAAATGATCTATAAACTATAGTTTCATCCCAATTGGTGTGAACATTTATTTTTTCCCTATTTTTAGTCCAATATTTATAGCTATGATCTATTATATGAAAAAAAATGTTCTTATAAATTTTCTTGTCTAACTTTTCTTGAATAAAAATAATGTAAACACAGAAAAAGGATTTGAGAAGGGTTGTACACATGCTCTATCGCAAACTTTATAAACTCTTTAACACCGTCTTCATACTATTTTGTAATATGATTAACATGAATCCATTTTCAATTCATATCCATCCTATTAGGTTCATAAAATATTTATTTTGTACAAAAAATAAATAAATACACATAATATATTCATAATCAAAGGTAAAAGCTATAGATAATTCTAATAAGGGGAACCCAAAATGATCACTGGTACTCGATATGGGATGACTACTGCTCAGAGTATTTGAAAAAATATAGGTGCATGTTTAGAAGAGATGGGGGATGAGTCTCAAGAAACACAATGTAATAATAACTATACCAGATATGAAGCTGATGAGGATGAAAATTATCTCCTTAAATCTAAATTTTATTGCGATGGGAGTTGGAAAAGCACCATACAACATTTCTTAGTTTTTTTCCTAAAGCTAAAAAGTTTCTTAGGCATACAATGGTTTTACAAATGAACTGATCATAAAATACATTTTCACAAAGCCCTTAATCTTTTATAAACCTTTCCCCATTCCTAATTGGTTGTGATATATGATCACCTTGTCTTGAGTATACATGAACCACTATCCCTTGAATAGAAAAATTAATGCACCAATACTACAATATGATCTCTTAGTGGAAAAAATGCTTTATTTCCAAGTCCCTCTTATTTCAGACACTATGGAGAGACTCTTAGTTGGTATAAAAAAAATAAAGGATCATATTATTAGGAGTGATTCATGATTTATGCCTCTATCAAAATCATCCCTTGTATCCTTACTAAATTTCATGTTATTTATTTAAAGGGGGTTTGATTCAAAAACTACCAAAGCCTTAATGGTTTTACATCTCAACTAGAGAATCAAGTAAAGGATGATACATTTTAAAATTAATGTCGTTAATCTTAGAGAAACCATATTTCCATTCAATTAAGGGACCAAGATGAATTCAAATTACTCTATTTCAAGGAAATTATAGTAAGTTTTAGTCTATAGAACAAAGAGAAACTCAACTAATAATTGGTGAGAAAGAGCACCCAACATCATATCAACACATCATAATAAATCATCTTCTTTTAAATTCATTTTCCAGATCCCTTTATGAAATCTATCACTCATTTTTTAACACCAAATCCATTTTTTAATTTTTTTTTCTAAATTACATATTGAAACCAACCACTTTACAAAATAATTTGCAAGAGAACATTTTTTTTAAATTACCACATATTAATTTAAAAATCCAAATCTCATCTCAAAACCACTTTCAAAATTCAAAAGGGGGAGTTTTTATTTCAAAACACTTAATGGGATATGAACCAATTTTTCTATAAAAAATGTTATCATTAAGTGAAAAATTTTAAAATAATATTAAAAAACCATCAATAATAAATTAAAATTTTAAAATCATTTTAATGAAAATATGTATACTTTGAAATGGTTAAAACTTTACATTTTCACTTTGAAATAAATTCATGAGTTTCAAAACACTGAATCCATTTTAGTTCATTTTAAGAGAAAATCTCATTTTTTCATTTCAAACCCCACTTTAACATTTAAAACCAAGTTTTCTTTTTCAAAATTGAAATTTAGAATAGGCATGAGCATAAAAATATACTTGAAATTCCCCATAAGCATATGATCAATCACTTGGCATGAAAAAACATTTAATTCAAGATAATTCAATCAAGGCATTCCATGATTTGTAAAATGATGGATTAGAAGAGAAAAAAATGCCTTAACAAATAATAATGGAGGGAGGAGACACCTAAATTAGAAGGAAGAAAGAGGGGATTCACATTGTAAAACACATGAAAATTGAGGGAGGAGACACCTAAATCAAAGTAGAAGGATGTGGAAACCCTATTAGGGATACAAGGAGGTTCGACTGAGCTTGAGTGAGAAGAGAGGATAGGATCTAAGAAAACATCGCAATAAAAAAAACATGAAACCCAAACAAGAAACCAATGAGAGCAGAGGATAAAAAAATAAAATACCTTAGATTTGAGGCATGATTCATCTGAGGGAAAGTCGAGGAGGAGCACCACAAGCAGAGGATTTTTGTGAAATCTTGAGAACCGTGACTAAAATTAGTGCAGTTGGGGTTCTTTTAAATAGACTTGGGAAGGTTTTATTAGTGATTTCAAAAAACATTGATAAAGATACCATTTATCAGTGCTAAAAATGGCTAATAAAAGCCATCTTTATCAGCACTAAACTTTTAATGCTCATAAATATGCCTTTTATCAGTGCTTTTTAAGCGCTAATAAAAGGTACATCTTTATTAGTGCTAAAGAACTGTTGATAAAAGACCTTTTTATCAACACTAAAAATTTAGCACTAATAAAAGATTTATAATTATAATTATAAATAAAAATATTTGTATATGATTATAAATGTATTTATATCATTATATATATTTATATAATTATATATGTTAAATATATTCATTATTTAAATATTTTTTTATAATTTTATAATTATTTAAATATATAATATTTTATTTATAATTACATAAATATTTATTTCAAAAATTATATTTATTTATTTATAATTATAAATTTATAAATTTATAAATATAATAAATGTACATTTATTAATATATTTATAAATAAAAATATTTGTAATTATATTTATAATTATTTATTTATAATTATAAATATATCTATATCATAATATATATATATTTATATAATTATATATATATTTAATAAATAAATATAAATATAAATATAAATATAGAATATATATTCATTATTTAAATATATTTATTATAATTTTATAATCATAAATATATTTATATCATTATATATATTTAATAAATAAATATAAATATAAATATAAATATAAATATAGTAAATATATTCATTATTTAAAAAGTATTTATTATAATTTTATAATTATTTAAATATATTATTTTTTATTTATAATTATATAAATAATTTTAAAAAATATTTATATATTTATATAATTATATATACTTAATAAATATATATAAATATAAATATGAATATAAATATAAATATGAATATAAATATAAATATAGTAAATGTATTTGTTATTTAAATAAATTTATTATAATTTTATAATCATTTAACTATATATAATTATTTATTTTTAATTATATAAATACTTTTAAAAAAATAATAATATTTATTTATTTATAATTATAAATATATAAATTTATAAATAGAGTAAATATACATTTAGAAATATATTTATTTATAAATATTTATTTAAAAATATATTTTTAACATTATTAATGAATATATAATTTTAAATGCATGTATGTTAAAAATGAGTGAAATTTAATAATTAAAAATGAGTAAACTTTAAAAATATTGAAAAAATGGATAAGTTTTATTAATTAAATATAAATTATTAAAAAATATAGATATATATCGAAATAAAGATGAATACATATTGAAAATATTTAAACATAGTAAATAAATAGATATAAATAAATATTATAAAATGATTAAATTCTAAAAAATAAAAAATAAAAAATATAAAAAAAGAATAAATAATACCTAAATATAATAAAATTAAAAATAAATAAATAAAATTACCTGATTAAAAACATAATATATTAAATATATTATGTTACAAAATGAAATTCTAAAATGAATACTAAAATTTGAATAAATTACATAAATATTGGGTGTATGTGTTTCTATATAAGATTTCATTAATTACATAAATATTTTTTATGTGTATTGTATATAAAAACGCATTAATTACGTATATATATGTGTGAAATCAATGCAACACACATTTTAATTATAAACAGTTATTCACTAAATATATGAATTATTTAATATAATCATAAATATTTTGTATTATATAAATCATATTTTAGGAAATATTATATATATATATATATATGAATATATTTCTATGTTAAATTTATTGATGAATAATTATGTATTAAAACCATTAAAAAAGAACAAGACATTAATATGTTTTTAATCATTATATTTTATTCATTTTCTATATTTATATTTAATATATATTATTTATTACTATTTATAATTAATATATATATATTAAACTTATTCTTTTTTTATTAATAATTGTTTCATTAATAAATTTTTTAATAATTTTTTAATTTGTTCATTTTAATTTTTTTTTGTTCAATTATTAAAGTTTATTTATTTTTAGTTTTTTGTCTGATTATTACAATTTATTAATTTTATATATCTACATTTAATATATACTATTTATTAATATTTACAATCTATATATATGTATGTTAAATTCATTCATTTTTATCAATATTTTTTTAATAATTTTATTAATTTACACGTTTTTAATTTTCATTTGTTTAATTATTCCATTTTATTTATTTTATATATCTATTTTTATTATATACTATTTATTAATATTTATAATTTATATATATGTGTATTAAATTTATTCATTTTTATCAATGATTATTTAATTAACTATCACGACCCGACCCTACCGGTCTCGAGCCGCAACTACCCCAAGCCCGCCTCCATAGGCCAGGGCTGGCGACAAGTGTCGAAGGTGTAACGATCTCGGGGAGGCCTTCGCCTAAGTACCTGTACACACACACACAACCCACTCGATACAGAAGTGCAGAGTAAAAAGAAAACCAAAGGACAAACAACTATAACCCAACCACAGTCATGCATCCACTTCTAAATAGAATAAGTAAAGTGCTGAAAAGTACTGACAAGATAACTGAACAGAAAAAGGCCAAAACACGCGCCCAACCCGAAAGGTGCCACAACCCAGCAACATGTAAACAAAAGTAAACAACTAGAGAGTCCCACACCGAGAAACTCTACTGCAACCTCGATACGTGGCCCAAGCTCTTGTGCCCTCTACGCTCCTCCGTAGTCATGATCGACCTGTTCGTCGTCTGTAAGAGCACACCAGGTGCGGGAAAATCCCAAGTAGGGGTGAGTATAAAGATACTCAGTAGGATGCCCTGAAAGCTCGAGGGAGAAACAAAGGAGGCACTAAATAGGTGAGCAGTAGATAGAACAAAGAATAGTGAAAGAGTACAATAAATAGAGTGTAGCTCAACCCAATAAGAGAAAGGAAGTAGACTCATCCAAATGCAAGGAGTTATAAATGGCGAGAATATGAAATTATCGTCGAGTCTTCTCTACCTATAGTAGGAGAATAGACTCATCCAACCAAGAGGAGCTAGACACGGAAAACACATGGCATACCCCGCACGTCTTCGCCCCTCCTAAAAGGAGAGTAACTGAACCCAAGGAGTGGGAATAAAATTACAGTGTATATATATATGTATATGCTCAAAAAGAAACCCAAATGAGTGTGTAAGGGGATCGCCATCTCCAAGCTTATCCTAGGAAAAGTCGCCAATAGTTCTAAGGATATCCATCACTGATGCCCAAATGTCCCGCACGCCAAAGCTGTCTCATCGCTGAACCGTACAACCAAGGGTCCCGCTCCGGTAATCACTGAGAAAAGTCACTGACTAGCCTCATAGAAAGGGCTAAGTCTGAAAGAATTCAATGGGTAACCCACTGTCCAACCCAGTTGGAGGGTAAACCCAATGAGGTCGTCGGGTAACCCATTGCCCAGCCCAGCTGGAGGGTAAACCCTAAGGTCAACGGGTAACCCACTGCCCAGCCCCGCTGAAGGGTAAACCCTAAGTTCAACGGGTAACCCACTACCCAACCCCACTAGAAGGTAAACCCTGATATGCTAGTGGGTAACCCACTGCCCAGCCCCACTGGAGGGCAAACCCGGAACTGGTCTGATAACTCCGCACTGCCCTTGCCATCACTGGGTGTCACTAACATCGCTACTGTGTGTTTGTTCGGAGTGCGTCAAAGGAACCTCCAACCAATTCCCTTTTATGTTTCCACATTTAAGGAGATCTTGAATGAGCCTCCACACACCTAAACAGATTACACTGTTTCAATCCTCGCGAAAAAACACGTGAGATAGACTATTTACTCGCTTGAAACAGACTCCCGAAGAAAAAGTCATTCAACACCGCTTTATACCCATACGACATCTCGTGGGGCCCACACCTCAGTCCCAAAAAAGGTTGGGAGAACTGTGCCATCGCGATGCTCTTGAAAAAACACGCCAAGTCGACTATTCATTCTCCCCGAACAGACGTTTGATGAAAAATTTGCAAAACACTGCACACAGCTTAAAAGATAGCCCATGGGACCCACGCCTCAACTCTGTCTTCAATGCCTAAAACCACCCTGGAAAAAGTTTCCTCGATTCCAGGATCACAATGCCACTTACGACGCTTAAAACGGACTCCGGATGTGCTCGCACCATTCTAAAAAAAAATCTTGGTGAGGCGCTAAATAACACTTAACGGGCGTGTCGCGCCACCGAGCCCCCATATCGGGAATTAAAAATCCCCAAGACCATCTCAAAACCTCTGTCTCGATCTGAGGATCGTGTTTCCATAGAAGGCACGCAAATCCGATACTCGGTTTGAGAGTTAGAGGAATTTTAACGCCAACAGACAGAGACGGGGTGGGCCGGACCAGTTCGGCCGGTCCACCCCTTTAGACTGGCAGTCCGCGGCTCGGCCGCCCGGACCGCCTGGTCCACCACGGCCCGCGGTTCACCGCGTGGGCCGCACTGCTTCACCTGGACTAGCTTAAGCCGGTCTGGTTCTTTTCCACGGGACCTACATTTCGCGGGTCCCGGTCCGCTTCCGGGGTCATGAAGACCCCAGTCTCCTGCTGCATGCCGACTGGCAAAGCTGGCCAACCTGCACCCCTGGCCTCCCGCATGTGCCGCCGATGCCGCCTCCCACTGTCGCTCGCCCGTAGCCACTCACCCGCAGCCGCTCACGCCACCATCGGAGGACACCGCGTCGCCGCCTTCCCGGACCGCCGGAGGAGCCACTACCGCCGGGACTCGCCGGACCACCGCGCGGAGCCATCGGACCGCCCTGGAACCACCGGAAAACAGGGTTTTGGCTGGAAAACTTCCCGGGGTCACCCTGAACACCTAGGGACTCAAAATTTTGATCCGAAATAATCATTGGAAAGCTCGGATCGAGCCCTACTCAAATATGGCTTTCACTCGATAATTAAACAACATTTCGATGATATTAATTGAGTTCAAATAGGATGTGGGAATTTAAAATGAAAACACAACGATCCTAACTCGCAGGGCGTAGCCTGTCGTTTCACAAATGATCCGCTGGAGCCGCAACCACCTTGGAGAGGTGGGAAGAGGAGCTTGAATAAGGTGGAGGTTCTTTGTTGGGAGTGCTTCTTCTAGAGAAATTCTAAGGGGAAAGAAGGGGGGGGGGGGGGTGGATGTGTTTAAGTAGGGAAAACTTAATTAAAATTTAATTAATTTTAAACACCCACCAGTAGGTCTGTACCCAAACTCTCGACGGGGTCGAGGTTAAGCCGCTCCTAGGGTAAAATTAATGTTTTGAGCGCAACGGTGGTCTCAAAATTTTAATCTAAGCCTCAGTTCAGAAGTTATAAAGTTCACACCCAAGGCCACTAAATTATAAAAACGCCCCTGGTGGCTTTTTCCACAGAAGGGGCGTGCCCGTGAAAGTTACACCCCTCCTAGGGTAAATGGCACGCTCCAGACTCAACGATGCCCTCAATTTTCCCATACAAGCAACCGATTAGGAGTTATTATGTTTATTTGGTGTGTCTAGTGTGAAAAAACTTAAAATTTAATTTCATCCACACTAGGGCTCAAAATCACACGCCATCTGAACACCCTGCTCTGGAATAACATCCAGAAAAATTAAAAGTCTCACAGTCTCAAAACCTGGGTTCCTATATCATTCCCTGCTTTAAGTTTTTCGTCCCCGAAAAACAAAACTACACAAACAACTTGGGATACTGAGCCCGCATCTGGCTCTCTCATTCCCAGGTGCTCTTCTGCACCCTCCTGTGCTGCCACAACACTTGAACCAAAGGAATGGTCTATCCACACAGAGTTCACTCCTTCCAATCCTCAATCGCCACCGGGTGCTCTGCAAAGGTGGTTCCATCCTCAATGTCCATCTCTCCCCAGTCGATGACGTGCGTGGGGTCGTGAACATATTTCCTCAGCTACGACACGTGGAAGACATCATGCACTCTCTCCAGCTATGGGGGTAGATCAAGATGGTAGGCAACCTCACCAACCTTGAGAGTGATCTCAAAAGGCCCGATGAAACTCGAGGATAGCTTTCCTCCCTGTCCAAACCTCCGTGTTCCACTCCGCGGGGAGACTCTAAAAAATACATGGTCCCCCTACTCGAACTCCAAAGGCCTGCGATGACAGTCTACGTAGGAATTATGTCTGCTCTGAGCCATCCTCATCTGCTCACGAATGACCTGCACCTTCTCCATTGTCGCCCGCACCAACTCTGGGTCCACGAGAACCTCCGTCCAGCACAATGGTGACCTACAGGGTCTCCCATAGAGGGCCACAAAAGGTACCATACCGATAGTAGAGTGGTAACTATTATTATATGCGAACTCCACCAAGGGAAGGTGATCCTACAAGCTTAGGACAAAGTCTAACACGCATGCCCTGAGAATATCCTCCAACACCTGGATAGTGCGCTCAGTCTGCCCGTCCATCTAGGGGTGAAAATCTATACTCATCCATAGCTGAGTCCCAAATGCCTCTTGCAGGCCTCACCACAATCACGACGTAAACCGCACGTCACGGTTGGAGATGACCATCGAGGGTACTCCATGAAGGCAGACGATCTCCCGAACGTACAGCTGCCCTAGACTCTCCACCGAGATCTGCTACCTGATGGCAAGGAAGTGCGCCGACTTCGTGAGTCGTTCCACTATCACCCAAATAGAATCATGGCCCTTCGCTGTGTGCGGAAGCCCTGTGATGAATTCCATAGATAGACCATCCCACTTCCACTCTGGGATATCAAGGGGCTGCAACAACCCTACCAGAACCTGATGCTCTTCCTTCACCTGCTGACAGGTAAGACACTGAGAAATGAACTCAGATATGCTCTGCTTCATGCCAGACTACCAAAAATACAACTAAAGGTCTCCGTACATCTTCCCCACACCATGATGTACAACCAAGGGAGAAGTGTGGAATTCCCGCATTACCTCATCCTGCATCTCCACTGGCACTACAACTCACCCATGGTACAGGATCTCATGATTCCCCCTTCAGAATACCCATTGGGTGCGTTGCTCGTGGATATCTGATCACGCAGTACCTCGCTCTTGACATCCCCTAGTTGTGACTCTCTCACACGCTCAAGGAGCAAAGGAGTCAACATCATCAACTGTAAAAAATTCATACCCTCCTGCTCCACCAAGGTCAGTTGTAGGGAAGCCAACTACTCTGAAGCTTCCCACACTTGACGAGCCTGGGACTTCCTGTTAAGGGAATCTACTACTACGTTGCCCTTCCCTAGAGTGTAGACTATCTCTAAATCATAGTCCTATAGAAACTCCAGCCAACGCCTCTGCCTCAGATTCAGATCCCTCTGAGTGAAGATGTACTTGAGGCTCTGGTGGTCTGAGTAGACCAAAAAATGCTCACCCAGAAGGTAGTGTCTCCATAACCTCAAGGTGAAGACCACCGCTGCCTGCTCCAAATTGTGAGTCACATAATTCTGCTCATGGGGCCTCAACTGCCTCAACCCATATGCAATCAATGCCTGTTGCTGCATCAGCACACACCTGAGCCCAGCTCCTGAAGCATCACAATATACCATGAACTCGATGCCCTCCTCTGGCAGCCTCAACACTAGAGCACAAGTCAGCCTCCTCCTCAACTCTTCAAAGGCCTTCTGGCACTGATTAGTCCAGGTGATTGGTCGTCCCTTCCGCGTCAATGCGGTCAAAGGGGCAACAATCCTAGAGAAATCTTCCACGAATCTCCTGTAGTACCCTACCAAACCAAGGAAGCTCCGCACCTCAAATGCATTCTTAAGTGGTTCCCAAGCAAGCACTGCCTCTATAATTGTGGGATCTATGGCCAATCCCTGCTCCGTAATGACATGCCCCAGAATGTGAACCTCATGAATTCAGAACTAACACTTCCAGAGCTTCCCATACAGTTGGTTCTCTCGGAGTAAGTCTAGGGCCATCCTCAAATGCTTCGCATGATCCTCCTCCGTCGCAGAGTAGATAAGTATTTCGTCAATAAATACAACCAAAAACCGGTCTAAGTATAGTTGGAAGATCTGGTTCATCAAAGCCATGAAAATGGCAGGGGAATTCGTCATGCCAAAGGGCATCACAAGAAACTCGTAATGCCCATAACGACAACAGAAAGCCAAATTTGGGATATCGGACTCACAAACCCGCAACTGGTGGTAGCCGGATCGAAGATAAATCTTGGAGAACCACTCCGCACCTCTCAACTGGTCGAACAGGTCATCAATACTTGGAAAAGAGTACTTGTTCTTTATCGTTTCCTGATTCAGGCGATGATAATCCACACAAAGTCACAGACTCCCATATTCCTTTTTCACAAAAAAAACCGGAGCTGCCCAGGGGGACACACTGGGCCTGATGAATCCCCTCTCACGAAGGTCCTCTAGCTAAAGTCGTAGCTCCCGAAGCTCTGTGGGTGCCATCCAATATGCTGCACATGATATCGGGGCAGTCCCCGATTGTAAGTCAATGCAGAACTCCATCTCTCACCTCAGAGGTTGTCCCAGGACATCCTCGGGAAAGACGTCCATGTAGTACTATACAACAGTAGGGATCCAAGTGCCTGTAGCGTATGCTGCTCCGAGATCCATGCTCTCCAACTGGTGAGAAAAAGGCCGTGGTATCCTGCTCAGATTACCCATCTACTCTGCCACGAGGTCTCATTCACCTAGAATAGTGAACCTCGTCCCATTAGAATGGATGCATCTGACTAGTCGCACTGACATTCAATCTGGGCGTGAACCATGGAAAGCCAATCCATGTCCAAGATGAAGTCATAAGGTTCCATCGTGATGACCAGTAGGTCCCACGTGAAACTCTCTCCTCCAAACGACAGTTCGCATTGTCTGTAGATAAAGGTCACCAACAAGGCACTTCCTGTAGGAACCTCGAGGCTAAGAGCGTGTGTCAGTGCCTCTAATGGGAGCTTTAACTCCCATACCAAAAGAAGCGATATAAAAGAGTGGCTGGAGCCTATGTCTAATAGCACCGAAGAAAGAATAGAGTAAACACAAAGCGTACCTCAGACCATATCGTGTGTTGGGGGGTCACGAACACCCATAGCTTGAAGCTGCCCGTGACCCCTACTGCCAGCTCCCTGAGCCTAGCGTGGGCCGCCCGGTGGTGGCGGTGGAAGGACCTAGAAACACTGCCCCCACATCCAGGTCCTGCCACTCTGCCTGCGTCATCTCCCTGAGGACCACCCTATCCTCTCCTGGGAGATCCCTGGTCACGACGCTGCCTCTGCTGCTGCAGTGTGCCCACTGCCTACCACGACAGCTCGGTACGCCTGGTCGGGCAGTCCTGTGCTAGGTGACCCAGTCTATCACAATCATAGCACCAGCTCTTTCCTGGCTGCCCCGGTGCTCTACGGCGCCACTGCGGTGTACAACCCTGCCCCTGAGTCTTCTCACGGCAAGGTATCCTCGACTGAGGCCCTGCTCTATGCCTCCTGCCTGTTACCAAAGACTCTGATCTAAAGCAACCACTGCTAGGTCCTGCCAGCTGGAGTCCCTCAACCAAGAATCTCACTATCACGAACACCTTCTATAGAACCCCGATATAAGTAGGGATGCACATGGGTACTACACTAACACAGATCTCCCTGCGAAGACCCTGCTAAAACTTCCGCGCCCGGAAGTAACTATCATGGATCATATCCTGCGAGTAGCATTTTAGATCAATAAACTGGGCCGAGTACTGTGCCAAGGCCATCCCCCCAAGCTTCAGCTCCAGAATCTCCTGAATCCGAATGAAGCGTAAACAAGAGGGAGATTACTCCTCTTGGAAGAGCTTCTAGAAGCTATCCCACGTGAGAGACGACTCATCGTGGGTCTGCGTAACCAACCCCCACCAATGACCATCCATCCCGAGGAAATGGCTGGCAGCTAGGGATACTATATGGTCCGCTGGTGTCCGTACCAGCCTGAAAAGTCGGTCCACAGACTCTAGCCATTATTTCGCTGCCTGGCGATCTAGGTTCCCATAGAACTTTTGTGGCCACTGTCACTGGAAGTCTTGGAGAGCACTCAACCTGCGCTTAACCTCAGCCGGTGCTGCCAGTACTAACTGCCACTCTCCAGATGGAGGGGATACTACTTAACCAATGGGTGGAAGGGGATCATGTGAGGGTCCCTGAACTGACACCTCATCGCTCTCCAGGTCATCTTCATGAACTGGAGAGGGTAACCTGGCTGGCTATTATCATGGGAGAATCCTGGAAATTATCAAGGACTACCATGATAAGATGAGCATATATATATAAGAGTAATAACAAAGGGGAGCTGACTCAAAAGGGACAGTCAAAGACTCAATCCTACCGGATGAATGTTCCAAAGTTCCCTTCAACAAGTGTCTCAGTGTGCCGAGTCGACAAGCGGGTTATCAGGGTCCTGGTGAATGGATACGTCGACCGCTCGTACCATCACTAGACTCTCTGGCCTGAGATCCGCTCTTGAGACACATCGACACTATTGCCCTAAATCTCAACCAATTCCTTTTTAGGGATGTCCGAACAATGCCCCAAGGAATGAACCATCATCTGATACCACTTTTTCATGACCCGAACCTACCGGTCTCGAGTCGCAACTACCCCAAGCCCGCCTCCATAGGCCAGGGGCTGGCGACAAGTGCCGAAGGCGTAATGATCTCAGGGAGGCCTTTGCCTAAGTACCTGTACACACACACACATAGCACACTCGATGCAGAAGTGCAGAGTAAAAGGAAAACCAATGGACAAATAACTATAACCCAACCACAGTCATGCATCAACTTCTAAATAGAACAAGTAAAGTGCTCAAAAGTACTGACAAGATAACTGAACAGAAAAAGGAAAAAACACGTGCCCAACTGGAAAGGTGCCAAAACCCGACAATAGGTAAACAAAAGTAAACAAATTGAGAGTCCCACACCTAGAAACTCTACTATGACCCTGGTACGCAGACCAAGCTCATGTTTCCTCTACGTTCCTCCGTAGTCACGATCGACCTATCCGTCGTCTGCAAGGGAACACCAGGTGCGAACAAAACCCAAGCAGGGGTGAGTATAAAGATACTCAGTAGGATGCCCCAAAAGCTCGAGGGAGAAACAAAGGAGGCACTAAAGAGGTGAGAAGTAGATAGAAAAAAGAATAGTGAAAGAGTACAGTAAATAGAGTGCAGCTCAACCCAACAAGAGAAAGGAAGCAGACTCATCCAAACACAAGGAGTTAGAAATAGTGAGAAGATGAACTTCTAATCGAGTCTTTGCTACCTATAGCGGGAGAGTAGAATCATCCAACAAAGAAGAGATAGACACAGAAAGCACGTGGCATACCCCGCACGTCTTTGCCCCTCCTAGAACGAGAGTAACTGATCCCAAGGAGTGGGAAAAAAGTAGGGTGTATATATATATATATATGCTCAACAATAAACCCGAATGAGTGTGTAAGGGGATCTCCATCTCCAAGATCATCCCAGGAAAAGTCGCAAATAGTTCTAAGGATATCCATCATTGATGCCCAAATGTCCCGCATGCCAAAGTTGTCTCATCACTGAACCATACAACCAAGGGTCCCGCTCAAGTAATCACGGGAAAAAGTCACTGACTAGCCGCATAGAAAGGGATGAGTCTGAAAGAAGTCAACAGGTAACCCACTACCCAGCCTAGCTGGAGGGTAAACCCTAAGAGGTCATCGGGTAACCCACTGCCTAGAACAACTGGAGGGTAAACCCTAAGGTCAACGGGTAACCCACTACCCAACCCCGCTGGAGGGTAAACCCTAAGGTCAACGGGTAACCCACTGCCTAGCCCCGCTGGAGGGTAAACCCTGATACGCCGGTGGGTAACCCACTACGCATCCCCACTAGAGGGTAAAACCGGAATTGGTCCGATAACTCCGCATTGCCCGTGCCATCACTGGGTGTCACTAACATCGCTACCGTGCGTTGGTTCAGAGTGCGTCAAAGGAACCTCTAACCAATGCCCTTTCAATTTTCCTCATTTAATGAGATCTCAAATGAGGCTCCGCATGCCCAAATAGATTACACTGTTTCAATCCTCACGAAAAAATACTCGAGATAGACTATTTACTCTTTTGAAATGGACTCCCGACGAAACAGTTATTCAACACTGTTTTATGCCCATACGAAGTCTCGTGGGGCCCACACCTCGGTCCCAAAAAAGGTCAGGCGAACTGCGCCATCACGATACTCTCAGAAAAACATGCCAAGTCAACTATTCATTCGCTCTAAACAGACGTCTGATGAAAAAGTCACAAAATGCCGCGCACAGCTTAAAAGACGGCCCGTGGGGCCCACGCCTCAACTCCAGCTTCAACGCCTGAAACCAACCTGGAAAACTTCTTCTTGACGTCAGGGTCACAACTCCACTAACGGAGCCAAAAACAGACTCCGGATGTGCTTGCTCCATTCGAAACAAGAATCTCAACGAGGCGCTAAATAACACTTAATGAGCGTGTCGCGCCACCGATCCCCCACCTCGAGAATTAAAAATCCTCGAGAACATCTCAAAACCTCCTTCTCAATCCGACGATTGTGTTTCAACAGATAGAACACAAATACGACACTCTGTTATAGATTTAGAGGTGTTTTAACGCCAACGGACGAAGACAGGGTGGGCCATACCGGTTCGACCGGTCCACCCCTTTAGACCGGTGGTCCACGACTCGGCTGCCCGGACTGCCGGGTCCACCACAGCCCGCGGTTCACCGCGTAGGCTGCACCGCTTCACCCAGACCAGCTTAAGCCGGTCCGGCTCTTTTCCACAGGACCCGCGTTTCACGGGTCCCAGTCCGCTCCCAGGGTCACGAAGACCCCGGTCTCCCGCTTCACACCGACCGGCAAAGCCGATCGACCCGTGCCCCTGGCCTCCCGCATGCGCCACCGACGCTGCCTCCCACTACCGCTCACCCATAGCCAGCTGCGCCACCGCTTGAAGACGCCACGCCGCCATTGTCTCAGACCGCCTAAGGAGTCGCCGCCACCGGGACTCACTGGATCGCCGCGTGGAGCCTTCAGACCGCGCTAGAACCACCGAAAAACAGGGGTTTTGGCCGAAAAACTTTCTGGGGTCACCCCGAACACCCTGGGACTCGAAATTTTGATTCGAAAGAATTGTTGGAAAGCTCAGATCGATCCATAATCAAATATGGCCTTTGCTCAATAATTAAACAAGATTTCAATTCTATAAATTGAGTTCAAAGAGGATGTAGGAATTTAAAATGAAAACACAACGATCCTACCTCACAGGGCGTAGCCCATCGCTTCACAAATGATCTGCTGGAGCTGCAACCACCTTGGAGAGGTGGGGAGAGGAGCTTGAAGAATGTGGTGGTTCTTTGTTGGGAGAGATTCCGCTAGAGAAATTCTAAGGGGAAAGAAGGGGGGGGGGGGGGGGTGGATGTGTTTAAGTAGGGAAAACTTAATTAAAATTTAATTAATTTTAAACACCCACCAGTAGGCCCGTACCCAAACTCTCGACGTGGTCAAGGTTAAGCCACTCTTTGGGTAAAATCCACGTTATGAGTGCAACAATGGTCTTAGAATTTTAATCCGAACCTCTGTTAAAAAGTTATAAAGTTCACGCCCAAGGCCGCTAAATTACGAAAACATCCCTGGTGGTGTTTTCCACAGAAGGGCCGCAACCGTGAATGTTACACCCCTCCTAGGGTAAAAGGAACGCTTCAGACTCAACGGTGTCATCAGTTTTCCCATCCGAGCAACTGTTTAGGAGTTATTCTATTTATTTGGCATGTCTAGTGTGAAGGCACTTAAAATTTAATTCCGACCACATAGGGGCTCAGAATCACATGCCGTATGAACTCCCTGCTCTGGAATAACATCAAGAAAAATTCAAAGTCTCACAGTCTCAAGACCTGGGTTCTTACATTAACAATTTTTTAATATTTTTTTAATTCTCTCATTTTTAATTTCTATTTTTTTAATTATTTATTTTTATTCATTTTATATATCTATATTTAATATATACTATTTATTAATATATATATATATATATATATTAAGTTTATTAATAATTATTTAATTAAAAAAATTAATATATATATATATTTTAATTCATTAATTTTTAATTTTTATTTGTTTAATTATTTTTTTATTATTTTCAATACTTTTATTTTTTATTGGTATGTATAAAAAAATTGTAAATAGACTGGGATGGGTCCTAGGACCTGAATATGAAGGTGGGTGAAGGTTGGGTTAAGTATAAGGTGGGCTAAGGCTTGCGTGGGCCTATCACATGCCCATATAAATGTGTGCAGTGTATAAAGGAGCCCATCCCTGCAGTAGGTTTCTAAGAGATGAATGCGGTAGAATGATATATAAAGGATTTCCCTCCCGTGCGCTACTTCAATGTGGGACTCACCTCGCAATCATGACCTTTATCAGTGCTGATAAAGGATACCCTTTACCAGTGCTAACAATAAAGTGTTGATAAAGGGAGCCTTTATGAGCACTTTTTTCTTATGCTGATAAAGGCCAGCACTATTAAATGCCTTTTTTGTAGTAGTGAGAAGAGTCAAGATAGTTTGTAAATATTCTATAAAGATTATAAATAAGTGAAGAGTAGGAATGAAGTAGTTTTGGAAGAAGTGGATTTTGACGAATAAGATTTTGCTGAAGTGAAATTTGAAAAATTTATTCCATTAATTTCAAGATGTTTAAGAATAGTCAAAGTAATATGTTTCAGGGAAAGCTACCACTAATGCTTTTTAAGTTTGGAGCTATTTTATGTTTCATAAAAAAATTTACAAAGTTTGATGGAGAATAATATTATAAGGATGAGGATGATAATTCGAGTATATTCCTAAATAATAAGGTTTAAAGTTCTACGAATCAAATATTTCTTTAATGAATAAGGTAATAAATTCTATCAACTCAAGAAGGGAGGTTTATTATCAAAATGGGAAGATGATTATAGTAGTGAGAATAAAGAGGATGTTGATACTTATAGTAAAGTTGATAAAAAATTACGACTTAAAAAGTAAATGAGGAAGAGTTCTCTAGTGATGAAAGTATCAATTTGGAAATGAGAAAGAAGTAGAATTGGAATTCATATTGAAGTGAGAACTCATGAAATGTGTTTCAATGCTCTAAAAATTGTAAAAGGATAATAGAAGATTTAATAAATACAATAAATCTTTAAGAAACCATTCATACTAAAAAGGAGTAAAATATGATGAATGAGATTGGTAACTTGAAAAAGTTTATCACTTAAGAGAAGTCTTTCGAAGTTGACAAACAAGTGATGGTTAAAGAAAAAAAGATGGATCTGGAATCTATTCAATAAAAATTTATAGAGACTAAAAAGGAATTAAAAAAATTCAAATTCAACATAATTTTTTTTTATATAGGATGGTAGAGAAATATCAAAGGAGAAGATTGAAAAAAATTAAAGTTCCAAAGAATAATGAAAATAATGTGGGTCAATAAGCATTTCATTCAAAACATAAAAAGTACTATAAATCATTGGTGAAAAGGTTGATTCAAATTAATAAGATAATAAATTCAAATTTATATAAAAAAATACAATTATCAAAATTCTAAAAATTATTATAATGGAAACATGAATGTAAAAAACTACTGAAATGATGACTTGAAAAATTCAAATAATAAGTCTAGTATGAAGAGTTATTGGGACCAAGTTGAATATGTGCAACATGAGAGGGGGTGAATCAGGGTGTTGCAAAAATGAAAATTTTACCTTGATTATATTTAACTCTTTATCAAATTATTTCCCCTCATTTAAGTGATATCATTTAATATTTCACTATTTGTGTACTACTCATTGAAACATAAACAAATTTAGTAATGAAAGAACACAAAGACAAATGGATTTTACTTGGTTCATAGAAAATTTATATTTATAAGGAGTACATACTAACAATGTGTCAATGTTCCAAAATTCAATTTCATACACTATAAAATGGATCTAAGTTTTAGGTTGTGGTCACACTATTCCCAAAAACACTACCTTTTCACAATTTAGTAAATACTCATAATCGATCTAAGGTTTATTTTAACTTCTTCTCCTCCACACACTAATTCAGATAAGGCTATGACATTTTATAGATGTCAGGGTATATTGAATAGTTTATTGACATGATGGTATTATATATATCATAATAGGTTTTTGAAACACTATGTGTCTATATATCCACATAAATTCTCTCTTAAGATCCACTTTTCTAGGCTTCTAAACCTCTAAATCCATATGAGATCAACTCCTCTATGTGAGAGTAGAGTATTTATCTTCCAAATCCATATGAGAATGAATTATTAATGGGAGGGGTTGATAGAGATAATATTTTCATTATTATTTATATGTTTTCAATGATTTAATCCCTTCTAAGTAATCAAATTGAGCTTATTTGAATCATTTTATGATTTTTGGTGATTTTTGAGCTATAATATGAAAATGGGTTAATTATTGAAATTTAGCAGTTTTCTATTACTTCTATTTTTTGAACATAACTTCTAAAATTTTGATCCAATTAAATTTATTCCTTTTTTAGGCTTCCAATGTTCATGGGCTACAAATTATTCTTCTAGACCCAGAGCCCATTCAAATTCCCACAAGCCCAAAAAATCAATCAATGTGAAAACTTATTCTGGTCGGAAGAATGGTCCCTACCACATTCAATGAGGCATATCTCGGGATACCAAACTTAAAATGGGATTATTATAGCTTTTTTATAAATAATACTCTAATGGGAATCCACACATTAAATTTCATGGATAAATTATTTCATTAATGCCTCCCCTGAACTAGTCAAAGTGGGGTTGGTGGAAAAGTAATTGGCATCCAAAAAAAGTCTGGTTTAGTAATTTAGACATAAATTCTAGAAAAAAAATCAAAAAAACTTATAAATTTAAAATTTATATGTAAAATTAAATTATTAACATCTTATAAGAAGTGAACATGGCATTTTTCGGCCATATGGTGGGAAGAACCGAAGAAAAATTCCACCGGATTGATTTTGAAGAAGAAAATTTATGTTCTTTATTTTATATCTTTTCTTCTTCTTAGTTTTGTAATGCCTTATTCTTAAAAATTCTTCCCAATTACCCTTACCATGTTGGGGTAAACATCTTATTGATTGGGGAAGGTTATGTTTTCTATTTTTTAGCACTTGATTTCTTGCACTTTATTTAATAAAAAACTCTTTCTCTTTCTGAAAAGTAGTTTTCAATTTTATTTGGCAGTTTTTATTATCAATTACGATCATATTTGATTTTTGATTCCATTATTTATTTTCACATTATTCAATGATCATTATCTCCCTACACTATGTTCTCGTTTATATATTATGGAATATACTAGGTCTTAGTGGTGAAGTACTCGACGAATAGTGTACACAAGGGAAGGATAATGGATGTTCTTAATTATTTGAGATAAACAAGACCCGATCGGGAATTTATCAAGTTAATTGAGGATGTTAACTAAAAATACCACACAATTAAGGAGAGTATAAAAAATGAGATATTGGTAAGGTTTTCTCTCACCATCACCATTTGACCAAGGGAGTGAGAGGAAATGATTGTGGAATCTCACTTTAATCAACTTAGCAGAAAAGGATTGAATAAACTGGAACAAAGATAGCATTGCAATTAGAAAATAGAACCTGAACTAATCACCTAATTCATATCAATATTTTTAATCACTTTCTTTGTCAAATTTCTTTTAATATTTTTATTTATTGCTTTCTTTTATTTTGTTTCTTTGTTTTCAAAATCAAACAATTTCAAAAACCACCACCACTTAGTTCTCTTATTTTAAGGTGATAACTTGATTATTGTGTGATCCTATATGGAGACAAACTAGGTTAACCACTACACTTCATTTTAACTTTGGAAATAATTTTTTTTCCACACCCCATGACAGGGACATGTCAAAACTTTGCACCATTGCCGGGGAGGCACTTCCAACAATCTAATTAAAAATATTTGAATATTTTCAAATAAAAAAAACCATAATTTTTTTCCATGATATTTTTAAATGACTATTTCTTTAATTCATGTAACAATTTCCCACAATTGGAACAAGAATATGAGAATGGTTATGATATATTTAATATGCAAGAAATTCAAAAAACATAGAACAACTAGAGAGAATAGTAGAACTAACATTTGAATATGTCCATACATTTACGGAGCAACCAAAAACTAAGCATGAACTTGAGGAGGCCAAGAAGGAAGAATTTACTACTGATCTATGTGTGGAAGATCAATAAGATCTATATGTATTCTAGAATGAGTGTGAAGAATTATTTATCCCCCTATTCCTTACAAAGTAGAAGAGCCGGAAACATTGAAGGAAGACACCACCAAAGCAACAAAATTTGAGGGAAATATGGAGGAGCCTAAATACCTACCTTTATATTGTGAAATTCAACTAAAAAAGGCACCTCCCACTGAAGAAGCAATTAAAGCTGAACAAACTCAGGGAGATAATATTTTCTTAGAATCTTTTCATTCTGATTTTATTAAAATAGAATTTAGCATTACCTCCCCTTGTTTTAAATTTTCAGATTCTTCCTACAATTGTATTTATTTTGTGGATGAATATGAAAAAGAATATTCACCTGATGGGGAACATATAGAGCTCCCTGAACTTGTTGAACACTTATTGGATAAAGTTCAAGAGGAGACCAAAGTGGAATTTCATAAGGAAAAAGAGACACAAGATTCTTAATTTAAAATGAAATAATTTTTTATTGATCCATTATCTTTTAATTTTATTCAAATATAATTACAATCTGATTCTCCCATTGACTATTCTTTTGATGCATCATACCTTAAGAAACCATTGGATAATGAAGAAGAAGTTATGAAAGTGGAAACTAAGAAAGAGGAGGAATCATTATGTATCCTAACTACACCATAAAAGATTCACCTCATTTACTTGGTGGTGGATTTGGAACACTATATCCATGGTGTCATCAACAAAAAGGAATAAGTGAAATATATAAATAATAAGTGTTGGTTGTTCATCTAAAAAAACTCCACCCACCATCTGATTGGGGATAACCAACTGAAACTTCCCATCTGAAGGTAGTCAAAACCCAGGGACCACTTATGAGATTAAACCAAGATATATCCTTATTTTCTCCCTCTATTTCTATTATAATTTTTTTGTAATAAATTTATTATGTTATTTTATCTACTTTTGGTTGCAGGATTTCATGTGTGCAGCAGTTAAGAGCTTAACTCAACGATGCACTTCCAATAAGTCAGGTTGTACCTCACATTAACAATTTCGTTCTTATTGTGATTCAATTAAAAACATTATATCATGTTAAATAAACTTGAATTAATTGCGTACATTGAATCATTTAAGTGTTGGGTATGGAACCTTTGTAGTTTAGTAATTTCAAATTTCTATTTTTCAGTTTTTTTAAAAAGCATTTTTTTCAATTTTTTGTCACTTTTTTAATGTTTGTGTGTTTTTAAAAATTTTAAGCTAAAATTATTATCATTACCATTTTTGAAACCCATGTCTATGATTGAAAAAATTTACCCCATGAAACCAAGCTTAAATTAATGCTAAAAATGACTTTGTTTCAAGTTCAAATATTTATAAATTTCATGAAAAATACTTTGATTTTTGAATCCCATGCCACATATTACTATATTTATCATTTAAATCCCTTTACCATGAGTCCTATGAACCTATTTTTCATATTATTTTCATTCACCTCATTTCTTGAGAGAACAGTATCATGATTTATTTAACCAAAATTTGATTTATTTCTATCAAAACTTGAGGGTTTGAGGTACTTGTGTTTTAAATGATTGAGGCATTTATTTGGTTTTAAAGCCCCATTTTCTAAGAATAATTTTTATAATGACCTAAATTTAACATTTAATCCTTATAGTTATTATAATATTTGAACATCTTGTTAGTTTATCCACATTACAAGCCAATTTTCTCTATCCAACTTTCTCTTGAAGTGAAATTGAATAATCTATTTGAACTTAAGTGTGGGAGAAGATAATTGTATTGTGATAACTTTATTTGGTGATACTTTGGGTGGAAAATAAAATATCCAAGGGATGATTTTTCTACTGAAAAAAATTCACTCTTTCGAAAGATGGGCCTTTCTGGATCTTTCATGATAAAAAAATTTGTGCATTTCTGGAGCTTCCAATGGAGAAAGAAAGCTATGTCTATCTGAAGCTTTCAAGAAAAATTATATTTGAGAAGATTTAAATTTTTTCTACTTAAATGATTAATGGTGAAAAAATTCCTTGAGTTTTCTTGATTATGGAGATAATTTGCTGTTAAGGGGAGTGAGGAGGAGATCATACTTGAGTGAAAATTACAATCTTGCAATGTTTATTTAAAAAAGAGTCAAGACCTCATTATTCGGCCTCCGAATTTTTCACAACTCAATAATACCAACCAAAATCTATATAAAAACCCTAAAAATACCTCATGATAAACATATGTCCTTGAATCACATCAGGGGGATATGTAAGAATTTATCAAGCCTATGGTGACCCTTGCATGAGTATTAGATGAGAAAGACATTGTTGAAAATTGACATTCATGTGATAAGAGAAAATACATGTGAGGTAAGTGTTTTGTGTGTATGGGAGGAGAAATAAAGTTAAAACATATTGAATAATATGAATAGAGAACTTTAAATAGTGTTTTTTTAGGATGCATGATATTTTTTGTTTCTTGGTGTTTAATTGGTGGATCTTATGGATATGTGTTTTTAAATTTGATTTGATTTTATTTTGATATTTACTTGTCCAGGATTCCAAGTGCTAAGTGTGTGGGAATTCATATAGATAATATTTTAATTATTATTTATATGTTTTTAAATGATTTAATCCCTTCCAATTAATCAATTTGATCTAATTTTCATCAATTTATTATTTTTGGTGAGTTTTGAGCTAAAATATGAAAATTGGTTAATTTTGGAAATTTAGTAGTTTTCTATTACTTCTATTTTTTGAGAACAAATTATTCAATTTTTATCCAATTAAAGTGATTATTTTTTAGGATTCCAATGTTCATGGGCTACAAATTATTCTTTCATATCTAGAGCTCATTTTAATTCTCATAAGCCCAAAAAAATCAATCAATGTTGAAACCTATTCTGGTATGCATAATGGACCCTACTTCATTCAATGAGTCATATATTGGGATAAAAAACTCAAAATGGGATTATTATTACTGGGTTATAAATAATACTTTAAGTTTAATCCTCATATTAAATTTCATGTAGAAATTCCTTCATTAAGGTCTCCCTTTAACCAGTCAAATAGGGTATATAGAATAGTAATCGGCTTCCAGAAAAAGTCAGGTCTAGTAATTCAGCCATAACTTCTTTTACAAGACTAGAAAATATTTTAAATTTCAAAGGTATATGGAAAAAAAATTCCGAACATCTTATAATAAGGGACCATGGCTTGTTTCGACCATATGGTTAGTAGGCATGAAGCAAAATTCTGGTGGACAGATTCTGGAGGAGAAAATTTATGTTCTTTCTTTTATCTCGTTTCTTATTCTTAGTTTTGTAATGCCTTATTATTCCCCATTATTATAAATTAACCTTACCATGGTGGGGTAAACATCTTAGTGATTGGGTAAGGGTAGGTTTTCTATTTTTTTAATTCTTGAGTTCTTGAAATTTATTGAATAAAAACTCTTTCTCTTTTTGTAAAGTAGTTTTCAATTTCATTTAACAGTTTTTTTTATCAAGTGCGATCATATTTGTTTTTTGATTCCATTTTTGATTTTTGATTTGGTCAATGATAATTATTTCCATCCACTAGTTTTTGGTTTATATACAATGTAATATAACAATTCTTATGGGTGAAGTACTTGATGATCGTCAATACGTGAGGCAGGGATAATGGATGTTCTTAATTGTTTGAGATAAACAATACTCAATCAAGAATTTATCAAGTTAATTGAGTATGTTTACTAAAACTATGTCACACAAGGAAGGAGAGTATACCAAACTGAGATATTGGTAATGTTTTCTCTCACCATCACTATTTGACTAATGAAGTGAGCAGAAATGATCGTGGAATCTCACTTTAACCAACTTAGCATAAAAAAATTGAATAAAATGGAACAAGGATAAAATTTCAATTAGAAAACAGAACCTAAAATAATCACCCAATTCATATCACTATTTTCAATCGCTTAATTTTTCAAATTTCTTTTAATATTTTTATTTATTGCTTTTATTTGTTTCATTTCTTTGTTTTCAAAATCAAACAATTTTAAAAACAACCACCACTTCATTCTATTATTTTAAGGAGAAAACTTTATTGTTGTGTGAACCTCTCTAGAGACAACCTAGTTTGACCGCTATAATTCATTTTAACCTAGGAAATAATTTTTTTTTCACATCCCATGACAGGCATGTGTCAGGGGTCAATTATTTTTCTTCTAATTAAATACAACAGTTGTGCCTATCATCTTCTAGTTATAAAATATTATACACTCAAATAATTTTTATTTCACATATTATTTAACATTTAAATCAACCAAATATAGTAATAATATTCTATCCTATTTGATCCTTATTTCTTCAATGAACTAGATATAGAAATGTGACTCCTCTATCTCTTATGTTTTCTTTTCTCTTCTTTCATTTTTACTAGATATTGAAATATCATTCTGCCATCTCCAGAACTTATGTGATCAATTTTTATAAATTATTCCAAGGATCAAACCCTTGATCCAATGATTGGGATTTGTTTGTTATTCCTATAATACTCCATGATCATTCCATGCATCCCACACAAATTATTTTGGTTAATGTTTCCTAATTAGTTTGTGTATATCTTCCAAAAACCATACCATATCTTCTACTTTTTATATTCCAATATAATATTCAAGATATTATGAAGAATAACATATAACCATGAAAAAAAATCAATTATAGTGTGATATACTTTTATTTTATATTGTTTTTAGTGTGATTTATTCCATTATTATTCGATACTCACTTAAACTCTATATCCACAAAATTTGGGAAAATCTTATTTAAAACTCCCCAGGAATCATATAATGATCTTCCACATCTATTAGAATCTCAAAACTAGTTACATCATGATAGGATTATTCATGGAATAAAGACCTACATTCTCTTAAAATCAAGATTTATAGATTTCTAACAAAATTATACCTCACACAAAACAATCACCTTATTATGGTGTGTTCATTCTTATAAATTTCTCAGTCATGGGGTTGTATATATACTATAGTTTGATTCCTTTAATCATTATATTCCAGAACCATACAGATTTTTCCTAGACTCCCACTACATTGTATATATGACCTTCCATATTCACTTCACCATATTTATAACATAAATTATGGCATGGTAATATATATTGTGGCATGATATTCCAGAAGTTTTCTTATGCATACCTGATTTATTCTTACATAGAATTTGTTTATGTTAGGTTTACTCTTACATATCCATGGATTTACTCTTACACAAGATCAACTGTTGTATGAAAAATTCATTATGTAGTGATTTAATCTTAGAAAATATCTCTTGTGGAATGAAAAATTCATTACAATGTGATTTACACTTACACAACTTTATAAATGCATAGATTAATCTTATGCATCAGCTGGGTTAATTATACGTGACTTCAAAAATGTAAAACTACTCTTACATAGCTTCATTTTTTTGATTTAATGTTTCATAGCCTTCAAAAAACCGTGTTTATTATTACACAGCCAGTGAAATTTCTGAATTACTCTTCTACACAATTGATTGTGGTGTGATTAGTTCCTTAATGTCACAACACTTCATCTTGATCCATATTTATTCTTACGTGACCTTCAAACTTCCCAGTTTAATCTTACATATTATCATTCATTTAATGATATATTCTTTGTGATGTGATGTTATCTTACTTAACTAACACACACCTATTCTTCTCAGAATTACTCTATGTAATCTCACAATGCTCCTAATACTATGATAATATGTCTGAATAAACATTATTACCTCATTTAAGCTAGATTTATCATCACAGGTCAGACTCCTCATGCCTATTCAATTTTTTATTATTCTAAATCCATGAACAAAAATATTTAACTATAAAATCATTTCTTCATTTGAAACCATCTCCATATATCTTCAAATCTTATATATACCAAATATATGTATTTGATATATATAATTATCAAGGTTTTACTCATTCAAAAATTATTATATATATCCACTATAATGGATCAAAAAATTACTTAAAAGATATATCATGACCATCCTATACCTTTATCATCTCTATAGATTTAAAAAAATATGTAACTTTAAATGAAAATAAATCAAACTCATAATCTCTAGTTATAATATTATCCCCATTTGGATTTTATTATGTATGCTACCAAAAATATATCTCCAGCCTATAATTCTAGTTTTTACAAAGACATGTATATATTTATGGGGAAATTCCTTATCTTACATTGATAATAAAATTCCATTATATTCTTATCTTGATTTTTCTATTCATTTTCTACCCCTTTATCATGTAATTTTATATGGGTATCTTTAAAAAAATATACCCCCTATTGAGATAATTCTTACACCATATTTAGATATTTTTTATTCTCCCTTTGTCAAAAAAAATCCCGAATCATATTTTTGAAATAATAGTAAGACTATTCTTCCCATTTGAATTGAAAACCTTTCAAAATCCATTTTATATCATTGATTGACATACAATTTTTTTTGGCTTTTTCAAACAGTTAAATGTTAAAATCATAATTTTTTGGCCTCTTATACCATTTCCAAATCAACTTTAACTACAAACCTTTGGATATTTTTACCACTTTTGGTACCTATATAATATACTCTAAGAACTTATTGGATCTATCCAATTGTTTAACATTTTGTCCAATTTTATTAAAACAACCTTCTATAAAGAATTTCTATATTTTTCTTTTCGGCTTCAACCAATTTCACCTGTAACTACATTCTCTTAAAGATTTCAATGTATGAATTTACTACTTAGAAAAGAGTAATCAATAAATCTTATAAGACCGCTGAGTTATAACTTGGTGTAGGAAATAATATTCTATGTCAATAACATTAGAATTGTCCATGTCACTCGCTCACTTCCCTAAGAACAAACAAATTGAGCTTTTAACTTCCTCAAATTTTCTCCTTGATAACTCAATCACACTTACAAAATATCACTAGTGAATAAAAAATAAAGTACCAATTGTTTGAGTCATACCACATTTTGAATCAATTAATACCACTTGTTAAGATAAACTTGATACAACACTTGATATTCAAGATCTTCCTTCAGTATAAGGTTCTCCTTATATTCTAAATAAGGTAATCAACCTTTTAAAATTTAGCATCACACTTCCATTAAATATCTTCATCTATGGATACCAATTATAATTTTTGGAATTACTTATTGATATACTCTATGAGATTAAATTTTTTAGCATCTTTTAGTATCATGAAAAACTATCAGCTGATACCATACTTTTATCTCATAATAAATAAATAAATATGAATTTCAAGAATGTTACTACTACATCCCTCAAGCTGTATTATCATTCTTGGTGGACTTATACTACTTAAAATATGTCCTGATATCAATTATTAATCCTTAAATTTTTCTTGATAACTCTAAAGAAATCAAATTAGGGTTTTCTACCTCTATCTTTTGATCAATCTCTATACCATTTTTACTTATTCATAACAACATGAAATTATAGATTTATCTTTAATATCTATAAGTTTTTCTCAATATAACTTGTTGATTAAGATAAATCCTTGATACCAATGATTATTAGTCTAAAAATTATTTTTTAATGTATTTTATTTCAGCTCAATATCTTTCTAATGTCTCATACTAATTTCCACTAAACTGGTCCCCCAGGCCGGTTAACCACATGACCTCAGGTGCACCTACTCATATACCAATGGTTACTGACTAGAAATGAGGGTCTAATGAGGTACGTAGGAATACTTTACCCTCTTCACTAGAGTATGAAAATATCATAAATCAAATAAAAAATAAACAAAGTAATGGAGATCAATAACCCACAATAACTATGCATTAAATAACCAAATCCCAAAATTGGACAGGTACCCACAAAACAATATAATAAACATGTCATGTTATAGTAGTTTCATGTGTCACAATAAACCCAAAAAAAAGACTCACTAAAAATCCCTAAAATGGTTCTTGAAATCCAGTCCAGTCCCCTCATAAATGCTTCATCCCAAATACTAACTTAACCATCTATCATCGGGCCTTTCCCCTTATTCTGACCCTTGACCATGAAATCTACTCAGGTACCAATGAAGACCCGAGCACGGTGTGAGTAAAACTTATTAGGGCACCCCCAATGGTTTATAAAGTAATATCAAATTCTAATAAAAATAATAGTGTATACAATAGTACAAAGGGACTAATAAAAATTTAAAATGTGAATCATATATCAAAATAAATAATTATTAAATTTCCACTTGGGATCTTGGGTTCCACCGTGACACCCAACCCACTAAACTGACTCTGGCCATGCCAAATGTATGAAACATGATCCATAGATCATCAGTGTTAAATGATCTAAATAAAATGGAAATTATTCAATCTATAAATTAATGGTACTGATTTGTGTTAGTCCAATTACTCATACTATGTCAATTTCTCTTAGTTCCCAAATGATCATGTCGACACCTTAGCCAAGAATAAGTAACGCTATGTCTATAATTTCAAGTCAAGGATGATGAAATCCTTATTAAGCCATCATAAGTCAAGGATAAGGAATTAAATGTACAATATCCTTACCCATGGGTGTGAAGAATTATATTTACCATTTATAACCATTTAACCATTCCACAATTTCCAAGGTCCAACCCACTAGGAATTTTCATCATATAAAATATCAAGGGTGAACCTATTTCATTTATCATTATTCACATGGTCTATTTCACTATAAATCATTAAATTAATTACATAATCAAACCATTTAATAATATAATCAAGCCCCTTTAACCATTAACCCTTTATTACATTCCCCATGTCATAAAACTTATAATTTTATAATTAATCCAAATAATCCCTTGTTTCATGATAACATGTAAAATAAAAACCACAACGGGTTTAATCTCATAAACCCATTATTACATCATTTAACAACTAGTTTCACTATTTTCCATGGATTGGCACACCCCATGGGTGTCCATAGGCCCAGTCTCAAAATCATAAATAGACCCAATGGGGTCTGAAAGGGTCTAACACATTAATTTAAGGCCCAAATTAAATTTATTAGTTAATGAAAGAGATGCGAAGAAAGAAAAAAAATATAACAACTAAATACATAAGAACAATATCAATACTATGGTAGAAATCTTACAGAACACTACCTTATGGTCATAGGAACACACTCATCTAACCTTGTCCCTTGATTCAAGATAGAATGACTAAAATCACAAATAAAATAACTATATTAAATTAGTTTTCATGAGATTCATAAGAAGTGAAACAACTAAGAAAAACTTATTCTATAAAATAGAAGGAAATTTAGTCATAGACTTACCTACGGCTTCTAATCAAACTAAAAGACACCTATAATTCCCTAGAATTGATGGATAACCACTCTTAGAAGAGGTAGAAACTTTTAGTTCACACCCTAGTCTACTAGGGAATAAATAAGGTTGGAAATCAGGTTATATTGTATAAGGATAAAAGGGAAAAAAATGGTAAATTTTCCACTTTTAATGAGGCACATGGTTTGGCTGCACAGTTTTCTAAACCATACACCAACCATGCGGTATCCTTTATCCCTTGAAAAAAATGACTTACATAGTTTACTGGAGATCCCACATGATTTTTCAAACCATACAGTGGCCATGTGGTTAGATATATCCAAACCCACATGGTTTCTAGGGCCCCTTACATAGTTTATAAACCATGCTCCTCCTATCTCCAGGGTGCACGGTCATGGTGCACAATCAGTACTAACCATCACTAACTATGTGCCATGTACTGTATGGACCCCTTTCCCCCCTTTTTCATGCCTCGAACCCCCAGGACACTCTTGAGACCTTCCCTACTATTGGGAGGAACTCTATTGATTATTTTAAAGGGAGTTTATCCAAAATTAAAACCAAACATGTATCATCAACATTCAGAATATTACACACTCATTCTTTTAGCATCATCACCCCACAAATCATATCTCCCCCTAAATCCAACATCACCCTAATAATTAGTTATAATAATAAAGTTCATGGGTATATGGGTACTTCTTGATATTCTTAGGAAGAGGAATGTGTTTGTACATGATAGAACAACCCTTTACTTCAAACTCACTTCCAATCCTTTTTAGTGGGTTTCCTTTCAACATTACTTTTACAAATATCATTATATATAATATTTTTTTCATCTTTCATCATATTTGGATTGATATTTACCTATATTTTGAGATTATTTCCACTTATACACATTTCTTCCATTGATTCATGATTGATTCATCCTTTATCATGCTTCCTCTATCATTAGAGGGATTTTCCACTAGTATTATTCTCTCT
The DNA here is from genome assembly GCA_963277665.1 of Viscum album. NCBI lineage: Eukaryota > Viridiplantae > Streptophyta > Magnoliopsida > Santalales > Viscaceae > Viscum > Viscum album. The sequence goes on along the minus strand of OY728136.1, from coordinate 1,285,099,281 downwards.
CCTTGTGGTATATTTAATGAAACCACTTAGGTATACTTCATTCCCATCCACTTAAATATCCATTAGAATCAGATTAGAATTTCTTATCCTTAATGAGTATTTCTTTACATGTTTAAACCCATGTATAAAAAAAACATGCTCTTTCCTTCTCTATATTTTATGTCATTATCTTTATGAGGACTGTTGTGAAAAAGACATCATTTCTTCTCAATACACCCTTTATTGAATTCCTTTTTCATATTCCTTTAGGGTAGTGAATTTGTTTTACAATGTAATATATTATTATTCTTTTTGTTATTTCTTCCCACTTTATATATGAATGTGGGTTCTAATATTTTCATCACCTTAAATTCTTCAGCAATAGTGACTCACTATAAATCCATAGTTAATATATATAAAAAATATCACATTAAAAAAATAACTCATGTAATAATTTCTCAGTTGATATGTTATTTTAGTATATTTTATTCCAACTTCAATCCCTTGAGATTATGAATTAACACTCACGGTGTGTACCAAGATTTCACAAAAGTATCACTTTATAGCCACCTTCCTTCGAGAAACATCTCTTCTGAATTTATCATGAACATTATTTTTTATTTTTGATTACAAATTTATACCTTTATGGAATCCACTTATTATGGCTACTATGGGAGGAATTTCCTTCTTTTAATTTGATATTTTCAACCACATATCATGTAGAGACCCGAAGCTTGACGTACATTGACATTACATTACATTTGCGGAATACTTAGTACATAACAAAAACACACACACAAGGATCGTAATAGTTTAGTGTCTTTGGAAACTCGGAATATAATCTTCTAATCCTGGTGAAATATCTTCAACATCTCCCATAAAGATCTTCCTTTTTTTTATACCTAAAACCTTACTTTATATCCTGGGGAAAAGAAAACATAAAAGGGTGAGCTCAAATGCTCAGTAAGGGTAAACAAAAGAAATATCAATCACATCATATACATAAACACATAACTTTTGGAAATCTTAACCTGTAAAAGAGATCATAATTTCATAACCTGGGATAACTCATGGAAGTGAAATGTAATCACAATAATAATAACTTAAAACATTAAACTTTGTGGCATGCACACATAATCATAGAGAATCATTTCTTGTTAGTCAAGACTCATTGCCAAGACTATCTTAGTGGACAAAGTCCCTTTCTGAACCGAGTCACCCTCGTTTCAGTCCTGTTTCACTGAACCGGTATAACCTACCATTCCAGCCATATCTATCTCATGAGATATAAAATATTTACCCAATGCATTGGAGGGAGATATAGGTCCCACCCATCTCATAATTATACCATTCTTATGTGTGCCACAAAATCATAAACCCTACATCATTGCATAACCCATGTAATAAAAATGCTATTCTTAAACAACATGAAATCATAAAACAATTCATATAAGATAAAAGATTTCATAAAAATAATTCCATCACAACATAATCAAATCAATTTAATAATAGGGATAAAAACAGAACCCTTTATTATCTTAGATGGAAAATAATTTTTATAAAACACTTGAACTCCATTCTTGAGGAAAATATCCTTTCTACTTCAAAAACACTTTTCATTTCTTAACATGTCATAAAATTATAAATAAAAGAAGTTTATTAAAAATAAACTTGAAAACTTGTAAAGGAATCTTCTTGTAAATAATGTTTTAAAAATCCATTCATGCCGTATAAGTTAAAAAAACATTCTTCTCGTACTTTTGTCGGAAAAGTCAAAAAGTACCTCGTATGAAAAACGACAAAAGATTCCTTTCATATCTTTTACTAAAAACTCACTAAAGGGTAAAATTGGATTTAAACAATTGTAGATGGATGGAAATAATATTACATATTGAGTAAACATGGATGTGGATGATAAAATACACCCCAGTAAATACTAAAGTATAAACAATCTCGGATAAAAATGAGATTGTGATATTTCCCTTACCTTAGGTCTGATTTGCTTCGTAAGTGTCTGAAACTCCTGTATAATGATTTAAATAATGTCATTGACTTATTACAGAATCATATTCATTGTTATGATATCATATATGGTTCACTTATGACTTTATATTACTCGTTCTTTTGTAAATTCTATGTTAAAGAGCGTTTTGGGTAAAATTGTTTCATTTGTCGTCCGTGTTTTGACTTGTAATTATTCATATGATTACTTAGTTCATGATTACTTAATTACATAATATAAAACATGATTTATATATATATATATATTCAGAATATACATATATATAATAAATCAGTAAATGGAAAGAAATACACCGTTCATGGAGACGGTAGGCCGTACGTACGCATGAACGCTGTTTTCGTTTCCTTATTGAGTTGAACGGAATTAAGTAGATGACATTCATATATATAAAAATAAATCCAATATCATTATTATGTAATATATTTCATGATTACTTATTATATATACTTTATAATCATTCCTTAATGGTTTAAACTGGAGAATGAATCTCAACGCGTCGTGGAGACGGTAGTCCGTACGTACGCACGAGCGATGATATCGTTCTCATGATCGTGGGAATGTATTGGAGTGTATGTATACTATTTCAGAATCAATATCAATTTAAAATAATAATATATAGTTATTATTTACACCATTATACCCATCCAAGTAAGGTGGTGGTGGAAAATAGATTTCACCACGGCGTGGAGACGATATTCCATACGTACGCACGCGCGGTGATTTCGTTTTCCGTAGGATGGATAGATGGTGAAATAGGATTGTTTCATACTTATAATAACATATCAGTATATGAGTGATACTGATGTTATTACTTCATAATGAAACAACCTAAGAAGAAGAAGTGGAAGAAGAAATAAAGGTGAAAGAATCGGTAACGGAAATTACCTCTTCTTTGAAGCGCCTCTTTGAGACCTCCTCTTAGCGCACTAAAATTGGTCTTTGAGGAAAACCAGAACCTCTAGGATGTTGCTAGGGAAGTGGATAAGAGAAGTTGGCAGGGGTTGGCCGAGCTTGAAGGCTCAAAGTTGTGTGAGGAAGAGAGGGAGGAGGTGCCCTTTTATAAGGGAGGAGAGGGGCTCCTTTGGAAAAACTAAAAATATTATTTTATTATAAAGTCAAGTTCGGTTTTAAATAGCTCAAAATTGATTTATTTAGAGGATAAGGTGGGGATGGGTCTAAATCCTCTAATCCAATAGAATTTATACAAGTTTAGGTCATTATATTAACCTTATCTTTTAGTTTTAACTCTTAGTTAATTAGATTGACATTTACCATGTCACTTTGTATTTTTATATTATATAGTTAATAAACATACCATATACATACAATAGACCCCCAAGTTTTATTTTAATAATATATATAACCTTATCTAATTCATTTTGCCGAACCTTAGATTTTTAGGAATAAAATAACAATTAATAATATAATATTTGTTTTAAAAGCTATTTTATGTCAATTTTGACACTATTCAATAGTTGATTTTTTTTGAAACTCATAACAGAATGATTACTTCGACCAAAGTTAATTAAATTAATCCTAACATGTCATATTAACCTATAAAATTAGTTTAATTCATAAAAAATCTCAAATTATACTTATTTATGTATTTATAATATCAATTATTCTAATTTTTCACTATTATGGTAATTACTGCATCATCATTGTGTCATAAATAAATTAAATTATATAATGTCTAAAAATTACAAATAAACTACCATTATGTAGGAAATCTTTTTATATTTCTAATGAATATTTATAGTCGAATTTATCTTATGTATAACCCCATATTAAAAATTATTTACTTATTAAACTTTGATTTTAACAATTTTAACCCTTCTTTAAATAAATTAATAATAAATGTCCTAATCTAATCCAAGTGGGCCTAAATGGTCATATTTTATTCCTAAGGTTGTTTTTGGTAGAATTACACTTGTCCAATAGAATTAGGACATGTGTTAGTGTAATAATAATATCATTTTTACCCTTAATTGCCCTATTTACTTTTAACCGTGGTAAAAAAAAGTAAAAAGTTACTATTCAACAAAAATTATTTTCATCTCATTGAACCAAATTTTAGTCCTTGATATTAACCGTGTCTCTTGGATTTTCGAAATTCCACCCACAGAAGAGGTAAAATTATGTTTTATGAAAAATTCAGTTTTTTAACTACCACTTAGTGGTTTCACTATTCATCAAAAAAGGAAAGTTTCCAGAAAAATACCAAAAATTAGGCCTAAGATATATTTGATATTAAGAATTCAAAATTATGTCTATTTTACCAAATTCAGAACATATCCGTTGCATTAATTAATTTAAAAATTAGTTCCCGTCGTCAAAACAAATAGCATGTTTTTAAGAGATAATAACTATCAAAAGATTGACACTTGTTTATAACTGGTTTATATGTGAAATTACATCCAATGACCAAATTTTATTAAATTGTAAAAATATATTCTAAATATACTTTAAAACCACTCAAATTAATAATTTATCACTATTAATTATTTCGATTAAAAAAGTTGTTTTTAATTATAATTTAGTAATTTTCACAATTCATCAGAATATGAAAGTTATTCCAAAAGTACCAAAATTTCACCCTAAGCTAATTTCGATATTCCGAGTCCAAAAATGAAGTCCATTTTGAAAAATAAAATTTACAAAATTTCAAAAAGTGGTTATTACTATTCATAACGGCTAGTTTTAATAATATTTTAATAGCATATCGTTGTTTAGTGAAACTCGGTATTGCGTACGACGCAAGCTATCGAGGAAGGTCGCGATTGCGTGTAATGGAAGGCAAGTCAAGGATGCGTGTTGTGAAAGCTCCTTTTGGTGTATCGTACAACACAAGACATTAATGAAAAGAATATTTTTCATAAAGTCTCAGGGTGTTACATTCTACCCCCCTTAAAATGAATTTCGCCCTCGAAATTCGTCAGGGTTATAAATGGTTTACTAATTGAAAGTTTATTTAATAGAAACCCACATCGTAAAAAGGAATACCAAAACCAATATTTAAAAACAAAAGTATGAAACGTAACGGTTACCCAAATAAACTAATCACTGGGTTTCCACATAGGTGAAAATATGGATATGGAAGAAAAATCTAACCATCATGTTCTGATGGAGAGTGGTAGAGAACATGGCTATGGAAAAGCCAACAATCACAAATCCATAAATTTGTGACGATCTAAGGTACCATCTGATTAATCAGATATAAGAGCACTAGGACAACATTTTTGGTTTTCAAGACCGTTTCCCTAAAGTTGAAGAATTTGAATTAGAATAAATACTTACTTTATTTTGGTACAATCTCACTGTTGTTCGTGCCTTGAACAATTTCTACTTCATCTCTTAAATAAATGAAGTTGAATTTGTTATTCGTGAAGTGTTAGCAGATCATGTGATAGAATGACGGGTCATTCCATCTGTCTCAAACAAAAGGTTAGCAAAAGTTATTAAATATACATAAGTCATTCTATAGTGAGATTAATCATATATGGTTCCTAAAATGGACTTATACTTCATATATCATACTGCTTAATATAATAAAACTAGTTTCTACTAAACAGGGACTTCCTGTAGGCTAGTGGTAGGCGATAAAGGCCAGTCGCACTTCGGTTGTGGGTTCGATTCCCACAGCCTTTTCCGACACGATGGGCTGTCGCCCGTCCTGCAGGTTGTCCTTTTTCTAAATCTATATTACTATAACATCCCATAAATAATATCGAAAAACGTTTTATCCTAACTTATGTCCAACATAATCCATTCTAATATTTAGGCTTATCTAAAATACTTTGGTCCAAGCTCATAGTATAAAGAAAATGATTACTTGAAATGTCACAGAACAATCACGTGAATGCCATCATTTATCCCCCATATATCATAAGATATATCTTGTTGGTAAAATTACAAACATGTGAATACCTTAATCATGTATTCTCTTGAAGAATGAATACCCAATGAACCTTAGTGAAAACATGAATGCAGTTAAAAGTTAACACTTTCCACATACCAAAATCCTCAAAATTCTATATACTCAAACCATGATATCACTTAGTCCTTATATCAATCACGAGCTCATGAATATTGTTAAATATTTCATTTTCTCGTTTTCCCTTCATTATGCGCATATCGTCTTATTTCCAAAAATATCTCAATCACTTTGAATACCACATTATACCAATACATAAATATTCCAATACTCCATGATACAACATTATTTTGGAATCCCATTACATAAACACTTAATCATTCCACCACATCATTGTCATATTCAACATCGCCAATAGTGATCGCATGTGACTTCCCTTTTTCCTTTGCCTTAAGCGGTTGCTCATGTCGATCATCACTAACCCTTGGATTAGGGCATTTATTAGCATAATGCCCCATTTCCTTGCACTTGAAGCATTGAAGTGTTGGTGGTGTGTTCTCTACAGTGTTTGCTTTATTCACATCATTAGAAACCCTTTTTCCATTACTTCGACACTCAGCTGCTCGATGACCTTCTTTTCCACACTTAAAACATTTTCTAGTCCATTTAAGACAATCTCCACCATGCTTCTTTCCACACTTTGTGCATAAGGAAACATTCATCTTCTTTTCACCACTATTCTGAGATTTCTCCTTGAACTCCATCTTTCGTTTCTTGTCAAAACCATGAGATGGATATGTAACACCAACTTACATTTCTACCTTGATATCACAACACACAATTTCTTCATATCTACTGAAGTCTCTTATAGCTAATGCCCTTCGAAGACTTGGTTTTAAGCCACTGAAAAATCGATCAACTTTACTTTCAGGTTGGATGATAATGCCAGATGCATACCTTGAAAGTCTTGTAAAATTCGCTTCATATATACCAACAGATTCATTATCCTTCTGCTTCAGCTCAAGAAAATCCTTTTCCATCTTTGTTTGAAGAATACGAGGGAAGTACTTACTGAAAAACAAGTTCTTGAACTCGTCCCATTATATGGACTCAATTTCATCTCTTGGCCTCGTATTCTTGATAAGATTCCACCATTGATCAGATTCACCATCCAAATGATATATTTCTAAGATGACTTTATCATGTTCAGAACATTGAAGAACTGAAAATATCTTTTCAGTGGTACTGATCCATTGTTCAGCAACAAGTGGATCGGAAGTCCCACTGAAAGATGGTGGACGTTGCCTCATGAAGGACTCAATAGAATATTATTCCCTTCTCTGCTCATTTGGAAGTCCAGAATGATTCATAGCTTGTGTAAGTATAGCAATAAGATTTTTCACTCCATCTCCCATAACATTTGTTTGTTCAGGAGGACAATCATTGCATTGTACATTGCATTGATCAACACGGTTCCTTCGGGTTCTAGCCATCATCTAAATCCCAAAAATAATAGTGTGAGAGGCAAAAATCATGCTAGGGAAAACAACATTATAAAGGGGGAGTATCCTCAATATCTAACTTCTTAGGTTAAATTCTATGATCGTTACCGTAGTTCTAGGACTGTATCTTATATGTATACTTATCCTTAGGGACATCCCTAGACATACCTTAGAAATATCTCTAGGGATCTCACTAATGCTTTCGCATCCTAGTTTCCAAAGGTTGACTAAACCTTTCCTCTGATACCAAATGTAGAGACCCGAAGCTTGACGTACATTGACATTACATTACATTTGCGGAATACTTAGTACATAACAAAAACACACACACAAGGATCGTAATAGTTTAGTGTCTTTGGAAACTCGGAATATAATCTTCTAATCCTAGTGAAAGATCTTCAACATCTCCCATAAAGATCTTCCTTTTTTTTATTTACCTAAAACCTTTCTTTATATCCTGGGGAAAAGAAAACATAAAAGGGTGAGCTCAAATGCTCAGTAAGGGTAAACAAAAGAAATATCAATCACATCATATACATAAGCACACAACTTTTGGAAATCTTAACCTGTAAAAGAGATCATAATTTCATAACCTGGGATAACTCATGGCAGTGAAATGTAATCACAATAATCATAACTTAAAACATTAAACTTTGTGGCATGCACACATAATCATAGAGAATCATTTCTTGTTAGTCAAGACTCATTGCCAAGACTATCTTAGTGGACAGAGTCCCTTTCTGAACCGAGTCACCCTCGTTTCAGTCCTGTTTCACTAAACCGGTATAACCTACCATTCCAGCCATGTCTATCTCATGAGATATAAAATCTTTACCCAATTAATTGGAGGGAGATATAGGTCCCACCCATCTCATAATTATACCATTCTTATGTGTGCCACAAAATCATAAACCATACATCATTGCATAACCCATGTAATAAAAATGGGATTCTTAAACAACATGACATCATAAAACAATTCATATAAGATAAAGGATTTCATAAAAATAATTCCATCACAACATAATCAAATCAATTTAATAATAGGGATAAAAACAGAACCCTTTATTATCTTAGATGGAAAATAATTTTGATAAAACACTTGAACTCCATTCTTGAGGAAAATATCCTTTCTACTTCAAAAACACTTTTCATTTCTTAACATGTCATAAAATTATAACTAAAAGAAGTTGATTAAAAATAAACTTGAAAACTTGTAAAGGAATCTTCTTGGAAATAATGTTTTAAAAATCCATTCATGCCGTATAAGTTAAAAAAACATTCTTCTCGTACTTTTGTCGAAAAAGTCAAAAAGTACCTCGTACGAAAAACGACAAAATATTCCTTTCATATCTTTTACTAAAAACTCACCGAAGGGTAAAATTGGATTTAAAAAATTGTATATGGATGGAAATAATATTACATATTGAGTAAACATGGATGTGGATGATAAAATACACCCCAGTAAATACTAAAGTATAAATAATCTCGGATAAAAATGAGATTGTGATATTTCCCTTACCTTAGGTCTGATTTGCTTTGTAAGTGTCCGAACCTCCTGTATAATGAATTAAATAATTTCATTGACTTATTACATAATCATATTCAGTGTTATGATATCATATATGGTTCACTTATGACTTTATATTACTCGTTCTTTTGTAAATTCTATGTTAAAGAGCGTTTTGGGTAAAATTGTTTCATTTGTCGTCCGTGTTTTGACTTGTAATTATTCATATGATTACTTAGATAATGATTACTTAATTAAAGAATATAAAACATGATTTATATATATATATATATATTCAGAATATACATATATATAATAAATTAGTAAATGGAAAGAAATACACCATTCATGGAGACTGTAGGCCGTACGTACGTATGAACGCTGTTTTCGTTTCCTTATTGAGTTGAACGGAATTAAGTAGATGACATTAATATATATACACATAAATCCAGTATCATTATTATGTCATATATTTCATGATTACTTATTATATATACTTTATAATCATTCATGAATGGTTTAAAGTGGAGAATGAATCTCATCGCGTCGTGGAGACGGTAGTCCGTACGTACGCACGAGCGATGATATCGTTCTCATGATCGTGGGACTATATTGGAGTGTATGTATACTATTTCAGAATCAATATCAATTTAAAATAATAATATATAGTTATTATTTAGACCATTATACCCATCCAAGTAAGGTGGTGGTGGAAAATAGATTTCACCACGGCGTGGAGACGGTATTCCATACGTACGCACGCGCGGTGATTTTGTTTTCCGTAGGATGGATAGATGGTGAAATATGATTGTTTCATACTTATAATAACATATCAGTATATGAGTGATACTGATGTTATTACTTCATAATGAAACAACCTAAGAAGAATAAGTGGAAGAAGAAATAAAGGTGAAAGAATCGGTAACGGAAATTACCTCTTCTTTGAAGCGCCTCTTTGAGACCTCCTCTTAGGGCACTAAAATTGGTCTTTGAGGAAAACCAGAACCTCTAGGATGTTGCTAGGGAAGTGGAGAAGAGAAGTTGGCAGGGGTTGGCCGAGCTTGAAGGATCAAAGTTGTGTGAGGAAGAGAGGGAGGAGGTGCCCTTTTATAAGGGAGGAGAGGGGCTCCTTTGGAAAAACTAAAAATATTATTTTATTATAAAGTCAAGTTCGGTTTTAAATAGCTCCAAATTGATTTATTTCGAGGATAAGGTGGGGATGGGTCGAAATCCTCTCATCCAATAGAATTTAGACAAGTTTAGGTCATTATATTAACCTTATCTTTTAGTTTTAACTCTTAGTTAATTAGATTGACATTTACCATGTCACTTTGTATTTTTATATTATATAGTTAATAAACATACCATATACATCCAAGAGACCCCCAAGTTGTGTTTTAATAATATATATAACCTTATATAAGTCATTTGGCCGAACCTTAGATTTTTAGGAATAAAATAACAATTAATAATATAATATTTGTTTTAAAAACTATTTTATGTCAATTTTGACACTATTCAATAGTTGATTTTTTTTGAAACTCATAACAGAATGATTACTTCGACCAATGTTAATTAAATTAATCCTAACATGTCATATTAACCTAGAAAATTAGTTTAATTCATAAAAAGTCTCAAATTATACTTATTTAGGTATTTATAATATCAATTATTCTAATTTTTCACTATTATGGTAATTACTGCATCATCATTGTGTCATAAATAAATTAAATTATATAATGTCTAAAAATTAAAAATAAACTACCATTATGTAGGAAATCTTTTTATATTTCTAATGAATATTTATAGTCGAATTTATCTTATGTATAACCCCATATTAAAAATTATTTACTTATTAAACTTTGATTTTAACTATTTTAACCCTTCTTTAAATAAATTAATCATAAATGTCCTAATCTAATCCAAGTGTGCCTAAATGGTCATATTTTATTCCTAAGGTTGTTTTTGGTCGAATTAAACTTGTCCAATAGAATTAGGACATGTGTTAGGGTAATAATAATATCATTTTTACCCTTAATTACCCTATTTACTTTTAACCGTGGTAAAAAAAAGTAAAAAGTTACTATTCACCAAAAATTATTTTCATCTCATTGAACCACATTTTAGTACTTGATATTAACCGTGTCTCTCAGATTTTCAAAATTCCACTCACAGAAGCGGTAAAATTAAGTTTTATGAAAAATTCAGTTTTTTAACTACCACTTAGTGGTTTCACTATTCATCAAAAAATGAAAGTTTCCAGAAAAATACCAAAAATTAGGCCTAAGATATATTTGATATTAAGAATTAAAAATGATGTCTATTTTACCAAATTCAGAACATATCTGTTGCATTAATTAATTTAAAAATTAGTTCCCGTCGTCAAAACAAATAGCATGTTTTTAAGAGATAATAACTATCAAAAGATTGACACTTGTTTATAACTGGTTTAAATGTGAAATTACATCCAATGACCAACATTGTATTAAATTGTAAAAATATATTCTAAATATACTTTAAAAACACTCAAATTAATAATTTATCACTATTAATTATTTCGATTAAAAAAGTTGTTTTTAATTATAATTTAGTAATTTTCACTATTCATCAGAATATGAAAGTAATCCGAAAAGTACCAAAATTTTACCCTTAGCTAATTTCGATATTCCGAATCCAAAAATGAAGTCCATTTTGAAAAATAAAATTTACAAAATTTCAAAAAGTGGTTATTACTATTCATAACGGCTAGTTTTAATAATATTTTAATAGCATATCGTTGTTTAGTGAAACTCGGTATTGCGTACGACGCAAGCTATCGAGGAAGGTCTCGATTGCGTGTAATGAAAGGAAAGTCAAGGATGCGTGTTGTGAAAGCTCCTTTTGGTGTAGCGTACAACACAAGAAATTAATGAAAAGAATATTTTTCATAAAGTCTCGGGGTGTTACATATCAATCTCTATAATATTTACTACCATCACCTTAATTGGGTTATCATTTCTTAAATCCATTAGAATGATTATTTTATAGATTATATCCCCAATTTATGTTTTTTAAGAGGTATAACACTTTATTTAAATTCCTAAAATATAACCATTAGTTCTCCCAAATCACGTGTAAGTTAGACAATTAGATAAATTTTATGCATCATTTTTTTAACCATTTTCATAATTTATTCATTCAAGGACACATACACTTACCTTAATCTTCTATTCACCTTAAAAAAATATAAATGATATAAACTCTTGGATGTGATATTTGAGCCTTTGTTTTCTAAATATAGATGAGAATTACCTCTCAATATTAGGGTTGATTCTTTATATTCCAATCAAACACAACAAAAATGTCTATCATCTTTTATATGAAGAATATTCCTTAATGGAATAATTTTTGTTTTGATCCTTCTTCAAGACTTTGATTAGATACATATAGAAATGAAATTCAATCCTATTTTATCTTTCTTTATTCTACAAAGTAGATGTAGTAATTTAAGTCCTTTATCTCTTAGTATCTCTACTCATATTCATATCTTTTTAATAGTTATATAAATATCATTCTAGCATATCTAAAATTTATATGATTAATTTTTTATAAGTTTTTACAACCATATAACACTTGATCCAATCATTTGGATTTATTTATTCATTCTTCCTTTAATTCTCTAAGATTATTCCTTGTGTCCCATATGTTTTAATGTAGTAAAAGTTATTAAATTATATTAAGAAAATTTCCTAAAAACCATGGAATATCTTCTTATTTTTTAATTCTAGTATATTATTCATGATATTTTTTGAAACTGACATATCATGGAGCAAGAAACTATATTACAGCCTGATGTACTTTGATTCTCTCAAGTTTTCATCAAGACTACCTCTATTTTAATGCAATACTTAGTCAAACTCCAAATATAAAAAAATTGGGTAAATATTATTTAACACTCATTGGGAATTGTAGTTTAATATTTTGTATCTATTTAAATCACAAAACAAGTTGTGGTGTGATAGACTAATTCATTGAACAAAGTCCTTTATTCTCAGATGACCAAGATTTTTATATTTATTATAAAATCACACCTCACATGACATAATCATATTATCATGGAAAAATCCTTCTTATATCTTTCTTAGTCATGGAATAGTATACACACTGTGGTTTTATTCCTTCAATCATCATATTTGAAAACTGTACAAGGGTGTTGTGCCTACCATTGTTCTAAATGATTTTTTGGTAAATATATAATTATTTTTACATAAACGATTTGATGGATCTATATTAATTTTGATCAAATGGTGTTACTATTTATGTTTATATATTAAATTATTATATTGTATAACTTGTTCTAAATATACAAGTTTTAGAAAATATTTAAAGACAAATGGAAAGACTTTTCACTCTTGTATGGATCTTATGATATATTAAAAGTTAATTTTAGTGCTTTAGGAATAAAAAAATCATTTTTATGATATACATTTATTATAGAATGCGATGAAGTGGAAATTGATCTAATAAAAACCAATAGATGAAATTATTCTTATGAAATATGAAGATATCAAGTAATTATATTTAATTATATTCTTAAAAAATAAAATAATTCCTTAACATTAGAAAAAGAATCATGAATTTTTTTATCATATTACCTTCATATCCAATGAATAAAATAGTATTTTAAATAATAAAAAATTTATGGTTTTTAGGTCATTAAATTTTTATTTATAATTCACTTTCTTGTGATCAATGATCTATATCACTCTCTATAATTATTTATGCTTTTATTCCATGTCCATATATTCACTTCCCTCTAATGTTATCCTACTTAGACATCTAGTTATGTATTATTATATATGACCTATTTACTTCATTTTTTCTCTTATCAATAGGATGTTTTATAAATACTTTTTATGATATGAGTTTATAATAAATGTATTTTCATATTTTAAACCCATTACTTCTAAGATCAAGTTAAATTGTAAGGATACAATTTATTTAAGGGGGTAGAATCTAATGCCCAAATATTTTAAAATAGGAAAATCATATTAGATAGTGTATATGACACAAAAAATAAATATTAGAAGAGAATATAACATCCTTATACTTTATAATATATTTATTTTTAAATAAATTCTATCTCTTCGATAGCGTTGGATGCAGAGATCATTGGGTTTAACCGAAACACGATACTCTATAAAAAAATTATTATTTAAACATGATCATTATAACTCAACCGTTAAGTTGGAGGGTGTGAATATTAATTAATAAATAATTAAAATTATATGATTTACGCATGCATAAAATAAATTCAATTGTTTTCTATTAAATATAAATAAAATAATAACTATTTGAAAGAAAAAGAAATGTTTTCTGAAAAACTATATTTTTCTAGAAGATGGTTTAGTCGCGCTTTGAGAACATAATTTAAAATTAATTTTTACCACTTTTAGAAAATTTATTTAGAAAAATAATAATATTTTTTTAAATATACATGTAAAATTTATCCTTGGGTGAATTTTTGATAATTTTCTAAAAATATTAATTTTTTAATGAATTGTTAAAAATACTATTTTTTATTGAAAACCGCCTTATTGTTTAAATTATTTATAAATTTAAATTATATTTTAAATTGGTTTTAAATTAAAATTAGTAAAATTATATTAAAATTTAACAAATTTATTTCATTGGAATAAATTTAATATAGGATTATGATATAAGAACTCTTTAAACCATTGAAAGTTATTCTTTGGAAAACCTGTTTTTTGAATGCGTCTGTGGGTTTAATTTTAAGTTAAATTATTATGATTATATAAATTGAATTTGGAAAAATGGATTCAATATTTTTAATCATAATAATTTATATTATATAATTAGGTCAACTTAATTTTTGACCATAACGAATAGTAAAGACAAAAAAAAAATACCGTGGTTAAGTTAAAATTGGGTTTACCAGGAGGCTAAACTAAGAAGATAAGGGTTAAAAATGACCTAAAACTTGTCCAAAACCCATTTTATGGACATATTTAGACCTTATCACATATAGGGTTCTATAATTACCCATTTTATAGGCTTTTTACATGATAAAAATGTGGGAATCACTTTTTCTTTTAAAAAATTCCATGTTTGTCATCTCCCCCACTTATAAAAGGCCACCCACTATATTATACTCTTCACACTTAAAAAACCATTTGATTAATCCAAAAACTACCCAGAACTATTAGTTAATTACCTACCACATTATATAGGCCTTATTTTAATTAGGAAAACCTCCTAATAATTCCTTAGGTATAAACCTAAAGGGGTTCTATGAAAAATAGGTAAAATTATTAAGGTGCATATTTGTTTTATTTATTCTTAAAACTCATTAAAATATTATTAAAATATGATAATATAATAAAAAAATTATATAATTTATAATTATATGTTATTATGTCAAAGTAATAACTTATATATATCTCAAATTTTATCAAATGAAAAATGAAACCATTGATCGTGTGTATGAAAGACTATCACCTTGCGAACTGATGTAATTCATTTTCCATAGACACCTTTCAAGGATATATATAATGATGAATTTAAAATATTTATATTTTATTTATGAAATTATTATATTTATGAAATTATTATATTTATGAAATTATTATATTTATGAAATTATTATATTACATATACCTTCTTAATTTCCATCTTGTGGGGGGGATATGTTAACATCGCTCATGTGTATGGCAGACTACCGCCTTGTGAAGCGATGTGATTCATTTTTCACTTATGATTTAATGAAAGGTAGTACAAATAAATTTAATGGATATATGTGATATTTATGAACTTAAAATACTTCTGTAAATATAATATCACATTTAACTTCTTACCTTTCAATCTATTGGAAAATAATAATGTCGCTCATGCATATATGTGGACTACCGCCTCCATGTAGCGATTAGAAATGTTTTTCATTTTATTTTTACATGGATGGTAATAAGGATGGATTTTATTAATAGAAATTATATATATTACATAATAATGATTCTTTAAAATTTAATTAATATTTACTTTCCTTTCATTCCATCCACCAAGAAAAAAGGAAACAACATTCATGAGTACGTACGGCTTACCGTCTCCATGAACGGTGTAATTCATTTTCTATATCTAACTTTAATAGGTTAATATAATTACATATATAATGAATATATATTATATTTAAATAATTTTTAACATTATAGATATTAAGTAACCATGATCATGTAAAATAACTGAAATTAATGAACTAAAACATATATAAAAAATAAAGCAATTATCACCCGAAATTGTGATGTTAACAAAGAAATATTAATAAACAAATGATAAAAGACTATAATTAAATGATACATGGTATGAAATATATGATTATTGTTATTTAATATATTTATAATAAAACTATATTTATTATACATGAGGTTAAAACTCATACAAATGAAATCATACATAAGGTAAGGGTTTCTCGTCTCACTTTTACTTCCATGAGACGCATTCCTTATTCACCACTTAGTTATTTTATGTGGTGTATATATTTCCCCTTTTTACATGTTATATAATTAATATATTTATATTTATTTTATTTAAAGTTTCATTTGAATTTATTTATTTCATGGGGGTTATGATTCATAAGTTACTAAAGTAGTAAGGGTTTATTTCACAATCTCATCAGTATTCAAAATTATTTATGTTTAAGTATACTTTGGAAGAATTATTTGATATTTATATTTTAAACTAAATATATTTTCTTATATTATGTTTATTCATGAACTTTTTCAAGTAATAATACCATTTTCCACTCTTTGGTACTTAAAATTATTGAGAAAATGTTTTTAAGATAATCTGATTTTATTTCTCTCTTAGATCAAAAATACATTTTCATCCAAATACATGTTTTCTAAATTTTTTTTAGAAAATGAATTTATCATTTTCAAAATGATTTATTAAGGATATTTTTACCCATTTTTAGTTTTTTATATTTTTTTGAAATGAATCTTCATGTCATTTTCCAAACAAGGCACACTTGTCTTTTACTAAAAATGTGAAAGGAATATTTGTTTTATTGTGTACAAAATGGATGAAATTTTCCAATTTTATGACCAATCAATGTTTTAAATATTCCTTTATAAGTTTCCAAGTTTATTTTTAAAAGAAATTATTTTCAAAATATTTTCTGAACTTTTAGTTTTAAAAAATATTGTCAATGTGAAAAGTATTTTCCTCTAGAATTCTTTTAATGATGTTTTTATAGTATTTATACTCACCAATGACATAAACAAATTATTTTACTTATGATAAAATGGGTAAATATTATATTGATACCATAATTATTATTTATCTATATGGTTTATGATCATTTTTAATAGATATGTACAATTTTATTACCTTTCACCATATTACTCTGGATGGTTTATGATTATGTTTTTAATTGATAAATCTATTAACATTTCATATGAAAGTTTTCCAATATGAATATTTAGGTTGATTATGTTTCACCCATTTATTATGAGGAATGCATTGGTCTTAGTAAGTGATATGCGAGGCCCACTATAGCCCCTAGATGTGTTAATAGGTCTCATGAGACAAACTAGCTTGGGTATTTTTCCAAGGATTTACCTATTTATATAAGATGTCTTGGTATGAGACCTTAAAGTTATGGTTATGATGTCCAAAATTATGAATTTCCTCTTTATGTGATTATTTATTAATGTCCATTTAATTATTTTATTTTTTAGAATATTCATGGATAAGTTCCAAGCTTATGTGACTATTTATATGGAATTATTTTGATCATTAGTTATTACTACAATATTATTATTCATGTAAAAGTTATTGATTAAATGAAATGTGTTTTGATTATTTATCTTTACACATTTATTATTCTTCATTTATTTATGATAGATTCCACTGTACACATACCTTCACTGAGCTTTTGATCTCACCCCTTTCTTATGTTTCTTTCCCCAGGATTCCAAGATGTATGTTATGATTTATATGTATGGATATTTTAAAGGGAATAATAGTGTTCTCAAATAAAATTATATATTATATTTTTATGTTTTAAAATTTAAATGAGATTCAAGTATGTATCTAGTTTTCAAAAACTACTAAACTATTATGTCCTTTGAGATGTGATTCCTTATATCTGGTACCAATTTAATAAATAAACAACTTACTCTAGGATACTAGAATCAGGGTCTTTATAATCATGGTTGAACTCAGAAACATCACTCACCTTATTTTCTAATTCTATATATTCTTTCCATGATATCTTAATCCTCTTATGGATGGATGGTCAAAAATTCATCTAAGAAAGATATGATCTGTCCCCTTTACTCAAGGTTTCAAGATATATCTTCATAAAATCCATAACTATTGTATATCTTACAATCCTCATCATTGAAAAACAAGCATGGTATTTTCAAATTAGAGCATCAAACACCTTTTTCACCTTCCTAAGGTGGTAATGTATTTAGCATTCTTAATATGTGATCATCTCCAACCATATTATCTTGCACATATTCAACTATTTCAATGTAAATATATACTTTAATATTTAATGACCATTATATATATCACACATTTCATAATAAAGATAATTACTCCATATATTTAATACAAAAATTACCATTTCCAACTCAAAGTCATGTTTCAGGTAATTTTTCTCATGAATTTTCATTTGGTGAGATTCATAAGCTATCACCATATCAACTGACACCAAGAAGCATCCCAATACCATATTTTATTCACCAAAATATATCAAAAAACCCTTATCCAATGTAGGGTATTGTAAGAACATGTGCAATGACAAACCTTTTCTTCAGTTCTTTTAAGTTCTCTTCACATTAATTTATCTACAATAACTTTACCCCTTTCTGAGTCAACTTGGTGAGTGGACTAAATAATCATGAGAAATCTATTACAAATCATTGTTAGTATCCATCAAACCCAATAAAACTACAGATCTTAGTTAATATAGTTGGTCTAGGATATTGATCAATAACTTCCATCTTTTAAGGATCTACTGATATACCCTTACTTGAAATTATATGACACAAGAATGATATTTTTTGTAGCCAAAATTAACACTTGGTAAATTTATCATATAACTTCTCCTTACTTTGATTCATCAGAAAAATCCTCAAATGTTCTTCAAGATCTTACTTGATCCTTGAATATATAATAATATCATCTATATAGACTACCAAAAACTAATCAAGATAATCTCTAAAGACTCTATTCATTAAATCCATGAAGATAGTGGGAGCATTGGTAAGTCCAAATGGAATTATTATAAATTCATAAAACCAGACCTTTTATAAAAGTATGTCTTGGGTATATCATCATTCTTAAACCTTGGCTGATGATATCCAAATTTAAGATCAATCTTGTAAAAATATTGATCTCCACATAATTGATAAAACAGATGATTGATACGAGGTAGAGGATACTTATTATTAATAGTAATCTTGTTAAGTTCTCAATAATCAATGAAAATATGTATTTAACCATTTTTTATTAATAAAAACAATAGGTTCACCCCATGGTGAAGCTCTAGGCCAAATAAATACCTTATCTATATTCTCCTAGATTTGAATCTTTAATTCCTACAACTCAATAAGGTCTATTCTATAAGGAGTCTTTGAAATTAGTGTAGCAATAGGTATGAGTTATATTAAAAACCCGACTTCACGATTTAGGGTAAGATTAGAAAACTATTATATAAAAACATAAACAAATTCCCAAAGAATAAGAATATCCTCAATGTTGAGTTTCTCCATAACTATTTAAGATAAATATCCCTCATTAATAGGTAGTAAAAACCATATGATGGAAGTAATTTCCATTGGGAGTTCAGGTTCATCCTCACACTAATAGACTATCATAGGTTGATTTATAATATAAAATCTAACTTACCATAGCTAAGAATATATTTTAGTGGCAATTAATCCATTGTTAATCTACCAATAGATTAATAGTTACATTAAAATATGGAGGATTATATCACATGAAGTGACCAAACATAGATGAATCATGCTATGGAATAAAATGTCATTCTATATAGGCAAGGTTATTCACTATAACCTGAGTCAGCTGCCCTAATATAGTCATGATCTACTCATTTCTAACACCAACTATATTGTCTTGCATAATAGGGTAATCCCTACATTGTCAATATGTGTTGATTCCCTTTATTATGTTAGGTTTTATCAATAAATAACGTCACACACTAAGTTATCTTAGAATCATTATGAATATTGATCGATAAAATAAAAATCTCTCAAAAAATTTCTCAAATACTATAAGGGATCGTCATAATTATAATGTTAGTTATGTTATTTTAAAATATTTTTCACAAGGTTTCTACTAAACTTACTATGATACCAACTAAATAAAACCAACCTAAATAACCTATAATCAGTGTTTAATTTATTAAATTGGTAAAATATATAAGGAATATCACCTCACAAGATCGATCAGTTTAAGATTTTTGAAAAAAATAGATATATACATGATTCCTATATTACATTAAAAATATAAAAAAATATTATAGGAAACATTCTTTTACCCTTAATATCATTCAAAATATCATTTTTCAAATCTTGGGGAAAGGAAAAAAATAATGTTTAATCTCATATTCTTAGTAAGGTTTATTTATAAAAGAATATATCATGAGTAAATAAGTCATAACATGGAAGAGTGGATAATAAAAACACATTCCATTCAATAAAAACTTGAGTTTAATGATTATACATGGATAATATCCACATATCAAACACATGGACAATTGAAATTTAATTCTTAATAAAGTAAATTCATAATTATGGACATTCATGATCAAGGCCTCTCAACCAAGATATCATGAATCTTACTATTATGGCCTCTTAACCAAGACTTTTTTCTTAATAAATTGGTAAGTGTAAACTAAATACCCATCTAATATGGCATGTCTACAATTTTTCTCATGATACCTATCAATTAATCAAGGGGATATCTATAACCAATCCCCACCTATCACCACACATCCTATGAATTCCTCATATTTTTAATGATCAATACAATTCATTATCAAAATTCCTTATAAGTGAATAATTATCCATATTACATCAAGAATAAAGAATATCAATACTTCATCATCATAAAACAAACAAATAAATAATAAATATGGTATCATTGGATCATATACCTAGAAAATAATAAGTAACATTAAAGGATGTTATCATAGATAAAAAATTCCTTTAAAAGATCAGTGGAATATTTCTTGAGGAAAATACTCTTTTATTTTCAAATCACATATTTAAAATCCAAAAATTTCTAAAATATTAAAGAAAAAATTTTATTTTAAAATAAACTTGGAAACTTGTCAAGTAATATTTAAATCATTGAACCTTTATGATGATGGGAAATTTCAATCATGAAATGTAAGTTAAAACAAAGATTCCTTGAACATTTTTGGTAAAAAGTCAAAATACCTCATTCGGAAAATGACAAGAAGATTACATTGAATTTTTTTTATTGAAAGTTAAACATGGGTAAAAATGAATATAAATAATAATTTTATATTAGTAAAAAAATTCCTAAAAACATTTTATAAAGCATGAATATGGTAGAAAAAAAGATTTATAATCGATAAGAGAATTGAAGTCGAATTTCCTTAAAAAAATTTATTCAAGTATATTGAGTACTTATAGTGAGGAAAATGAAAGGAAAACATCTATTATCAATAAATTACTTGATAAAAATAATATTAAATGGGTTTATTGTAAAATGATCATATAATTTTGTTCAATGAAAATTCAAGTATAAACAATCTTGATTAAAATGAGATTGAAAAATAAATCTCTTACCTTGATTTTGACTTACTTATAAAGAGATATAACCTCCTATATAATAAATTTAAATAATTTATAATTATATAAATTAGTAATTTAAATACATATTATAACATATATGATCTAATTATAACATTTCAACACCCATTTATTGATAATTCTTCATTAAAATAATAGTTTCTTAGTCTTAATTGTTTTGTTTTTCATGAGAATTTCAGTTTGGTAGTTTGGTCCATGTACTTTGATCATGGTTCCATAATTTAATGAATTTTAATTATGATATAAATATAATATATATTATATATATATATATATATATTTAGAGTCATCTTTAAAATGTAGATATAGAAAAATTAATCACACCGCTCTTGGAGACAGTAGGTGGTACGTACACATGACCAATTTTTTCACTTTTAGATTGATGAAATTAAAGAAAGGTAAATAATAATTTATCTTATAAAAAAATTATTATATTATATATCATATATATTCATTAAATAGATCCTTATTACCATCCATGTAAAGCATAAATGAAAAATGAATCATATTGCTCTGTGGAGGCGGTAGTCCATATGCACGCACAAGCGACGCTATCGTCTTCCAACAGATGAGAAGATAAGAAGGTAGATATGATATTATAATTAAATAATAATAATAATTTCATAAATATCATATATAAAATTTAACCCCATCATAATAACTATTCATGAAAGATGTTGATGGAAAATGAATTGTATCCCTACATGGAGGTGGTAGTCCATAAGTATGCACGAACAATACTTTCACTTCTAATTCGATAGAATAGAAGGTGGATAATTGTCACTACATAATCATAATAACATTTAATTACATTTAGGATACTGAATTTATTATTTTATTCTAAATTCCAAAGATTTAGAGGAGTTATAATAATAAATAAATTGAAAGAGGTTATGTAAGATGATTACCTCTTCTTTTGTAGGTCTTCTTTAGATTCATTCTTAAGGACCATTATAATGGTATTTTAAGAATTAAAGCACATATGATTCGTGTATATGGAAATTGGGAAGAGAATTTGGTAGGTTTTGGTCGATCTAGATGGCTCAAAGTGGTTTAAATAAATGAGAGAAGGGGTGTCCTTTTATTAGGGAGGGAAAGGACACACTTGGAATTTCTCAAAATATTTAAACATAATTAGTGTATTTATAAAATATAATGCTTCAAAATGGCCATGAATTTTATGATAAAGAATATATTATCAAAAAATTATCAAAATATGAAATTTATAAAGGTTTTAGTATCATTTTAAATATTATATTTTAGTTTAACCCCTTCATTAACCAATTTTAACATTAACCACGATAACAAAATTTTCAATATTAAGGGGTTATAATTTTACTTATAAGGTAAAAATTAGCTCCTTAACGGAAAAGGTATGACATTTTTTTACCATTTATGATCCTAATTCTCCTATTTAATTTTTTTTAAATAACCTAATAAAATATTATTTTTAATAAATTATCATTAATGTCATTTTTGACACTATTCATTTAATTTGACTTTAAAGACATCAATAAAAATATTTAATTTAAATAAAATCCTTTAAAAAATCCATAATTTGACATATTAATCTATAAAATTTTTGGGGAACTATAAATCACCCGACCAAAATTACTTTTAGAGTTTTTAAAATCATTTACATGATTTGTCTTCTGTTTACACAAGCACTATGTTGACGTTGTGAAGCATTTAAGGTAATTATTTCACAACTAAAAATTAAAAATAAATTAACATGATAAAAAAATAATTAAAATTTAAGAATAAAATTTTAACCAAAATTTTCCTCTTTTTAACGTTATATAAAAAATTTAGCGATATTAAAGTCAAGATAAGGACATTTTTGAATTTCCTTTACTTAAAATAATATGAATGTCATCATCAAAGGTAAATGGAACAAAAATTAAATATATTAAAATTTATTATGAATATATTCAAATTAATATCATCCAATTAAATAAATTCAATTTTTGGATACATTTTTAATTCCATAACACATTATTTTTAACATTAATTACCAGATTTACCCTTTATCGTGGTGATAAATTTTACATTGATTACTATCCATAATACCTAAAAATAAAATAGAGATATTAAAAAATTTGAACTTATTATTAAAAATATAGAATCCATTTTATAAAATTCAAATTCTATAATTTTCATAAATTAATTTAAAAATAAACCCCAAAATGTGACACGAAATGGTTTTCGAGAAATTGTATTTTAAGGTTAAAAATCAACTTATCTAAAAATAATGTAAAATACCAATACTAGTGGAGTATATTATATTATTATTAATAAAACTGACCTTATATAATGATAATTTTAAATTTATTTATTTAAATAAAGGAAATGATATCTTTATAAAAAACATTATTTCTCACTGTTCATTGAAAAATAAAATATTTTTAGAAAAATCCCAAAAATTCAAATTAATCTAATATTGATGTGATGATTTCAATATCACTGTACAAAATGTAATAAAATCCAATATTTAAGAAAAAAATATTACTGAAGGATAAAATATATTTTCTAGAAATTGAATAATTATTTCTTAATAATTAATCAATGCATCTGTGTTAAATAAAATATTTATTTATAATGTTGTTAATATTATTCATACCCAAGAATATAATGAATAGGTGATAAATATCAATAGTATGTTGTTTTTTTAAACTTAGAGTTGTGTATATGATAAGGTATCAAATAAATTAAATTTATAAAATCATGGGGTGTTAAAGATCACCCATTACCTCTCAGCAAACCCATTTTCATAAGTTATTACTCTATTAAAACACGGGTTTTAAAACACATATTTTTTTTCATTTCAATACTCATATTACTTATATAAAAAATTAAATTCATTGATAAATGTAACGTTTAAATAGAGGTTTTAATATACATTTTTATTTTTTATAAAAATCTAATTTCATCTAGTTTACCTCTTTATTTTCAAACTCTATTAAAAACATCATTTCACCTATGGTTGTTTTACATTACCTAAGTGAAAAATGATATTTTATTTTTCACATATTTATTTCATGTATACTATTTAAAATAATTTACATGATTTAATATAATATTATAATTAAATAATATCATTTATATTATTCTAGAATGATAAAGTAGGCATAAAAATAATGATCTTAAATATAAATAATAATAGTTCATTTTACATGTCTAAAACAAGATTACCAAGGAATATTCTCCAAATTGTAACTATTTCAAGACCTATTTAACTCCATCAAATATAAAATGATATAAACCACATCACATGATGCTTATAGATCTTATAGAACCACTAAACAATGAATTTTCACTATTAACACTACATCGAAGATGTTTGGAATAATGAATTGAACAACCTCAAATTAGTTGACATAAGTTATATCGAACTAGAATTTCATCAATAGAATTTCCCTTTTAAATATTTAATTTTTTCATATTTAGTTGTATAATATTATATAATGAAAAATAACCACATGATAGAAACAAAAACATTTTCTTAGAATAATCTTAACATTACATTTAGAGAATAAAAATTTCCATAAGAATTGAAAGTATTAAAATGAAAAAATATAATAATAATATAAAAATTTGGATCTGCTCGATCCCCTAGGAAAACCTCTTGCAAGAAAAACACTATAGAAATAAAGAAGAATGATAGTAATCTAATATGATTTTTTAAAATGAAAATATATATAACCTTAAAAAGAAAATATGAGTTAATGAAGAATGAATGAAATAAGTGGTATTTATAGGAAGTAGGGAACCTATATGACCATCACTAATTTGACTGTTGGGATAGTAATATGACCATTGAAATAGTAACTTGACTATTAGAATAGAAATTTGACCATTAGGAATAGTAATAAGACCATTAGAATAGTATCCTCACCTATGGAAGTGTAAAATAATTAATATTTTGGTATCTTATAAAATTAAAGTATGATATATGTCACGACCCATCCTCGGGGCTCGTGCCGTGACTACCCCAAGCCCGCCTTCCATAGGCCAGGGGCTGGCGACTAGCACCAAAGGCGTAAATCCCAATAACTGGGAAGGCATTACCTTTATAAAAGGTAAACAAAACACCACAGAGTACAAGCGGAAGCAAAACACTAAGTACAAAAGAAAGTTCTGAAAAGTAAATGGGCCAGAATATAAACCCAAATGAAAGTACAACTACAACTGAACAAAGTACAATAGAAAAAGACAACAGCTGGAAGAAAGGAAGCAGCTCCTGGGTCGTCCTCGTCGGATCCTACCTGAAGGGTAGGTACAGATGGCGCAACTCCTGGTCGTTCACCACGGATCCTACCTGAAGGGTAGGTACAGATAGACTCCTCAATGCTCTCGCCCGTCAACCTCCTCCGTGTGTCATCTCGTCGTGTAGTCCACCTCCGGGTACTGACTCGTCGTGTAGTCCACCTCCGGGTACCGTCCATTCCTTGAACACTCGGCCTCCGCCAGCACTGACCATCGTCTTCAACCAACACAACGAGGTGCGGGCATAGCCCGTGCAGGGGTGAGTATAACGATACTCAGTAGGGACCCCGAGACCCTCAAGTTCTCACTAAAACCAACAAGGATAACCACAAAGAAGATCTCAACAGATAACTTCTACTTAGGTATATGCCCATACATATACCTAAGTTATCAAGTAACCCATCTCAAACATGAGGTAAACACAAGGTCAAAGACTCAGCTCAAACCAGGATTTTCATTATTGAAACCGTAACTGCCGAAGAACCTCGTCTCTAGAGTGTACAGTGGTCCTGTCACGACTCCGAGGTACTGCTCACTAACCTAAGACTGCTGAGGTACTCCTCCTGTCGAGTACCACAGGCCTGCCACCTCACACAGTAGTGCTTCCCGCCATGGGTCTGCCACCTCACACAGTAGTGCTCCCTCTCATAGCCTACAGAGGTACTCCTCCTGTCGAGTACCGCGGGTCTGCCACCTCACACAGTAGTGGTCCTCCGCCGTGGGTCTTCCACCTCATAAAGTAGTGCTCCCCACTGGGCTATGCAAGTCACTCCGAGTCGAATCGGACAAGCAGTCATCAGGTCTCAGCCAGCTACACGGTCTCCGTACTCCACACGCTCGTCTCCGGGAGGGTCCACTCCACGAGCTACTGGTCGATACTCCAAAACATCACAAGTCCCATGAAGAAGTATCTCAAAGGGCCTCCTCATCACAGGGATCTCAACACAACAGACGACGCATCAATCGGACGCCCGGTCTGTGAGTTATTAGCCTTTTCGTCCCAGGGGCCCGGTTGGTTTCGTAAGCGAACCAACCTGGACGTATCTCAACTGTACCCCGAACTCTCATAGGGTATACTCATAGTGACCGTTTCTCAATGATATCACCAACGCCGCTGACGGTTCGTCAAACAGACGTCCGGTCTGAAAGATATCATTTTTTTCCGTTCCAGGGGCCCTGTTGGATTTCGGGCACAATCCAACCCGGATATAACCCAAATGCATCCAAAACTCGGGCGGAGGATGCCAAAAGGTCCGTATCGTCAACAGGAATGCAACGCAACAGACGACGCGTCAATCGGACGCCCGGTCTGGAAGTTATTGGCTTTTTCGTCCCGGGGGCCCGGTTGGTTTTTATGTTAAAACCAACCCAACCATACTCCAACTGCGTCCAAACCTCGAGCGGAGTAAGCCAAAAGATCCGTCTCCCTTAGAGGAATCCATCAAAGTCGACGACACGTCAATCAGACGTCTGGAGCTCAAGATATGAGCGTTTCCGCTCCGAGGGCCCGGTTGGTTTCGTGGATGAACCAACCCGGCCGAACCCAAATTATTTCGAAACCTTGAGTGTGAAATACCGAAACGACCGTCTCGATCCAAGGATCACATTTCCGCTGACGGAGCGTCGTTCGGAGGCACGTAGCTCAAGTTACGGGAAAAAGATCGAAAACAGTCCGAAGACGGGGGTCTGGGTCCGGGCCGACCCGACCCGGCTGGACCCGGTCCGGTCCGGACAGGGCGCGGCCCGGCCGGTCGGACCAGCCCGGCTCGGCTCGGCCAAGCGGCCGAGCGCGGCAGCCACGGGGTGTCGCCCCCGCGGGACGAGGAATCCGCGACCCTCGAGGGGCCGCGTTGGAGACAACGGACGCGGCTTCTGCCGCGTCCCGTGCGGGCGAGCCAGACCCGCGCGGCCGTGGGTCCGCTGCCGCCACCGCCGCGGCTGAAGCCGCGGCGGCCCTATCTGGCGGCGCGCTGGGGCACCGCCGCCTCCGGCCGCCGGCGCCGGCGCCGCCGCGGCAGCGCCCCCGCCGCCGGAGACTTCCGTGGGCCGCCGGAGTTGCTCAGGTGGTCCGTTTTCCTTCCCGTCTGCGCCGCTGCTCATCCCGGGACCCGTTCTTCACTGCGGAATCATCAAAACGCCTCTATGGCATGCTTTTTTGTCGCCCTCCAAATCCGCACAATAACGAAGAACTATGGAGGGTTGTCGGGCCGTGTTCGTTTGGCCCGCACCCTCCGCGTTAGGTGGTATCAATCGGGAGGATAAAACAACATATCCAAAAACAATTTTAATAAAATAAAATTGTTCATAAGAATCTGGGTTCTTTATTTTAAAAGAAACGATCACGGGAATAAAAAGGTATTTCCAAAATAAAATCCCTACCTCGTTAAGTCGTCGCACGCGCGTTCTTCGCGGAGTTGATCGTCACGGAAGGAAGCGATCGTCGCGTCGTGGAAGGGCGTCGCGTCGTCGCGGATAGGCATCACGTCGTCGCAGAAGGGCGTCACATCGTCGCAGAAGGGCGTCGCGTCACAGAAAACGGTGACGCGTCGACGAACTCCGAGATTCAAGAACAACAGATTTAATTAATAATAATTAAATCCATGTTTTGTTAAAAACCACAAAGGAGTTTTAAAAGAAACCCGAAATCTCCTACCTCAAGCAGTTGGTGATCGGAGATCGTTGCGGGGAAGAACGTCTCGGAAGAAGCGTCGTCAATCTCTGAGGGTGACGGCGTTCTTCGCGTTCTTCGCGTTCTTCGCGTTCTTCGCGAAGGAGGATGAAGGCACAAAGTTGTCAAAACCTCTCAACGAGCATTTTTCCAGAAGTCGCGCGTTGGTATTATTTTATTATTACGCCAACGGATTTCAAACAGGTTAAGAAACGAATGAAATTAATTCATAGAAATAATTTCAACGAATAAACCGCCCATTTAATTCAACGAAGAAAACCGCCCAATTAATTGGTGCATTAAGAAATTAAGAAAACGCGTCTGTTGACTTTCATAATGACGAGTTTTCGCGGGTGCGTTACTTAGCGGAAAGAAACAGTGGGGCTCGTGCGGTCCCCACCTCACAAATATCCTACCAAGAGGGTAGGATATTTCGGGATAGCACCCTATCCACATCAACTCAGCTTAAGCTACTTTAAGTGGCTTCAAGTGGCTTCCAAGCGGCTTAAGTGAAATAAAATAAAGTTTGTCGTACAATTTATTTTATTTTTTAACTTTAATCCCAAAAATTAAAAACCACACCCGAGAAAACGCAACTCTGGAAGAGGCATTTCTAAGCAATTACCGGCACTGCGATTCCATAGGTGCCCTCAGAATTCGATTCCGAGTACCGGTTCAAAAGTTAGAAAAACCCGCTCGTCCGTTCACTGAACGTACCCGAGCCAAACTTCGGAAAATGATTCCGGGCACACCAGGCCTCGGAATCAGGTGCCGTCAAAAACTGCGTTGTTGTAAAATTCTAAAGAAAAATTAAGAAAAAAATTTCCTTGAAATTTACGGGTCTTTACAATATATTTATATCATGGTACAAGTAAAGAAATGTTTAAAAAATGATAAATTAAGTGTTTTTTTAAAACATAACTCATTTTAATTTCACATTTATAATAAATATAATGATTTAAAAGAAAGTTTATTTTCTTAAAATGGATTTATAAATTAATATTGTGTTTTTATTATAAAGATAAGATAATTTTATGAGACTCTAAGAAAATTTTTTAAAGTATCCAAAAATTTATCAAAAATACTAAAATTGATATTTTTCAAATAATATAATCCATTTTTTTGTATTTTCTAATAGTAACTTTGTGGTTTAGTGGGGACCACACATTCAAAATAACAATACAACAAAATTGAATCTTCCAACAACCAAAAACAGATAGTGGGAATCCAAATTCAAAATTAAAACCAACATCACCCAAAACAACCCTAATCCATGAATTCAAATTTTGAAAAAGAACCTCAAACTGAAGAAGAAGGATACTATGCTAGACGCACTTACTAGAAATCCGTCAGCCTCTTGAATAATACCTCCCAAAACATCCTCTTGAGCCATCACACTAGACCAACTTCAAAGGGGGAAATGGGCCTTGGAGTCAGGGCAGAGTTGGAGTGGATGAAGAACTTGATAACGAGCCACTAGGAATATCCTCCATTCCATGGGTCCACATAAAAACAAAATGGAATAGCATAAACTACTTGAAACATTAGGGTGAAACACCAGAGCCACAAATTTTGGACCAACACAAACAAAGTCTCCAAGGTTGCACCTCTTGAAAAGCCAACACCACTCAAACAAAATATCCCAATACTTCTACAAGAACCATCACACTTGAACAAAATAGAATAGGATAAATAGAATTGGAAGAAATTAGCGAAGTTTATAACAGATCAGGCCTCAACGAGCCATGACCTTCAACAGTACCACCAATCCCTTCAAAACCATGAAAAAACCATTGAGCAAACCAATAATAGGAGAAACCATAATGAGAGAAGACAACCTCATTTTCAATTTTCAACACCTTCAAAAAATCACCAAAACTCACTATGAATAGACCACTTCAATGAATAGACTACCTATACCACTGAGAGAGACTACAACAATGGGAAATCTGGAGCACCATATATGTCAATGAAGGATAGAAGGGAGGAAGCCTACCCACCGATATAGATTGGAACTCCTGAAATGTCAAGGGAGAGGAAAATGATGAGATATAGATGGAAGAGGTACAAATAAAAGAGAATTTTCAGGGAAGAAAAGCCACACCAAATAAAATTGTGCACTATGGGAAGGGGGTGGGAACCCACAAACCAATATGTGGTAGGGGGAAGCACTGAAGGGAACAACGAACTAGGGAATCAACCAGAAGAGGAAGAAATCAAGGTGGGCCATCATAGGGAAGGAGAAAAAGGAAATATAATAGATTGAGTGACAACACCGGAGAGGAAATTCTCATGCCTCCCCCCTTCAATTTGTTACCGAAGGGAAACCCTAGGCCAACCATAAAAAGGAGAGCTTCCACTCAGAGGCTTCTTGGATATTTTTCAAATATATGAGGATTTATTTAAAAACTATTTTATTATATTTAGAAAAATATTTTTATAAAATGGATTTCATTTTTTGAATTTACACATTGAAAAATTATTTGGGTGAACTTTTGGTATTTTATTAAAATAGATGAATTTTGAGTGAATAGTGAAATATGGTAAAATATAGTATTTAGCATTATAAGATAAATACATGAATATTTGAGTCATGGATGATGTAAAAACCCATTAGTTTGAACTCACATGCACCATTTAATATATATAGTCAAAATAATAAATACTATTGATAGTCTTGAACCAAAATAATAAACTAAGGAATATAATATTCAAAAAAACCCTCTCCTCCCCTTATCACTACTGGAAATAATACTTATACCAATGGGGTTATACCCATGTTTTGGTAAAACTATTAGGATAGTATTATTTGTTAAGACTATACCAATGGTTTTAACTAACCATTCGTATAACCCCATAAAGTTATGGTTATTCCAATGGTTTTAAAAACCATTTATATAGATTGTCTATACCAATGGGTTTTTAAATCCATTAGTATACCCAATACCATTTACCCCACACGAGACCACCTATCCTCCCATTTCACTCCCATCTAGATCCAGAACCTAAGACCTTTAGTTTTATTCTCTATCCATCACAATATCTCCTCCCTTATGATTTTCATTCAATTCTTGAATATCAAATTGTTAAGTTCCAAATACACCATCTCTTCTATCAACCATTATTTTCATTTATTTTCTAGGTCAGAAAGAATAACCTAGATTCTTTTTTTATATTCCAGATTCATTTAATGAAGGGTAGTTTTAATTATATTTTTTTATTGAATTTCATAATAAATATGATTTTAGGTGACATATTTTTTTAATTCAGTTACTCTCTAGTTATATATAAATCTAATATGAACCTATTATGAAATGTTTTAAATAAGTCTTAAATTTTATCATGAAAATAATTGTATAAATTATAAAACATGATATTGTAATATAAAATGTTTATTTATTATATATATGATATTGTGAATTATATGAAATGGTCAATCGCATAGTGATCATTTAATTAATTATAAAGAAGAGAAACAAGTACCAATAATATGATACAATATAAGGGTATGATGATAATATGGTGATTTGAGTGTGAAAATACCTTTCCATATTGTTGAAATGATTCAATAATTTTAAATGTTATCTGATGGCATCTTCAACCATTTTGTGCCACAAATCTTTTCATGTGAAAGGTTATGAATAAGGGTTGGATTATCACTTTTAAATATAGTGAAGTTAAAATATTGGTAAAATATGAAAGAAATTAATAGAGAAAAAGAGATATATAGAGGATATTTTATTATTTTCACTCAAAAAAGTCTTATGTGAATAACTTCAATTATTTTTGGATTTCTTTATTTTAATTAATTTCATTATATTGTTCCTGTTGAGTTTATATTTTTTTATAGTAGTTCTTTTTACTTAAATTTTTTATTACGTAATTAAGTTATGACCCATATTATTTATTTTTTGGATTAAATATTAGTTATTAATTTAAAATTAATCCCATATTTGTTTTCAAATGTAATAAATAAAAAACATTGATGAGGTAGGAAGGAAACATATGATAGAAAATAATCGATGCATGAGAGAGATGTGAATCCCTCCTATAGTTCATGTTGCGAGTATTTTATGTCACACACACACAGATATATATATATATATATATATATATCAGTAACATATAATGTCATGTGATTAATTTTATTTTTAACTTTTAATCCGGATCCACCACCCAGGAGATAGTTATTATTTGATGAGCCTAGTGGTAGTAGTGCTTATCCAGATGATGTGGGGGGGGGGTACTATAGCTACATACATCACTCAGCATATGTGATCACACCCTGAAACTTCCTCTGAAAAACCATCTATCACACCTTCTTATCCCATAACGTCATTAGAGACACCCAGGATATTTAGGCCACTTATTTTTTCCCGCCATTTACATCCGATCCTCCTCACCATTCTTTCCCTTATCCGATGATGGATCCTACTCCCTATCCATATTATACATTTCCACAGATGTTTATGCTAGCTTATTTTCTTTCTACTTCTTTATCCCTAAGCTTTTATATTCCCACTCCCTCGACTTCTACTCAAACACATTCTCAACCTCTAGAGTATACATTGGGTCACACTCCTTATATACAAGTTGACGATCTTTTAGAGTTTAGGGATCCAGTAGAACCCACTGATTAGACCGAATCAGGTATATTTATAGAACTCCAATTTTTTTTAATATAATTTATTTTTATTATAAGATGTATTGATATAATATTTGTTTTTTTCTTTAAAACTGGATCTTCCACTAGGATGCATGGGTTTAAATGCATGCATGAGATATGAAACCACCACAAAAATAAGATGGTTGAGTATAATAAAAAAAATCAAATGATTGGGAAAATAGGGTTAAAATGTAGGAGTTTTATGAAAATGCTTTCTAAATACTCTAAAATCATTCATGTTAGTCCAATATCTTGGAGACAAATTCAAAATTAAGTAAAGAATAATTCTTGGGTGCAAATATGGGTAAGAAAATTCATTCTATTTAATGTTATATTATAATTGTATTTATATGAATTAAAATTTTGGCCTCATATTCATTATAATTTTCATGATGGTGAGGCTGTGAGGACTGCATGGCTAATAGAATTAGGTGATCTATGAAGAGAATATAAAAATTATTTGTATAGTGTCTGGTGTGTTAGAGTTGGTATGGATTTATAGGCCAAACCTATCATGAATGAGTGCACAATAGAACATTATTAGGAGATGATTTCTCATTGGAAGAGTATCGAGTTTAAGGTATTAATCAAATATGATGTTTTTGAATTAAAATAACCATGATTTGAATTAATAGTTTGTTTTGTATTATTTATTTTTTTAGGAATCATTATAATGAAATAAAAAAACAAGGATGCTATGAAATACCTCCACACTTTGGGGCGCACTACAATTTTAGAACATGATAGGAAGAATGTACGCCACTCATTTATAATTTTTCTATTTAAATAAATTATGAAAATAAAATTTATTCAATTTTAAATTATATAGATTCATTAATTTTTTTCAAAATAACTATATTGAATAATTAGATAATTGGGGATATATTAAATATATATTTATTATAGGGATGTGTAAAATAGAGTTTAACATAGAATATTTTCTTGTGGAATCCTATATAAACTTTTACTAATCCCAAAGGAGAGATATTTCTTAATCATAGATAAAAAGAGTGATTTATATACCAAAAAATATGAATTTAATTATAATTAAGATGATTTTCAAGAAAATATTAGAGAAAAACAATTCACTCTATCTTTGGGAAGTCATTGGATTAACATACCAAGATGGAAATTAGGTATATTTATAACAAGGTTAGTGGTAGGTAGGAATCATGTGTGAATTATATATGTGTTAGTTAGGATACTATGGGAAAAGATAGAGGGGTTCCTCTTATGAGGTAATTGGAAAGTGGTTTCTGGTGAATGGTTATGATAGATTTAAATGATATCAAACATGTCTAAACATTTTTGAAAATTAAAACCAATTAGAAGGATAAATTGTTATAATAATAGAAAGTAAACATGACGAACATAAATAAAACAAACCTTCTATCCATTAATAATTTATTTAGATGATTTATGGTGATCTGTTAAAAGTGAAAAATATGTTCCTGCTTCATAAGGTAATCCACAAACTTTGAAATATTGAAATAACATCAGAAGGATCTTAGTAGAAACCACTAAAACCCTTATTATCCAACAGAGTTAAATGTGATCATATATAATCAGTGTAAATTATAAAATGATTTAATAATATCACTTTTATCATACAATTTAAGTATAAGATGATAAACCAAGACACTCAAGTAAATTCATACTTTCTTTATCCAATGTAGCTACTTGTACAAAAATGTAGACAAACACATTTCTCTTCATCATCCCATATTTCAAACTCATAGAATCAAAACATCTCATCTTTGAAATACATGTAATCACATATTTCATGGGACTTACACAAGAATACTCCAAACACATTGATCTCATTTCAATGTATATTGTCTACATCTATCCAAAGGAATGATGCTATTAATCCACTTCTGGATACTTTCAACTATCCCAAAGAGTTACTAGAAATAATTAAAACATGAATTTAATATCTATAAAAACATATTTAATTTAGATCAATATACTCCACTTGAATAATGAATACACTTTTTAAAATACCTGAAAATTTAGGAATTCCCAATTATATTTTTAGTATCAAACGCACAAACTAAGAAAGTTTTTCACACAAAAAATCCCCTTTTTAGTATCTTTATTCTGATTTTCTATATATTTAATATTTGATATCCATTTTCCCTTTTTATATTCACTTTAAACTATTTAATTTTAAATTAATGAAAAACACACATCATATAAAATCACACCAAACACACAGAATCACATATTTCTTGGGCCTAACTCAAGGCTAAGCTAATCAAATAGCTCTCATGTTAATATCTCACATCACTGTATAGCCGAGGGAAGGCTACAAGTGATTAAATTTAAGGAAATTCCCACAATACCAAATATTTACTAAAAAACATCCAAAAATACTTTAATTTATATAATAACATATTACATTCATCCTAATTTATTCCACTTGAATAATGAAAACACTTTAGAAAATACAAGAAAATTCAAGATTTTAAAATTACATTTTTAGTATCAAACACATAAACTTAGCAAGAATTTTCAAAAGAATTAATATTTTTTTATAAATTTATCAAACTTTCCTTATATTCAATATTATTCATTCATTTCCACTTTTTATATTCAATTTAACCTATTTAACCACAAATTAAAAAATACACATCATAGAAAGTCACACCAAAATCACAACACACATCACACTGACACATGATTAAATCCTCTAGTTAATTAAGTGTGTGTAATATCAAACCATTATTTTTATATAAGAATATACTAATTACAATAGAAATAATTTGTTTTAAACACAAACAACATAATAAACTCATCCTAATAATAAACTAAAATCCATAAAAATATATTATTAATTTGTATCACAATTATTAACACTTAGCACACACAATTACTCATTTAAAAAAAAATTGTAGTCATTATCTATTCACCTTAATCATTTTATCAATGATTACATAATTTAAAAATTTTATTCTACCATTATTCTCTTTAATTCATCATTTTATACATGGTTATCCATAATTCCAGCACTCAAAAACAACATTAAAATGTGAATGTCACAAAAAAATTATAGAATATTAATATTTAACACAAGAACTAGTTTTCCATGACAAAAAACTCATATGAAATTATTTAATCATTAAATAGAGCACATATAATATATTATCACAAGTTAAACACCAAATAAAAGAATAAGTTACCAATATCAAACAATAAAAAAAAGTCTATATAGGGAACGAGGCTATGAATCCTCTAAGAACACAAAGAGTCAATAATCCACCAAACTAGAATCATAATAGAGAATATTAGAATTTTAAGGAGACAAAATCTCATCACATTATTATAAAATGATAGATTTATTGAATCTATAACTATGATATAACTAATGTTACCAACAGATTTAAAATTTGATTTGAAATAGCATAGAATTAAATACATGAATCATATGAGATAAAGAGAGAGTTTATGAGACTCAATGTTCATAAAAAACTATCACAATAAGAAAAATCATGAGTTAGTTTCCAAAATCCATGATAGAAAGTACATCATGTACATAAGTTATTCAACCCAAATAAGAAATTACATCATGTAAAATACCTTTTATATTTCAACATTACACATGGTGATTTAAACAAATCATTATAGATCATTAATGATCACTCACTACATAAACAACACTATTAAAACAAAAAAAATCCAACACATAAATATTATTTAGTGTTATTAATTCAACAATTGACACCTTTATCACCTTTAAACACCATTCCATCAATTTACCCCTTAAAATCACATGGAATGGTCATTAAATACCAAACAATCAAACTTTCTCATCAAATACAATAAAATAAAAAATAAGAAAACGTCTTATTCCACTTAAGGTCTCTATTAAATCACACAACTCATTTTATTCCATATTATACATAATTCCCTACAATATTCTAAGCTAAACATAATATAATTTCACACGTGTTCTCGTTATTAATCTATAACAAATCATGTTAGCACATCCCTCTTTGAATTATTATCTAATGTCATGTCAAATAATCAAAAAACATCTAAATTCAATTAGCATATTAACCATAATACACTAGAGTAGTTAATTATAAGCTCAAAGAAGTTCACAACCACTTACCTCAAGGTATATTACCATTCCTCATAAGGATTAGAAGCCTAATTCTCACTCTAATTACCAAATATCACGAATCCACTAATAACTAAAATAAAAAATATAATTAAAACATAAAAGAAGATAAAACTCTTTTACTTTAACCTAAACCATAAGGAAAACAATATACACACCATTTCAACATAAAAAATAGATTTTTAATCTTCCTAGAACATACAATTTTAATTTTACATACTCTCATTATAACTAAACATTAACATTCATTAACTGAATAAATAGTAAAACCAATTCTTTCATGTGTCTTTTCAACAAAAAAACACCAATATTGACTATACCCTTCTATCAATATCCATCAATAAAAATGTACCTTACTTTTACCTATATTAAGACATTTCAAATTAAATCATAGAAATATATAAACAACCAAATAGGAAAACATCTGGCATACATTTCACCTTTCCTTTTTATCATAGTATACATGTATTTAATCTTGATTAGTTTTTTTAATAAAGATATTCCATTTCCATTATTCTATAATCACATTGCCCTTATATTCATGGAAATAATATATACAAACAATCCTTAAAATCCACTTTAAATTAATTTATCAAATCATCATTTAATCATATTCTCAATTATTCCACTTTATTATATAAAATTTATTTTATTAACCAACCCATATCATACTAGAAAAGAGTAATTAATCATTATAGAAAATCGTATTGCATCACCGAGTATATCCATTTGATATTAGTTAATAAATTAATTATTAATAATTTTTTTTGAATTATGGTTTTTTATATTCAATTTTATTATAGAGGGAGGTTTTGAATTTTAAAGGATGTGTTCCTTGAGAAAAATTATTTTACTTGAGCATAAAAAATAAAGATGGAAGCACGACAAAAAAATAACACAACATAAGATTGTATGTTTTAATTTATTTATTTAAAATTTTAATATATTTTTTATAAATAAGTATTCCATTTATATTTGTAACAGTGTGATTTGGAGGCCCTTGTTGAGTAGGAATCTGAAAAAATTGGGCCAATAATCATTTACATCATGTTTTGGGAGATGAGGACCAAAAAATAGTATGCTATAGACCATGGAAGATTATTGTCCTGAATAGATATTGGCCCATCTTAGGTGCTATTTCTGGTGGCACCGAGGTTGAAAC
Organism: Viscum album; assembly: GCA_963277665.1. Lineage (NCBI taxonomy): Eukaryota > Viridiplantae > Streptophyta > Magnoliopsida > Santalales > Viscaceae > Viscum > Viscum album. The sequence goes on along the minus strand of OY728136.1, from coordinate 1,285,060,639 downwards.
AAATAATACACAGATAGGAAAGGATTAGGATAAGGAAAAAGATGCCAAAAAATGGTCATAGAGGAGCATGAATGGAGTCGAAGGGCCAATGATGAATTTATGAAATTTATGGTAGTATTATTTCCATCAGTTCCACCAGATACCACCTAAGCTTGTGATACATATATGTCAAATATGCATATGTTATATAGTGCACCAGACAATGACCCTAGTAGTGGTTGGGATGACAATGTTCCTAGTGATTATGATGGTGATAGTGAGGATGATGGTGAGGTTGGTGATGAGGATGACAGTGAGGATGATGGTGATGATAGTGATGGTGATGAGGGAGAGATTAATCCTTTACATTTGACTGATATTTATGACATTTGATGTTTGGTGATTAGTTGTGAATGAATATATGTTATGTTTTGAATGTTTTTTTATCATTGGTTGAATGAATTAATTAGTTTCTTGTGTTATCATTGTTTTTATATTGTTTGGTGATGTTTGGTATAACTGTTTGGTGATTTCTGCAGGTAATTGACCAAGGTGGGGGTGTAGCTATTATTTATGTTGGATGTTTGGGAAGGGTAGGGGTGATACTATCTTGGAATTCATGGGACCTATATACCAATGATTTATTGAAACCATTATTATATATTTCAGCCATTCTAGTCTATTTATATGGTTTATGAACAACTGGTATAGCTCTATACCAACAGTTTTTTAAACCATTGGTAAATTATTATACCAACTGTTCTATAATAATTGTTGGTAACATGAAATTCCAAAACTCTTATACCAACAGTTTACTAAAAACCATTATAATAATAATATAACTACATAAACTTAACCAACAATTTGGAGAATCATTGGTATATGATATAACAATGGTTCTCCAGTCTACACTAATGGTTTTGAACCATTGGTATTTCCTAGCTTTCTAGCATTGTATAAATACCACCCCTCACCACCTCTTCTCCTCACAACTTCTAATCCTTGAATATTTACAAACTTCTACCAAATTATATTCCCAAAACTCAACCCCATGTCCTATTACTACTTGTATCATCAAAATATCATTTTAAGGAGCCGCATGGGGAAGTTTAAGTGGAGGTGACTAATGGAAGAGGTAAGATTCTCTATTAATCTCTTTCAATTTTATTATTATTATACTACCCCATATAATATCCATACACCTACACATAGTAACATAAGAATCCTAAATATATTAATATATTATTTTTATATTATAATATCCATATTAAACCCTACCTTATTTCATTTCTAAAATGAAAGCATTGTTTACAATATGGTTGGTTCCCCGCCTCAATGAACAACACACTTCATTTTCCTACACTAACTTCATGGATGGTCATAAAATTATTATTATGGTTAAGTATGATTATAATAAATATATTATAACTTATTTCATGTTCAATAATGAATATATATTTATAATATTAATTAAAACGAAACTAGTTCACAATGGTCGGTAAAATCAAATAAATGAACAAATTACATAACACTAATGTTTTCACTAAATAAACCATCCCTATGTTGGAAAAAATATAGGTATTTGGATCTATTTAAATTTTTGGAAGTATATGAATAAAATTTAATTTCACATATGGAGTTGTAGTCTCATTTTAAAATAACATTAATAATTATTCACAAGTGATCCGACTATGGAACCAGGAAACGAACACCCCCAAAACAACAAAATTAAACATTATTTCCCATTGAAATGATTGTAAATTAACATAATAAAATTATAATAAATAAAAAATATATGGAAATTTTTCTTAATTAATATAATTTGATTATCTAGGATGTTAAGTACAAGCATAGAATGATTCTAAAACATAAGTTCAGGGATCTCTTTGAACCACCATTTTTTTCTTTGGGTCCTGAAATTTCTATGTCTAACTCACTTTCCTTATCTATTTAATGTTATAAAGTGATTATAAATTCTATATATGTTTATATTACATATATAACTAGCTTATTATCCCTTCCTTTGATGTGTTAATACATGCCTAAAGTTCATTTCTCAAACACCTTCTTTATGAAATCTCCTTGATCGTGATATAAGAAAAGATTGTGCAACCCATTTACCCCCAAGGGAAATTATTATGTGTATGATTTATGATTAATTTAATTTGTAGAACACATAATAATTTACATGTTATGATGGTTTCTCATATATAACACTCTAATTAATTGGGTAATGTTTTTGTCTCATTAGATGTTATGTATGAGATCAGGGAGTGAACCTAATCCATTACGGGACTCTGTCCACCATGTGATGTTGTCTTGGTAGTTAGCCTTAACTTATTACCATGTAATGTTTTATGTTTCTTAGACTTTTATAGGTTTCCATGATCATGTGGTACCATTTTTATTATCTTATGCTCTAATGTGATTATTCATGAGCCTTCTCTTTTATGATATCATTTTATGTTATTTTACTCACAAGTTATGATCATTATCATGTTTATTCCCTTACTAGGATTTATAAATCACCCCTTTATTTCAAGTATTCCCCAGGTGATCCTATAAATTTATAGGATCTCAAAGAAATTTAGGATCTCATTATGGAGAAAAAAAGAAAAATGTTATTTTTTAGTTTCCTTTTGATGCATTATAAACCTACTATTCCATAGACATTATGCCCTATTATCTTTGGGTTGTACTTATTGGATATTTATGTTAAAAATCATGTAATAAAATGTCTAAAAGGTCTGGGATAATATAGTTATTATAAAAAAATCTATTTATTTTTTGGGATTAATACTAGATTATTTTAGTGATAACCTTAGAGATAAGTCTAAGTATGAGAGAATATCCTAAATTTTTGGTAATGTATAGAGTGAGTGGTTTCCAAGAAATTATATCCCCGTCTAGACACTAAAAGAGAATGAGGATCTAGAATAATTGTACCTATTCATAATGAACATTAAAATAACACATTAGGAATTGAATTTATCATCACCTAGTGCACAAAAAATATTAATTGTTGTACACTTGGTTTGACACTCATGGGGGATATGCTTGGGAAAATTCACAAACTATTTATGAACCATTATAAAGGAATTGAATAGATTTTTAGATTAGAAAACCTAATAGGAAAATTACCATAGATAACATAGATTGAAACCTAGATACTAATAAGTTAGGATTTACATGTCATTTATAATTTATTCCTTATATGTTCATAGTTTCCCTTTTGACATAATTTTTATTTTGAGTATCTTGATATCTAAGTTTATTTCATATATCGTAAATGGATAGAACCATAATCAAATAGTGAAAGGTTCACTCATTATCCATTCATGAGCTTCTAATGTTCATTATGATTATAGTTTTTCATATTCTTATATATCATTCAAGTTTAGTAGAAGTATGAAAACACTATCTATAATCATGGTTATTAATCTATCTATGAGAACACAAAATTGAGAAATTATTTCATACTAGGTATATAATTCCTCCCCTATCAATGTTTTTAGACTAAACCTCACCGAAAATCTTTTCATACTTCCTTTAGTGTAATTTGATACTATATTGGGAATTTATTGACTATCCTTATACAAATCCAACACCAACTTCCGGGAGAGGGAGATCACTATTCATATCCCGAGTCATCCTCTATTTATATAATAGTGTAAGGATAAGGATGAATATCAATTGGAATATTCTCCTCAAGAATTTATATTATTTATTTATAATAAATAACATATTTATCAAATGATTGAGACCAAGTAGAGAATCATTATTGAATACATTCCCATTATGAGGGATTATACTAATGTATTACCTGAAGAGTTGCCTGATCTTCCTCCTAACTGAGAGGTTGAGTTCTCAATGAAACTTGTACTTAGATATATCACCATATCCAATACACCCTATAGAATGGCCACCATTGAGTTAGAAGAACCGAATAAGTAATTACAAGATAATATAGAAATGGGTTTTATATTGTAACATCCCAGGTAAATAAAGAATAAATAATTGTCATATTTATTAATATTTATGAATTAAATATTAATTTTAATTAAAAGGGGTTTCTACGTTCGATAGAGTACTCGGTACGCAACGATGAGTTTCTTTGAAAACTTACGTTGCACACAAGTAAAAAAATAATATTATTTTAAATTTTAGTTAACGAGTAGTTGTTGTACTGGAGAGAATGGATAGAAATAACTAAAATATGATTATATATGTTTTTAAATGTTTTTACATTTACCCAATAAAATATAAAGGCTTAAAATATGGAAAGAGTTCAATTTTAGGCATTTATACCCTAATTTTCACGAAAGGTCCACTTATCACCTTTTGACGGAGAACCGTCATTAAATATAGTTTTGATCGATCTTATAAATTATATTGGACCAAATATAACTCTTCTTTAGAATCGGGACATCAAAATTTACTTTGTTTAATTTTTGGTACCTTTCTGATAAAGTTCTTTTTTTTAATGAATAGTGTAAAATGTTGTATTTTAATTCAAAACCTCTTTTTAATATAATTTATTTATATGATTAGATTATATTTTGAATTGGTTTTAAAGTAAAATTAGAAAATATTTTTACCATTAAATCCAATAGTGGTCGTTGGAATTAATTTCACTTTGAAATTGGACTTAAACTAGTGTCAATCTTTTGATACTTATTTTTTCATAAAAACACGCTATTTGCTCTAACAGCGGGAATTGATTATTAAATTAATTAATGTGACTTATATGTTTTGAATTTTGTAAAATAGACTTCATTTTTGAATTCGTAATATCAAATATAGCTTAGGGTGAATTTTTGGTAATTTTCTGAAAAACTTCAATTTTTGATGAATAGTGAAACCACTAAGTGGTACTTATAAAGACTGATTTTCCGTTTAAATGAAATTTTGCCATCATTGTGTTTTGAATTTCAAAAATCCGACATACATGGTTGTCATTAAGAAGTAAAATGTGGTTCAATGAGATTATAATAATTTTTTGGTGAATAGTAACATATTAAGTTCTTAATCGCGATTAGTGGTAATTAGTGTAGTTTAAGGTAAAAATAATGCTTTAATAAAATAATATGAGCTTGACACATGTACTACCCTCATTGGTTGTGTCATGGCCGACCAAGAAAAGCCATGGGTCAACTTGGGGACCCCATGGAGACACTTTGGTTGGGAAATGACATAAATAACTTTTTATTTAATGTAAAAGTAAAAATGACACAAACATGATATGTTTTACTAAAATAATTTTTAAATGGAGTTATACAAGTCAGATTTTTGATTATAAATAGTCATTGGAAATATAAAAAGATTTCCTACATCATAGTATTTTTTTATAATTTTTAGACATCAAATAAATTAAATTATTTATGACATAATAATGATGCAGCGATGACATCATTATTTGACGATTTAAATAAAATGGAAAGATAATGTAAAATATATGAACTACACATGTCCAAAACTTATTGGATGGGTGTATTTAGAACCCTTATCACCTTATCCACGAATTATATCAATGTGGGACCTTTTAAAACCGAAACACATTTTCAAATAAAGTAATATTTCTTTACTTTCCAAAAGTGCCCCTCCTCTCCTCTTATAAAAGGCCCCCACCTCTACCTCATTTCACACACTCCTCAAGCCTTTGGATCGGCCAACCCCTGCCCAATTACTCTCTCCACATCCCTCTCCTCATCCTATAGGATTCCATTTGGGCAGAATCCTTTCAACGGAAGCCTTTAGGCTCAAATCAAAAGTAGTTACACTTTTAAAGGTAATTCATTCTCTCTTGTTCATTTGTTTTATTTTGCTTCTCCAACCCTCTAAACTCTTTTTATTTACTTCTTTTGTAACAACAACAGTATATTCAATATACTAGGATGTTGTTATAATATTTATTCGAGCTACACTCTCACACAACTACATCAAATGGTTAAAGAACATACGGTTTCCGTGGATGGTGAAATTCTGCCTCCCGAAACGATGATTGTTCAATACTCATTTAAAACCTTCAAGGGTGGCCATTATGATGTCACTATTTTTATATATGATATATAATATGTTTATGTTTTCTTTAAGCTTCTGCATTTTTCATTTTGGGCATACCTTTATGGTTTCCATTATGGGTAAACACGATATCTTCATTTAAGGAAGTGCGGACTACCGCCCCCTCAAAGTGATGTGATTCGTTAATGCCATATGTGGGACATGTAAAGGATGGATTTAAAGTTATTATATATGATGTTATACTAATATTATAATATACCTCTATATCATTATTATTTCTTTCCATTAAAGTATGAGATAGAAATGAAAGTAGCATTCATGCGTACGTACGGCTTACCGTCTCTATGAACGGTGCATTTCATTTCTTATCCCCAAATGTAATGTACTATTAAAAGTACATGTATATAATGGATATATATAATTAATGATCTATCTAAATGATGAATATAATTCTGGAATTAAAATATACATACCTCTCATTTAGTTTTAATTCCATTAATATGACAAAGAAATGAAAGTAGCGTTCATGCGTACGTACGGCTTATCGTCTCCATGAACGGTGCATTTCATTTCTTACCTCTAAATGATTATGTAATATTATAAATAAATGTATATTCTGGATATATATGATATATATGATATCCAAATCAGGAATTTCATTCTAGATATAAAGAACCTTTGACCACACGAACAACATGTAATTGTAACAAGTCCACTTTTGACTTAAGAACCAAATATCGACAAAACAAACATTATTAACTTAAATAGTTACATAATGTTTATAACATGGAAATAAGTGATATAAAAGGAATAATTAACTCTAAAAAGGTTCTTAATCAAGTATAAATTAACTTAAGTTTATTATTCAGGACGTTAAAGAATGATCGAGTCAAGTCGGACCCGAGGTAAGGGAACTTCTTAACCCAACTTCCATTATTTGGGTTAATCTCCTACTATCAAATTATGTCATGATATTATTATGTCTTATTTTTTATTTTTACTTTCTTTATGTGTACCTATAGTGAATACACATAATATATCTATTTTATTTTAAAAATGATCTTTGTAAGGGACTTCGTCTCAATCTCCTTTCATTGAGGCATATTTCGTTTTATACACAACTTTCTTTTATACGGTGTATAAACCCCCTTTGACTTTTACTTTTATACAAAAGGAATATTTTTCTACGAAGCATTTTACTAAAAGAAAAAAAGGAATGTTTCTTTTAACGTACGCGGCGACAACGACCTTTTCCACCGCCGCGAGTATTATTTGGTCTTTGGCTTTCTCAACAAGCCGTAATGTTTGTAGAATAAAATAAATACCATATACTCTTTTATGTATTTTGGTATTGAAAATGGTTTTGAAAAAGGATTCTATTATGTCAATATATTTATGATATATTGTGATTGAAATGTGGAAATGTTATCATTCCTTTATATTGGTTTTATGTTTTATGATTTTATATTGGTACTTGGACATTTTAACGGGTGGTTACATTATAAACCATATGACGGGTGGTGCCGTGAATACCAGGATGGGTGGTTACGTTATAACCTCCAATGCATTGGGTATGGAAGTCGGCCGTATGGCTATTCCATTAAGTATGTATGGAAATTGGCCGTATGGCTATTCCATTAAGTGATATGTGTGGAAGTAGACCGTATGGTTATTCCACTTAAGTATGTTTATGTCCCAAGTTACCTTTATATATGTTATGTGTTCTTTTTATGGATTTTATGGTAATCCTTTGGTTACAAAATGGTAAGTAATGATACTTTATTCAATGAAGAGTTTTTACTACTTCATGAAGGTGAAGGTATTACTTTGATAGAGTATATATGGTTTATTTGATGTTTGAAAAACTAACAGTTTTCATTCTTTCTGTATCCCTTACTGAGCTTTTTATGCTCACCCCAAGTTTTTTTTGAAATGTTTTCACAGGACTTAATGTGGAATAAGGTCAAGGATGGGATCAAGGGAATGTCATCCTATATAAAACATGGAACTAGACACGTTTCTTTTTAAGAGTTTCTTTTTATTATGGAAACTTAGTAGAAGTGACTACTTTGTAATCTTTTGAGATGTAATAGTTATGTTCTAATTCTCTAAAACTCTAAACTTGAAAAGATCCTCGACGTGAATTATTCATTTAATTCAATATTAAGTAAGGTTTAAGGACGGGGCCTTATAGTTGGTATCAGAGGTCGGTTTAGACAACTTTAGGAGTTAGAACAATGTTAAATTATAATATGATTGAAATGATATAGCATTTACGGATTACCATGTTGCTTCGCCTAAGATATTTCTGTGTTCAGAATGGTTTTCCGCAGAGGAAACAAAGTAGCTATGTTGGGACGACATCAGGAGGAAGATAACCTTCCAAATCAGCATCCTGAGATGGTCAGAATCAGAACTGAATAGTTTGTTGCAGTGATGGCACAGTTGACTCAGGCTATAAATGGTGGTGGTATCCATGAACGAGATCAGCCAGATCAACCACATAGGAACATGTCTGTGGTGGAACATTTCATGAGGCAACATCCCCCATCATTCAGAGGATCATCTGACCCTGTGCAAGCTGAAGGGTGGATTAAAGCACTGGAGAAGATTTTTGATGTCATGGGGTGTTCAGAACATCAAAAGGTTAGTCTTGATGTTTACCGTTTTGAAGGTGAAGCTGATCAGTGGTGGTCGATGGTGAAAAATATAAGGGATAGTGATGAGATTGAGGATCTTCACTGGGACGAATTCAAAGGTATGTTTCTTGAGAAATATTTTCCTAATGTGGTTCGTCTTAGGATGGAAAAACAGTTCCTAGAATTGAGGTAGGAGGATGATTCAGTGGCTGCTTATGAAGAAAAGTTCACTCGATTGGCAAGGTATGCTCCAAACATCATACGAGATCTTGATAGTAAAATAAACCGTTTTACTCAGGGTTAAATCCAAAGTATCGAAGGGCTTTATCTTCTCGTGAGTTCAAAAGTTATGAAAAACTTGTTTGATGTGCGGAGACGGTGGAAATGGAGTTTGCCGATGATTAGGTGTTCTATGACAATCAACAGAATAAGAGGTCTAGTTGGCAGGCAAAGGGGAAGAATTCATCAAAGAAGCAAGGAGGTAAGAAAACCAAATATCCATCCTGTGAGAAGTGTGGTAAAATGCATCCTGGAGAATGTTTATCCAAGTCTGGTAAGTGCTTTCAGTGTGGTAAGTCCGGTCATATTGCTCGTAACTGTAAGGAAGACGATCAAGAAGGAAATGAAAAGCCAATGGTAAGATGTTTTAAGTGTAATGAAATGGGTCATTATGCAAACGAGTGTCCAACGAAGAACTCAACTAGGGGAATGCAGCCAGACTACAAGAAAAAAGGGGTGGTGAAATCCTTTGCAACAACTTCAGCAGATGTTGGGCCATCGAATGAAGTGGTATCAGCTCCAGGGAGCTCAGTATTTTTCGAAGATTGACTTGAGGTCGGGGTACCATCAGTTGAAAGTAAAAGAAGCAGACGTTCCGATGACTGCGTTCCGTACTAGATATGGCCATTATGAATTTGTAGTTATGCCTTTTGGGTTAACCATTGCACCTACTGTATTCATGGACCTTATGAATAAAATTTTCCATGAGTTCTTGGATAAGTTTGTGTATGTGTTTTGAGGTTTGGGAAGAGGTTATGTGTGCCTTGTGATTCACAGTTGAAGAATGGGTTGTTATGTGAGGCTCATAGTTCCCCGTTTTCAGTTCATCCTGGAAGTACTAAGATGTATAGAGATCTGCGGGAGTATTACTGGTGGGATGGAATGAAAAGAGACATTGCTGATTTTACTGTGAAGTGTTTGACATGTCAACAGGTTAAAGCAGAGCGGCAGTTACCGAAAGGGATGCTTCAGCCTTTACCAGTGCCAGAGTGGAAATGGGAAAACATATCCATGGACTTTGTTGTGGGATTATAGAGGACATCTCGAGGTAATAATGCAATCTGGGTTATTGTTGATCGCTTGACTAAATCTGCTCATTTCCTTGCTATACGAGATACTTTCTCTCTTGATCAACTTTCCCGTTTGTATCTTAAAGAGATAGTCAGGTTACATGGAGTTCCTCTCTCCATTGTATCGGATTGTGATCCCAGGTTTACTTCTAACTTTTGGAAAGGCCTTCAGAAGTCGTTGGGTACTGAATTAAATTTTAGTACAACTTTTCATCCTCAATCAGATGGGAAATCAGAACGAACAATCCAGACATTGGAGGATATGCTACGAGCTTGTTCTATGGATTATCAGGGAAGTTGGGACCAACATCTTTCTTTGGTTGAGTTTTCTTATAATAACAGTTTTCATTCCAGTATACAGATGGCACCATTTGAGGCATTATATGGGAAGAGGTGTCGAACTCCAGCATTTTGGAATGAAGTGGGTGAAAGGAAGTTGATGGGACTAGAATTGGTAGAAGAGATGGCAGAAAAAGTTCAGTTGATTCAGAAGCACATGAGAACAGCTCAGAGCAGGCAGAAGAGTTATGCGGATAACCGGAGGAAGGATCTATCTTTCGAGGTAGGTGATCATGTTTTTCTCAAGGTTTCTCCTTGGAAAAGTGTGATGAGATTTGGTAAGAAAGGAAAGCTGAGTCCAAGGTTTATTGAACCATATGAAATTCTGGAGAGAGTTGGATCAGTGGCATACCGGGTGGCTTTACCTCCGAGTTTATCTTAGGTACAAAATGTTTTTCATGTTTCAATGTTGAGAAATTATATGCCAGATCCATCTCATGTTTTGAGTCCAGAGGTAGTTCAGCTGGAAGAGAACCTATCTTATGAGGAACAACCGGTCCAGATTCTTGACCACAGGGAGCAGGTGTTACGGAATAAGGTGATTCATCAGGTAAAGGTTTTGTGGAAAAACCATGTGATTGAAGAGGCAACGTGGGAATCTGAAAATGCTATGAGGGATAAATACCCCCACTTATTTTGATAATTGAATAAAATTGTGAGGACGCAATTCCCAAAAGGGGGGAAGGATGTAACATCCCAGGTAAATAAAGAATAAATAATTGTCATATTTATTAATATTTATGAATTAAATATTAATTTTAATTAAAAGGGGTTTCTACGTTCGATAGCGTACTCGGTACGCAACGATGAGTTTCTTTGAAAACTTACGTTGCACACAAGTAAAAAAATAATATTATTTTAAATGTTAGTTAACGAGTAGCCGTTGTACTGGCGAGAATGGATAGAAATAACTAAAATATGATTATATATGTTTTTAAATGTTTTTACATTTACCCAATAAAAGATAAAGGCTTAAAATATGGAAAGAGTTCAATTTTAGGCATTTATACCCTAATTTTCACGAAAGGTCCACTTATCACCTTTTGATGGAGAACCTTCATTAAATATAGTTTTGATCGATCTTATAAATTCTATTGGACCAAATATAACTCTTCTTTAGAATCGGTACATCAAAATTTACTTTGTGTAATTTTTGGTACCTTTCTGATAAAGTTCTTTTTTTTAATGAATAGTGTAAAATGTTGTATTTTAATTCAAAACCTCTTTTTAATCTAATTTATTTATATGATTAGATTATATTTTGAATTGGTTTTAAATTGAAATTATAAAATATTTTTACCATTAAATCCAATAGTGGTCGTTGGAATTAATTTCACTTTGAAATTGGACTTAAACTAGTGTCAATCTTTTGATACTTATTGTTTCATAAAAACACGCTATTTGCTCTGACAGCGGGAATTGATTATTAAATTAATTAATGTGACTTATATGTTTTGAATTTTGTAAAATAGACTTCATTTTTGAATTCGTAATATCAAATATAGCTTAGGGTGAATTTTTGGTAATTTTCTGAAAAACTTCAATTTTTGATGAATAGTGAAACCACTAAGTGGTACTTATAAAGACTGATTTTCCGTTTAAATGAAATTTTGCCATCATTGTGTTTTGAATTTCAAAAATCCTACATACATGGTTGTCATTAAGAAGTAAAATTTGGTTCAATGAGATTATAATAATTTTTTGGTGAATAGTAACGTATTAAGTTCTTAATCGCGATTAGTGGTAATTAGTGTAGTTTAAGGTAAAAATAATGCTTTAATAAAATAATATGAGCTTGACACATGTACTACCCTCATTGGTTGTGTCATGGCCGACCAATACAAGCCATGGGTCAACTTGGGGACCCCATGGAGACACTTTGGTTGGGAAATGACATAAATAACTTTTTATTTAATGTAAAAGTAAAAATGACACAAACATGATATGTTTTACTAAAACAAATTTTAAATGGAGTTATACAAGTCATATTTTTGATTATAAATAGTCATTGGAAAGATAAAAATATTTCCTACATCATATTATTTTTTTTATAATTTGTAGACATTAAATAAATTAAATTATTTATGACATAATAATGATGCAGCGATGACATCATTATTTGACGATTTAAATAAAATGGAAAGATAATGTAAAATATATGAACTACACATGTCCAAAACTTATTGGATGGGTGGATTTGGAACCCTTATCACCTTATCCACGAATTATATCAATGTGGGACCTTTTAAAACCGAAACACATTTTCAAATAAAGTAATATTTCTTTACTTTCCAAAAGTGCCCCTCCTCTCCTCTTATAAAAGGCCCCCACCTCTACCTCATTTCACACACTCCTCAAGCCTTTGGCTCGGCCAAACCCTGCCCAATTACTCTCTCCACATCCCTCTCCTCATCCTAGAGGATTCCATTTGGGCATAATCCTTTCAACGGAAGCATTTAGGCTCAAATCAAAAGTAGTTACACTTTTAAAGGTAATTCATTCTCTCTTGTTCATTTGTTTTATTTTGCTTCTCCAACCCTCAAAACTCTTTTTATTTACTTCTTTTGTAACAAAACAAGTATCTTCAATATACTAGGATGTTTTTATAATATTTATTCGAGCTACACTCTCACACAACTACATCAAATGGTTAAAGAACATACGGTTTCCGTGGATGGTGAAATTCTGCCTCCCGAAACGATGATTGTTCAATACTCATTTAACACGTTCAAGGGTGGCCATTATGATGTCACTATTTTTATATATGATATATAATATGTTTATGTTTTCTTTAAGCTTCTGAATTTTTCATTTTGGGCATACCTTTATGGTTTCCATTATGGGTAAACACGATATCTTCATTTAAGGAAGTGCCGACTACCGCCCCCTCAAAGTGATGTGATTCGTTAATGCCATATGTGGGACGTGTAAAGGATGGATTTAAAGTTATTATATATGATGTTATACTGATATTATAATATACCTCTATATCATTATTATTTCTTTCCATTAAAGTATGAGATAGAAATGAAAGTAGCGTTCATGCGTACGTACGGCTTACCGTCTCATGAACGGTGCATTTCATTTCTTATCCCCAAATGTAATGTACTATTAAAAGTACATGTATATAATGGATATATATAATTAATGATATATCTAAATGATGAATATAATTCTGGAATTAAAATATACATACCTCTCATTTAGTTTTAATTCCGTTAATATGACAAAGAAATTAAAGTAGCGTTCATGCGTACGTACGGCTTACCGTCTCCATGAACGGTGAATTTCATTTCTTACCTCTAAATGATTATGTAATATTATAAATACATTTATATGCTGGATATATATGATATATATGATATCCAAATCAGGAATTTAATTCTAGATATAAAGAACCTTTGACCACACGAACAACATGTAATTGTAACAAGTCCACTTTCGACTTAAGAACCAAATATCGACAAAACAAACATTATTAACTTAAATAGTTACATAATGTTTATAACATGGAAATAAGTGATATAAAAGGAATAATTAACTCTAAAAAGGTTCTTAATCAAGTAGAAATTAACTCAAGTTTATTATTCATGACGTTAAAGAATGATCGAGTCAAGTCGGACCCGAGGTAAGGGAACTTCTTAACCCAACTTCCATTCTTTGGGTTAATCTCCTACTATCAAATTATGTCATGATATTATTTTGTATTATTTTGTATTTTTACATTCTTTATGTGTACCTATAGTGAATACACATAATATATCTATTTTATTTTAAAAATGATCTTTGTAAGGGACTTCGTCTCAATCTCCTTTCATTGAGGCATATTTCGTTTTATACACAACTTTATTTTATACGGTGTATAAACCCCCTTTGAATTTTACTTTTATACAAAAGGAATCTTTTTCTACGAAGCGTTTTACTAAACGACAAAAAGGAATGTTTCTTTTAACGTACGCGGCGACAACGACCTTTTCCACCGCCGCGAGTATTATTTGGTCTTTGGCTTTCTCAACAAGCCGTAATGTTTTTAGAATAAAATAAATACCATATACTCTTTTATGTATTTTGGTATTGAAAATGGTTTTGAAAAAGGATTTTATTATGTCAATATATTTATGATATATTGTGATTGAAATGTGGAAATGTTATCATTCCTTTATATTGGTTTTATGTTTTATGATTTTATACTGGTACTTGGACATTTTAACGGGTGGTTACATTATAAACCATATGACGGGTGGTGCCGTGAATACCAGGACGGGTGGTTACGTTATAACCTCCAATGCATTGGGTATGGAAGTCGGCCGTATGGCTATTCCATTAAGTATGTATGGAAATTGTTCATATGGCTATTCCATTAAGTGATATGTGTGGAAGTAGACCGTATGGTTATTCCACTTAAGTATGTTTATGTCCCAAGTTACCTTTATATATGTTATGTGTTCTTTTTATGGATTTTATGGTAATCCTTTGGTTACAAAATGGTAAGTAATGATACTTTATTCAATGAAGAGTTTTTACTACTTCATGAAGGTGAAGGTATTACTTTGATAGAGTATATATGGTTTATTTGATGTTTGAAAAACTAACAGTTTTCATTCTTTCTGTATCCCTTACTGAGCTTTTTATGATCACCCCAAGTTTTTTTTGAAATGTTTTCACAGGACTTAATGTGGAATAAGGTCAAGGATGGGATCAAGGGAATGTCATCCTATATAAAACATGGAACTAGACACGTTTCTTTTTAAGAGTTTTTTTATTATGGAAACTTAGTAGAAGTGACTACTTTGTAATCTTTTGAGATGTAATAGTTATGTTCTAATTCTCTAAAACTCTAAACCTGAAAAGATCCTCGACGTGAATTATTCATTTAATTCAATATTAAGTAAGGTTTAAGCCCGGGGCCTTATATATATGCCCCAGTGCTTCACCATGGGGTGTATCGGTTCTCTTCATCAATAATAATGATGGGTCAATGTGCCTCTGCATTGATTATCATAAACTCAAAAAAATCATGATAAACAACAAGTATACACTGTCACAGACTGATAAAGTCTTATATCAACTACACGGGTTCCAATTTTCTCTCAAGTGGATATTCATTTGGGATATCACCAATTAAAGGTAAAGAAAGAAGATATTACAAATACCACCTTTTGAATAAAGTTTGAATAATATGAGTTCATAGTGATTCCCTTTGGACTCACAAATTCTATAAAAATATTTATGGAATTAATAAATATAGTATTTAGATATTACCTTGATAAATTCATGGTAGTATTTATAGATGATATTCTGATATACCCCAAAAGAAAGGACAAGCATGAAGAGTATTTGAATACCATGCTAAGGAATTTGAGAAAGTATAAGTTCTATGAAAATTATAGTAAATGTGAGTTCCGGATGGAGTAAGTATCATTCTTGGAGAATGTTATCACCAAAAAAGGGATATCCATTGACCCTTTTAAGATAAAGGAAATTTAGGAGTGACCCATACCGGTATCTGTAATGGAGATCCATAGACTTTTTAGACTAGCTGGGTATTTACGAAGATTCATGAAAAACTTCTCCAGATTATCAAACCTACTAACTAAGAAGAATTGGAAGTGATTGAAGTTTTTATAGACCAATGAATGAAAAGAGAGATTCAAGGGATTGAAAAAGAGGCTTATCATTGTACTATTCTTCATGTTTCCCTTAAGTGAGGATTTTTTGGGGTATGAAGCAATGATTCAAAGAAGTTATTAATCTATGTACTAATGTATAATGATAAAGAAATAACATATACCTCAAGGTAGTTGAAAGATATTGATAATAAATATCCAATGCATAATCTAGAGTTGGCTGCAATGATCTTCACATTAGAAATTTAGCAGCAATATCTATATAGGGAGAAGTGTGAGATATATGCAGATAATAAGAGCCACAAATATATGTTCATATAGAAGGAGATCAATATGTTACAGTGAATATGGTTATATTTTGTCAAGAACTATTAATGAAAAATCCACTACTATCCTAGTAAAGAAAATAGTGTGGCATATTTTCTAAGAAAAAAGGACCCTACGACCTTATTAATGAATAAAATTGAGAAGGATACAATTTTCTTTGACTTGAAAAGGATGGACTTGGGATTCATAACTGAAGGAAAATAATTATTCCTTTCACAAATGATTTATCAATCATACCTTCCAAAGAAGATAAATGATTCTCAAATAAATTATTTGGAAATATAGAATATGGTAGAATCTATTAGAAAAGGGAAATCCTCATAGTTCAAAATCAACGAAGAAGTATTTGTAAGATTTGTGTTATGAATATGTGTACTATAAAATAATGAGATGAAGAAGGAATTATTCAAGGATATACATAACTTAACATTATCCGATTGGTAAGGACTCCGTAAGTGCATCCAAGTGACCAGGGATCAAATCCAGGCGAAGGCAGAACTTCTGGGGGTACTGTAGCAGTACTGTAGCGGGAACTGTGCAACACTGTAGCAGGAACTGTTTGGCACTGTAGCATCCCGGAATATGCCCCCGTTTGGGCCTTTGGGACACTGATTTGGTCCCTAAGTCCTTTAAGGCCTTCGGGCCACCCATGCCTTCGGGTCAGTAAGGCCTTAAGGCCACCTCAAGGCCTTCGGGCCACCTTAAGTGCAGATGCAAACCAGACAAACCTACATGGAACAAACTCTAAAAGGAGGATGAGCAAGGAGATTTCACCATAGTGGAAGCTAAAAGGATTACAAGAATGAGAGAGTATGTCACCTGCCATCGGGACAAGCCTGTGCATGCACGGGAATGCCTAGCCGAACAGCCATGCGAAGGTGGAGTGCTGATTTCACGATGAAGATGCTGGGGAGGAGCAGTTTCAAGTAGTTAGTCTGGGTTGTATGTAATGTTTGAAGCCTACGGGAAATGTATTCCTCTAAGGCCTACAAGACATGTAATACTTATGCCTATGAGCCTTGTAATAGATCCACTCATCCCTTGAAAGGTGGATTATCAAAAATCAATAAAAAAATGAAGGCCTTCGAGCCATTGAAGGATGAAAAAGGAGATCTGAGAATACACATCAAAGTGCCTAGTATGTCAACAAGTGAAGGATGAAGGGAAAAATTAAAAGGGAATGATGAATCCATTACCCATACCTATATTTAAATGGTAAAAAATCACCATAGAATTTGTCACTAGTATTTTGATGGAGCGTTGTCATGCGCACTCTCAAAAATATTTATACTAAGTGTAACACAATAGCTGACCTAGGTCGATCTCTTGAGGTGCCTTTTGCAGTAAATCACTCACTATTTATAATTCACTTTATATATATATATATGAAATAAAATAATTGAAAAGGATATTTGAAAAATGAGAATGAAATACTAAAATTAAATACGCAGATGCAATGCAAACCCAAGGAATGAAAACAGAATGATGTTAGACAGAAAGGAGATCCTCCCAGGAGACTATCCAGAGTGAACCTTCATTGTCTCTTTGATAGTTTAAAATATACTCAATGAGCATGCTCCATCGTATGCATGAAAATACCATTCTACCTATGGTTATGAATATAAATTACACTCAACGATCCTCGAGATACCGTACATCCACCTCCTAGATCGAGGAAGAATGTGACAGAAGTGAAAGCTAAGCCTCGGGTGGAAAGTGGAGACACAAAGGTTCCTTGCCCACTAAGATCCCCCTTAGCCTAACTCTAAGTTAATAAGAAACAATAAAATATGAATGTTCAAGGAATTGGGTTCATCACTGGATTACTCTCCCAGGAACTTCCTCAGGTTAGCTACTCATGTTCACGAGCAAAAGAGTTCACAGTGAAAAGAAAACAGGGGGAGAAAACAAAAGAGAGAATGAAATAGAGAGAAAGAAGAACACTTAAATAAAAATCTGTAATGAAATTACAAAATTAAAATATAATAAAACAAAATACTAAAATACATAAAATTCCAACAAAGGCTATTCCTAAGTTTCCAACCCTTTGAAATGAAAAGAAAACACTCTTTTATAGGGAGAGGGGATGACATTTTGGATCCAAATCTGTCCAACGGATGTATTTGCATGGATGTCCTCATTAATGATAGAATTTGGGAATTGATACTTATTTAAAGTTGTTCCATTACTTCTTCTCTGTCGACCCACGAAATTTCAGCTTTATTGGCCAAGTTTGTAGAGATATATGGTCACTTCACTCATGACATTTAATCTAGCCAGGCTGACTATTTGTATTCCAATACACCGAGTTCCAACGCATTAATGGCCTTGAAAATTAAAGATCCAGACGTTGATATCTTAATTAAAGTTCTTCCTCCTGATGTCTTCCAACTCCATGTAAAATTTCATCTCTAATGGTTCTTCCATTTATGAGATATGATCCCATAATAAAATTCTCTAATTCTGTGCACAGTTTTTGAGGTTGGACTTGTGAGCTAGATTTGAGCTTCCAAATGATTTATTGAGATTTGGGTCCAGAAGTATGAAAGGAATCCCATAGAACATAAAAACCTATAAAAGATGAATTTTTCAATTTGGATCATTTTAGAAAAATTTATGGCCAAAACATTAAAATAAATTTAAACTGTTTAAATCCAAAATAAGCCATTTTTCCAATTAAGTTAAAAAATACTCCTAAAACATAAAATGTGACAATTTCCCTTAAAATAACACATTGGTGGGATTAAAAACATTTAAATTAAGAATAAAATAATTTAAAATATTTGTTCTATCAATTCCCCCACACTTAAACATTGCACTCCTGAGCAATCATCTTATACCATGGTCAAAACAAACTTCTCAAAGCATAAATGACAACATAACTCAATTATCATATCAAAGAAATTATCATGACACCTACATGGATCATAATTTAAGAACTCCTAAAAAATCATATTAATCCATTCAATCTCATGTTAATCCTCACATTCATGTCATACCTACCTCCCCAGAAAAAATATTTCTCTCTTTACTCAAGGATATTTAATGTGGAGTTTTTCTCATTCTTAAGAACATGTGTGATTTTCATAGGCTTGCTATCCTCCTAGTATCTCAACTTCACATAGTCAAAAATGTTTCAATCATGAGGTATTTTTCATGGGTTTTTCTGTGGTTGAGGGTTAGAAGGTTTAAAATGTAAAAACATCTGAGGCAGAATGAGGAGGGTTAAGCTCTAAAGTGAAGTAAATGCATGAAAACGGTTTTGCTCAAGAATGGTGTGCTCCTCAATCAACTAAAAAATGAACCACCTTAAAAAACATCTTCCTTTGGGAAGTTCACACTTGAGATTTCAGCATCAATGAATTTTATCCCTCTTTTCCCCATTTGTAGCATTGTTTCAGCTTGAATTTAGATATGGATTTCTCTTCAGAATCATGTTTTGGAGGAAAAGAGAGGCAACTTTTGATCTTCAAATATTGGTGAACAGTAGGACCATATATGTAATGATATTTTGGTCCACCCATACATCTTTCCATTATGACACTTCATCCAACAAATTAGCAATAAATATGGTAATTCTTTCAATTCATCTCAAAAATAATCTTCCGGAAAGAAAAATACAACCCATCTTCTCCATCCCCCACACTTGAGTTCAACAATAATCATGCATTTAACTTCTATAGAAGGTTGTAAAGGGATAAATGTATTGTAATGTGGCTTCCTAACAAGGTATTTCATGGATACTATGGGCTTAAAGAAGTTCAGATGAAAAGGTAGGCCAAAATAAGAGTTCAATGCAAAAAGGGGATTTCAATGTGATGCCTCAATCATACTTGACACATTCCATGAACTATAAAAGCTTTGAAAAAGATAAAAATAGAAAGTTCTATATCACAAAACATGTATAAAGACTCTCAAGAAAAATATAAATATAAGAAGATGTCAAATAGGTTTAGAAACCTCTCAGTTTGGGCGAGATTTTCAATTTGGACAACACTAGTGCACATGAGTTTCACAGTCAATCAAAAGTCATCAAATGAAAAGATCAGAAATTAGAAACAAAATCCATTTATCAATAATTTAAATCCTAAATTACTTAAATCAAGCAATGGGCCAAAAATACCAAGATTTTTTTTAATTTTCCCAACTATTTGATTCAGCTCAAGATTCCCAAAAACACACCAAAAAATGAAAAAGGGAAACAAGAAAATTTCAAAAAAAAAACAACATGAAAAATAAAAGCACAAAAAAAATTCATAAAAAAAGTTGAAATCCCACCCCCAAACTTATTACATTTACTACACTCTTTTATCTCAAATCATATCAAGAATGACGTTCACATAGAATTTACATTGGGTAGTAAACAAAATAAAGAAAAGGAAAGACACAACCTGATTTATTTTTTAGTGTCATCCTTGAGTCAAGATCCTAGCTGCTACCACTTTAAAACTATAAGAAATAAATGAAAGGACATAAAAAATAATGAAAATTAAAGAATAAAGGGATATAAAAGTGATAATTCTTGGTTTGACCCCCCAAGAGGGTGCTAGGTTTTTACTACCCCTAGTCAAGCAGTTGCAGTGGATTATCCCAAATCAGAAGGTGGATGTGGTTTCTTTGAGATAAAACACCACATGTGACTTTTTACAGTGTCCATTAGTAAAAAACAATAATATAGAACCCCAAAAAAAATAAGAAAGTTCCCAAACCCAAATAAATAAGATAGATAGAATTTGAGTTCAGGAGTGGGAGGGAAAAGAAAATAGGGGTGCTCCCTGTGAACTTCTGTGGTGTCCTCCTCCAAATGGTATGAAAGTTGTTATAGACGAGGTAGTCACACCCCCACCAGATTCTCTTCCTCGATATCCACCACATGGGTAGTCTCTTTAGTATCATACAAGGTCTTCTCCATTTATGCTGTATAAGAAATTTCAGGAAAGGAGAAGTCAGAAAACAATTCAGTTTGAATAAAATTAAAACATGACAAATCAATTAAGAAATGTTCCCTTTCAAGTATGTCATCTAGGAAATTGATCTCTTCAGGCAAGACCATTGGTAATTCAATATTAGCAGGTTCATCTTCTTCATCATATTCCAATGCAAGAGAGAGGTCATAAGGTTATGATTGTTCATTAGCAAGGATGGGAAGATCAAGTTGCAGGTTATCTTCAACAAAGTTTTTCCAAGATTCTTCCAAAACATATTGATATCCCATAAGTGAATCAGCTGACATGTGTACATTAGGGACCTACTCAAACAATGGTTGAGTACGAGATGATATGATTAACACTTTTAGTAGATCCTTCTTACTAGTCTCAGGTTCTTTGACATAAAAAATGATCGGTGAAATCTCTTCCACCACACGTTCAACTTTAGGTTCTGGTTCTGGTTTCTCTTGACAAGAATGTACGTATTCAACAATCAACTCTATTTGACTATCCAATTTTTCCACTACATTACTAATACTTTTATACTTATCATCAATATCATTTAAAACGTTTTTTGTCACCTGAGATTCATCAGTCCATGCATAGAAATTTGAGTTTACATTCATCATGAACAAACATATTTTTTTAGTTTTTGAAATTTATGATTTTTTTGTGTTTTTTAAATGAAAGGAAGAAAAATAATTTACAATATGTGAATAAATAATTAGTGAATACCACTTTTCTCCCTGGAAATGGATCCAATTTGATGAAGCACTGTCGTGCACGCTCTCAAAAATATTTATACTAAGTGCAGCACAATAGCTAACCTAGGTCAATCTCTTGAGGAGCCTTTTGCAGTCAATCACTCACTATTTATAATTCACTTTATATATATATGAAATAAAATAAATTAAAAGGATATTTGAAAATTGAGAATGAAATACTAAAATTAAAAATGCAGATGCAATGCAAACACAATGAATGCAAACAGAATGATGTGAGACAGAAAGGAGATCCTCCTAGGAGATTATCTAGAGTGAAACATCATTGTCTCTTTGGTAGTTTAAAATATAATTAATGAGCATAATACATCATATGAATGAACATTCACTTCTACCTATGTTTATGAATATACAGTACACTCAACGATCGTCGAGATACCGTACATCCACCTCCTCGATCGAGGGAGAATGTGACAGAAGTGAAAGCTAAGCCATGGGTGGAAAGTGGAGACAAAAAGGCGCCTTTCCCAATAAGATCCCCCTTAGCCTAACTCTAAGTAAATAAGAAAAAATAAAATATGAATGTTCAAGGACTTGGGTTCATCACTGGATTACTTCCCCGGGAACTTTCTCGGGTTAGCTACTCATGATCATGAGCATAAGAGTTCACAGTGAAAAGAAAACGGGGGGAGAAAACAAAAGAGAGAATGAAATGGAGAGAAAGAAGAACACTTAAATAAAAATATGTAATGAAATAAAAAAATGAAAATAAAATAAAACAAAAGACTAAACTACATAAAATGGCCAATAAAGGCTATTCCTAAGTTTCCAACCCTTTGAAATGAAAAGGAAACACTCTTTTATAGGGAGAGGGGATGACATTTTGGCTCCAAAATATGTCCACCAGATGTATATGCGTGGATGGCCTCATTAATGACATAATTTGGGAATTGATCCTTCTTGAAAGTGTTTCAGTACTTATCCTATGTCTACCCACGAAATTTCAGCTTGATTGGACAAGTTTGGAGAGAGATATAGTCTCTTCACTCATGAAATTTAATCTGTCCAGGATGACTGTTCATATTCCAATACACCGAGTTACAACGCATTAATGGCCTTGAAAATGAAATATCCAGACACAGATATCTTAATAAAAGTTCTTCCTTCAGATGTCTTACAGCTCTATGTAAAATTTCAACTTCAATGGTTTATCCATTTATGAGGTATGGTTCCAACAATAAAATTCTCTAATTCTATGCATAGTTTAAGAGGTTAGAGTTGTGAGCTGGATTTGAGCTTCCAAATGATTGATTGAGCTTTGGATACATAAGTATGAAAGGAATCCCATCGAACATAGAAACCTATAAAAGATTGATTTTTCAATTTGGATCTGTTTAGAAAAATTTATGGCCGAAGCATTAAAATAAATTAAAATTGTTTAAATCCAAAATAAGCCATTTTTCCAATTAAGCTAAAAAATGCTCCTAAAACATAAAATGTGACAATTTCCCTTAAAATAACACATTTGTGGGATTAAAAAATTTGAAATTCAGAATAAAATAATTGAAAATATTTGTTCTATCATATTTCAAAGATATCAAGAAGAAATAATGCTATATGGGTTGTGGTGGATATTTTTATAAAGACTTATAACTTCATTATGATTAGAGACACTACTACAAATAAGGCCTTTAATAGTGCTAAAATAGGCCTCTGTTAGTGAAAAAATTTCTAAAAATTAGAGTGTGATTAAAATACCCAGCCTTTTATCAGCACTATAAAATCATTGATAAAGGGACACATTGTCAATGTTAAAAAAGAACTGATAAGGGACAACATTATCAGTGCTTTTATTTAGCACTGATAAAGGGACCCTTTATCAGTGCTACTAAAAGCACTGATAAGTGATCCATTTATTAGTGATTTCAATAGTACTGATAAAGGATCCCTTTATCTGCATTTTAATAGCACTGATAAAGGATCCCTTTATTGATTCTTTTACTAGTTCTCATAAAGGATCCCTTTATTATTTCTTTTTCTAGCACTGATAAAGGGGCATACTGCTTCAATGTCCTATTAAAATTATAGAACAGTACAAAAAAATAGAAAATACAAGATAAAATATAGAATTTAATTGAAATAAATTTAAAACATAAATAAAATAAAAAAACACTATATTATAGACATTTTAAACAATGGATTGCACAATTACACGAGTAAGTAAAAATTATCACATACATTAAAAAACATCAATATTCCTTTGTCTTTGTCCCTTGACCCCTAGTCATGCTACTAGTTTCCAAAAAATCCACCCTAAATAAATAAAAATAATGCACTTATATAAGAAAAAAATTCTCATGTTAGTAATATTATAAATAAATAAATTAAACACAAAGTGTCAATTTTAAACTAAAAACATATACTTTGAGTCATACTAGGCACACCATGTATCATATTGAGTTGTAGTTGATTCTTACATGCCACACCATTTATTATTGTTTTTAAAATAAGGTTCTATTGAATTTGATATCATATTTGGTGATAAAAAACTCACTATGAATGGGATCCAATTCAAGAGGAATTGCTTTGGGGGAATAATCCTTCAATTGTCACACCATTTCTTGTTCATCTTCAAGAGTTATCTTTGTAAAAATTAACTAAATAAGTATAAGATAAAAATGGTAAGGAAATTAATTAAGTAATAATAAATAAAATAATGAGAAAACAACATGATCTTGTTTTCTGGATTTTAGTGACGAGATGTATGTTTTAAACTAAAATGGAACTTATATATTGAAAACATGCACTTCGAGTCATACTGACCACATCGTGTTTCATATTGACATGCAGTCAATTTAAATATTTCAAAAATGAATTATGGATCATTGTAATAAAGTTTACAAATAATCTAAGATAATTTTATTTATTTTGGCTAGTGATGTGAATTTTAAACTAAAATGACACCTTTATATAGAGAACACATACTTTGAGTCATATTGGTCACACAATGTGTCAAATTGATGTGTAGTTAATTATTACATATGAAAAATGAATTATGGAACATTTAAAAAAAATTAAAACAATATGAGATCTTTTTCATGGTTTTTTCTATTTGATCTGAGTTTTATACAAAATGACACTTTCATATTGAAAACACACGCTTTGAGTCCTATCGACCACATCATGTGTCAGATTTATGTGTAGTCAATTTATACATGTGAGAAATGAATTATGGATCATTGTTCTAAAGTTTGAAGATAATTCAAGATTGTTTTTCCAGTTTTGGATATTTGATGAGTGTTTTAAACTAAAATGGAACTTTTTTTATTGAAAACATGCACTTTGAGTCATATCAACCACATCGTGTGTCATATTGATGTGCAGTTAATTCCTACATGTGAAAAAATCATGGATCATTTTCCTGATGTTTGAAAACAACCCAAAATCATTTTATTAGTTTTGGATATTTTATGTGTATTTTAAACTAAAATGGAACTTTTGTTTTAAAAACATGCACTTCAAGTCATATTGACCACATCGTGTATCAGATTAATGTGAGGTAAATTCCTACATGTAAAAATGGATTATGGATCATTTTCCTAAAGTATGAAAACAATATAAGCTCATTTTCATAGTTTTTTCTATTTTATATGTGTTTTAAACTAAAATGAAACCTTTTTATTAAAAACACACACTTCAAGTCATATCAAACACATTATGTGTTAGATTGATATACAGTAAATTCCTACACATGCAAAATGAATTATAGATCATTTTACTAATGTTTAAAAATAATACGAGCTCATTTTCTAAATTTTGGATATTTGATGTGTGTTTTAAACTAAAATAGCACTTTTGTATTGAAAACATACACTTCAATTCATATCAACCACATCGTGTGTCAGATTGATATTTGGTTAATTCGTATGTGTGAAAGATGAATTATAGATCATTTTATTAATGTTTAAAAACAATACGAGCTCGTTTTCTTGTTTTTTTCTGTTTGATGTGTATTTTAAACTAAAATGGAACTTTTATATTAAAAACACACACTTTGAGTCATGTTGACCACATCGTATGTTGGATTGATGTGAGGTCAATTCCTACATGTGAAAAATGAATTATGGATCATTTTACTAGAGTTTGAAAACAATCCAAGCTCATCTTTTTAGTTTATGAGTGACATGAATTTTAAACTAAAATGAGACATTTCTATTAAAAAAATGAACATTGAGTCATATCGGTCACATAGTGTGTGAAATTAATTTTTAGTAAATTATTACAATCTAGAAATAAATTATGGACTATTTTACTAATTTTTTAAAAAAATATAAGCTTGTTATCTTGGTTTTGGCTATTTTATGTGGGTTATAAACTAAATTGACACTTTTTTATTGAAAACACACACTTTGAGTTATTCTAACCACATCGGGTGTCAGATTAACATGAGGTCGATTACTAAAAGAAAAAATGAATTATGGACCATTTTACTAAATTTAGAAAACAATATGATATCATTTTATTGGTTTTGGCTATGTGATGCATTTTGAACTAAAACGACAGTTTTATAATAAAAACACGCACTTTGAGTCATATAGACCACATCGAGTGTTGGATTGGAATGAGGTCAATTTATACACATGGAAAATGAATTATAGATCATTTTCCTATATTTTGAAAACAATCTAATATTTTTTATTAGTTTTGGTGACGTGACATGCGTTTTAAACTAAAATGGCACCTTTATATTGAAAACATGCACTTTGAGTCATATCGATCACATCGTGTATCATATTGATGCGAAGTTGATTTTTAGAGATAAAAATGAATTATGAACAATTTTCCTAGATTTTAAAAATAATTTGATCTCATTTTATCAGCTTTGGCTATTTGATGCGTGTTTTAAACTAAAATGACACTTTTAAATTGAAAATGCACACTTCAACTCATACCGAGCACATCGGGTGTTAGATTAATGTGTGGTTAATTCCTAAAAGTAAAAAATGAATTATAGAATGTTTTCCAAAATTTTGAAAATAATTAAATCTTTTTTTCTTAGTTTTGTATATGTGATGAGTTTTAAACTAAAATGACACTTTTATATTGAAAACATGTACTTTGAGTCAGATTGACCACATCATGTGTCAGATTAGAGTGTGGTCAATTCCTACACTTGAAAAAATGAATTACAGATTGTTTAACTAAATTTTGAAAATAATACAACCTATTTTCTTAGTTTTGGTGATGTGGCATGTGTTTAAAACTAAAATGTAACCTTTATATTGAAAACACATACTTTGACCTATATCGATCACATCATGTTTCATATTATTATGCATTCAATTTGTAAACATCAAAATTGAATTATGGACCATTTAACTAAATTTTAAAAATAACCTATGCTCATCTTCTCATATTTGGATATTTGATACATGCTTTAAACTAAAATGATGCATTTATATTAAAAACACACACTTTGAGTCATACTGACCACATCAGGTGTTAGATTGATGTGTGGTCAATTCCTATAAGTCAAAAATAAATTATGGATCATTAACCTATTGTTTGACAACAACCGGAGCTCATTTTCTTATATTTGGATATGTGATGAATTTTAAACTAAAATAGAACTTTTATATTGAAAATACCTATTTCGAGTCATATCAACCACATCATGTATCAGATTAGAATGCGGTTAATTCATACACATGAAAAATGAATTATGGATCATTTTATTAAAGTTTGTAAACAATATGATCTCTTTTGATCTATTTTGGTGATGTGACATTTATTTTAAAATAAAATGAAACATTTCTATTGAAAAAATTCACTTTTAGTCATATCGATCACATCGTGTCTCAAATTGATGTGTGTTCAATTCATACACGTCACAAATGAATTATGAACCATTTTACTAAAGTTTGAAAGTAATATGAGATCATTTTCTCATTATTTTCTATTTTATGAATGTTTTAAAATAAAATGAGTCTTTTTTATTGAAAACTCATATTTCAAGTCATACCAACCACATCGGGTGTCAAACTGATGTGAAATAAATTTCTACAGATGAATAATGAATTATAGATTTTTTCCTAAATTTTGGAAATAGTTATAACTAGTTTTATTGTTTTAGCTATATGATGTGTGTTTTAAACTAAAATAGCACTTTTATATTGAAAATATGTACTTTGGGTCATACTGACAACATCGTGTGTTAGATTAGAATGCGGTGAATTATTTTCTGTGAAAAATAAATTAAAGATAATTTTACGAAATATTTAGATCTATATGATCTCATTTTCTTGATTTTGTCTTTGCGAAATATGTTTCAAACTAAAATTACACTTTTTTATTGAAAGCACACACTTCGAGTCATACCGAGCACATCATATGTCAGATTAATGTGTGATAAATTCATACATGTTAAAAATTACTTTTGGATTGCAGTCCTATAGTATCAAAACAATATGATTTTTTGATTGGTTTTGAGAATATAACATGTGTCTTGAACTCATGTGTAAATTTTACAAAATAAGGATTAATTAAAAATTATAATGAAATTAACTAAAAAAAGTAGATAAAATGATAAAAAATTAAATAAATAAGTAGTAGGAAGTCACCTATTCATGATGTCTATATACATTCTGATACCATATATTCTATCCATTAATTTCTAAATAAATTGATTTACTCCATTATACTTCTCCTTGAGAATGAGGTCAAAATAATATATAGTCATTCTGATAATAATGCTTGACACCCCAAATATATTTCTAAAGTTATAGCCGATACTAGATCACAATAATAGTAGGTAATAAACTAAATTTGATATTATAAAATATCCTGACACCATGTATACTTCCCACTTATCTCTAAAAAATTTCACTTCTTCTTTTGAGTATGTAGATTATTGGAAATATTGGTAGTACTAATAAAATATAGACAAAAAATTATTAAAAAATATTTTTAATTAAATTTTAATTACCTTATAAAATTACCCGTTCATGGATGCAATTATTTTTATGGTATGTGACATATTTCTTAAATTTACAAACACAATATCCACATTCATTTTTGTTATCTTGCTTCAGACACTATAGAAACATTGACCAAAATAAGTAAATTTCTTTGAAATATGTTTTGATAGTTAAATATTTCTATATATAAATTAATCTATATTCATTTCAAGTAATCCATAGTCTTATTATTTTCAATCACTAACCTTATACCATGATTTAACCTATATTTACAGATAACCCTATCATAAAGAAATTCTTGTTAAAAAATAGAATGAAACATATAATTTGAAGTTTATCTATAAAATGTTTACTATAGTACATTAAAAATTCATAATACACATCATGTGTGGTTAGTTTGATGGAAATACATGCATTGGATCCAAAAAATAAATATTTGGGGTGTATAGATTGATTGTGATCAATATCCATTGCTTCCTAAAAAAATAAAAAAATAAGTAATGAAAAAAATAAAAATATATTTTATATGATTAGATTGCAGAGTTTTAACCTTATATTTTAGGAATAAAAATACTCCATTATCTATTATTTTCTTCTCTAATTCCTCGTTTAACTTATCTTTTTTTCTTATCAATTTCTTTCAACTCCAATGAAATTTTTTCCGTAGAAACGATATAGGGATTAATGAATACAAATCATGATTCTCATGGTTTTCTATTTATATAGTAGTAATATAAATAGCTGTAGAAAATATGAATAGTTATTAACTTTAATGAACATATTAGATAATTTTTTGGAGAGATGTATTATGAAAATGTACTGTATGTTTGTATTCAGAACTGAGACTCACATCCATTCGAAATTGAGAATCTCATTTATTCTCTCAATACCATCTGCATCTGTAATGAAAGTTCCAAATATTTATTCTTCATATGGAATGTAGGAAACAAAACCATCTTTTATGGTGTAATATCCATGAATTTGTAATGATAATATATGTTGTAGTGGAACTGGAAGGGATAGGGTACTTCTAGAAGGTCCTTTTGTTTTCTTCATTGATTCACTAGATTTTCTTGATCTGAACTTCTATTTCCCCATCATTTTATCCATATTTAATACCATACCAAACTTCAATACTTTTTTCATCAACTGTTTCGGGTTTTTCATTTGAAAAAATTAGTTAAGGAAATACCTCATGTATCTTTATAAGATTAAATGGACATGATATTAAAGTTCCAAAAGAACATTGACCATTGTAATATCTATATCATCTAGTAGAATAAGAAAATTAGTGATCATATTTTGAGTTACTTCAATAACCACTCTCATGTGATATTTTTTGAGTTCTTTATTGTATAGAATTTATCCTGGGATATTATACAGCATACCCATAACAATAAGGTGGTTCCTGGGTGTTGATAAATAGAAATCACATATAACTTTACCCTATATAATTTTTGTAATATGAATTCATCAAAAGTTTTTTGATTCACAATTATAATAAAAATTAATGAAAAAATTGATCACCATGGGTAAGGTATGTGGTTGAGGTGAATGAATAGCCTCAAATCTAGTGGTTTCATTTGGTTTTTCATGTGATGATATTTATTACACCACCGATTCTCTTTGATCCTTTTGTATATATTGGTTTTCCAAACTGGAATGAACAATAATATATTGAAAATAATCTATTTTCACCTATAATAATTTCATCATATGATATGTATCTTCTAGAAGTTTTTTCTTCTCAAAATATTTTTAGGAGACAATCTAAAACCTACATCTCTAATGTGACCATATTGTTTCATCCACTTCAAAGCTACTGAAAGTAAATTTTCTTCTGGTATGGTCATTGTCGATTATTATGTCTAAACCATATAAAAATCATATGAACATAAATAGATATTTTTTGTAATACTGTTATAAAGCATAATGAATAACTATTATGTCATACTTACACATGTTTCCTATACTGATTTTGTGTTTTCATCAACTAGTTTAACCTCCTTATTTACATGATCCTCCTTTTATAGAACATGATGTAGGATGGAAGTGGCTTCATATTTTGATTCATCAATCTACATATAAATATAGGAAAATATTTTGTTTCATATCAAATAAAACCTTTATTACTGATTTAAAATAAATACCATTTTCTTCTCAAGTGAAGCATACCCCATCCTTTCTTTGCGATAGGGGTACATTGGTTTTGATGCACATTATTTATTTTCATAACTCTTTTTTTATTTCATAAATTAACAATTTTGAATCAAATTAAATAAAATAAATAACCTAAAATAATATATTATTGACTAGAATTCACCTAAAATGATTTCTCATCATGATGATTGATGAAATCATTCCATGTTTCCTTCTTTATAATGCGCTCATATGTAACTAGTGGGTGGGGCTTTAGTTTCCCCTCAGTATCCCTAAGATGAAACTTGGTAAGAAGTTTCTGAAGTCTCTATGGGATTTTCTAGCAGCCATTAAGACATATTACTTATGAAAATAATCTAAAATAAATGAAATATTCAAGGGATAATGAAAACTAAATCAATGTTTCATTATATATTTTTAGGTAAAATAGATAAAGTATATCGTAAAATTACCTTAATATATTCCCAAAGGGTTTCCTTCATTACTAGTTGGACATGGCACCACAAATCTATATCAATTTTCATATTCATCCTCATTGTAACCCCAACATAACTAATAAAAATTAGATTTTTGGGGTTAATAGGTTGGCTGTGTTGATTCTAGCCAACCAAAAATTTTATGCCCTTACTTCATTCCTTGATAATGTTAGTCAACACTATGATGCTGCATCATTATTGGTTTTTTCATCAACAAGGTGTTGATACCTTAATAATTCTACAATTTTAATATTTACCACCTATTATTCCTTGAGATTGGTACCATTATCATGTGAAAAAGTAATTGTATGCATGAGTAGTCAAACATTTAATTTATATTACATAAATACAATATAGAACATATAATATTATGAGAGAAAATGTCGTATATTAAAAGCACTTTAATCTTATCATTGAACTATATTCATTTTCTTTAATAGTTAAATGGATTTGGATCCTCTATCGAGAATCTAAATCCCCACTTTATGGTCCCCTCTAACATACAAGACGTTGTATACATTGGGACCACCATGAAATGATTGTGATATCCCAATGAAATGGTCATCCTCGATTGAATTTTCATCCGACTCTATATTTTTTAGTCGTCACTATGACAATTGACTAATTCTTGTTTGCTAGATCTAAGACATCAAATACCTACACCGCTTGTGATTCTATTATGAATGGTTCATACTTTCCCTTTCCACACTGAAATTCACCTTCACGAAGTCCATTTCATCAACTTTCATAGTTCTTTTATTATCATCCCATTTACAATGAAAAATTAACAGTTGAAATGTTGTATAATACAACTCATATATCTGTTTGATGACACTGAAATATGACATATTCACATAAATTATATTTCTATTCTTGGAACCAAATATGTGCATCGCTTCCACCAGAAGCATAACTCCACTATTTTTCATCGTACTACATTCATCATGTTATTTTGTATAGAACATATAACAATTAATTACAAAACCAATGTAAGATTTAAAATTATCATTTGGTCCCATGGATATCCATTGAATTCATTCAACAATTGAATTTAAATTTTTAGATAATTATTTATAAATATGATCCTTTAACCATCCTATAAATTATTGATTATGTGTATTTGATATCCATCCTTCATCCCTTGGTTGATTCAAATGTATAAGAATTTCTTTGTGTGATTCAACATCTAGATCCATATCTTCACTATTATGTAAAATGTAAAGGTAATATTTATATTTCTCTGTGATGGTAATTATAACATAATCTCTTCCAAAAATCCATTTTCCCATAAGGCATCCGCTATGACTAGAATTTGGGAGACCGATGCTATCAATATCTAATAGGTAATTGGTATAGAATTTTATATATTCTTCAATAATATATCATTCTATAATACAACCTTCCATATGACTTTGATTAATGACATACCATTTCAAAATATTCATATACCGTTCAATGGGGTACATTCATATGTAATGGACATGACCATATAGTTGAACCTCTCTAACCAAGTGAACCATTAGGTGGACCATTATATAAAATAATTATGGTGGTAAGAACATATATAATTCACATAATATAACCACAAACTTCTTATTCATGATTAGTAAATTTTATGGGTATATAAATTTATTTCATATGGATGTAAAAAATATGCCGAGTCTAGTTAATGTATGTTGTACATTTTTATGAACAATGCAACGTAAAGCGACGAGAATCAAATATTTCATAAAAACATGGAAGTCATGTGATTTTAGTCACCATAACTTCAAATTAGTCATTGACATGACATTATTGATATTTTATGAATACCCCTCTAAAATTTTTACACCACTAAAGAAAATAAAAAATTGTAATTTTTATTATCTTGATAGAGTGTAAGCTATTAGAGGAAGAAAATTCCAACTTTTACCCTTTACTGTTTCCAAAGATTCCGTTATCCCCAAGTCAATCATGTCCAACCTAACCTTGATTCCATCTTTTATTTTGTCGGGAATATTTCTTAATGTGCTGATAACACTCTTAAATATATTTTTTCTACATGGATGATATTAAGAAAATGTGTATCGTACAAACAATTCTAGTATAGTAATTTTAAAAAATTGATCTCTTTTTCTGACCTGATTTTGTGATGTTTTTTAGAAAATAGTTTACTCAAAATAATTCCAATATATTTTAATTTTTTGAATAGTTGATCACCTCTTAGTGGATATGGTGTTGAAACTTGTTCAATATTCCCATAAAATGTTTTCATCTAGGATTGGTATTTATTCCGTTGAGGTAAAAATTTTCATTAGAATAAAAACATATTATTCAAGGAATGCTTCAATAGAAATGAGTGTGTGTATTATTCACAAATGGTACACCCAAAAATTAATTTAATTTTATATCTTGACAAATTTCTATAAGTAGGAAAGTCATTTATCATCCTGTACAACATGGAACTCAATGTGAATTATTCACATAAATGAGAATCGTACAATGTAACACCTAAATCCCACATCAATTTCAAATATTTTATCAATAGATAAGAATAGACATCAATATCATTACCTAGTTGTTTTGGTCTAGATATAAGACAAGATAACATAGTGTACTTTCACTTCATGCATAAGCATGGCATAAAATTATAATTTACCAACGTAACTAGCCATGTATTTTTAGTACTACTATGTATACCAAAAGAATTTATTCCATATCTATATAACACCATATGAAAGTTTATTATCTCATTTAAAAATTCAGGATACTGATAATCCATTTTCTTCCACTAGGGAGAGTCCACTTGATAATGTAGTTTCCCATCTTTAATTATTATATCTGGGTGTCATGTCAATTTTATCACGGTTTCCTAACATCTATATTGTCTTCTAAATCATATAATGATAGGAAAATACCATACAACATTAGGACTTGACTCATATTTCTTGTATCAATATTTCCACAATTATATAATTTTATGAGTGATTCATGGTCCTTGATAAATAATATAAAATCATTTGGACAAGCATGATTTTTTTATAGATCATTCCCATTGAATGTAGAATTCATTTAATCTCATATGTTCAACAAGGAAGTTTATTTTATTATAGAAGCATGTCATTTAAGAGACCAAGTAGTTTTGTAAAGTTGGTGTCACTCCATCCGCTACCATCTATCAAATTATATAACTTCAATATAGCTGACAATGTTGTGTATTTAGTACAGTCGATATACAATGGTATCTTAGCACATCTATTTAACTTCTCAAACAACTTTGAAAAATCATGGAGGTAATATTTAATTACCATTATTATTTCTTCCATATGATCTCCACCATCATTTACATTGACATTCATATCAAATGGTCCATAAACCGCAATATCATCCTAATAAGTGTGCACGTTCAATTTTTCCTATGTTTAGTCCAACATTTATAGCTTTGATCTATTCTGTTACAAATCAAATGTCATTCCAACTCTTTTGGAATAATTTTTATTGAATAAAAACAATGTAAACATGGAAAAAGGATTTGAGAAGGGTCATATGCATGTTGTATTGTAAACTGTATGAACTCTTTAACTCCACTTTCATACTCTTTTGTCATACGATTAACATGCATCCATTTTTTATTCCTATTCCTCCTATTAGGTTCATAAAATATTCATTTTATAAAAAAAAAAAATAAATAAACATAAGATATTTATAATCAAAGGATAAAGTTATAGATAATTATAATAAGGGGAACCAAACATTTGAATTTTATTGGTTATGATTCCTGAGTTATCATTTTACACAAGAGTGACATGAAAATAAACCATATGGGTTAAACATGTGGTTGTTGGTTAAGGTTCTTGATTTGATGTTACATTGGACAAAAAGGTGGTAATAAATATATTGGTAAAAAAATTTATTTATTATTGAATGGAAAACTTCCCTTGGAAGTTCTTATTCTTTATTGTCATTTAATTATGATATATATCTCTAAATTTGTGTAAATATATATTTTCTTGGAACATAAAAGGTCATGTAATCACTGGATTTTGACTTGGGTCAAGGAGATTGGAATTTCATGAAACGAATGAATGAAACTATTACTAATTAAATAAGTGAAGTTGGATTCAATGTTACTCACTTTTTCTATAGATTATTTTAGACCATGTATTGTAGGAATACCAACAAATATTTTTTTAATATAACCCACTGAATATTCCCTATTTCAAAAATAATAGAGTTACCAATCTTAGATATATTTCACATATCGTTCAATATCCAAAAACTCTATTAAATTTCCTTAAAAATGCCACAAATACTTTACATTAATAAACTTTCACTACTGGAAATTTAAGGTATACCAACGGTTGAAAACCGTTGGTATAGGGTGGAGAACCATTGGTATAAATTATACCAACAGTTTTAGAAACCGTAGCCCAGTAAGCTGTGACAATAGACATATACCAATGGTTTGAGATAAACCGTTGGTATATGTGAAGAAATCTACTCCATAACAATGGTTTTATAAAACCATTGTCATAGAGTTCTTATACAACACATATGCCAACAGTTTCAAAACCATTGGCATATATTTTTTAGTCCTATATTCACCCCAATACCAATGGTTTAAACCATTGGTAAAGTTTTTGTACCAACGGTTTAGAACTGTTGGTAAAAAAACATACAGAACCTATAGCAATGGTTTAAAACCTTAGGTATAGGATTTGTTGTACAATTCACACAGCAGCCTTCTCTGTGTGATGCTATGTGAATTTTACAAAATACATAAAATTCAATACATAATAAAGATACATAATTAAAAACTGATAATTAGAAGGATACATAATTTTATAATCAATTATGAATACAATACATTAAAAAATGAATATGTAATTATATGTGATACAGAATTAAGAATACATACAAAATTGAATTTTTTATAACACATACATGATTGAATTCCAAAATTAGAAGCTAATAACCCAAAATAAGGAAATTAATAAATGAATTCAACCAAACACAAATATAATGTCATGGTTTGGGGTGGGTGTCTTTGAACTTAGAGATGATGATAATGGGTGTGTATCAATGAGCTTGTGTGACTTAGGGAATATAGTTGTCCTTGGCATATTAAATGTCATGTGTTTTAGAATAGGGGTAGGAGTTACTCACATGAGAAGTGGATTGTATGAGGCTGGACCATGGATCGTTGTGCTAAAGTATCAACACAATCCGAATACGTTTGGTCGGTTTTCCGTATGCCAGTTGTTTTTACTTAAAATGATGTTCATTTTAAACAAAAGAGAGACAATTAGAGTGATACCGATAACACCATGCCTCATATTGAGGCAAGGTTGACTCATACACATCACTTATGACCCATGGATCGTTTTCCTAAAGTATCAATACAATCTTAATAGGTTTGGTTGGTTTTCCGTATGCTAGTTGTTGTTTTCACTTAAAATGTTGTCCATTTCAAATAAAAGTGAGACACTTTGAGTAGTACCAGCCACATCGGGTCTTGGATTGAGGCTCGGTTGACTTTTACACATCATAAATGACCCATGGATTTTTTTTCTAAAGTATCAACACAATCTGAATACGTTTGGTTGGTTTTCCCTATGTCAGTTGTTTCTACTTAAAACAGTGTCCATTTTAAACAAAATAGAGACACTTAGAGTGCTACCGGCCACACTGTGCCTCGGATTGAGGAGGGATTGACTCTTACACATCAAAAATGACCAATTTATTGTTTTACTAATGTATCAACAAAATATCAATGCTTTTGGTTGGTTTTCAGTATGCCGGTTGTTGTTTTCATTTAAAATGTTGATCATTTCAAATAAAGGTGAGACACTTTGAGTGGTACCGGCCACACCGCACCTCATATTGAGGCAGAGTTGACTCATACACATCACAAATAACTCATGAATCTTTTTCCTAAAGTATCAACAAAATCCAAATACTTTTGGTCTATTTTCCGTATGTCTGTTGTTGTTTTCACTTAAAATGATGTCCATTTTAAACAAAAGAGATACATTTAGAGTGTTACCAGCCACACCATGCCGCAGATTGATGTAGGGTTGATTCTTACATGTCACAAATGTCCCATGGATCATTGTCCTAAAATATCAACACAATCCAAATGTGTTTGGTTGTTTTTCCATATGCCAGTTGTTGTTTTCACTTAAAATGTTGTCCATTTCAAATAAAATTGAGACACTTTGAGTGGTACCGGCCACACCACACCTTATATTGATGTGAAGTTGAGTCTTACATGTCACTTATGACCAATGGATCATTTTCTTAAAGTATTAACATAATATGAATATCTTTGGTTTCCGTATGCCAGTTGTTTTTACTTAAAATAGTGTCCATTTTAAACAAAAGAGAGACACTTTGAGTGATACTAGCCACACTGTACCTCAGATTGAGGCGGGGTTGACTCGTACATGTCACATATGACTCATGGATTGTTTTCCTAAAGTATCAACACAATCCTAATGCGTTTGGTTAGTTTTACATATGCCAGTTGTTGTTTTCACTTAAAATGATGTCCATTTTAAACAAAAGAGAGACATTTAGAGTGGTACCAGCCAAAACGTGCCTCAAATTGATGCGGGGTTGACTCTTACATGTCACAAATGTCCCATGGATTATTTTTCTAAAGTATCAACACAATGCGAATGCGTTTGGTTGGTTTTCTTTATGCCAGTTGTTGTTTTTACTTAAAATGATGTCCATTTTAAACAAAAAAGAGACATTTAGAGTGGTAATGGCCACATCGCGCCTCAAATTGATGCATGGTTGACTCCTACATGTCAAAAAATTTCCATGGATCGTTTTCCTAAAGTATCAACACAATCCGAATACGTTTGGTTGGTTTTCCGTATGCCAGTTGTTTTTACTTAAAACGTTGTCCATTTTAATCAAAAGAGAGACACTTAGAGTGTTACCGGCCACAACGTGCCTCAGATTGATGAAGGTTTGACTCATAAACGTCACAAATGTCCCATGGATCATTGTCCTAAAGTATCAACACAATAAAAATGCGTTTGGTTGGTTTTCCGTATGCTAGTTGTTGTTTTCACTTAAAATGTTGATCATTTCAAATAAAGGTGATACACTTTGAGTGGTACTGGCCACACCATTCCTTAGATTTATGCGGGGTTGAATTATACAAGTCAAAAATGTCCCATGTATTGTTGTGATGAAGTATCAATAGAATAAGAATATTTTTGGTCCGTTTTCCGTATGTCAGTTGTTGTTTTCTCTTAAAATGTTGTCCATTTCAAATAAGAGTGAGACACTTTGAGTAGTACCAGCCACACCATGCCTCATATTGAGGCGGGGTTGAGTCGTACACGTCACATATGACCCATGTATTATTTTACTAAAGTATCAACATAATCCAAATACATTTGGTTGGTTTTCTGTATGCCAGTTGTTTTTACTTAAAAGGGTGTCCATTTTAAACAAAATAGAGACACTTTGAGTGATACCTGCCACACCATGCCTCGGATTGAGGTGGTGTTGACTCGTACACGTCACATATGACTCATGGATCATTTTCCTAAATTATAAACACAATACGAATGCGCTTGGTTGGTTTTCCGTATGTCATTTAGGCAAATCGGGCAACAACAGTGATAATATCTTTTACTAAAACTATAGACATTTTCCATGATGTGCATCCCCTAGTTCATGGTTAGGAAAAATTATGCACATTGCTTCTAATATATAGCCCTATATGGTTGGTAGATACCTTGTGGGATGGACTTAAAATTTTTACTAACCATGAGGCATAGTGTTTTTCTACGCCGACCGGGGTTACGAGCTCTGAACAAGCCCCTGAAGCCCCATAAACCATTATAACATCATTAGGCTTCCATATTTTGTCAAAAATAAAGATTTATATTGAATTAAAAAATATCCATACTAGAGTGAAAAACCAGGTTAAAAAATAATGATTTATACTGAATTAAAAAATTTAATGGATCAATCTGCCCTTGATCACCATCACCATCACCACTATCATCATCAACCTCATCCTCGCTTCCATCTCTGTCCTCCTCATCATCCTTGTCATCGTCCCCATGCTCATCCCCGACCACATCCTCACCCTCGGACCCATCCTCGCCCTCAGCCCCATCCTCATCCTCTGCCTCGTCCTTTTCAGCATCCTCATCATCACCAGGAACGTCATCATCTTGACCGCCACTAGAACCACCACATGGTGCATTGGATAATGAATACATTGACGACATATATGTCTAACAAGCCACGCTGGCCTCTGGTGGAAGTGATGAAGATAAAGCTTTGATTAGTTTCATAAATTCTTTCTCCCTCATTGGAACCTATTCTTCCAACTCTGTGACCCTTTTATCAGACTATCTTGCATGCTCCATGACATGTTCCAACTCAGTGGTACTAGAATGGATACCTAGAGAGGACCAATACCTTGTCGGGACTATATTCTTACTAGGTCGGAAGCATACTCGACGAGAGTGCTCATCTCCCAAAAGCTGATATAAATGATTGTGTGGCCCTAAATTGTCAGGCTCTTGGGAATCAAGGGCCTCTAAAGTAGCCTATTAAAAATATTAATAGATTATTAAATTTCAAAATAGATATTAAACTTTGAAATAAAAAAATTAAAACTTACAATCTTTTCTTGTGTCAGTTCATTAACCACAGTTCCATGTTTTTTCTTTCTACTCGAGCAAAACAATTTTGTTCGAGGGAGACGTCCTTCAATGTTCAATTTTTGATTCTGTAATGACATTGAAATAATATAAAGTGAAAGTATAATCATATGTTCAATATTCAATAAATCACATAATTTAAGTAGGAAACAATAAAAAGGGCAAGTCCTAAAGAAAAATTATAAACAACTATATTGTACCAGCTGCCTCTCATGATCTGACATAGTAGTGCGCCCTAAAGTGTGGAGCTATTGCTTTAAATCAATGTTTTTTTGTTTTTTCAGAATATTCCTAAATATTTTTTAATAATAAATAAGATAAAATTAATGAAAAATATGAAAACTATCATTTAAATACCTCAAATGGGATTAATACCTTAAATTTGGCAGTCACCCAATGGGTAATCATTTGGAGATATTTCTCTATCGGGCAGTAATCCACCATAGGTACTGTCTCTAACTCCGTTCCCACTCTATCACACCATCCAACATACAAATCATGCTTATAAGCTCTCCAAAGCCCTCCTAGATCCTTTAAACATGCTGGTCGTGCAACTTTGCCATCAGGGAAGTTAAACCGAAGCTGAAACCCAATAGATTAATTCATATAAATACAAAAAAATACTACATTAAATCCAATAGATTTTTTACCCATATTTGTGCCCACATATTATTCTTGACTTCATGTGGCATATGTCTCCAAGAGAGAGGGATGACCGGAATGATGTTGGAGTATTTGGATAACGTCACAAAAAACCCCCAAAATTCCTACCCAAGTTTATCAATCATCTTTCCATCATCATTGTATTCAACCATCAACTATGTATGGCAGTTCCATACTGCACGCAAGCGAGTACGCCCCCTCCCCCACCTCCTATCAGTAGATAAATCTATTATTAAAGAAAAAAATATCAGTAAAAGTTATAATAAAAATAAATTTTGGTATAAAATTTTGTTAGAGTTATATAAATATACCTATGGTAGTCGGATCAATGGGAGTCACTGGATGTGCAGAAGCTGAAGGAATATCCTATACAGGTGGAGTGTCCCTCAGTGTACGCTCCCCATCCACATACTGTGTTGGAGCAGTAGTTGAAGAAGGTGGAATATAATAGCTCAGAGATAATGAACTAGAAGCAAAAGATGAAGGCACAGACGTCTGGACAACTGGTAGTGTAAACATCGGAGGTCTAAATATCTCATGTGTCCATAAAGACACACCAGGATAAAAATGGGGCATAGAAGATACGTATGTGGTTGGGGGCATAGTTCAATCAGGTACGACCAGTGGATCTTCTAACTCTCACCCCATGAGCCCTCGTACCACCGTCCTCAGTACCGGGACCACCAGATGATCGTCTAACTCTGAAACCACACCCTCCTACCACCAACCTCTGTACTGGGAGCAATATCAGGATCCTCATCAGAAATCTCTCATCTAGGGGTTAGATCCGGAAAAAAAGTTTAACACAAAAGTAAACACACAATATTATAAGTTATTGAAATATATATATTTGAAATAAAATACTCATAATAGGTATGAGTGGAGGAACGCCCATCTGTGGCATGTAATGATTATTTTCTGTCATCTTTTTCTGCCGCATCTCTTCAATGGGTGTTATTTCCTGCAATGAAAAAAAATATGGAAGTAATTAGAAATAGATAACTAATGTGTAACCCAAAAAACAAAATATAGAAGAACCATTCTGATAAAAAAACATAAAGAAACAGAAGATTTATGGTGGTTTGAATGTAAGTAATTGGATACACACTCTGAATGATGTAGCTGAAACATGTAGGTGAGAACATGACTGTATGTATCTATATATTTCCTAGAACAACTTCGGGTTCACAATCAACTCTGAAAATTGATCTATTGGAGTCATCATAAGTAATAAACTAATTTCTTCCAATTGTAGTAGGGATAATGTCAACTTCATCATCACCATCATCAAAAACATATTTGTGATTTACTTCAATAATTACACCGAATTTAGGACGACGATGATCTTTGATATAAATAACTTTCTTCACCATTGACACCAATACATATGGGTCATCGGTGGAAAGAGTGCGATTCATGTCAATAAATCAAAATAAAAATCATCAATAAAGGTGCCTTGCCTCGTCATTAACTCAAACCATTTACATTTCATCATCGTGACTCGACCATGCGAGTAATAATCCAAAATTATTACTTTCTCCATGACTCCATAATAAGCTAAATTTTTAGAATGAGGTCTATTATCTAATGAACTGGCATAACAGCCTATTGTGGCAGTTAGCATAACACCATCATGCTGTGTTATCATCTTCGACGATTGTTTATATATGGATGGTTCATTGGAAATAATCGTCGATGTCCCATAAAACTAAAACTACAACGATATTTCAGTATTCTCAATCGAGTATTCTTCATACAAATAGGACATGACAATTTTCCTTTTGTGCTCCATCCAAACATCATTGTATAAGTAGAAAAATCATTGATCATCCACATAAGTGCATCACATATCTGAAATATGTCTTCCGAACATGCATCGTATGTGGGCACACCCACATCCCAAATAAGTTTCAACTCTTTTATTAAAGGTTGCATGTATACATATATATCATTACCGGGATCAGAAGGGCCAAATATCAGTATAATCAAGAAAGTGTAAGGCTTTTTCATACACAACCATGGGATAAGGTTATAAATGTGTATGAAAACTGGCCATGTGATGTGTGAAGTAAGCATCTGCCCAAATGGATTAAAACCGTCACATGAAAGACCCAGTCTCACATTACGCACATCAGCTGCAAATTTAGGATATCGAGCATCAAATCTCTACCATGAAAATCCATCTTCAGGGTGAACCAACTCTTCATTATTATTTTTTCTCTCGGTGTCATGCCATCACATATTTAATGATATTTCATCAAGCATGAAAAGGTTCTGTAATTTGGGGATCAATGGAAAGTGCCACATTACTTTTTGTGGCATAAGAGATGGTGTTCCATCATCTTTTGGATTCCATAGAAAGGTTCCACATTTGATACAATCATTTCTTTCAGCAGTTTCCTCCCAAAATAAGCTGCAATCATTCAGGAAAGCATGAATATTTTTTAGAATCTAAGTTCATCAACTAAATTCCATGCCATATAGTGGTTTGAGGGAATATATTCATCATCTGGAAGTAATTCCTTCAAGAAGGTAAGAATGAAATCGATTTCAGTATTTTAAATCCCATACATATTTTTCCCATGAAACAATCAGATTAAAAATTCCAACTTTTTCATTTTACCACATTGCCAATATACTGGAGTCATCGCAACATCATTCAATTTTTTCACCCTATCAACATCATCATTTTTCATTGGATGCATCATGTGTGCTTGTATTCAAATCTTCTTGGAAAGACATCCTTTCTTTCTCATGATGCCGAATAAATGGAAACCGATCATATATCAAACTCTCCAATTTAGTCCTATCATTTGGATCATCAACATTTTGAGATTCCATTTTCTCTCCATTGTGATACCACACATAATAGTTTGTTTGGAAACCATATTTGGTTATATGATAACTAACCACTTCAAGACTAAACCATGTTCTTCCAACACAATTAGAAAATGGGCAGTGTATGCGACTAGTATCTGAAGCCTTGTCAAATGCAAAATATAAAAAGCTGTTTAAATTATTTTGAAAATCAGTTGAAATCCGATCAGTTTCGTACATCCAACTTCTATCCATTCTGTAAAAAAATTTCAATAAGTCATTTCAAAGGAATTCAATAATATTGAAGTTCAATCAAAAAAATATTTAGGTAAATGACAATTGTTTACTTTATATAAAATCATAACTGACACATTACTCTATATGAGAATCATATTAAGAAACACAACAAAATATAATGTATATAAGAAAATAAGATACAGAATTTCTAATGCCTATATTCAAGTATTTCCCAGTAAGATATTGGAAGTGGATCAAGGAATACATAATCCTTAATGGTCTTGTTGGGAGTCCATGAGTTTTATACTTTAACTTCTTCAGGGAGATCAGGATGAGGAGTAGGATGAGGATCACATCAAAAGTAGTTATGGCCTCATCAAGTTTCACCTTAACCATGGATTAAAGGATCCTATGTTTGGGGCCATAGATCATAGGTTGGTAGGGTGTATTCATTAAATCATGCCCCAATTGATTTTAGAGAGGGACCTTCAATAGTTATAGGTATGGATTTGATTAGAAACACCTATAAAAAGGATATCCAGAAATTGTGTCATCCCAAATCAAGATGCCACTCATTAGTGACCTGAACCCAGATGTCCACTCATTAGAGAGGGACCTTAAAGTTCTATTGTGTTTTATCTCACATACGAATAATGATTTTTGGGAGTGAAATAGAGTGGATCATGAGATTTGTGTTCACAAAAGGAAGAGGTCAAAAAAACTTCATTTG
The DNA here is from genome assembly GCA_963277665.1 of Viscum album. Lineage (NCBI taxonomy): Eukaryota > Viridiplantae > Streptophyta > Magnoliopsida > Santalales > Viscaceae > Viscum > Viscum album. The sequence goes on along the minus strand of OY728136.1, from coordinate 1,285,015,970 downwards.
TGTGAAGAATAATAATCCCATGGTCCTCTTGATATTTGAACCATGCAGTCATGATTTTCAAGATGAACTTTTATCCATGAAACCATATGAGAAGCACTATTTAATACATGTTTTTTTTTTTCTGATTTTCCCAGGCATTTTGAGGAACCACAAATCAGTGAAAATGTTCATTGTATTTTAAAAAGGTGATTGAATAACTCATGTATGATATTGAAGGCAGAATTATTAATGGTTATATTAGGAAAAATAATATTCATTAATATTGCGAATTTTACATTCTGTGAATTAGTTTCATGAAGAAGGAAGAAGTACTACATGGGAGAAGGAGAGGTCCCACTGAGAGTTCCCTTTTTAGATATTTTATTCATAAAGAACATTGGATTTTACGGTTAATTATATCTTATCTCTTTTATGAAGAATAATTAGGGACCACATACTATTTTTCAAATTTGAATAAGATACTCCATATGTTCTATTGTGCAAAAGATAAGTGAACAGTGTGTCATTTTATATATATAAATATTTGGATATAAACATTATACATACTTGTTATGTAACACATGTAGTGTACAAAAATGAAGATGAATAAGATCTTCATGTTTGAAATGATATTAATAAAAGGAGTTATTTTCATGAAATACTATGAATAAATATTACAAACAATTTATTATGAGTTCATATACTTGGATCTGTAATATTTGGAGCATTGAAATTAAAAAAAGAACTATGCATCTTTAAAATTAGAACATAAGAAAGAGACCAAGCCCTTATAAATATATATGTGTAATGAAAACATTAATTGGACAATGTGTACATTGATGTAGTGATTTGAGTACACAATTCGTGAAGGGAGTAGTGAATCATAAAATTTTCCAAAATCCCTATAAATAGGGTAAAATGACGTGATATTTATAAATAGTGAAATAAATGGAGAAATGATGAGAATATAAGGATATCCTTAGCTAATATGAGAAGAGGTTAGAGGAGTCTAACCTAAATGGGGGAGTTGCAACTGATCGGAGGGAAGAGGTTCACCTGGGCGGGCACTTCTGGGAGTCGAGGGAATGTGATTCTGGAAATCGGGCGCTGGGAGTCAGGGGAAAGGTTCTATTTAAGTGAATTTGGGGGGGGGGATTTCCCAATGGTTATTAAAAAATGTTGGGAAAATCATGGATTTCCCAATGGTTATTAAAAACCATTGGGAAAAGTATGGATTTCCCAACGGTTTCTTCAAACCATTGGGAAATCCTTCCCTAAACACAACTTTACTAACAGTTTATTAAAATTGTTGGTAAAGGACACCTATATCAACAGTTCTTTTGAACTGTTGGTATAAAATCATTGGGAAAGATAGCCTTTCCAGTAGTATTTCCTAAAAATTCAATTAGAATGGATTTAAAATCATTGAGATCCAAAACATTCTGATTCCACCTCTAACAATGACACATATCATTATAATCTATCTACCACATCTATTAGTCAAAACCCTCACAGGTATATCCAAAAGAGTATTATCATTATTATTAAAATCCATATCACATGTATGGTTCGGGGATATTATAATAAACTTTATAAAATTCTTCCACTATCTTCTAATCATGCATGTGCCTGAGATAAATGTTCTTTAAATTAGAACTTTTAATGGGAGACACTCAAACTATTTCTACTGATACACAGTAGATAAAAATAATAATAATATTGTGTACATGTCTTAATCAAAACAAATAATGTAAACTAAGCATGATTTTTTTCCAATAGACCATGAATCTACTATAAATACCCAGATGATGCTCGTATTTCATAATTCTAACTTTAAACTTTCCTAAGACTCTTTATACACTAAATCCCACCCATTAGAGGTAAAATTTAGCTTCTAGAAACATTTTTTAATGAGTTTTACTCATTATATAAATTTTATCTTTATAAAAAATCTTAAATTTTATAGAAATTAAAAAATATATATGCTATTTTCATAATTCACGAGCAGAATCAATCAAACCTATACCCAATATGCCCATTTAAGCATATTACACATGGTCCAAACCTAAATTATTAGTTTTAAATCCATATGAACCTTGACCCAATTTATAACCCTTAAACATATTGTAACTAATTTAATATAAGCAATTCCATACTAAATTTGATAACCCAAAAAGATTCTAACTTAAAGCTTCATCATAATAAAAATAATTTCCAAAACCAAAACACTTTCATAATGAATGAAATCATAACCAAAACTATTTTCATATAACCAAACAAATCACAACCCAATTATATTAACCCCAAATAAAAGGGGTATTAAGGACCTGTTGATCAAAAGGGTAATTTTGAGGTAAGTGTTGAGTTGCTCGACCTTTATATCTTTCCATATAAACCTCACACATCCTATGGATTCTCTACCCAAACCCTGATATGACTTGTTCTTTATCTTTACCTTCTAAGTTGATACATGCATTTTTCATATTAATGAAACTTTTATATGAACCTTTCCTAAAAATATTGATTTCCATCTCTCCACCATTTGAATACCCTATACTTTATTTCTCTAATTTAAGGTTCACTTAGATAATCGCACCATATTATTATCCTGAAATATATTTTTTTGATATTCAAAATATCCCCTTTAAAGATGGTTGAATGGGAACCAACAAGTGACTACATTAAATTAGTGGTAGAGGGAACTTCTGTACCCCCCCATTTTAATGGGACAAGGGAGAAAGTGAAAAACTTGAGAAACCAGGCTGATAGAAACACCACATGATCAAGGCCGCAACCATATGAGCCCCCAACACCATCCTAATCATCCCTGAAGCTGACTAGCATGACCAAAATGGCGACATGTGTGATGGGGATAGGAAAAAAGGGTAGAGGAGGTTCAAGAGAAACCAGAACTAAAAACTAGGGCAACACAAAAACCAAAACACAACACCATGAACCGGATGTCCTCAGAGAAGGACCCATATGAGCCATAGTAGGGTAAAATCAGGAATGTATAGACCCACAAACAAGTTACCATCAGAGGAGGATGAATGATGGTGGGGACTTCATCGATAGAGCTCTGAAATGTGGAACCACGAGACCACTAAGCCATGATAATGTCACACTAACGCAAACTGCTAAACCTGAACAAGAAAGCAACGAGAGAGGAGGAAAAAATAACATACCTTAGATTTGAGAGTTGATTCTTCTGAGAGAAGATTGACAGGGAGTGGTGGTAGAGATGAACTTACACAGGAGTTTGAATGACACAATAGAAATTTTTTCAGTTAGAGTTCTTTTTAAAATATCGAGGAGAGTTTTATCAACGCTTCAAAAAAGTGATGATAAAGGGGGGTTTTATCAGCACTAAAATAATAAGCATGGATAAAAGAACACTTATCAGTGCTTATTTATCAATGATAAATATCTATTTAATTAATTTTAATATCATAATTAATATAATTAAATATCTAAATTTATATAATTATAAATATATTAAAATAATTGTAAATATGTATTTATTAATATAATTATTAATAAATATTTTTATAAATATTTTTATATAATTATAAATATATTTATATCATTATATATATTTATATAATTATATATATATATATATATATTTCATAAATATATATAAATATAAAAATAAAAATACTAAAAATATTCATTATTTAAATATATTTATTATAATTTTATAATTATTTAAATATACAATTATTTATTTATAATTATATAAACATTTTTTAAAGAAAATACATATTTATTTATAATTATAAATATATAATTTTATAAATATAGTAAATATACATTTATAAATATTTTTATGAATAAATATATTTGTATATATATTTATAATTATTTACTTATAATTATAAATATATTTATATCATTATATATATTTATATAATTATATATATATATATATTAAATAAATAAATATAATATAAATATAAATATAGTAAATATATTCATTATTTAAATATATTTATTATAGTTTTATAATTATTTAAATATATAATTATTTATTTATAATTATATAAATACTTTTAATTTTTTTTATTTATTTATTTATAATTATAAATATATAATTTTATAAATACAGTACATATACAATTATAAATATATTTATGTATAAATATTTATTTACAAATATATTTTTAACATTAGTAATGAATATATAATCTTAAATGCATGAATGTTAAAAATGAGTGAAACTGAATAATTAAAAATGAGTAGACTTTAAAAATATTTAAAAAATGGATAGGTTTTATTAATTATAAAAATTATTAAAAAAAATATGGATATATGTTGAAATAGAAATGAATAAATATTTAAATTATTGAAAAATAGTAAATAAATATGTATAAATAAATAGTATAAAATGATTAAATTCCAAAAAAATAAAAAATAAAAAATATTAAAAATGAATAAATAATAATAACCTTAATAATATTAAAAACACATAAATAAAATTTACCAATTAAAAAAATAATATATTAAATATATTACATTACAAAATAAAATTCTAAAATGAATATTAAAATTTGAATAAATTACATAAATATTAGAAGTATATGTTTTTATATAAGATTTTATTAATTTTGTAAATATTTGTGTGTGTGAAATTAATGTGTATATATATGTATATAAAAGTTTGATATATGTTAAATTTAACAATAAAATTATATAACATATGATGACTATAAAAGAAATAAATAATAATAAGAGTGAATAAAATTACAAAATTAAAAATCGTTATTAATTATATAGATAATTTGAAAAAGTAAAAATGAATATTTATAAATGTTAAAATGGAAATGAATATTAATTATATATATTACAACCATATTAAAAACATTAAATGTTAATGAATAAACATGTATAAATAAATTTGGAAAATGGATAAAATTAAAAACATATTGAATAATGAAAAATTAGAATGAATAAATTAAAAAATATTAAAAAAATAATTGAGATTGTTAATGAATAAATAATAGTAAAAATGAATAAATTTCAAAAAAATATTAAAAATTAATAAATATTATATATTTAAAAAATAAAAAAAATAATATAATTTACCGATTAAAAACATAATATATATTAAATATATTATTTTAATAAATATAATTCTAAAATGAATATTAAAAATAGAATAAATTACATAAATATTATGTGTGTGTGGATTGTATATAAAAATACATTAATTACATATATGTATGTGTGAAATTAATGTAAAACATGTCTAATATATGTTAAATTGAAAAATCAAACAACATTCAATTAAATTTCCATTACTCGATACAATTAGTGAATATTTTTAATTGATATTAATTTTTAATTATAAACCATTTTTCACTAAATATATGACTTACTTAATGTAAGTTTAAATATTTTTCATTATATAAATTATATTTTAGGAAATATTATATATATTGATATATATATATAGAAATATATACGAATATATTTTTATATTAAAAATATTAAAAATATTAATGAACAATTATGTATAACAATCATTAAAAATGAATAAGACATTAATATGTATTTAATTATAACATTTCATTCTTTGTATATATTTATGTTTAATATATATTATTTATTAAAATTCATAATAAATATATATATATATATATTAAATCTATTCACGTTTAATAATAATTATTTCATTAATGATTTTTTTAATAATTTTGTAATTTATTCATTTTTATTTTTTAATTATTAAAATATATTCATTATATATATATATATCTTTAATATACACTATTTATTAACATTTATAATATATATATATATATATATATATATATATATATATATTCCATTTATTCATTTTTATTAATAATTATTTAATTAATATTTTTAATATTTTTTAAATGTTCTCAATTTTAATTTATTTTTTTTAATAATTTTAATTTATTAATTTTATATATCTAAATTTAATATATACTATTTATTAATATTTATAATTTATATATATTAAATTTATTAATAATTATATATCTAATATTTTCTTAATTTATTCAGTTTTAATTTTTAATTGCTTAATTATTTAATTTTTTTAATATTTTTAATACTTATACAATTTTTTTTGGTTTATATAAAAAATTGGGGATCATGGCCTGTATGAGAAGGTGGGTCGGACTGTGTAGGACCCGACCTGTATGGCCTGTGTGTATGTGGGTAGGCTAAAGACCACAAAAAGCATAGGGTGAGCCAAGGCCCGCATGAGCCCATGCATGTAGGCACAAACCCATATAGGTGTGTGGACTGGGTATGCGAGAGCCCATCCTCGCAACATAATTTTGGTATTGGGATGTGGCGGAATCAGATATAATCAAGCGGCTGAACATCCACAAATTCAATGTGGGACTCGTGTGAGCTATCATGACCTTTATCATCACTAAAAAGAATGCACTGATAATGGTAACCTTTATCAGTGCTTTTAATTAGCGCTGATAAAAGTTAACACTAAATAAACCTAAAACTATAGTAGGGAGATGACTTCTCACTCGATCAAATTACAAGGATATGCATCAGAGAAGTGGTGAGGTTGCATGGAAAACTACTATCGATTGTGTCTGACTAAGATCCAAGATTTACCTCTATGTTTTGGAAAATTCATTAGCATGCACTAAACATTGAATTGAACTTTAGTATGACTTATCACCCCTAAACTGATGGTCAATCTAAGAGAAATATCTAGACACTAGAAGATATGTTGATAGCTTTCTCGATGGACTTCAAAGGAAGATGGGATCAACATATTCTCCTAGTCAAGTTACCTTATAATAATATCTTTCACTCAAGCATCAAAATGGATCTATATGAAGCCATTCAGGGGAAGAGATGTAGAATACTTGTGTGTTGGGATGAAGTTGGTGAACACAAGTTATTGGTACCTAAAATGGTTGAGAAAATGGTAGAAAACGTCAAAACCATTCCGTAACACATCAGGTCTGTTTAGAGTCGACAAAAGAGTTATGCTAAAAATCATTGATGAGACTTGAATTTTGAGGTTAGAGATAAAGTGTTCCTCCACACATCTGCATGGAATAGATTCACGTGTTTTGGGAATAAGGTTAATCTAAGTCCTTGGAACATTTACCCCTTTAAGATTCTTAATTGCATCAGAGCTATAGTATATCGAGTAGCACTCCCACCAACACTTTCTCTAGTACATGATGTATTCCACATATCCCTCTTGAGGAAGTACATACTAGATCCCTCGCATGTACTTAATTCAGAGGTGGTATAACTAGAAAATGATCACTCTTATTAGGATAATACAATGTAGATCTTGGATTATAGAAATAGAGTTCTACACAACAAGACATCTCACCCACTCAAAGTACTATGGAAAAACCATAAGTACAATGAGGTGATATAAAAATTAGAGGAATCTATAAAGTAAAAATACCCTCATTTGTTTTTACCTTAGTATGTAAAATGAAATTTCAAGGTTGAAATTTCTTAAGATGGAAGAATGTAATGATCTAGAATTTCATCAATGGAATTTCACTTCTGAATATATAATTGTGTCATATTTAGTAATATAATATTATATAACTTAGAAACACCACATTCTAGAACCCAAAAAATTTTATAATAATAATTTTAAATTTAAAATTTTAGAATAAAATGTCCATAAGAATTTAAAGTTTTTCAATGGGAGAAAAAATAGAAAATAATATAAAAATAATAGGAAAATTTTGATCCACTCGACCACCAGAAAAATCGCACTCACAAACAACACTATAGAAATGAAGCAGAATGTTAGTAATCCAATATGAATTTTGAAAATGAAAATATATAAAAAATTGATAAGAAAATATAATTGAATGGAAAATTAATGAAATAAGCGTTATTTATTGGAATTAGTGAATGCATATGACCGTTACAAATATGATTGTTGGAATAGTAATCAGTTCATTGGAATAGTAACATGACCATTGGGATAGTAATCTAATCATAAAGAAATAGTAAATTGACCTTTTGAATAATATCCTCACCTATGGAAGCGTAAAATAATTTTTTGGTATCTTATAAAATTTAAATATGATATATTTATATCATGGTAAAATTAAATAAATGTTTTAAAAATGATAAATTAAGTGTGTATTTTTTTGTAAAACCTAAATATTTTAATTAAACATTTATAATAAATATAATGATTTAAAATAAAGTTTATTTTAAAAAAATGTATTTATAAATTGATATTATGTTTTATTATAATGATAATATAATTTTATGAGACCTTAAGTAATTTCTCAGAGGATCTAAAAATTGATCAAAATATTAAAATTGATATTTTTTAAATAAATAAGAGTAAAAAATTAAATTCATCATATTTAAAAAATTATTTTCATAAAATATGTTTCATTTTTAAAGTTTAAATGTCAAAAAATGTTTTGGGAGATTTTTTTGGCATTTTTTTAAAATAGTTTAATTTTGGGTGAATAGCAAAATATGACAAAATATAGTATCTTTCATTATAGGCTAAATATATGAAGTTTTGAGTAATGAAAGATGTAATCACTCATTATTTGCAACTAACATGAACTATTTACTATATATAGTCACAATAATCAATACTATTGATATTCTTGGGCCTAAATAATAAACTAATGAATATAATATTCAAAAACACTCATCTCCTCCCCTTATAAATATCACAACTCACCACCTTTTCTCTTCACAAATTCTAAGCCTTGTAGCTTGAAAATATTCTACCAAATTAACTTCCCAAACCTATCCCCCATGTGATAGTTCCACATTTCTCATCCAAATAACATTTTAAGGATCCTTAAGGGGAATCTTAAGATGATGTGACTAAAGGAAGAGGTAAGATTCTTGACTAATCTCTTTCAATTTTATTATTCTTCTATCACCCAATATAATATCAATATATCTAAAAATAGAAAAATAAGTATCCTAAGTATAATTATATGTTATTATTATGGTGTAATATGAATCTTAAGCCATCCTTTCTTTCATTTCTAAAATGAAAGCGTTGTTTACAATATGGTTCGTTTACTACCTCCATGAACAACACACTTTGTCTTCCTACACCACCTTTAAGGATTGTCATAAAATTATTTTTGTGGTTAAATAAGATTATAATAAGTATATTATAACATATTTCATGTTATTTAATGAATATCTATCCATAATATTAATTAAAATGAAACTAGTTCATGATGGTCGATAAAACCACCTAAATGAACTAACTGTATAACACTGACACTTTTACTAAATGAACCATCCATATGTCAGAACACATATAATTATTTGAGAACATTTCCATTTCTAAAAGTAAATTAATAAAATTTTATTTAAATTCTGAATTTTTATTCTCAATTGACAAAAAAATCAATAATTATCCACAAGTGATCCGACCTTGGAACCATGAAACGAATGATCATAGAACAACAAAATTAAACATTATATCTCTTTGAAATTATTATAAATAAACATAATAAAATTATAATAAATAAAATATAGTTTTAAAAAGTTTTTAATTATGTAATTAATGAATCTAATTTGATTATATAGTATATTAAGTGCAAGCACATAACGATTCTGGAACTAAGGAAAGGGATCTCTCTAAACCACCATTTTTCTTTGGGTCATGAACTTTATATCTCTAAATCACTTTATCTCAATATTTGACATTATAAATTGATTATAAATTTATAAATTTATATATTTATTTTTCATATATACCTATATTATTCTACCTTCCTTTTATGTGGTAATACATGCCTTAAGTTCATTTCTCAAACGCCTTCTATATGAAATCTCCTTGATTATGATATGTGGCAAGATTGTTCAACCCATTTATTTCCATGGGTAATTAATATGTTTATGCCTTATGAGTTAATTCCTTTTTGACACACATAAGAATGTAAATTTTATTATGGGTGTTCCCATATAGATCTTCAATGCATTGGGTAATGTTTTTGTCTCATGAGATGTTATGTACGGGATTAGTGAGTGAACCTAATCCATTATTGGACTCTTTCCACCATATGATGTTATCTTGGCGGTTAACCTTGAATTATGCTTATGTAATTTTTTATGTTACTAAAACTTTACTATGTTTTCATGATAATATTATACCTTTTTTATTATTTTATACTCCCATGTGATTATTAATGAGCCTTCTCTTTTATGATATCATTTTATGTTATTTGACTCACATGTTATTATTCATTATCATGTTTATTCCCTTATGAGGCCTTATAGCTTAGCCATTTCTTTTATGTATTCCTAGGTTATCCTATATAGTTTTAGGATCTCAAATGGATTTAGGATCTCATTATGGAGGATAAAATAAATATGTTATGTTTTAGTTTCCTTTTAATGTATTATGAACCTAATATTCCAAAGACACTAGGCCTCAAAATATTTAGGTTGTACTTATTGGTTTCTTATGTTAATAATCATGTAATAATATGTGTAAAAGGTTTGGGTCACTATATAGGTAATATTAATTTAATAAATTAATAATAATTGAAAATAAAAGAGTTTAAATGAGTCATAATAAGGAAATAAACATGAAAAAAGTTCTAAATCAAGTAAATATTTAATATAACTTGATTATATATGATATCAATTGATATATTATGTAATTTAGGCCCCCCTATGATAGTTTATTTTCAAATATCCCTTTATTATGAATTTATAGTCTTCTTTATTTCCTTATGGAATTATAGTTTATACCTTATATTGTTCAAAAGGGTTCATTTCCTATTTTTTATTATTTTTAAAGAGATATTCTATGTATCTCTTTATCTATATAACATTCAATTTATCTCATTATAACATTCTTAATTTATGTTATTTTCCCATCATTATCCTTATTTTTTAGGACAATAATTTATTTAAGCTTTTAATACAATACTTCCCTTTAGTAAAGCACTGTAATTTTTATAAACAATTTTTTATATATTTTTATCTTTCTGTCTAATTTTCTTCTACTTAAAATATACTTATTTTAAAAGTTCCATAACTTATAAATTTTAATATTAAAATAATGTTTTCAAATAATTTTTATCCCCTTTTGTAGATGACTTTTAAAAGTAACTTATTTCACTATTTTTATGAAAATTACAACAAATGTTATGAAAATTATTTTTAATATTTCTATTACATTTTAATTCATATTCTTATCAATATTATTTATCAAAGACTTCATTTATATTACATGTTTTAATTATTATTCATTTTATTTAAAATTTTATTCTCTTACATTTATGTCATTCTTTAAAGATTAATTTTTTTTATTTCTAAGTTGGATACAAACTATGTAATTATTTTCTTAATACACTTTCTCATCTTTTGCTAAAATTTTCTTTGTATATGTCAATACTTATTTACCATACACCCATTTTACCATTTCTTATGTTTTATTTCAATGAATGGTATCTATCACATAAATAGGTATTATATCAAAATAATCATCTTATTAATTTATCAAGTTCCTATGTATGTGGGATATGGTGGAAATGAAATTTATTTAAGAAAAATAACCCATCAATTCCATTTTTTCCTTTTCATTAACCATTCATAAATATAACCTTTGATCCAATACCTTTCCTTATTAATACCCTATAATTACTTATTTTTATTGAAGGGTGTTCACATAGATATCCATATGCTTGATTGATTAGGGAAATTATAGACTGGACCATATACCCTTTATTCTATATGGTGAAAATACCTTATAATCCATTATCTTTATAGATGGATATTTACCTATGTATCCACTTTATTTTATTGGATTCATATTTTATTTCTATATTTAATAATATTATGATTTTTAAATATATATGAGTGTTTTCCTATATATTTCTTAGGTCTGGTGTGATCATTGAGAGGGGGAGGGGGTGAATCAGTGATCTTTTTTATTTTTATGATTTCTTTATTTTTAATATACCTCTATGTCAGGTTAAATCCAGATCCCAACTTCTTGTTGTCTCAAATAGTTAATTGAGCGTGAAAAAATTAAAATGTACAATACACAAATATATAAATGGTTTATCCTTGAAATCATAATCCTTTCTATGTTATGGTGATTTTTTGAGACTTAGATTCTCCATTATGACTCACTTGAATACAATGGAAAAGATACCTCTCAAAAATATTGATGGGTAATCTCCCAAAATAACCAATAGATAATATTTTAAAATATCAAGTCTTAAATTGTTCACATTAGATAAATACCAATGGGTAATTTATACTGGAATCCCACTAGTTGAATTCATATCCTAAAAGGATTTGTGTCACCTCCCAGTAGGTTCTTTATACTACCTATCGATAGTTCTTCAAGGGTATTCCTAACTCCTCCTCAGACTGTACTTTGAATATTTACTCTCTTACAATTATTCATGTCTCATCTCTTCTTTAAGGATCACCTAACATTTCTCACACTCACTGTGATAATGAATTATGGTGACTTTTATTCTTCCTTGATGCACATGACCACTTAAATGAAATTGGATTTTCCTTTTATAAACAACAAATAATTTCTAGAGTTTCAGAATGGGGATATCATAATTTTTTTCACACTAAAGTGTGTGAAGGTTCTTAAATTTTCTCACCATAAATCATCAATACCTGTAACATATATTTATATTCACACAATATCATCATGTTAATATTATGTTTCTATTATAACATTGAAACTTCTCAATTATCAGTAAGCTACTGTCCTTTTTGATAATATTTGAATCTCATTTAAATTTCCAATCAAAACATCCGTTTTAAACTCCATGAGACATGGGAAATTAATTCTTTCTATGATATTAAATTTCATTATCTCAGTAACTCCTCAAATCAAACTGATTTTAAATACCCAAATTACTCAGGTCTCATTATCACATGGGGTTATTTAGTCCTTATTACTTATTTATAACTCTAAGGATTAAATTATTTAATTTTAAATACTTGAATGAATTATGCTTCTATATGTATTATTAAATATCATGAAACATGGTGAAAACTCATGTGACATTCATTTGATGCTTTCTCAAGCCTCTTCAATAGTATGCATGTCTATGATAATCCCATGAAGTTATTCATGAAATCTTAAATATTTAACCTATTAATGTAGATAATCTCATTTATTTCATAGAAGATAACTTGATATCTGTAATCTAGAAGCTGCATAATATCCTTTATATAATTTATAGACATGCTAGTGTAATTGTATGTTTTTTAAACACACCCAGTCATTATCGAAAGGCCCATTCCTGAACTCAATTTATGTGGCTCATGCTACTCGCATTCATGAATTTATATCATATATTTCCTTATCTAACTTCTCTTATTCACATGAAGAAGAGTATGTTATCTCATTATAAAAATCATAAGAAATTATTCCTATACATATTTGGATTTTATCCAACTCATGGTAGGTCATGCTACCTTAAAGGATTGTGTTTAATCATATTTTCCTCAAGAAATCGATAAACCTTTCCCCATGTGGTCAGTCCATTGACCATGTGGTCACACGTGGTTTCTTTTGGTTCTTTATGAAGTAGATTAAACCTCATATAATATTAAGGAATAGTTACATTATTCTTTATTTGGTAGGTTAATCTATAATTTGGATGCTCATGTTAGCTCCTAGTTTAAACATGCAATCAGTTCATCTACCACACCAGTACATATGGTTGATCATTATTCACTTCATATGGTCGATCGAAATTTATTCATGTGGTAAAGAGACGTGTTCTTCATGTGTCCACTCATAAATTTTAAGGTTTATGTGATCACGGAAGGTTTGAAGACTCATGTCTGATCATCCTATGTTCTTGCGATAGTTTATATGATATATGCTTTATTCATGATGGGTATACGGTCGATCACACTGATAACATTTGTTCAAACCCCATTCTAGGGTTACCCAAGGAAGAAGTTAATGTTTTTAAATTGATCAAATGATGTAATTTAAACAAATATATGCTCGATTTTGTTCTTATTAATAACACTTAACATCACATAAACTTCTTGACCATGAGTAGTGGGTATGTTCTACATGCACAATAAACACCACTCACCTGTGACTTTCACCATACAAGCACTCTTCTCCTATTGTGTGCGACCCATGTGAACCCTACTTCCCATTCATAAGAAATGCCTAAAATATTCTTCATATATGATGTTGGACTCCTCATGTATTAATCATTTTTTAATGATCACAAATCATATTACTGTTAATACTCTCCAATCTCAATAATAACTACACATCATGTTTTTAATGATAGAAAATCTTATTGATGTTAATTACTCTCTTTATTATTTACAAGTCTTATGTATGATCACAAATCTCACTTATATTCTCAAGCCTTTATATTTATGTTTTAAATTCTCTTACTCTCTAATAATTAAGGTTAATCCATATTCTGAATATTACTGTTTAAGTCTAAATATAGATATTTGTCTAAGTATAAAGACACCGTGAAGGACACACCATGACCCAGACACCGTGAAGGACACACCGTGACCCAGACGCCGTGAAGGACACACTGTGACTCAGACGCCGTAAGCTGGACACCGTGACATGGAGACACCGTGAAGCACATACCGTGAACCACATACCGTGAAGACCATACTGTGAAGATGACACCGTTTACATAATCACTGTGACATCATTTCTTAACTTTTTGTCAATATTAATTAAATAATGCTAACACTCATATTTGATGTTTTTAATGAAATTAATGTTATTTAATGATAGTTGTTGGCATGCCAGGAAACCATACCTCATACTTATGGAAAGGGATTAATTCCTACTGCCGGTGCTCATGAATTAAAAAAGAAGTCTCAGCTGTAGTAAAAAAGAAGAAGTCGCCTCGATATACATTACACAACACATGTGAAGTGCTCTGTACTGAACCGAAGAACAATCCTGAGCACAACTGCGAAGAAGACATTGAACGATCCTCAAAGAAGTTCCAACACATGCAATCCTACACTACTTGAGGAACTTAAGTCAAGAGAACATCTTCACTCCTGTAGAACACAAGCTAGACTACGACACTCTGTTTTTCAATAAAAAAACCATAGAAGGACTCAGAAGCATTTATGCTGAATCCAACGAGTCCAGAGCTAGATTGCTAATCACTAGATCTTTCTAAACTCTTATATGTTCTCTCTAAGTGATTTGTTTATTTATTTTCGAGCAGTGTGGTGTACTATGTATATCTTACACACACTGTCTCCTGCACTGAACTTGAAGATATCAAGATCCTCACTCCAAAAATCTTAACTCTTGTTTACCCACGACAACTATGGAAGAGGTCCTTGTGTGGCTTGGACTTTGTTTTGTTTCCCACGAAGAACTGTGGTAGAGGTCCCTACGTGGCCTGAACAGTTTTGTAAAATTTTTCCAACCCCGATCCAGGGTGTGGATCAAATTTATATAAATTTGAGAGGACTAAGTCTCGACTTGAGACTGAACCTCTTGTTATATCTGTTGTGCATCTTTAGTTTAAGTTTAAAGTATACTACAAATATCCTTTATATTCTGCTGCTTTTACTTTGAAATAAAAAACTATTTTAAAGTTACTTTGATAGTTAAATTAGCAAGTGTTTAGACTTATTGTAAATCATTAGGTTAGTTTCAAAAGTTAGTTTAATCTTGTGGTTTAATTAACTGAGACCTAATCAATCTTTGAGAAGCTAAGTGAAGATTTACAATCTGTATAAATTCACTACAGTTTAACTTGTTTTATAAATTGGGGGATTTTAATAGATGATATTTTAACAGAAATTTAATTAGAACTCAATTCACCCCCCTGAGTATCCACTCTAACCAACATTTGGTATCAGAGGGTGTTTTTATTTATTCAAGTTTTCAAAACACTCTGTTTTTCAACTGTTAATTTAGTTACATCTTTAAAGATATTAAATTTCTATTAGTTCGAAATTTTATCTCTTTAAATCTACTTTCTAAAATCTAGCTATGGATAATAGACTAGAGGGTGCTGCTACTAATAGGACACCTTTCTTTAATGGTAAAAACTATTCCCAGTGGAAACTGAAAATGAAAATTCATTTAGAGAGTATGGGTTTTGATATCTGGACTACTATAGAATCTCAATATAAAATTCCAGAAACTGAAAGAACAACTTGGGATGAATCTACTAAAGTAGCTTACAATAATAATTGTAAATCTATGAATGCCCTGTACTGTGCATTAGGGGATGAGGAATTTAATAGAATATCTGCTTGTAAAACTGAATATGAAATTCGTGATACTTTGAGTGTTTCTCATGAGGGAACAACCAATGTTAAATAAATGAGATTAAATACATATACTATTAAATGTGAAAATTTTAAAATGAAAACTGATGAACCCATTTCTCATATGTATCTCAGGTTCAATGAGGTAGTCAATACAATGAATTGACTCGAAAAGGCTGTTCCAGCAAAGGAACAAATTATGAGGATATTGAGGTGTCTACCAGACCGATGGAGAGGCACATCTGTTTCAATCAGAGAGTCATGTGACATTGGAGCTCTACCTGCCAAAGAGCTGATTGGTAAGCTTATGATGTATGAGGAAGAACTCAAGGTGAATAAAGAGGAAGATGATGAACCAAAAAGGAAATCAGTGGCTTTCAAGACTACTGCTTCAAAGAACAAGGACAAAGAAAAATCTCAAATACAAACTGACAGTTCAACAAGTGAAAGTTCAGACTCTGAGAGTGATGCTGAAATGACTCAAATAGCCAGAAGGTTTAATAAATTTTATAGGAAGAAGAAATTCTTCAGAAAATCAAATTACAAGGGAAAGTATGACAATAAGGGACATTGGAAGAAGGACTGGAAAAAAGGCAGGTAAAAGTGATGAAGTTGTTTGCTACGAGTGCAAAAGAAAAGGACACATTAAAGCAGACTTCCCAAAGCTAAAATTCAAGAAGAAATATGATTACAAGGACATTAAGTACAGGAAAGCTATGAAGGCTACCTGGAGTTCTTATGAAGACAGAACAAGTGAATCTGAATTGTCTGATTCTGCAAAAAATCGTGCCAACATGTGTTTCATGACAAACACATCTGAGGTAACCTTATATACTCTGGCTTTAAATTCCTATTATTCTGGAACTGAATCTGATTTGGATTATGAAAACATGACTAGTGAGGAATTATTTGAATATTGTAATATGCTGGAAGAGACATGCAATGAACTTAAGGATAAATACAAATCATTGAAGAAACAACATTCTCTCACTACAACTGTTAAAACTGAACTTACTATTGAAAAAGAGAAAAATGATCAATTGTTAAAGGAAAAAACTGAACTAAAAATGTCAAATGACCAACTTAGAAAGGACTTAAATAAGTTCACAAATGGAAATAACACTTGAAATCAAATTCTAGGAAAGAAAGTGGCACCTAAATACACTATTGGAATAAGCTACAAACCTGGACAGAGACATATTACTAAGAATAGATTTATTCCTAAATCTGGACAGAATACTTCTAGTTCTAGTTCTGGACATTCATATGCTTCAACTAGTTATTCACATAGTTATAAATCAAATAGAGTTTATCTCTCAAAATCTTTTGATTCTATAAATTATATGAGACCCATAAGACAAATTTTGGTACCAAAATCATTGATTGATAACCTGTCTAGACCCAAGAAGATCTGGGTACCAAAATCATATTCTATATAAAACTATTTTGTAGGAAACCTGCTTGAAGAGTTCCCACAAGAAGACATGGTATTTGGACAGTGGATGTTCAAGACATATGTCTGGGGATTACTCATGCTTCAAGAGTTTAATAAAGGTTGATGGAGGCTATGTCACCTTTGGTGAAAATTATAAAGGAAAGATCATCGTCCTAGGCCAAATTGGTAACACTAATTCAGTTTTAATTTCTAAAGTTTTATTTTTTGATGGACTTAAATATAATCTGTTAAGTATTTCCCAATTGTGTGATGATCATTTTAATTTCAAGTTTGAAAATGATTCATGTAATGTATTTAATTCTAAAAATGTTTTAGTATTTTCTGCTTTGAGAAATGAGAATATTTATGATGTTGATCTGAATTCTCTAGCTAAGCAAAATGTTACTTGTTTAAATGCTTTTCATAAAGAGTCTTGGTTATGGCATAGGATATTAGGACACTGAAATATACACTCACTTAGAAAACTGACTAAGAAGAACTTAGTTAGATACTTACCCAAACTTTAGTTTCCAAATGACAAAGTGTGTAATCCCTTTAAAAAGGAAAAACGACACAAAATCTATTTCAAACCAAAGAAAGAGGTTTAAACTTCTCAACCACTCAAGTTGGTTCACATGGATTTGTTTGGACCATCTAGAGTTTCTATCTTAAATGGGAATCACTATGTCTATGTCTTAGTAGATTACTTTTCTAGATATACTTGGGTATACTTCTTAGCTCACAAAAGTGAAGCTTGTTCTTACTTTATTAAATACTCCAAGTCTGTAGAAAACCTTAGTGGACTTTAGATTAATACCCTGGGAAGTGATCATGGTCGTGAGTTTGAAAATCAAGACTTTGAATCTTATTTCTCACACAATGGCTATAGTCATAACTTTTCTGTTCCTAGGAAACCTCAGCAGAATGGTGTATTATAAAGAAGAAATAGAACCCTGTAAGAAATTGCTAGAACTATGCTTAATGAATATGACCTACCTATTTACTTTTGGGATGAAGCTATGAATACAGCTTGTTATATCATTAATAGAGTCTTAGTCAGACCTATTCTAAAAAATACCCCTTATGAACTTTGGAACAATAGAAAACCTAAAGTTAGTTACTTTAGAGTCGTTGGCTGTAAAATATTTATTCTCAATAAAAAGGATAATCTGGACAAGTTTTCTTCTAAGAGTGATAAAGGAATCTTTTTAGGATATTCTATAACCAGCAAAGCCTATAGAGATTTAAATAAGAGAACCAAGTGTGTGGAAGAATCTGTTCACATCAAGTTCGATGAAACTGATCCACATGAGTCTAAAACTTCTCTTGAAAATCTTGAAAAATATTTGAGTGTTCTGGACCTTAATGAAAAATCTAAAGAACCTGCTATAAAGACAACCAGTTCTGCACTTATTCCAGAATCTGATCCTAATGAATCCGAACCTATAGATGAACTTGAAATTTCTAGTCCTACCTTTACTAGATCAACTAGAATTCTAAATAATCATCCTTTAGATGCTGTTGTAGGAAATCTGGATAGAGGGACATAGACTAGAGCTTATCTTAGAAATCAGGTTGAACATCAAACCTTCTTGTCACAACTTGAACCTAAAAACATTGATGATGCTATTAATGATGAATTTTGGGTAATTTCTATGCAAGAAGAACTCAATCAGTTTGAAAGAAATAAATTTTGGAAACAAGTAGAAAGACCTAAGGACACCTTTACCATAGGCACTAAATGGGAGTTTAGAAATGAAGTAGATGAATCTGGAAATATAGTTAGAAATAAGGCTAGATTAGTTGCACAAGGCTACAGTCAAGAGGAAGGAATTGACTATGAGGAGACTTTTGCTCCTGTATCCATATTAGAAGCCATTAGGATTTTACTTGCTTATGCAGCACATCTAAATTTCAAACTATATCAAATGGATATCAAGAGTGCATTCTTAAATGGATATATTTCTGAGGATGTTTTTGTTGAACAACCACCTTGATTTTCAAACCCTCATTTTCCAAAACATATTTTCAAATTATCAAAAGCTTTATATGGTTTAAAACAAGCTCCAAGAGCTTGGTATGACAGATTAAGTACTTTTCTAATTTCTAAAGGTTTTACAGAAGGTATAGCTGATCCTACTCTTTTTATAAAACGAATTTCTAAAGATGTTTTAGTTGTAAAATTTTATATAGATGATATTATTTTTGGATCTTCAAGAAATTCCCTATGTACTGATTTTTCTAAAATGATGCAAAATGAATTTGAGATGAGTTTAATGGGAGAACTCAAATTTTTCCTTGGATTTCAAATCTTTCAAAATGATGATAGAATTATTTTAACCCAGAGTAAATATACTAGAGATCTTTTAAAACATTTTGGATTGGATAACACAAAAAGTAGTGACACTCCCATGAGTACCACCTATAAGTTGGATCTTGATGAACATGGTAAATATGTTGATCAAACCACTTATAGAGGAATGATTGGAAGTCTACTCTACTTGACTTATAGTCATCCTGATATTGTGTTTAGTGTATGTATGTGTGCTCGTTTTCAAGAAAACCCTAAAGAGTCACATCTAAATGTTATGAAGAGAATTTTCAAATACCTCAAGCATACACCCAATTTAGGACTATTCTATCCCAAAGGACAATCATTTGAACTAGTTAGTTATTCTGATGCTGATTTTGCTGGATGTAAGTTAGATAGAAAAAGAACATCTAGAACATGTAACCTTTTAGGCAAGTCACTAGTATCATGGTGTAGTAAGAAACAAAATTCTGTTGAATTATCTACTGCAAAAGTTGAATACATAGCTGCTGGCAGTTGTTGTGTACAAATTTTGTGGATGAAACACACATTACTAGACTATGGATATCAATTCAGACATGTCCCAATAAATTGTGACAACACAAGTGATATTAACATTTCTAAGAATCCTGTTTCACATTCTAGGACAAAACATATTGATGTAAGACATCACTTTTTGAGGGATCATTATAAAAAAGGTAATATCACTTTGGAATTCATTGGTACTGAATATCAACTTGCTGATATATTCACTAAACCATTAAATTCTGAAATATTAGACTACATCATACGTGATCTTGGTATGATTAATCATAAATAGATATCTTATTGATCTTAATGTTTAATACTTTACTGTATTTTACTTTACGGTTTCATGGTCATTGTTTCTAAGTTACTGCTTCATGCTTACGGTATCACAGTTTAACACCTTGTACTCACGGTCTGTCACTTAACTGTCTCACCATGATAGAACAATTCAATCACTGTCTCACCGTGATGACCACCAACTGTCTCACTGTGATGACTGTTTTTCATCACACCATAATGCCTACTCATGGTCTCACCGTGAAGATTATTTATACTCTTATTTTAACCCGTATCACGGTAATTTTTATTTCACCGCTATTTGATTTCTTGTGTTTTTGTTTTTATGAAGTTTGACATTCGCAAATGATAAAACTTAAGGGTTTCATTCGATTCCTTACCCGAACTCTCTCTTGAATCTTCTCATTCTTGAAAACCTTCTCCTCTCTCACCTGAACCTTCAGTGGATTCCTAGGATGAAGCGTTCGTCTTCACCCTCGTCTGAGAAGTTCCGCTCTAAGAAACATAAGAGGATACCGAGGATAGCACCTGAAGGACCCCTGAACCCAAACCTTGTTAACTGTACCATAGTTCCTGAAAAAGAGGTTTTCCCTGAGTGGCTGCTATCTAGTAAGTCTTTAATTCTGAAAATCTTAAGAGAACAAGGATGGTTTGAATGGTTCTCTAGAAAAGATAGACCGATTTACCCGAGATTGGTATCTCAATTATACCAATATGTGAAGTTTTTCTTTGATTTTGGAGAAAGATTTATGGTGACCAGCTGGATCAATGGCCAAAAGTGTTCTTTATCTTCGAGGTTGTGGGATGCATGCCTAAGGATTCCACATGAAGGAGTGTGTGATGATTACCAGAGAGACCCTCCTCCAACAACCAACATCTTTGACCTGGAGAATGCTTGGGAAATCCTGACTGGAAATGGAACCAAGCAAAGGACCATAACTACTAAATTAGATGGGGAGACAAGACTGCTGTTCAAGTTTGTTTAAAACTTGATTAGTCCAAGAAAAGGAGATTTTGATGTGATGAAGTATCAGGATGTGTTCCTGATTAACCTATTGAAGAATGGCCATAAGATCAACCTATGCAAGTATGTTATTAACCATATATGTGAGCTGATTAAAGTCACTTCCAAATCCACCTCCCTGTTTGACTCAAGGATGATTTCAGCCATTCTAGTTGCCAAAGGAATTGTTGGACCGAATGAAGAAAAGCTAGAGGACTTTGATTTCTGCTTATCCAAGCCTATCATCAGAAGGATGAAAGTTAACTGGAACCCCTGGAATAAGCAATGGGTTGAGGATAATGATCAATTGTATAAGAAGTTTAATCCTGTTGATTATCCAAGAAGACCTAAGAACCTAGCTAATACTGGTTTAGAACCAGATGAAGTGGCTGAGTTTTTGGAAGAAAAAGAAGAAGAAGAGGAAGTGGCAGCTGAAGTACCACCTATAGAAGAGGCTGAAATACCACAAGAGGAAGCAGCTCCTGTTGAGAAATAAAGGACTACTGTCCCTAATGATGTTCCTATTGAAATGGCTTCAAGAGAGGAAGTTGCTGTTGGTTTTAGAGAAGAAGAAGCTCCTGCTTCTAGTGAGGATGTAAATCCAGAAACTCATCCTACGGCTGCAAGAAAATTGGTTTTTCCTGATTTAGAGAAGCAAGAAATGGTGGAGACAGATCTTCTTGAAGAGGATCTCCCTGTTGAAAAAGAAGAAAGTCTGGAAGTACAACCAGTGGAACGATCGGTTCCTGAGTACATACCCTCTGCTGAAGAGAGGATGGAAATTTCCTTTCAGCTGGCAAGGAAAGAGTTTTCTGAAGAGATTAGAGATGATCCTGTGGATCATGACCCAATTCCTGAGCCTCAAGAATCTGAAATGGAAGCACATTTTGAGGGGGAGGAACCTCAAAACCTTGAGATTATAGAAGCTAGATCTGCTGAAACATCTCAACCTACTTTCATATATTCTGTGTACACTCGGTATGAATTTCCAAGTTTTTATGATGTGAGTGAGTCAGAGAAAGTGACTACAACTGGTACAGATCTCTCTTCTTTGTTTCAATTGAAGTCTATAGCTCATTTAGAACCAGAACCAGAGCCTTAGCCTCAACATGAATCAGAATCTGAGTCTAAAGATGACTCTGAATCGCAACCAGAATCTGCACCAGAACCTGTTCCACTATCTTTACCTGAAATCTTACTCGAGCAACACTCTTTTGTAACTAAGGATGATTTGAAAGTCTTTAGAGAGACTATCTTGGCTGGTGTTGAGAAGATTTTATCCACTCATCCTCGCCCTGTGACTCAGTTAAGTCAAGAAGATGCCTCAATTCTGCTGGAAAATATTATATTTCATATTCAACCAAGGATGATCCGTGAGATTCAATAAGTCAGGGTTGAAAATAGGTTTCTTAGTGATGATGTTGCAAATTTGAAAGGCTTGGTGGAAAACCTGCAATCAGAACTGTCTTTAAGATCAGAGCATGTTCCTACTCCTATTTCTGCCCCTGCACATGTTGCTGCTTCTCCTAAACCAACTGATTCCACCCTTGATAGAGAGATTGTGTCTCAAGTGCATCCATATCTACTGTCTTTTGATGATAAGATTTGAAAAATACACACAAAAATGCTGGAATGAATGAGGGATCTTGTGGAAAATCTGAATAATCTCACAGATGAGTACACTGGATGTCTGCAGAAAGTTTTAAAATAGCTCAATGTTCTAACCGAAGCTGTCAAGGCTTCTTCTCCCTCTATTCAGACCTCCACACCTTCTTTGGATGCTTCTATGTTTAGATCCGTAATCAAGGAAGAAATTCAGAATGTTTTCAGTGGTTTAGATCTGTCTCCTCTGGCTGAAGTTATGAAGAACAGTGATAGAGAACTTGATCTTGTCCAGATCCATTCTAAGATAGAGAATGATGCTCAACATGAGATCACCAAGAAGATGGATTTTTATCTTACCTGGATTTTCTCTAAAAGTGATATGATAAATCACTTCAAGTATCTTGTGGAAAACCTGAAAATATCTCTGGTGACTCAAGCTTTTAAAGCTAAAGTTCACAATCTTACAGAGTTCACCAGATTGTTGGACAAATTCATGGAGAATAAAGACGATTTTGAAAAGGCTATGCAATATGGTGGAGAAATCATTACTGATTTCATCAATCTTTTGAAGCCATATCTTCATGTGCAGAGTACTGCTATAGTTGCTCCAGCTGCTGCACCCCTTAGACCTGGTCTACCTGCCCTCGCCTCAACTGCCATGTCAGTCAGTCAAGATCTTTCTCAGATCCAGCCAGTCATTCTTGACCAACCACAGCCTAGATCCTATACTGCTCCTACTTTTGCTCCATCCATTTTTGAAGTTCTACCCTTACTCTCTTTGTCTACCACATCTATGCCTTCTTCTACATCAGCCCCAGCTCCTCCTACTGATAAAGGCAAGGAAAAGGTCGATCCCTGAAGACTCCAGGGACTGTTTTCTTTTTGATGGGATGTCTTTTGTTGTTTACTATTTGTATTTCTCCTATATGTTTTATTCTGAACCTTTTTAATGACAAATGAAGTATTTAACTTCATTTTCTATACTTTTTGATAATCCCAAAAGGGTGAGAAAAAAATCCAAGTAAAAGTACAAGTATTAGTGTAAAAGTACAAGTATTAGTAATTTAATTTCCCAATCTGTTATATTCTCTAATGTTGAATCTCTTTTTTATTTTACCTATACATGATTTGTGATCATCAAAAAGGGGGAGATTATTGGAATCCTCATGTATTAATCATGTTTTAATGATCACAAATCCTATTACTGTTAATTCTCTCCAATCACAATAATAACTACACATCATGTTTTTAATGATAATAAATCTTATTGATGTTAATTACTCTCTTTATTATTTACAAGTCTTATGCATGATCACAAATCTCACTTATATTATCAAGCCTTTATATTTATGTTTTAACTTCTCTTACTCTCTAATAATTAAGCTTAATCCATATTCTGCATATTACTGTTTAAGTCTAAATACAGATATTTGTTTAAGTATAAAGACACCGTGAAGGACACACCGTGAACCAGACACCATGAAGGACACACCGTGACCCAGACACCGTGAAGGACACACCGTGACTCAGACACCGTGAGCTGGACACCGTGACATGGAGACACCGTGAAGCACATACCGTGAACCACATACCGTGATGACCATACTGTGAAGAAGACACCGTTTACATAATCACTGTGACACCATTTATTAACTTTTTGTCAATATTAATTAAATAATGCTAACGGTCATATTTGATATTTTTAATGCAATTAATGTTATTTAATGATAGTTGTTGGCATGTAAGGAAATTGTACCTTGTACTTATGGAAAGGGATTCATTCCTACCACCGGTTCTCATGAATTAAAAAATAAGTCTCAGCTGTAGTAAAAAGAAGAAGTCGCCTCGATATACATTACACAACACATGTGAAGTGCTCTGTACTGAACCGAAGAACAATCCTGATCACAAATATGAAGAAGACATTGAACGATCCTCAAAGAAGTTCCAACACATGCAATCCTACACTACTGGAGGAACTGATGTCAAGAGAACATCTTCACCCCTGTAGAACACAAGCTAGACTACAAGACTCTGTTTTTTAACAAAAAAACCAGAGAAGGACTCAGAAGCATTTCTACTGAATCCAACGAGTCCAGAGATGCATTTCTAATCACTAGAGCTTTCTAAACTCTTATTTGTTCTCTCTAAGTGATTTTTTTATTTATTTTCGAGCAGTGTGGTGTACTATGTATATCTTACACACACTGTCTCCTGCACTGAACTGGAGGATATCAAGATCCTCACTCAAAAACTCTTAACTCTTGTTTATCCATGACAACTGTGGAAGAGGTCCTTGTGTGGCCTGGTCTTTGTTTTGTTTCCCACGAAGAACTGTGGTAGAGGTCCCTGCGTGGCCTGGATAGTTTTGTAAACTGTTTCTAACCCCGATCCAGGGTGTGGATCAAATTTATATAAATTTGAGAGGACTAAGTCTCGAATTGAGACTAAACCTCTTGTTATATCTGCTGTGCATCTTTAGTTTAAGTTTAAATTATACTACATATATCTTTTATATTACGCTGCTTTTACTTTGAAATAAAAAACCATTTTAAAGTTACTTTGATAGTCAAATTAGCAAGTGTTTACACTTATTGTAAATCAGTAGGTTAGTTTCAAAAGTTAGTTTAATCTTGTGGTTAAATTAACTGAGACCTAATAAATCTTTGAGAATCTAAGTGAATATTTAAGATCTGTATAAATTCACTATAGTTTAACTTGTTTTATTAATTGGGGGATTTTAATAGACGATATTTTAATAGAAATTTTAATTGGAACTCAATTCACCCCCCTCTTTATTATCCACTCCGACCAACATATGGTCTTAGAATGGCCCAAAATTTTTGGTAAGTCAATATTAATCCCTTATTAAAATAATAAGAGTAAAATGAATATCTTCATTGAATAAAAAATAAACCCTCCTCATAATTATCCATATTTATTTTAAAAATCCACAATAATTATCCATGAAAAAATAATATATTTTTTGAAATGTATTTATAATATTTATGATTCATCCAAATAAAAATATATCCTTCAAAAATATTTCCCAATAATGGATCCTTATTCAATCTTCTTAGCTAACCACATTCCAAAAAATGTATGAAATCATCTTATTTCATCAAGAATCAGTATCACATGTCTTGAGAGATTAATATAAGCTGTAAAATCATCACAAATATAATTTCTACTTTGTTAATAAATTCTCTAAATTATTTCTTAAAGATATATACCTCAATTTTTATTTTTCCATTTATGATAGTAGCACTATCAGTATATTATTCTCAATAATAACACATCTTGAAAACTTTACATTTTTAAATCAAATACATTCTTTTCTTGGGAACTTAAATCCCCTCCATTTTATTTTTATTGATATCTCCAAATCATTTAGTCAATATGTGATTCAATTTTATTATCTTCATTATTAATATTAAATACAAGGGAATCTAGGGTATAAATCTTAATTATATGTTACTTATTCTCTTTTTGAGAAAAATGTGTTCTGCATCACAACTTATTCTCCATTTATTTTAGTATAAATATAGTGACCCAAGAATTTTACACATATTATTTCATAGTTCTTAAACATAAATGACCATTAATATGAAATAAGTATCATAATGGCATAGTATCTTTTGAAAACTTGGTTCTTAATATATAGAACACGACATCCTTATTTCATTTTCCATAGTGGTCTCCTAAAATCCATTCGAGCACCTAAATATGCATGGTATAACTTACAGAATACATAAAGAAAGGTTTGAGATAAAAATATTAGTAATGGAATAAACATGATAAGGAAATATAACACATGAGTCAAAGGTATACCATGATATCATAAAAGCTGAGGAATATGAGTAATCACGTGGAAGAATAATGTAAAGAAAATGGTATCATAAGATCATGGAATCATATGAAATGTGGAAGAAACATATAACATGACATAAAAATGAGTTAAGGATAAATACCTAAACAATATAACATGGTGGATAAAGTCCCATAATAGATTAGGTTTACTCCTTAATCCCATACATGACGTCTCATGAGACTAAAACATTACCCAATGCATTGGAGATATATCTGGGTGCACCCATCATAACATGATCAAGATCTATTTGTGTCACATAAAGTAAATAAATCAAAATAAATAATATAAGAAATACCCATGGAAATAAAATTGGTCACATGATCTTGATTCATATCATTTTCAAAGGAAATATTTTAATGAAGGTATTTAATAAAGGATCATAAGGTATGTATTACTCTATAAAAAGAGGGGAGAATAAAATTGTTATATATATGAGAGACATATACACATAATTTATAATCAATATATAACATCAAATCTTGTTTTTATTGATGAAAAAACGTAAAAAAAATAATTTTTAAAATAAAATTTTCACTTTGAGTAACATCAAAGGATTCCATCTCCGATGGAAAATGATTTTGAAAGATCACTTTGAACATATCTTGAGGAAAATATCATTTAAATTTTGAAAACACTTATTTAAAATCTAAAAAATTACCAAAAATTAAATATATTTTTTGAAAATAACCTTTGAAACTTAAAAAGTAATATTTAAAACATTGAGTGGTCATAATGAAAGAAGAAATCACCTCATGATTAATACCCCAAAAAGAAAACAAAATTTAATTTCACATTTTTGTAAGGAAAGTAAAAAATCACCTTGTTTAGAAAATTACATGAAGATTCCTTATAATTTTATTGTAAAAATCTAATAAAGTGTAAAAATGACTTTAAAAAAACACAGTAAACTATTTTTTATTTTTTTAGAAAACATGGATTTAGAAGAAGAAGGATTTTTGACTGAATAGGGAAATGAAGTCATATTTTCTTAAAAAAATTTCTCAATAATTTTAAGTAAAAAAGAGATGAAAATGGAAAAATTACTTGAAAAGTGAATAAATAACCATAGTAAAATAAAAATAAAGGGGTTTAGTAGACAATTATCAAATGATTTCCTTCATCTAAAATTCAAATATAAGAAATCTCAATTAAAATGTTATTGAATTATAAACCCTTACCGCTTTGGTAACTTCTAAATAATAACATCCCATGAATGAAGTAGATGAATTGTAACTTCAAATCTCATTATGTAAGAATAATTCATGATAAAATATGTAAAGGTGAAGTATATACACCATTAAAAATAAATTAGGTGCCTAAAATAAAATGTTTCTCCAAGAAGGATGTTTTAGATGAAACCATTAAAAATTTTGTATCATTGAGTTGAGAGTTAATCAATGAGGTGATTATGTGTAAAAATTTTAGATAAAAAAAATACAAGTTTAAATAAAAATTAAAGTCATATAAATTAATTTCACACATTATTTTGGTATAATATAATCAACGAAGTATTAGTATAACTGAATGAATGGAAACTGAGTTAAGAAACTCATTACCTCATGCTTCTATTTAGTTGAGTGTATTTAAAATCATGTAAAGTGATTTTAAACATTTTATTAACTTATAACAGAATAATATTATTATTTATAATATCATATATGATCCTTTTATAACATCTTATTACCCATTCATTAATAATCTTTCATTATCACTATTGTTTTGGGTGTTAATTAACAGATTTTCTCCCCCACATTTCATCATGAATGTTCCAGATCATGAACATTGATTCTAGTTCAATAATCTAATGAATTATATTAATTTTATAAAAAAAAATATTAGATACATATTTATAATCATTATTTAATTTTGAACATGGAGAATGAATCACATAACTTCATGGAGACTCTAGGCATACGTACGCACGAGCGATGTTATCATTTCATTAATGGGTGAAAGGGTAAGGAAGTGGATTGTATATTAATTTCAAATATTCAATATAATTTCATATATATATCACATTTAATCATTAAATTTATCCTTTTAGTGAAAAATGAATCACATCACTTTGCGAGACAGTAGTCCTCCGTACACACGAACGATGTTATCATTTATTAAATGGATGATAAGGTAATAAATTATATGGTATATTTAATTTATAAAATGATTAATATTTAATTAATATAATATATAAACATAAAATTAATCCTTATTATCTTCCATGTAAATCTTAAGTGAAAAGTGGATCAAATCGCTTTGCGAGGTGGTAGTCCACTACACACAGAAACGACGTTAGAACATTCTCTATAGAATGTAAATTAAGATTGTATATATTTTATTATAAATAAATAAGTTTAATTATAACATAAATATAATATATAAAAATTAGATACATTATTATATCCATCCATTAGAAGTGGTGATGGAAAACAAATTACGTCAGTTTGTGAGGCGGTAGTCTACCGTATACACGATCAATGGTTTCATTTCCAATTTGAGGGAGGGGGAGGTGGTTGTATATCATTACCTTAAAATAAAAAAAATATAACTATATATAATATTATGAGTTTATTATATCATAATTATTTAATAATATTTTAAATATGTTGAAAAAGAAATAAAATAAAATGCTTGGTAAAGGACGTTACCTCTTCTTCGAATAAATTCTTTTGGTTTACACCAAAAGACTTCAAAGGTTGGATTTATGACCATAAAATTCCTTCCAAGATGAGGGAAGGGAGGTAAGGAAGTTATTTGGGTAGGTATTTTCTGATCCAATGAGTGTGTAAATGAGAGGAGAGAGAGTGACCTTTTATAGGTGGTGGAGAGGACACACTTAGAATTTTTGAAAAGAAAGAATTCCAAACACGTTTTTATCATGAAAAAGGATTAAAAATGTAAAATTTTCAAAATATATAATATATAATATATAAATATGACCATAAAATATGAATTGTATATGTTTTGGGTTATTTTTAAACCATATTTATTTAGTTTAACCCCTAGTAAACTCATTTTTACCTTAACCATGGTAAATAATTTTTACTGTCTCTACCATTCATTATGGTCAATAATTAAGTTGAAATTATTAAATAATATATATTATTATAATTAAAAATATTTAATCCATTTTTAAAAATTTAAATCACATAATTGGAAGATTTTATTTTAAAATTAAACCTGCAAATGTGTCGAAAAAATGTTTTTCCAAAAGAAAAACCTTCAAAAGTTAAAAATGCTTTTATAAAAAAATTCAATATGAAATTGATTCCAATGATCAAATTTGTATTAATTAATATAAAATTTAAATAATTTTTCTTTTAATACCACATTAAAATAAAATTGATCTTGTAAATTCTTTAAATGAAAAGACAGTTTTTAATAAAAATCAGTATTTTCACTATTCATCAAAAAATTGATCTTTTTAGAAAAATTGCAAAAATTAAACCTAATATAATTTTGATATTATGATTTAAAAAACTAATTAAATTTTTTAAATATAAATTTTATAAAATTGGTAATAATTAATTATAAATTATGTATACAAAGTGTGATTAAACTGCCTTCTAGAAAAATACTATTTTTTATAAAACATTTAATTTTCTTTCAAATGGTTCTTATTTTATTTATAAATAGTAGATAATAATTGAATTTATTTTATACATGTGTAAACAATATATTTTTCACAATTTCATTATTAATATCCATACCCACCAATTTAATAGTTATGTTATAAAGGAAATGTTTGTATAATAATATTTTAATAGAGTATCATGTTTTGTTTATACCCAGTGTTGCGTGCATCACAAACTTATCGAAGAGATTGAATTTATTTTAAAAAAATTATATCTTAAATTATTTTTTTGTTAAATTCTCTTCTAAAATTGGTGTTTTTTTCATATATACTATCCAACATGATGTTTTTATTTTAAAATCCCAGTGTTTTACATTCTACCCCCTTAAATAAATTGCATCCCCAAAATTTAATATTGATCTCAGTAACCAAGGATTTGAAATTTGATCATACATTTGATGGAAACCAACATTATAAAAAGTGTTAACAAAACATCTTATTGATAAGATATAAATGGACGTATAGAGGTGATTTGTAATAAAACGTATTGGGTTTGCAAATAGGAGAACATTGGTGACAAGTGAAGATATAAACATGTAATAAATGTGTAAATAATTATTGAGATTTATTAATATCATTGATCTTAAGGATGTGAATGGAAAATAAAAATTCAAATACCTCAAAACCATAATTTTTTATGTGTTAAATGATCGTTGATTACTTGTATATAAAGGTAATAGGATAATATTTTTTCAAGACCATTTTTCTTAAATTTTGGTAATTCATTTACCATCTAGAATAAGAACATAAGAAAATATACTTAATTAAAAAGTGTAATTTCATCTTTAATCAATTTACACCACAATATCAACTTTTTCTCTAAATTATGAGTATTAAAGATGATTTTTTTTGTGGTTGAATCTATAAAATTAACATTTAATGGATCATATAACCCCCAAAAGAATAACAAGATATTCCTATTGTATTTAAAAAAATTTAATAGGTTAGAAAATGTTTTCCAATATAATACATTAATTTCTAATACCTCAATAGAAACTCCCAAAGTTCAACTTAATCCATTATATTAGTGTCTATCATTAAAATATTTTACCTTACATCTCTAAAAATGTAATAAATTTCTTTCCAAATAATTCTTTTCATTAAACAAAAAGGATATATATACTTATACCCAATAAAATGTCTCAAAAAATTTAATTATTCACCTCAAAATATAATAACTTAAAACCTAAAAATTGGTGTCTAATAATTTGGACTTATGATCAAACATAAACTCATAAAATCATGATGGTATCCATAAATCTAAAGTTAATCTAACATGAAGACATATATGTTTCCAAAATTAACACAATCTTTAGATGTTTCATGTTTATTATAACCAAAATAGAAGTGTTAAAAATACTTCTAAAATGTAATTATTGAATCCTAATACATAAATAATTCAACACTTTTACTTCAATGATTTGGTATAACATAGGTCCTTCCTTAGACTAGGGGATAACTCTTTGTTTAAGGAATTGACTTGGATAATTCCCAAGTTACCCACATATAATACATCAAATTACTAGGAAATTAATTACTCTATAACCTCCATTTCCACATATAAAACATCTTTACCTCCATTTGAGATATTATTTTATGTGCTTCCTCGCACCTTCTTTGAATGTAGGAAGCTGAATCTTCTTTCCTCTATGTTCATTACCACACAAACTTTCATAAAATCCAATCCTCCT
Source organism: Viscum album (assembly GCA_963277665.1). Classification (NCBI taxonomy): domain Eukaryota; kingdom Viridiplantae; phylum Streptophyta; class Magnoliopsida; order Santalales; family Viscaceae; genus Viscum; species Viscum album. The sequence continues at coordinate 1,284,983,359 of OY728136.1, read as the reverse complement.
CTTATTTGAATCGATTAAAATCTCACTGAAGTTCATATTGTTAATCATATATCATGATAGATGATTAAACATAATCACAATATATTTCCCTCTAGTAATCATCCAATTTGGTTTCTCATAATTACTAATGTTTCTATCACAATTAGTGTTAACCAAATTCCTCCTAGTTCCATATATTTACTAAAACCACATAGTATACTATGTGAAATAATAATCATAGTGAGAAACTACATAGGTATGAAAAATAATTTGTAGGATGTCTAAATCATGACACCTTATTTTCAATATAAGACACCTTAGGTTTATCCAAGGTTATTCATGGTCACCATCTATTCAAATCCTTAATGATGGTTTATAAAGATTTTGTGAATTTACAAAGCATATACCATGGGAGTGTCAAACCAGGTTCACTGTAAGTCCTGTTATCATTTACCAGGTAATGCTCGAGTCAAGCCTAAAATTCCTTTTTCGGAGTTATTACCCCTAGGTAAATTTGTGTTAGAACTTCATCCACTTATAGTATCTAAATAGAAATTTAATTTCTTAGAAACTAATCACTCTATACTTCACCAAAATTCCATGATATTTTTCCATAGTTAGTATTATACTTAGATTTATACCTAGGGTTATCACTAAATTTTTCACATCCTACTTTCTAAAGGTTAACTAAATATTTCCTCTAATAATAAATATAGATACCTAATCCTTTTATACATATTATTTCATGATTATTAAACATAAATAACCATTAATACGAAACAAGGATTGTAAATTCCTAGTGTATTTGGAATACTAGGTTCTTAATACATAAAAATGGAATCCTTATTTGATTTTCCATAGTGAGATCCTAAAATCCATTCAAGCTCCTAAATCTGTATGGGATAACTTGGGGAATAAATAAATAAAGGGGTGATCTAAAAATCCTAGTAAGAGAATAAACATGATAAGGAAACATAACATGTGAGTCAAAGGTATAACATGATACCATGAAAGAGAAGGAACACGAGTAATCACATATAATCATAACATAAAGAACATGGTATCATAAGATCATGGAATCATAGGAAATATGGTAGCAACATATAACAAGACATAAACATTAGTCAAGGATAACTTCGTAGATAATGCCACATAGTGGAAAAAGTATTATAATGGATTAGGTTTACTCCCTAATGCCATACATGATGTCTCATGAGACCAAAATATTTCCCAATGCATTGAAGTTATATCTGGGCACACCCATCATAACATGTTCATGATTTATGTGTGAAAAATAAAGGAAATCAATTATAAGAAAAAAATATAATAATTTCCCAAGGAAATAAAATGGGTTGTATAATCTTGCTTCATATCATATTCAAAGGAAATTTCCTAATAAAATCATTCGAGAAATGATCATAAGGCATGTATTACCCAATTAAAGGAAGAGAGAATAAACTAGGTATATATTTGAGAGACATATATATAATTTAGAATCAATCCATAAAATCAAGGGTTGTTTTCATTGATAAAAATAATTTAAAAAAACATTCTTGATGAAAAAAGATTTTCCATTTGATTAACATTAAAGGATGTCATTTTAGATGGAAAATGATTTTGAAATATCACTTTGAACATATATTAGTGAAAATATACTTTCAATTTTTTTAAAAAAAATTATAATCTAAAATATTCTCAAACATTGAATATCTTTTTTAAAAACTTTGAAACTTAAAAAGTAATCTTTAAAACATTGAATGATTATGACTATATAAGAGTTACCTTAATGTCAAATATGTTAAAAACAATTATTACTTTCATATTTTTGAAATAATAGTAAAAAAGTACCTTTTTCAAAAAACAACAGGAATATTCCTTTTAATTTTTTTAAAAAAATTTCTAATTTAGGGTAAAAATTAAATTAAAAAATCATAGCGAATTTTTTTTGAAAACTTTTTTAGAAAACATGAATTTGGAATAAAAATGATTTTCGACCAAAAAGAGAAATGGAGTTGAATTTTATTAAAAAAATATCAATAATGTTAAGTAAAAAAGAGTTGAAAGTGGTATTATTACTTGAAAAATTCATAAATAACTAGAGGAGAATAAAATGAAATGGGTTTATTAAAAAATGATCAAATAATTTCCTTTAATGGAAATTCAATCATAAGAAATCTTGATTAAAATGAGATTAAAACATAAAACCTTACCACTTTGGTAGCATTTGAATCATAAATTACCATGAATGAGGTAGATAAATTGTAACTCAAAATATTATAATTTAGTAAGGATTTATGATATAGTATTTAAAGGGTTATTATACACACCATTCAAAATAATTTAGGTCCATAAACTAACATGTGTCTCAAAGAAGGAAGTTTGATATGAAACCCTTACAAAGTTTGTATCATTGATGTGAGAGTTAATCAGTTAGGTGATTATGTGTAACAAATGTATATACAAAAAAAAAGTATAAATATAAAATAAATCAATAAAAATTAATTTCAAGCATGATTTTATCATAATATAACTAATGAAGTTATCGTATAACCCAATGAATGAAAATTGAGTTAAGAAACCCCTTACCTTGTGCTTCCCTTTAGTTGAGTTCTATTTAACATCATTGATAGCAGTTTTAAAAATGTTATTAACTTATAAAAAATCTTATTATTATTTATAATATCATATATTTTCCTTTCATGACATTGTATTACCCATTCATTAACAATCTTTCATTATCACTATTATTTTGGGTGTTAATTGCCTTGTTTTCACCAACATGTTTCCTCGTGAATGTTTTGGATCTTGAACATAGGTTATAGTTAAATAATATATATAATCATATAAATGTTATAAATATCATTTTTTCATTAGATACATATTTATGATAATTATTTAATTTTTAACATAGAGAATGAATCACATTGCTTAGTGAAGACAATAGGTTGTACGTATTCACGAACAACGTTATAATTTCCTTAATGGGTGAAAGGTTAATGAATTGGATTGTATATTAATTTTAAATAATAAATATCATGTTATATATATCACATATATTCATTAAATTTATCCTTTTTTACCTTCCATGTAATGTGTTAGAGAAAAATTAATCACATCACTTTATGAGGTTGTAGTTCGTCATACACACGAACAACGTTATCGTTTATTAAATGGATGACAAGGTAAGAATGTATATGATATATTATTTTACAGAATGATTAATATTTAACTAATATAAAATATTAACTTAAAATTAATCCTCATTACCTTCCATGTAAAGCATACATGAAAAATGAATCACATCGCTTCGAGAGGCGGTAGTCCACCGTACACATGAACGATGTTATCTCAATCTCTAAGGAATGGAAAGTAAAAAAGATATATAGGATATTATAACTAAATAAGTATAATTATATGATAAATATAATATATAAACATTATATAAATCATTATATCTAGCTATGAGAAGCTATTATGGAAATCTAATTACATCAGTTTGTGAGGCGGTAGTCCGCCATACACATGATCAGCAGTTTCGCCTCCAATTTTAGGGAGGAGGAGATGGTTTTAAGTCATGAAATTATCATAAAAACATATAAGTATATTTAATATAATTATTTTATTATATAATAATGTTTTTAATAATATTTTAAGTATGTATAATTATAAATAGAATTAAATGCTTGGTTAAGGATGCTACCTCTTATTTGGACAACTTCTTTTGGTATTCACCAAAAGCCTTATTAGGTTGGATTTATGACCAAAAAAGGATTATAGGATTAGGTGTGGAAATTATGGAAGTTATTATTTAAGGTATTGGTGCAACTAATGGGGTTTGAAAGTGTGTAAAGGAGATGATAATGGGTGACCTTTTGTAAGTGGGGGAGAAGACACACTGGGAATTTTTGAAAATAAATAATTACATCCATGTTTTTCTCATGAAAAGAATAAAAAATAGACCATTTTATATCCTTATAAGATATATGGTATAAATATTATCATAAAATATAAATTATACAAGTTTTAAATCATTTTAAACAATATCTTTTTTAGTTAAACCCCCAGTAAACCCATTTTTACCTTAACCTCGACAAATATTTTTTACTATTTTCACAATTAATTATGGTAAAAAATTAATTTGATATTATTAGATAATATAAATTATTATGATTCAAAATAAGGAATCCATTTTTATAAATTCAACTGACATAATTGGAATAATTTTATTTAAAATTAAACCCACATATGTGTCGAAAAAAATAGTTTTCCAATAGAAAAACTCTCAAAAGTTAAAAGTGTTTTTATATGAAAATTTAATATGAAATTGATTCCAATGACCTAATTTGGATTAATTAATATATAATTTATCTAAATTTAATTTTAAAACCTCATAAAAATAAACTAGGTCTTGCAAATACTTGAAACAAAAATGCAGTTTTTAATTAAAATCAGTATTTTTAACTATTCATCAAAAAATGAATGTTTTTAAAAAAATAAAAAAAATTCACCCTAAGATAATTTTTATATGATGATTTAAAAAATGAAGTTAATTTTGAAAAATAAAGTTTCTAAAAGTTTTAAAAATTAATTTTAAATTGTGTGTAAAAAGTGTTATTGGTTGCCTTTTAGAAAAATATTGTTTTTTTGAAAACCTTTATTTTTCTTTAAAATAGTTATTATTTTATTTATAAATAGTATATAAAAATTTAATTTATTTTATGCATGTGTAAACCATATAATTTTCATAATTTAGTTATTCTTATTCAGAGCCACCAATTTAATGGCTAGATTATAAAGGTTATGTCTAAATAATGATATTTTAATAGAGAATCATGTTTTGTTTAAACCCAGTGTTGTATGCATTAAAATCTATCAAAGAGATTGATTTTTTTTTTAAAATAAATATATCATAAATTCTCGAGGTGTTACATTCTCTTCTAATATTTGTGTAGCGTGTCATATATGCTATCTAATATAATGTTCCGCTTTTAAAATCTTAGGGTGTTATAATGAATAACAGTCTATTTTATTTTTTTGGGAGATGGATTAAACCACATTTGAATCTTAGTATTGAGATATCAGTTAATCACTATAAGTTTACATGGGAAAATTAGGTATAGAAAACAAGATATCATAATGTATAAATCAATGCTACCTATAAAGATGGATGACACATGATATTATTCTCAAATTTTCTGAATTTATAGGCAGTTCAAATAGATATGATAAGAAATAATAAAACCTACACATATCTTAAAAAACATATGAAAATATTTCAATTTCAATAAAAAACAAATACACCTTTCTCACATCAACCAACACCCCCTTGTTGCAAACATATTTGATACAGCTGAACATGGGTTAAAATATGTGATTAGTACACCTTAATATTAGTTATTATAAATATGACTAGAACTTATATATTTGTAGGAAATAATATTTATAAAGAATGTATTTCATGTTTTCTCCCCCTTAAGGGATGAACTCACTTTTTCTTCATCAAGGTAGTTAGAATGCTCTATAATGATCATCTTTTCTTACTATCCAACTATGGCACCCCCATCAAATCTCCCTTTAATTTATTTCCTTAAATTCTATGCATGTCAGTATGTAAATAATAAAATAGAATAATTAGTGGATAAATTTCTATTTAAATTGAGAGGAAAGGTTGATGCATCTCTCAATTGGGATCTTCCATTATAAATAGAAATGTTCAAGACCTCTCTGATTGTGTCACGACCCGACCCTACCCAGGCTCGAGCCACAACTACCCCAACCCCGCCTCCATAGGCCAGGGGCTGGCGACAAGCGCCGAAGGCTAAACAACTCGGGGAGGCCTTTTCCTGAGTACATGTACACACACACACACAGCACGCTCAATGAAAAAGTGCAGAGTAAAAGGGAAAGTAAAATACTAACTGCTATAAATAACCACAAGAGTGCATTGACCTCTAAACAGTACAAAGTAAAATCTAAAAAGAAAAGGGGAAAACACACGCCCAACCAGAAAAGTGCCAAAAACCCAGCAACATGTAACAAAAGAAAAATAGCTGGAAGGGTCCCCCACCTAGAACCCGAATCCGAACACCATATGCGGACCAAGCTCCCAAACTTTTAAGCTCCTCTGATGTCATGATCGACATGTCCATCGTCTGCAAGGGCATACCAAGTGCGGGCAAAGTCCAAGCAGGGGTGAGTATAAAAATACTCAGTAGGATACCCTGAAGGCTCGAGAGAGCAACAAAGGAGGTACTGAAGGGTGAGCAATAGATCGAAAATGGAATAGTAAAGGAGTACAACAAGGAGTGCAATAGAGTAACAGTAGAGAGTCCAGCTCAACCCAACAAGAGAAAGGAGGTTGACTCATCCACACACAAATAGCTTGAAACGGTGAGAAGACGAACATCTCATCGAGTCTTCGCTACCTATATCAGGAGAGTAGACTCTTCCAACCACGAGAAGCTAGACACAGAAAGCACGTGGTATACCCCGCGTGTCTTTGCCTCTCCTGGAGGGAGAGTAACCAAGCCCAAGAAGTGGGTACTGGAACAAGGTATATACATATTCATATGCTCAATCAAGAATCCGGAACAATATCATAAGGGGATCTCCATCCCGTATCTCACCCCAAGAAAATGAGTAGCCAACAGTCCCAGAAGTAAACACCATCGATGCCCAGCATCCCACATGTTTGCCCTGAACTTCAAGTCAAGGAGCTCAAATCACCACACCTCGACACTATCTGCTTTGGGCGGAACTGACTCGCCCGCACGGTTTTAGGTCGCGTCACAAGGACACGTCTTGGTGGGGAAATCACCCCTTGTACTTGAGAGTTCTGGGGGAAATCCAAACCACACCTCATCACTATCCCACAGTCGAGAGGTCTGCTCAAAGTCAAAGATGTCATGCCACTGACCCATACAAACGAGGGCCCCACTCCGGTAGTCACAGAGTAAAGCCACATACTAGCCTAGTATAAAGGATTGAGTCTGGAATGCCAACGGGTGACCCACTGCCCATCCCTGCTAGAGGGTAATTCATAATAAGATATCGGGTAACCCACTTCCCATCCCTACTGAAGGGTAAACCCTAATACATCATCAGGCGAACAACTTCCCAGCCCAGCTAGAGGGTAGACCTGGAATAAGTCGACAGGTGACCCACTGCCCAGCCTAGTTGGAGGGTAGACCTGGAACAAGACGACGAGCGACCCACTGCCCAACCCTACTAGAGGGTAGACCTGAAACAAGACGACGAGCGACCCACTGCCCAGCCTTGCTGGAGGGTAGACCCTTAAGAGTCATCAGGTGACCCACTTCCCAGTCTCTGCTGGAGGGTAAATCCCTAAGAGGTCGTCGGGTGACCCACTGCCCAGTCTCTGCTGGAGGGTAAACCCTAGAAGTCAGTGAGCAACCTACTACCCAGTCCCCACTGGAGGGTAAATCCGAAGAATTCGATGAGAAACCCACTGCCTAGTCTCTGATGGAGGGTAAAACTAGAACTGCTATGGCCATCCCTACCGGATGGTACAACACTGGCCAACAGAACTCGGAGTGGGTATCGCGCCACCACCTAACTCCAGAACAAAACCAGGGGAAACCACTCAACCCTGCTGGTCTAAACCATCACAAACATAAGGACCCTATATGTCGCGAGAGGTCAAAGGTACGTAAAGCAGAACACGGCACACACATGGATCCCACACGACGTGTGGACCCAGCTCAACCCCAACCAAGTTCACAAGTGTTATCAGGTACAAACAACCACATGTACCTCTAAGTGTTCCCGTATACTCCCTGAGTATACCAGGGTTCCAGCCCAAAGGCTAACGGGAACACGACACCCAACGTCTCGCGTAAACGTAACAACTCCAACTTGCCACCTCAACGGATCAGGAACCGCCAACCACATCTCTTCCAGCATTACCTCACTCATAGAGGAGTGAATGAAATCACACGCCAAGGGTTCGTTTCCGAACACAGTAAGAAGAACCGCCACCGGAGCACCTTTCATATTTCCACATTTAATAAGATCATGCAAGAGGATCCGCTTGCTTGAATAGATTACACCATTGTAATCCTCACGAAAAACATGCAAGATAGACTACCTACTCACCTCAAAAGGATATCCGATGAAAAAGTTGTCCGACACTACTTTATGCCCGTACGACGTCTCATGGTCCCGGGCTTCAGCCCCAAAAACAGTCGAGTGCATCGCACCATTGCGATCCCCAAGGAAAGACACGTCAAAAGGGCTTCTCACTTGAGTGGAACAGATATCCAGAGAAAAAGGTGCATTCCGGCGCACCGCACACGAACGACGCTACGTGGGACTCGAATCCCGGTCCCAAAGCACAACGAACAGATCACACTGTTGTGATCCTCTTGAAAAAGTACTCAAGATGGACTATTCACTTGTCCAAAACAGACACCCGGTGATAAATATGGAAATCCCCGCCAACTCCCAAAATGGACCTCGTGGGGCCCGCACCAGCATGTGGAATTAAAGCGGGCAGACAACGCCAATGCAATTCCCTCGGAAAAACACCCAAAATCGACTACTCGCACGCTCCGAACAGACGTCCGACGAAAAAGTTGTAAAGCGCTGCACGCAGCTCGAAAGACGGCCCATGGGGCCCACACCTCAACTCCGGTTTCGATGCCTGAAACCATACTGGTAAACTTCTTCTCAATTCCAGGGTCGCAACTCCACTAATGGCGCTCAAAACGGACAACGGATGTGTCTGCGCCGCCTAAAACAAGAACCCCCAAGAAAAACGCTCGTCCACTTAAAGGCGTGATGCGCCTCTGAGGACCTCATCTCGGGAATTAAAAATTCCCCAAACCATCTAAAAAATCTCATCTTGTTTCAAGGAACGTGTTTCCACTGAAAGCGTGTGAATCCGACACTCGGACTTCATTTTAGGGGCGTTTTAATTTTTATCAGACTGAAACGGGGTGGGCCGGGCTGGTTCGGTCGGCCCACCCACTGCCTGAACCGGCCCGCTGTTCACTGCGCGGGCCGGCCCGCATCACCCGGATCGGATGAGCTGGTCTGAATGTTTTCCCATGGGACCCGCGAAGCGCGGGTCCCTTGTCTGCTGGTCGGGGTCACGAAGACCCCGGGTCTTTCGCACCTCGCGCACCAGCTGGCGCCCGCCGATGACCCGCTGACCCAGCGCTCCGCCGGCCTTCGCTCGTCCGCGACGCCCTGCCTCAGCCGACCGAAGCCGAACCCCCCCGCTGCCGCACCTCGCTGCTCACCCGGCCACCGCACTCGCCTGCTCCGCCTCCGCTCGCCAGCGCCGACCCGCCGCTGCCGAAGCCACCTTGCCCGCCCGCTCGAACCCGCCGGAAAAACCCAAAACCTACATTCTTCGCCGGACCGCTACAGACGCCTCACGACTCGGATTAGCAAACCGAAATAGGAAATGGAAAGCTTAGAAAACATGATTTGCAACCATGGGATTTTCTTAGAAATTAAACAAAAATTCAATGCCATAAATTGGTATCAAAGTTGGTGCGGGAAAAAAAAATGTAGACGCATGATCCTACCTCTTGGGCGTTGCCCGATGCTTCGCGTGCGATCCGCCGGAGCCGATCCGCAATCACCTTCTTAGAGAGGTGGGGAGGAGGGATTGAGTTTGATAGCTCCTTGGTTGGGAGATCCTTCCGCCAGGAGGTGAAAAACAAAGGAGAGAGGTGGGGTGAGTTATGGCTTAAATAAATTTATTAACATTTTAATTAATTTAAAACCCCCAAAATAACCCGCATCTGAAACTCTCAACAGGGTCAAGGTTAAGCCTCCCCTAGGGTAAACACCACCTCCTGAGCACAATGGAGGTCTTGGAATTTTAATCCGAGCCTCCGTTCGAAAGTTATAAAACTGAACGTCTGAGGCCGCCAAATTATGAAAACACCCCTGGGGCCATTTTTCATAGGCGGCCCGCGCCCGCGAAACTTATACCCCTCCTAGGGTAAACGACATGCTCCAAACTCAATGGTGCCCTCATTTTTTCCATCCGAGAAACCGTTTAAGAGATACCTACGTTTAACCATTAAATGAATAAATTAATTAATTAATTATCTGTTTAATGTTCTGTTAACGGGCAATGGGTCCCAACGTCCCACGCCGACATGTTTTATGTAGTTCCTAGGGTAAAAACCCCATTTAGTACCCATCCGTACACTCATATTTCTGATCTGGATCACCGTTTAGGAGTTGTACCATTTATTTTGCGTGTCCAGTGTGAACGCACTGAAAATTTAATTCCGGCCACACCGGGGCTCAGAATCGCATGCCGTCTGAAGGCGATGCTCTGGAATAATATCAAGAATATTCCAAAGTTTTTTATATCCAAAAACCGAGTTCTTATATCATACCCTCCTTTAATATTTTCATCCCCGAAAAGAAAAATCAGGGAACAACTCAGGGTACTAAGCCTGCACTTGGCTCTTCCGTACCCATAAGAACTCTTCCACAGCCCCATGTCACCACACACACACCAAAGGATTTGGTCTATTCATGCAAGGTATTCCCATTAAGATGACGTTGATAGGATCACACACACTTCTTCTCAGGTAATCCACGCCGGATAAGTCATGCACACACTCCCGACCTTGGGGTCAGGGCAAGGCGGTAGGGAACCTCACCATCCCTTTTCACGGTCTCAAACGGCCTGAAGGCTCTCGGGGGTATCCCACCTCCCCGATCGAACCTCTACGTCGCATGCCGCGACTGGAATCACCGCCCGCACCTGAAACAAGGCCCGGTGATTCCCTCCTTCAGAATATCCATATGGTGAAACACCCAAGGATATCTGGTCGCGTAAGGTTTCACAGTCGATGTTCCACAACCAAGACCCTCTTACATGCTCGGAAGTGAAGGAGTCAACACCATCGACTAAAGAAAAGGGCCTACACCTTTTTACCTTACCAACACAGGGTTACACTGACGCCCCGCGTCACCCTGGTAACACCTCAAACAATGAGTAGGGAGAAAAAGCATTTCACACTCAGAGTATAACAATTATACTTGAAAAAAGTAGAAGAGCTGTAGTGCGTACCTCTTATCACCTCATGCTCTGTAGGATCATAGACATACAAAGCTCGCAGCTGTCCGTGGTCCCATCTATCAGCTCTCGAAGCATGACATGGACCGCTTGGTGGTGACGGGAAGACCTCGTAAGGTCATCCTCCACTTCCAGCTCCTCCCGCTCCTCTTCTAGCACCACCTCTCAGGGCGCTACTCCAATCACGACACTGCCTCTGTCGTAGTGGTGAAACTTCTACCTGCCCGATGTTCTCAACGCGCCTGGTCGGGCAGTCTCGTGCCACATGACCTCGCCCATCGCAAGCATAGCACCGGTGCTCTCCGGGCTACATTAGTGACCTCCGGTGCCACTATGGTGTACTACCACACCCCTGATTCCGGTTTTCAGAAAGCCACCTACATCGAGGTTTTGCTTGCCGACGCCTGCTAGCTGTGGTAGACGTCTCAGCTCCATCGTGCATGTTGCCACCATCAACTGTAGAACGTGACAGAAATTTTTCTGTCACCAGCGCCCACTCTAGAACCCTGACATATGTGGAAATTCCCAAGGGTACTATGACAGTACGAATATCTCTGTGGAGACCCTGCTCGAACTTTCGTGCTCGGAAGTTGTGGCCATGGACCAAGTCTGGGTAAAAGCGTGCACGGTCTGCGAAACTAGCCGCGTACTCTGCCACCATCATCCCTCCCTACTAAAAATACAGGAGCTCTTGAATCTGAACAGAGCGTAAGTAGGAGGGGCAAAACTCCTCATGAAACAGCAACTGAAAGTCGCCCCATGAAAGTGACGACTCATCAAGAAACTGAGTCACCAGACTCCACCAACGCCAAGATGCTTCGTGGAAAAGGTTGGCGGCCAAAGCCACCATAAGATTTGCCGGCGTCTGCACAAGCCTGAAGAGGCGAACCACCATCTTAAGCCAATCCCCTACTGCCTGAGGGTCTGGCTCACTGCTGAACCTCAGCGGTCTCTGTCGCTGGAACTCGCGGAGCGCGCTCAACCTGTTCTCAAGCCCCGTCTGCTCTGCTGGAGCTGTCTGCTACTCAACAGGTGGGGGTGCTGCTACTGGCCCACCCAAAGAAAGGGGCTCGCATGATGGGTCCTGGACTGAGGCCTCGTAGCTCATAGGGTCATCGTCATGCACCAAAGCTGGTATCCGGGCTGGTTGTCTTCACGGATACATCCTGAATGTTATCAAGGAGTGCCGCGATCAGATGAGCATGTATGTATATACCAGTAACAACAATGGGGAGCTGAATCAAGAAGGACAGTCAAGAATCAATCATATGTGATGCACAATCCAATTTTTCCTGCAACAAGTGTCTCAGCATGCCGAGTCGACAAGCGGTTTATCAGGGTCTTGGTGAATGGATACGTCGGTCGCTGCACCATCACTGGACTCCCTAGCCTGAGAGCCGCTCTCAAGACATGTTGACACTGTTGCCCTATATCCCAAACAATTCCTTTTTAAGGACATCTGAAAAACATCCCAAGGAATGAAACACCTTTGATACCACTTTTTCATGACCCGAACCTACCTGGGCATGAGCCGCAACTACCCCAAGCCTGCCTCTATAGGCCAGGGGCTGGCGACAAGCTCCGAAGGCTAAAAAACTCAGGGACGCCTTTTCCTGAGTACCTGTACACACACACACGCAGCACGCTCAATGAAAAAGTGCAGACTAAAAGGGAAAGTAAACTACTACCTGCTATAAATAACCACAAGAGTGCATCGACCTATAAATAGTACAAAGTAAAAGCTGAAAAGAAAAGGGAAAAAACACTCGCCCAACCAGAAAAGTGCCACAACCCGACAACAGGTAACAAAAGAAAAATAGCTGGAAGGGTCCCCCACCTGGAACCCGACTCCGACCACTGTACGCGGTCCAATCTCCCAAACTCCTAAGCTTCTCTGACGTCATGATCGACCTGCCCGTCATCTACAAGCACACACCAAGTGCAGGCAAAGCCCAATCAGGGTGAGTATAAAAATACTCAGTAGGATACCATGAAGGATCCAGGGAGAAAAAGAGGAGGTACCGAAGGGTGAGCAGTAGATCGAACATGGAATAGTAAAGGAGTACAACAAGGAGTGCAATAGATTAACAGTAGAGAGTCCCGCTCAACCCAACAAGAGAAAGGAGGTAGACTCATCCAAACACAAGGAGATAGAAACGGTGAGAAGACAAACTTCTCATCGAGTCTTCGCTACCCATAGCAGGAGAGTAGACTCGTCCAACCAAGAGAATCTAGACATGGAAAGCACGTGGCATACCCCGCGCGTCTTCGCCTCTCATGGAGGGAGAGTAACCAAGCCCAAGAAGTGGTTACTGGAACAAGGTATATACATATTCATATACTCAATCAAGAATCCCAAACAAGATTGTAAGGGGATCTCCATCTCGTAGCTCAACCCAAGAAAGTGAGTAGCCAACAGTTCCATAAGTAAACACCATCGATGACCAGCATCCTGCACATTTGCCCCGAACTGCAAGTCAAGGAGCTCAAATCACCGCACCTTGACACTATCCGCTTTGGGCGGAACTGACTCGCCCGCACGGTTTTAGGACGCGTCACAAGGACGCGTCTTGGTGGGGAAAGCGCCCCTTATACTTGAAAGTTCTGGGGGATAGCCAAACCACACTTCATCACTGTCCCACAGTTTAGAGGTCTGCTCAAAGTCAAAGGTGTCACGTCACTGACCCACACAAACGAGGGTCCTGCTCTAGTAGTCACGGAGTAAAGCCACAAACTAGCCAAGTATAAAGAACTGATTTTGGAATGCCAATGGGTGACTCACTGCCCAGCCCTGCTGGAGGGTAATTCATAATAAGATATTGGGTGACCCACTGCCCAGCCCTGCTGGAGGGTAAACCCTAATATATCATCAGGCGACCCACTGCCCAGCCCTACTGGAGGGTAGACCTGGAATAAGTCGACACACGACCCACTACCCAGCCCAGCTGAAGGGTAGACCTAGAACAAGATGATGAGTGACCCACTGCCTATCCCTGCTAGAGGGTAGACCTTGAATAAGTTGACAGGCGACCCACTGCCCAACCCAGTTGGGGGGTAGACCTGAAAAAAGACAACGAGCGGCCCACTGCCCAACCCTGCTGGAGGGTAGACCCTCAAGAGTCATTGGGGGACCCACTTCCTAGTCTCTGCTGGAGGGTAAATCTCTAAGAGGTCGTCGGGTGACCCACTGCCCAGTCTCTACTGGAGGGTAAACCCTAGACGTTAGTGAGCAACCCACTGCCCAGTCTCCACTGGAAGGTAAACTCGAAGAAGTCGATAAGCAACCCATTGCCCAGTCTCTACTGGAGGGTAAACCTGGAACTGCTCTGGCCATAACTACTAGATGGTACAACACTGGCCAACAGAACTCGGAGTGGGTATCACGCCACCACCCAACTCCAGAACAAAACCAGGGGAAACCACTCAACCCTGATGGTCTAAACCATCAAGAACAGGAGGACCCTCTATGTCGCGAGAGGTCAAAGGTACGTAAAGCAGAACACGACACGCACATCGGGCCCACAGGACGTGTGGCCCCAGCTCAACCCCAACCAAGCGAACAAACGTTCTCAGGTACAAACAACCACATGTACCTCTAAGAGTTACCATATACTCCTAGAGTATACCATAGTTCCAGCCCAATGGCTAACGTGCACACGACACCCAACGTCAACACGAAGGGCATACACGTAACAACTCCAACTTGCCACCTTAACAGCTCAAGAACCACCAACCACATCTCTTCCAGCATTACCTCACTCACACGAGAGTTAATTCGATCACACGACAAGGGTTTTCTTTCGAACACAGTAAGAAGAACCGTCACTGGAGCACCTTTCATATTTCCACATTTAATAAGATCACTCAAGAGGCTCCACTTTCCTGAACAGATTACACCATTGTAATCCTCATGAAAAAACACGTGAGATAGACTACTTACTCACCTCAAATGGATATCTGATGGAAAAGTCGTCCGACACCGCTTTACACCCGAACGACGTCCCGTGGTCCCGGGCTTCGGCCCCAAAAACAGTCGGGTGCATCGCACCATTGCGATCCCCTCGAAAAGACACGTCAAAAGGGCTGATCACTTGAGTGGAACAGATATCTGGAAAAAAGGTGCATTCCGGTGCACCGCACATGAGCGGTGCTATGTGGGACCCACTTCCCGGTCCCGAAGAACAATGAATGGATCGCACCGTTGTGATCCTCTCGAAAAATTACACAAGATGTACTATTCACTTGTCCAAAACGGACACCCACTGATAAAGATGGAAATCACCGCCAACTCCCAAAATGGACCTCGTGGGGCCCGCAACAGCATGCAGAATTAAAGTGGGCAGACTGCGCCAATGCAATGCCCTCAGAAAAACACCCAAAATCGACTACTCGCATTCTCCGAACGGACGTCCGACGAAAAAGTTGTAAAGCACTGCACGCAGCTCGAAAGACGACCCATGGGCCCCATGCCTCAACTCTAGTTTCGATGCCCGAAACCATACTAGTAAACTCCGGATCAACGCCAGGGTTGCAACGCCACTATTTGCACTCAAAACTAACATCAGATGTGTCCGCGCCGCCCAAAACAAGAACCCCTAAGAAAAACGCTCGTCCACTTAAAGGCGTGACGCGCCTCCAAGGCTCTCGTCTCGAGAATTAAAAATTCCTGAGACCATCTCAAAAAGCTCGTCTTGTTTCAAGGAATGCATCGCCACTGACGGCACACAAATCCGACACCCGGACTGCATTTTAGGGTCGTTTTAAGTTTTATCGGACCGAAACGGGGTGGGCCGGGTCGGTTCGTCCGGCCCACCCACTGCCTGAACTGGCCCGCAGTTCACTGCGCGGGCCCACCCACATCTCTTGGACCGGCTTAGCCGGTCCATATATTTTCCCATGGGACCCGCGAAGCGCGGGTCCCTTGTTTTCTGGCCGGGGTCACGAAGACCCCGGGTCTTCTACACCTCGCGCCCCAGCTGGTGCTCGCCAACGACCCGCTGACCCAGCGCTCCGCCGGCCTCCGCTCGTCCGCGATGCCCCGCGTCAACTGAACGAAGCCGAACGCCCTACAGCCATACCTCGCTGTTCAATCGGCCACCGCGCTCACCTACGCCGCCTACGCTCACCAGCGCCGACCCGCCGCTGCCGAAGCCACCTCGCCCGGCCGCTCGAACCCGCCGGAAAAACCCAAAAGCCGCATTATTCGCCGGACCGCAACAGACACCTCAAGACTCGAATTTACAAACCTAAATAGGCGATGGAAATATTAGAAAACATGCTTCGAAACCATGATCCTTTCTTATAAATTCAACAACAATTCGATGCCATAAATTGGTATCAAAGTTGGTGCGGGAATAAAAAAAAGTAGACGCACGATCCTACCTCTTGGGCGTTGCCCGACGCTTCGTGTGCGATCCGCCGGAGCCGATCCACAATCACCTTCTTGGAGAGGTGTGAAGGAGGGATTAAGGATAAGATCTCCTTGGTTGGGAGCTCTTTCTGCCAGGAGGTGCAAAACAAAGGAGAGAGGTGGGGTGAGTTATGGCTTAAATAAATTAATTAACATTTTAATTAATTTAAAACCCGCAAAATAACCCGCATCCGAAACTCTCGACAGGGTCAAGGTTAAGCCTCCACTAGGGTAAACACCACCTCTTGAGCACAATGGTGGTCTCAGAATTTTAATCCGAGATTTTTTTTGAAAGTTATAAAACTGAACGTCTGAGGCAGCCAAATTACGAAAACGCCCCTGGGGCCATTTTTTACAAACAGCCCACGCCCGCGAAACTTATACCCCTGCTAAGGTAAAAGACATGCTCTAAACTCAATGATTCCCTCATGTTTCCCATCAGAGCAACCTTTTATGAGATACCCGCATTTAACCATTAAACGAATAAATAAATTAATTAATTATCCGTTTAATGTTCCGTTAAGGGGCGAGGGGTCCCACTATCCCGCACTGACATGTTTTATGTCATTAATAGGGTAAAAAACCCATTTCGGACCCATCCGTACACTCATATTTCTGATCCGGATCACCGTTTAGGAGTTATACCATTTATTTGGCATGTCCAGTGTGAACGCACAGAAAATTTAATTCCGGCCACATCGGGGCTCAGAATTGCACGCCGTCTGAAGGCGCTGCTCTGTAATAATATCAAGAATATTCCAAAGTCTTTTATAGCCAAAAACTGGGTTCTTATAGATTTCATGAATGATAAAGGCACATTCATCCCCTGATGTTAGCATATTTTCCTTCATCATTTATTTTTTTCCTAGTAAGAATGAAAAAATATATTAGGAACATGAACATTGGCCTTGAATCTCCCTCATAGCTTCCCTGAACTTCATGTTTCCCTTATTTAATTTTCTCATAAGAAATATTTTTGATTCCTTCATATTTTCACTTTATATGTCAACATTTTTTTTTTCAGATTTTATTCTTCTTTTTATTTGATTCTTTTCAACCTTAGAAGTATGTGATTTTTTTCAAGAAGTTTATTTAGCCTCAAAAATTTTCCTTCTCAGAGCAATTCTTCTTCTAATATATCAACTTATTTTATTTTCAAGCATGCTTCCCCTTGATTTATTCCGGTTTCTAGTAAATGAAATATTGTACTAACAATCATAGTATTTTCACATAAAACTACCAAAACACAATTAATATCCATTAAAGATTCATTTTTTAATATGATTTTGGTGTTCTAGTTATCTAGGCGTCTTCCATCATTTATTAAGCCTCTTTATTAAAGGGGTTTCTTTATTATTCTCAAATTAAACTTCAATTTTTATGGAAGAGAAACTTTTAAAACTTTATTTAAGTGAAAATAATTTAGATTTTTCATTATATCCTACAAAAAATAGTGAACTAGATTTAATACCATTTGAAAAACTAGACACAATATTCACATATTTCTTAAGACTGGTCTTCTACATATCCTTATATATTTCATCTTGAATCTACACTAATTTTTAATAATATTCTAAAATATTATTTAATATATTTTAAACATTATGATATTGATATTGATCCTCATTTACTTTTTTCTCCTTTATATCCATTTTTTTCTTTATGATATTTTAAAAATTTATATTGTTCTACAAGATTTGCCTCTGAAATTATAATCTATTACATGAGATCATTGTTCTCCACATATTCACTTATTTTATTCTAATCAATAAGTTTTAATTTATTTTTAGCATATAATTTTTCTCAAGAAAGGCCTCCTCTTTTAACATAGCATATATTTTATATAGTTTTGTTATAATTCCTCATCTTTGCTTGATGTATGTTCTTCCCTTAAAACATAATAAATGAAAATTGTATATTGTTGAGGGATATCTTCATCATCTAACTCACTTTAGGATGTTTGGACTTCACTCTCTTCCTTTATCATAAAATTCATTTTATTAATTTTTGATTATTTCCTTTTTTAGATCTTCTTTTAGAGAAGCCATCCTCTTTTTCATCACTCTCAGTTTCATCATATTTCTTTATTTAGATTGTCAATTATAAAATTCCTGATTCTACTAACATTAATGAATTAAAGAGGTTAATTACCTTTGTACTTTCCAAATCCTCTTCCTATGTTTTTGGTGATAAAATACATGACCTTCTTTTTTCCTTTAGATTCATATTATTTAGAACCTAATATTGGTTATTCCTTTTTTTTCATAATAATACTCCATATGGATTTAAATTACATTTATTATTTTATATTCTTGAATATAGAATATTTTCCATTATCATAATTGAGATGAGTGTTATACATATCATTAAGATACAAATTATCAACCACTTGTAGGGGAGATATATTTATATCAAATCTATTGGGGAAGTTTCTCATTAGTTTAATCACAATAGTGGAATCTGAAAAAGTGTCACAAAAACCTCCAATATTGTATACCAACTCATTGATCTGGGTAAAGTAATCATCAATGGTCTCATAATCTTCTATATGAATATCTTTAAAATTTTCTCTCTAAATATACATCTTGTATTCCATTATCTTTAAATTGACTTTATACATATTTTAAATCTTTTCCCGCATCCCCTTTGTAGTTTAAAGTCTCATCACCTTGGTGTATAATTTTTTAGATAGTGATAACAACATGGAATCTTTTCTTTCCCATATACTTCTAGATTTTTCCCACATAAGTCATGAGAGCATCTATTTCTATTAGAGTAAATCCCAATTTAACAACATCACTTACCTTAAGTAATTGTTAAAGTAGATATAAAATCATTCCTTTTTTATATTGATAAAATTTATTTCCATTGAATAAAGGAACTCCTCTATTGTTTAATGAATTCTTCATCATATTTTTCAGTAAAGGTTAAATATTTTCACAGGGAACCCGAGGCTCCGATACCACATGTAGTTCCTAGGTCTAGTGTGATCATTAGGGTGAGGGGATCTACGATCCTTTTTCTCTTTATAATTCATTTTTTAATCAACCTTTATGGTCGGTTAAATTCATATCCTTTCTTATTATTGTATCCCAACCTCACTTGAGATTGTAGAAAGTAAAAGGCATAAGACACAAGTATATACAAGGTTTGACCTTGAAATAATACTTCTTTCTAGGTATGTAAGATTTTTTGAAACTTGGATTATCAAAAATGAATCACTTGAATACAATGTGTAAGTTATCAAATGGAAATAAAAATGAATAGTAACTTGAAATTATAAGAAGATATTCCACTAAAATTTCTATTTTTCAAGTGTTCATAGAAGCCACCTCCCGATAGGTTCTTTATGATAGAATCCCTCCAGTTGAATCCATCTCCCAAAAGGCTTCATGTCACATCTTGTTTGGGTCTTTATACTACCTCCCAATAGTTTTTTATGGGTCCTCATGACTCCTCCTCAAATAGGTCTTTGAATATGTCATCTCTTGTTATATTAATTTATATGTTTTATTATTTAATTCTATACATCATCTCACTTCTTTGAGGATTGCTTCTCCTTTCTCACACTCACTGTATTAGTGAATCACAGTGACTTATTTTCATCCTCAATGCACATGAACTCTTAAATATAATTGGCTTTTCCTTCTATATATAAAAAATAATTTCTAGGGTTTTAGTATTAGGATATCAAAATTTTTATTGCACTCAAGTGTTTACAAGTTATCTATTATTCTAAAAATAAATATTCAATACTTGTAATATATATTTATATTCACACAACATTATCTTTTTAATATTATGTTTCTATTATAACTTGTAAAATCCTCAATTATCGGTAGGATTCTCTTCTTTTAAAAAATATTCAGAGCTCATATGAATCTCATTTATATTCATGGTCAAAAATTACTTTTTAAAATCTTTGTGACTTAAGCTATTAATTCTTTACATGATATTAAATATCATTACATCTATAAATCCATAAATATCACTACATTTAAATGATCAAATAAATCAGGTATCATTATCTCATACATTTAACAGCTCATTATTATTCCTCCATAAATCCACTACTTAAATGATTTAATTTTCTATACTTGAATGTATTTTGTATCTGCATGTATTAAGGTATATAAACTCTATATTATTTCATTCAATGATTTCTCATACCTATTTGATAGCATGCATGGCTCTAATGATCCCATTAAATCTTTAATTAAAGATTAAATATCTAACCTATTAATGTAGATCATATTCTGGGTTTTATAGTGGATAACTTGAGTTTAGGAATCTAGAAGACACCTATTCTCCTACATATGATTTAAAAAAATGTAAGTAAAACTACATGTGGTTAGAACAAACCAACTCATTATCAGAAGGATCTTTATGGATCTTAGTTAACACAATACAAGCTACACATATTATTTTATGTATCTCAAATGTTTCCTTCACTAACTTCCCTTATTTTCATGATAGAGAGTGTGAAAGATCATTATATAATACACAAAAAACCCTTCTTGTAGTTATTTGGAGTTCATCCAACTTATAATAGGTCATTCTACCATGAAGGATTATGGTTAATTTTCCTTTCCTTATGCAGTCAGTCCATCAACCATGTGGAAACTTATGGTATATTTTGATTCTTCTTGCGTTAGATTATACCTCATTGTAACTCATGGCATGGTTACTCTATTCTTCATATAGTAGGTCCATCAACCATGAGGATGTTCTTGGTAACTCTTGGTTTGAACTTGAAAATAGTTCATCTACCACACTGGTTTATGTGATAGATCTTCTTTCACTTCATACAATTAATCTTTATTTTTTCATGTAGGTGAATGATGTCTTATTCATTTGGTTTCTTATCCATTTCATGGTCGATATACCTATGGTAGGTTTTAAGTCTCATGATCGATCATCCTCTATTATTATAGAAGCTCATATGTCATACAGTCAATCCATGATTGGAAATTAGTCGATCACACTGATATCCCACTATCAATCCCATTATTAGGGTTACCTAAGGAAGAAGATGATGTTGTGAAATTGATCAGCCGACATTGTTTGAATAGATTATACGATCCTCATCATGTTCATATATTCATAAGAGGATGAATAGTTTCAAGAAAATGTGGAAATCTCATATCGATTTGGTGCTCAATTTTTTACTACATAATAATACTCAACACCACATGGAATTATCGACCATGAAAAACTGGTCGACTCTGCATACACTACACACACTACTCACTTGTATGTATCACCTTGAATACAATATTATACTATTTAATTACACCCATATAGACCCAACTACCCATGTGAATTCTATATCTCACATATGCTCCATGATCATTCTTTGGATGTCTTAATTTTTTGTTTAACTCAATATTAAAAACTTAGTCAAATTCTAAGTGTAAAATTAATGCCTTTATTGAATAACATATTAACCCTCCTCACAATTATCCCTATTTTTTTCAAAACTGCTCAAAAATTATTCATGTAATTTTTTTTTCATAGTCATCATAATATTTATACTTCATCCAAATAAAAACATATATTTCAAAAATATTTCCCATGAATGGAACTCTATTCAATATTTTAGCCAACCAACTTCATAATAAATGTATTAGGAAATTTTATTTCATAAATAATCATTATAAAAACACTTGATACAATAATATCAGCTCTTGAATTATCACAATTATAATTTCAACTTTTTTAAACTTCTCTATTTGAATTATTTAATCTATGAGCCTTAAATTTTCCTTTTCCATTTATGATAAAAGAACCTTAAAAATATACTACACCATAAAAACCCATATTAAAACCTTTAATTATTGAAAAAAATTAATTCTTTTCTTGTAAACTTCATAATATTAATTTGGAACACATATGCATGATGTATTATGATGTGATAGGTGGGACCAAAATTATATAGCCCCCAATCTATTGGATAATGCTTAAATCACATGGGATACTATGAATGGCTAAAAAATAGTGATCCTAACACATTATGAAATTGGTGGGCCCTATATTAGATATCCCCCTAATTTATTGGGTGATTCTTTAAACTTATGAGATAATTTGTATGATGTAAATATAATAATCCTAACACATTGTGTTATGTTGTCTTAGTAGTGATCCATGAATTATGACATGCTTTATGTTTGTACCATATTATTATGACTCACTAGATTACCAAGATTATTTGACATATTTTACCTTATGATATGATTATATGTGATAGTTTATGATCCTTACCTACATTGATTTCAATGTTATGATTATTGACTCTCAGGATCATTCTTTTATAGACTTTATGCGGTGATATATGATTATGAAATCATGACTCATTTTCACTTCTTATGATCCCATGAACTAATTCCTTCAATCATTCCATTTCTATCATGATCATGTATCTCACTTAATTATGATATATCGATAATCTAAATATGTCTTATTGATTATGTTTTACCCATTATTGAGCCTGTGAGCTCACCAATTTCATATGTTTCCCCATTTCACAAAGTGATCAAAGGTGAAAAAAATATTTTTTTAAATTATAAGGAGTATAAAATGAAATATTTGTTAAATTTTATTGTTCGATGATATAATATGTACCTAATTATCAAATATACTAAACATTATATCTTGTGATTTGTTATAATTATTGTTATGTATGAAAGGTAGGTATATTGACAATAGATCAAAAAGTATGAGTTTAGGGTATCTCACAACAAACCATATATCCAATCTCTTTAACAAGTCCCTTACTTAAGTAATATTCACCTAAAATTCAACATGATGAAATAAAAATATTATTTCATAATTCATAAAAACCTTTAAAATCATAGCATGAAACTATAACTTAATCCCCTTCACTATAATGCACAACTATGCCACTAAAATAACCCAAATCATTATTATATAATCATAGTAGGTATGATTTAATCAATAAAACCACATTGAAATTCCTAAGTGGTAGTAACTATTGGTGACACCTTCCACTGGATCCAATATATTTATAAAATCATTAATTGTTGGAATAAATAATGGTGTAATGGTACCGGTTACAATTTGATTTTCAATCCAAATTGAAATTCATATTAAACTAAACATCTTGAATTTTTTCTCCTTCTCTAACTTCCATAAACCATATAAAGGAAGGAAAATCACAAAACTATAGAACTTAGAAATTATCCTTTAAGTATTATAAATATTTTGATATCCATTTTCAATTGAGTTGAAATG